>OZ004588.1:2476336-3714504 GCA_963924555.1 Crambe crambe
GGAGGGGAATCTCCCACATCATCTCCAACCCCAGATCTACCAGATGCTCTTAAATTATCTTAGGATCTAGTGACCAGCTGTGTACAGTATACAGTAAATACGTAATTAGTCTTTGGTGGTGAAGGTGAATTATGTGTCCTCACACACTTAATAAGTCTGACCCGCTAACCTCTGAAAGCACTTAGTCACCAACCACCATTCTTTTGGTTGTGCATTCAACATGTACCTTCAACACTGGCTTGAATGGATGGGAGGTGATCTTGATTAATTAACTTAATACATGTATTGATCCTGTTAATACATTGTCATTTCAAGACTCTCAGTCTGATGCTTGAAGGGCTCTATAAATCTGACATTATGATGCACACCCAACAAGCAAACAGCTTCATTATAAGCTCACATCACATTATAAGGTAACAGTGTGTACTCTGTGTAGATTTTGGCAACACAAAATTAAATATTCAAGAAAGTGATACATTAAATGAAATTTCCAAGTAACAATTGTGAGATAGAATTGCTAAAATGCAAACAGAATTTAAGAATAAACTAATGTTCAAATGTACTTGCTTTCAATCTTAGAGGATACTCAAGGAAAGTGAATCCACACATTGCTAATAAACAACACAATATTATGCACAAAAGGATCGATGGGCATAATATTAGGGCACACACATACTAGCATCTAATGCTCAAGGTTCTAAATAATGCACAGTAATTACATTCCCGTGACTTCAATAATCCTGGATTTAAGGCTAGTTGAAACATGCACAGACTATTAGAGCACACCCTCCCGAAATAAAGTTATTTCCAGCTTAAAAACATATTGGCTTGATACAGGACAATAGAGAGGGAGCCATTACGAAACAGAAAGTAAACAATTATATGCTACAACCTCTCTGGAGAGACACCTTAACATTCAAAGTCAAGTTCCTGTACTGCCGCTCTATACACATTAGTTGGGTCCACATTAGAAAGTCATAACTACAGAATAGTGGTGGGTGTGACATCTATCAGCACTTCCATGCTAGGGACACATGGAATATGTAGGGGAGGGAGGGGCAATTAGAACATGTACCAATTAGACCAATCAGAAGTTATAATTATGATACACAGATTTACATGTGGCTCTTCAACTACCTAAGTTCATTATGCTGAATAATGGAATAATTGGTAAAGATTTACAAAGTCACAAACAACTACAAGAGAATAACTACAATATCAAATACATTAAATGGGTAAAGGGTCTCAAGACTAGAAAATCAAAAAAATTCTAATTATGAGGAGATAAGAATCCTTAGGACTATAATAGAATTGTCATCTTTTTCCTAAGCTAGCTTAGCTACCTACGTAAGTATATACTTCATGTATGGACCACGTTTTTTCTGTTTCTTAGCTTCACCCATCACTTTGTCCACTTCCTTATTAGCGAGCGCTACTGCCCTCAGGATCATAATGTTGGATAAAGATCCAAAGGGGCTTGGAAGTCCATCCTTAGCCTTGAAATACTTCCGTAATGACATGTCTCGAGTATGTCAGAGCCATAATTTCAATTTTCATACAAATATAATTTCTGGTAAGTAGCAATTTCGGAATACTTCCAACTTCCAAAAATATTTTAGTTTTGAATTCTTCTGGAACTACAGTAACTAGTATCAATACTCTACTGCTGAGTCCCATGTGAAAGAAACCCATCATAGAGCCATAGATAATCTATGATGTAGGAGATTCACCTCCCCATCCCCTCTCAACACAATACACATAATAATTTGTTGCATTTTTGAGATCACTGAAGCACTGATGTTCGTATGGATTGCAGATTGAGCTGTTTTTGACGAAAATACCTCTCACCCCCTCCACTCTTCTTTTTTTTTTCTTTTTCATTGTTCTAACTAATCACTGTATGTTGTGTATGCAATTACAGAATGAGATGATGGAAGTCCTCAAGGAAGAGGAACAGTCGTTATCGTCCCTCTAAAATACCAAACTCTTATAGGTAACATCAATCCTTTTCATATTTGTCTGTTTGATTTTACTCGGTTACTTTCCTTTCACATGTGATTTCCTTTTGATGTGGTTTTGAGCATTTCTATTGTACTTCCCCTCCCCCCAAGCCTCTTTGTGATTGTATGTACTAGCATGTGTGTGGATTCATGTCCTCTATGTCCCTTCCCCTTTAGAATGTTGCTGGTGCTTTTTGTGCGACTGGCTCAATGTGCAAGCTGGGCAATAAGGTATTGATATGCCACCTCTGTGCAGTGCATCCCAGTTTTATAGGTACGTATAATCAGTACATCTTCTGATTGCCCCTCCCTCCCCCTATATATTGTATCATCTCACTTTGTCCCTAGAGTGGATAGTGCTGAGGGAGAGGTTATAGACCTGAACACCTCATGGCCCACCACTGTCACTTTAGATCTAGAATTTGACATTGACTGTTCTGTTTTTGATTAAGGTCACATCATATTCAGTAAGGCAACAGTACCGTATGAGTAGACATTGGCAAGCAAGGGGTTGATGCATACACAAACATGACAACATATAGGAATACTATGGAAGAGCACATCATCATATCTGACTCCAAGAAAACGTGCCTTTTGCTAAAGATGGGTGGATCAATAGATGATCTTTACAAGTTGGAAGCTATCACTGATTCAAGACTTGTTAACCTAAATGTCCAAAGACTGCAGGTACTTACACAGATGCCAGTTATACAGAACACTTCCATCTGAATGAAACCTCGTTCAATGGCGCCGACTGCAGACACTCAACAAGCAAGCTGTCTCCATCTCGATCTTCAAACAGATCTCTCGGTCAGAATATTATGCTAATCACTGATGCAAATAATGCCCACCATGCAACCAGCCTTCCCCACCCCCTAAAATCACAATGCCCATGCGCAAAATTGATGAGGAACACGGCCTACATACAGGAGTGAAGGATGTTATCAGGAACGAGGACACAACTTGTCACATGACCAACAATGACACTGAACTCTTTCAACCCAACATACACACATAATATTAATATGTACACATAATAGAATTAAAGATGATACACTTCAAAAAGACAAAAAAGATGAGACATAAGTGGGTGTGGTCCTGCAGTCACCACTGTATAGGCTGGTGGAAGTAGAACCTCCATCACGTTCTAAAGTGTTGTCTTCAGACTCTTGTGACACTACATTGACAACCTTCACATTCATCTTTTCTGTTATATACATTGGAAAGGTCAAAGGTCATTCATGGACTAATCATAGGGACACTTATTCATACCCCATAGGTTTAGGTCATAGTGATTGGGAGTGTTATGTAGGGATCATCTCATCCATCAAAGGGTATTAACATTCCATTAACCACATCAAGGTCAAATATTCAAAAGACACATGTCCAAGATAACCAAAACAGGTGCAGAATACCTTCAGAATCCGATAGTGAGTGCAAGTGGTCTTTAATAAGGACCAGCTGGATCCCTTCATTGGGGGACGTAATCTCTGCGGGCGTAACATCAGGGGGAGGGGAGGGGAGAGGAGGTGGAGTCAATTAAAAAAAAAAACACCATGAGTTTGCAGATCGGCACAGAATGTTAGTGCTCCATTATCTTTGCATTCCTTAAGTTGAAGCATCTACATGGAAAACAGAGGGAAACACTTCATATGTATGTACATTATACAACAGTCATTCAACCACTTGAGTATGCTATTTTAGGAACTTGAGAGCTGTTGCTGTTATGGTGACTGAGGGCAAAGCTTGAGGTCATTACAACAACAGCTAGAAGGTCCTAAAATAGTGGAACTCCGAGGATGAGGGTATTAACCGACTTAGTGAAAAATCCTATAATTAATATTATTATTCATGAACACTAATTACATTCTTATAAATCCCACTTAAAACCACCAGAAACCCAACAAGACTGCTGAATGTTTGACAGTATAAAAGGGACTCATTGAGTCTACATTATACTGTGAGTGATACTATAACATTTAGCCTGCCATAGTTTTGATATCACTATTAAAGTTAATGCAAAATAATTGCATTCTTTTAAAACCACAAGAAACCCAATGACACTATAAAATGAGTCGCAAGCATTACTATGGTGCTTATGGAGCCCAGACTGGCATTGGTCATTTATTCCTGATGGCTGTTCTAAAGACCTCATTAAGGTTGAACCTTCATAGCATATTATGGATGGTCTAATAGTAATTAGTACATAATGTGTCAGGGTTCTGGTCAATATCGCAGAGTCCTTTTATCTGACCAAATCTCAATAGAGTACATGCATGGGTACTTAATGAATGATTGAATGTTGCATTGGTTGTACACCTCTACACCAATACCTCGGCTACTCCTGGATGTAAGACTCACGACGCATGAATATCATTATCTTGTCTGGCTGTTGCTCACTGTCTCTCTGAGTTGCTCACTGTCTCTGGCATGTTGCTCACTGTCTCTCTTAGTTGCTCACTGTCTCTCTGAGTTGCTCACTGTCTCTGGCAGTTGCTCACTGTCTCTGGCAGTTGCTCACTGTCTCTCTGAATTGCTCACTGTCTCTGTCTCTCTGAGTTGCTCACTGTCTCTCTGAGTTGCTCACTGTCTCTGGCAGTTGCTCACTGTCTCTGGCAGTTGCTCACTGTCTCTCACTGTGTCTGGCAGTTGCTCACTGTCTCTCTGAGTTGCTCACTGTCTCTCTGAGTTGCTCACTATCTCTGGCAGTTCCTCACTGTCTCTCTTAGTTCCTCACTGCCTCTCTGAGTTGCTCACTGTCTCTCTGAGTTGCTCACTGTCTCTCTGAGTTGCTCACTGTCTCTGGCAGTTGCTCACTGTCTCTGGCAGTTGCTCACTGTCTCTCTGAGTTGCTCACTGTCTCTCTGAGTTGCTCACTGTCTCTCTGAGTTGCTCACTGTCTCTGGCAGTTGCTTACTCTCTCTCGCTGTCTCTGGCAGTTGCTCACTGTCTCTCTGAGTTGCTCACTGTCTCTCTGAGTTGCTCACTGTCTCTCTGAGTTGCTCACAGTCTCTCTGAGTTGCTCACTGTCTCTGGCACTGTCTCTGGCAGTTGCTCACTGTCTCTGGCAGTTGCTCACTGTCTCTCTAAGTTGCTCACTGTCTCTGGCAGTTGCTCCTGTCTCTGGCAGTTGCTCACTGTCTCTCTTAGTTGCTCACTGCCTCTCTGAGTTGCTCACTGTCTCTCTGAGTTGCTCACTGTCTCTGGTAGTTGCTCACTGTCTCTGGTAGTTGCTCACTGTCTCTGGCAGTTGCTCACTGTCTCTCTGAGTTGCTCACTGTCTCTGGCAGTTGCTCACTGTCTCTCTTAGTTGCTCACTGTCTCTGGCAGTTGCTCACTGTCTCTGGCAGTTGCTCACTGTCTCTCTGAGTTGCTCACTGTGTCTGGCAGTTGCTCACTGTTTCTCTGAGTTGCTCACTGTCTCTCTGAGTTGCTCACTGTCTCTCTGAGTTGCTCACTGTCTCTCTGAGTTGCTCACTGTCTCTGGTAGTTGCTCACTGTCTCTGGTAGTTGCTCACTGTCTCTGGTAGTTGCTCACTGTCTCTGGTAGTTGCTCACTGTCTCTGGCAGTTGCTCACTGTCTCTCTGAGTTGCTCACTGTCTCTGGCAGTTGCTCACTGTCTCTCTTAGTTGCTCAGTCACTGTCTCTGGCAGTTGCTCACTGTCTCTGGCAGTTGTTCACTGTCTCTCACTGTGTCTGGCAGTTGCTCACTGTCTCTCTGAGTTGCTCACTGTCTCTCTGAGTTGCTCACTATCTCTGGCAGTTGCTCACTGTCTCTCTTAGTTGCTCACTGTCTCTCTGAGTTGCTCACTGTCTCTGGCAGTTGTTCACTGTCTCTCACTGTGTCTGGCAGTTGCTCACTGTCTCTCTGAGTTGCTCACTGTCTCTCTGAGTTGCTCACTATCTCTGGCAGTTGCTCACTGTCTCTCTTAGTTGCTCACTGTCTCTCTGAGTTGCTCACTGTCTCTGGTAGTTGCTCACTGTCTCTGGCAGTTGCTCACTGTCTCTCTGAGTTGCTCACTGTCTCTGGCAGTTGCTCACTGTCTCTCTTAGTTGCTCACTGTCTCTGGCAGTTGCTCACTGTCTCTGGCAGTTGCTCACTGTCTCTCTGAGTTGCTCACTGTGTCTGGCAGTTGCTCACTGTTTCTCTGAGTTGCTCACTGTCTCTCTGAGTTGCTCACTATCTCTGGCAGTTGCTCACTGTCTCTCTGAGTTGCTCACTGTCTCTCTGAGTTGCTCACTGTCTCTCTGAGTTGCTCACTGTCTCTCTTAGTTGCTCACTGTCTCTGGCAGTTGCTCACTGTCTCTGGCAGTTGCTCACTGTCTCTCAGACTCTGAGTTGCTCACTGTCTCTGGCAGTCTCTCTTAGTTGCTCACTGTCTCTGGCAGTTGCTCACTGTCTCTGGCAGTTGCTCATGCACTGTCTCTGGCAGTTGCTCACTGTCTCTGGCAGTTCTCTCTTAGTTGCTCACTGTCTCTCTGAGTTGCTCACTGTCTCTCTGAATTGCTCACTGTCTCTCTGAGTTGCTCACTGTCTCTCACTGTCTCTCTGAGTTGCTCACTGTCTCTGGCAGTTGCTCACTGTCTCTCTGACTTGCTCACTGTCTCTCTGAGTTGCTCACTGTCTCTCTGAGTTGCTCCCTGTCCCTGGCAGTTACTCATGCACTGTCTTCTGAGTTGCTCACTGTCTCTACCAGTTGCTCACTGTCTCTGCACTGTCTCTGGCACTGTTTCATTGTCTCTGGCAGTTGGTCACTGTCTCCTGAGTTGCTCACTGTCTCTCTGAGTTGCTCACTGTCTCCGTCAGTTTTGCTCAATGTCTCTCTTAGTTGCTCACTGTCTCTGGCAGTTGCTAACTCTGTCTGAGTTGCTGGCAGTTGCTAACTGTCTCTGGTTGTGCTCACTGTCTCTTTTAGATGCTCACTGTCTCTCCGAGTTGCTAACCGTCTCTGGCAGTTGCTCACTGTCTCTGGCAGTTGCTACTGTAACTGTCTCTCTGAGTTGCTCACTGTCTCTGGCAGTTGCTACTGTAACTGTTTCTCTGAGTAGCTCACTGTCTCTGGCCGTTGCTAACTGTCTTTCTGAGTTGCTCACTGTCTCTCTACTGTCTCTGGTAGCTAGTTGCTCACTGTAAATACAGTCTTTTATGTACATACTATCTCTGATAGTTGCTATCTCTCACTATTCCTCTGAGTTGCTCACTATTTCTCACTGTTTCTTGTCTTATCTCTCTTATTTAAGTTGTTCACTGTCTTTGGCAGTTTCTCTATGTTGCTGAATTTGTTCACTCTCTCTGAATTGCTTACTGTCTTTCTAACATTTATTCTTGCATCAATCTGTGTGCATCTCAATTAATATGTACCTGAAGTGCAAAATTTTTCTGTTGGGAAAGTTAAATGTGTTGATATGAAGCATGTGGTCATGTAGTTCCACATGTGATCCTTATCAACTTCACTTCTGCTTTCTTTCATTATGGATAGTAGCATTAATGAGCCTAATGATATACCTGGAGATCAAGTAAGTTGATGGTTCATAAATAGCTGTGATGATAGATCTAATTGGAACAATAAGCAGAATTTTAAAAAGGAGGGGGGTGGGGTCAAGCATAGCAGCTAATGTAAGTTAGTCCCTTTAAGCTAGTCTTCATGAAAATTGGCATCTGACCCACTCTTCCTACTCCGCTGTTTAATTCATGTTTCGTTATAGAGCCATGAACGATTTCATGTCACTTCTAACTCTATTGGAGTGATGAAATTTGGAGAATTTCATTCTCGCAGTGATTTCAGTCTTAGGCTGAAATATTTTGTTGAGGCAGGCACAGAAACTGGCTTTGTGGCAGAAATAAATTCAACTCATCTTTCTAATAAAACTAAGTAAGTATTTTATATCAACCATGTATCCCGAAAATAGTATAGCTATATACCATGATGTTTTCAAAATTGCACCTTCTGATTGTATGTATTTTTGTGGGTTGTGTGTTATCTAATTAATGTATGAAGTGCTTGATGTGAGTTTGAGTGAAGTGTGTGATTTTTAGGTAGTGGTCTACTGTACGGCGGATGAAGGTTTGGAAATCTTGGATGTTTGTAATTGGTATGGCTATTAGGTGTGTCAACAGGGGTGCATTTAGGGGGGCCCTGTACAGGCCCCCTCCCTTGAGTTGATCCCCCTTTAAACTTGGAAATTTTAAAAAAATATAAAAATGAACAGCTAATAGTTATGTCAAACTGATACTCTTCTTGACTTTCATACATCCACAATTTCCTCCATGCACTCTCAGCAGAGAGTACTCAAGTACAATTCTTTAACTCAATACACAAAACTGGCATTTACTTATGAAAATGGTAGGAGAATTAGCCAACAATGAGTCCTCCAAAAATAAGTAAAATTTTCTTTTGCACTCTGCGCGGGAGGGGGCACATGCACCCTACAGCCACATGGTCATCTATACCATTTCTATACCCCTCCCCCCCCCCCCCCCCCCCCCCCCCCAAGCAAAATTTCTGTATAGTTACAGCCCTGGTCAACCATATGGTACTATGTATGGCATACATGCAAGTGTCCTTCTAGCTTTAATGGCACCAAGTAGCCTACCAGACCACTGTCTTTTAGCCACATTCCACTATTGAAGCGGTAAATATACTGCTACAGCATGATGCACCCATCCAGTTACTTTCACCTGTATTGTGTTTCACTGCTTATGAAATATTTAATATCCTACTTACATATACTATTAGCTTTCTATATTAAATGATGTAGGGATTGCTATTTCACTACAAATTCTGTCCACAAAAAATCTGACTTCATCGAACAAATCAATCGGAGTTCAGGTGGTGGACTGACATTGTCTCTCAGAGATCACGAAATAACAGAATTTTATCATTTCTTGAAGAAACGGTTTGATTTTGATGATGCCAAGAATAGAAAGCGTGGTTCATCGCATATCGGTTTACAAGATGACGGGAAAGTTTGGATCTTGTCATCTAGTCTACACCTTAATGAAGATGGCTTGGTAATCAGCAAAGAAGATTCCAACTATGTCTGGCTACCACATCTTGCACTAGAAAATGTTGGGACTTCAAATTCGGGAGCCATAAATTCGACATCCTTAATACCAAGAATTCATACACCATTGACAACGAAAAATCTTGGATCATTATTTGTGTCTATGAAGGGGTGCTTTAAGCATAATTATATTCCATCAGTGATGACTGTAGCTGCTGCTCTACTAGCACTGAACTATGAGACTGTGCTGAAAGCATACGAAGGTTGTCCTGTGCCATTTATATATGGACCAAGTCAAACTGGAAAAACCCAGTCATGCAAAACTGCCTTAGCATTATTGGGGATGCTTCAGAGGGGCTTCTTTAAGAAGACAACATCTCAGAAATGGTTTTTGGAGAGGTGTACATTATCATCAATGCCTTTTGTAATCGATGATCCCCGTGATATTAAAGATAGAAAGGGAAATCTTACTGTGCCCAGTGATCTGTTGGACTTGGTGAATGATATTTTTGATGGGGGCATTGTGGCAAATTTACGCACAGGAGCTGTAAGACCCAGAAGCATGTGCATTGTATCTGCAAATGCGCTGCCTACTGCTGATAAGTAAGTTAAATATCTTATGTGCATGGCTACCCTTCTAAATCCAGGAGTAGTGCAGTAGATTATAAACTTACACATTAGGTAACTCAGTTACTATAGTTCAAGGGAGTGCGCACTTTTTCAGTGGTAAACTAGCCAGCGTTCCCAGATTCTTAGTACCTACCGTTTCAATACTTGCTTGGGTTTGGCTTACTACTTAGGTAGCTATGACTGGTTCTCATCTTACATTGCTCATGTACATTGATTGTGCATGTCATTTAACCAGTTTGTAGTAGTTAATTAGAGTTAGAGACTAATTTCCTTTGCCCATTGGTACTAAGGCAAGAGAGTGGCATCTAGCTCGACCTGGTAGGAGTTTGGGTAGTGTGTGTATATATGTCTGCCCAGACATCCCATAAGTGGTAATGGTTCACACCATATGAGTGGGGTGGCTGTTGCATGGGCACAATTGGCTGATTATCCGGTTGGTTGCTGCTCTGTAGATTTAGTTCTTAGCCTTGAGCTTCATATAGCATAATCATGAATCAGTGGCATAGCTAACCCAGGGCCTGCCAAGGCACATGCCCTGGCAATACACGAATCGTTATTATCATACCAGAATGGCTCAAAAATAGGGGAGAAGTGACCCTTTCTCTTAGTACGTATTTATGTACGAGTGTAGCTACAGACTCATGCTCATGCATGTAGTTAAAATCATTCCTTTGTAATAGGGATATGTCAAGAACAGTTATTATTCCATTTAATTTACCAAAAATTGGTGTTGAAACTGAACAAGACTGCAAAAATCACCAAGAGCTTGGAAATATCAGGAAAAATCTCTCAAGTTGTATTGGCTGGGCTATCTCACTAAGAAAGCAAATGGAACTCTCAGGAATTTCAATGATCAATAGCAAGTATTTGCCTGCAATATTCGACAAAATAAAAGGTGTAGAACCACGTACGATCACTGGGTACTCCATTCTTCTATATTTTGTTGATGAGGTATGTGAACAAGAATAATCTATAGCTATGTTTGATTAAAGCATTTTCTTTTCAAACTTGCAGCTGATTAAGAAAGCTAAAAGTGAAGATTCCACCATAACTTTAGATCTGAATGATGTAATAGAGTACATTGGAGATACTATCCCTCCTCTATTCCAATCTTCTATTCCATCTCAAAGCATAGGTACAACAAATAAAGAAATTTCTGAGTTCCCATTGGCTGTCAGGAATATGTTTGAAAAGATATTGCTATGGATGACTGGAAAGAGAAAATTTGAGGTTTGTAAACATAGATGTATGTATACTTGATATCACAATATCACATAAAATGTAGATACTTCGCTGTCTACGGATTGATGGGATCAAGTTCAAAAACGAAGCTTGCATTGGTATTAGATTATCGTTAATGACACTTGATATCGATCAACAGCTTGTCATCAATCAAGTGACTTCCGCGAAGATTGGTGCCAATAATGTCAACAAAGACTTTTTATCAAATTCTTCAGAAGATAATTTCGTAAAGAGAGGAGTGAATTCCACCAGTCAGCGATGTTTGGTGATATGGACAGCATTTATTCCTCAACAAATTCTAGCTGACATTTATAGAGGTATGACTGTGAAATCAATGTGGGGTTTCTCTTTATTAGGAGCCAAGGGTTAATTTTAATCTGGCAAGAATTAATGAAGCTCTTGTTAGTTTTTCAGTGAGCACTTAAAGGCTTTTTGACTACTTAACTGGCTACATGGCTTGATGTGTGCTGATCAATATAATAGTTTTAGATCCCGTTGCTATGTGGTTGCTATGTGGATTAAATCAGCAAGTGTGCACTATTTCTGTAGGAGTGCACTAATTCTGTAGGAGTGCACTAATTTTTTGCATCCCCAGGCTATGATTGTTTATGCTGAATGCTGTAAGACAGCTTGACCAAGCTGTTGAAGTTCTGCCTTTTATGCTGGCTACTATACTCTCTGAAAAGCTTGTTGGGTTTGAAACGTTATGAATATCATGTCATTATAAACGTGCAACGTGGTCAATGAATAATATTAAAATTCCACGTTTCAAACCCAACAAGCTTTTCTGAGAGTAGCTAGTATAACATTCTAGCTGGTCTACAGCAAGCTGGTGTTTCGCACGCCGCCTTCTTTGATCTTCAGACTGGGCAGGCACAAAATACTTGTATCCTTCGTGCTTGGGAGTATCCCGATTTATACTATAACAGGAGCATCAGCAGGTACGTGGACTATTCTTGCTGCCATTTCACAACTCAAGAAAGAAGTGGAGACAACAATTAGCTAGCTAATAGCAAACCAAACAGTACTGATGTTTGTAACTATGGACTACAGTAGCTACGCGCATGCACAATGGGATCTAAAATAGATAAAGCATGCACACTCGGTTCGCACATGCTTTATCTATTACATAGAGTGTAGTAAGCATAGCCTCGTCCCCAGGCCCTCCTTTTTAATTATGATTGTGGAGGGCCTGGTACGCGAAAATATCGCAAAACCATAGAAACCCCATAGCGTGGGTGTGTCCAAGGAAACGCATTCCCATTGCAAACGTCACCATGACAAATCGGTGCTACGACCACGCACTAGCACATGGCCCAGCCAGGCCTTAGAAAGAAGAGGCGTTGAGCCATTGAGCTGCCACTGAATTCGAGCTTTGCTAGCCTAGCAGCAGATAGTATCGGAGCTGCCTATCATCTAGTTATCGAGTAGTCTAGATTTTAGGCTCAGCTGGATTATAAATAGATCGGCCTCAGAATTCTTCAAGAGTTTTAGTAAGTCCTTGGTTGTATAGCCATAGCGAATTAGTCTTTTTGTTGTAGCGAAGCAGCAGAAGTTCTTCTGAACACCTGGTGCCTTTAGGTCGATCCTATCCTGTGTAGTTGCTCCAGTTCGTAGCCCAAATGCGTGGGCATGGTCATAATGCTCTCGTGCACTGCCCATGCCCAATTAAGACGGTTCTACCCCAGTTCTATGACTTCAATTTTTGTTCTGTATTAAGGCCATTATTTATAGAATCCTAGTTTCCTGTCCAAGAAGACATCCACAAGTGCTGAGGTCAGGAAGTTATTATAATTATTCTATTATTGCTTCGTCGTTCGTCTCAAAGGTCCTGTCTTCGTCATTCACCATGGGCTTTCCCAAAAAGAGCTGTATGTGAAGCCAAATGTGCGTGCTCTACTGTGCGCATGAGCAATGGCAGTAATAATATTTTTTGATGCGGTGACATTTTCAATACACGGGTAGTGGACAGGAAGCAATCATTCTATTAATAGTGGCCTAACATATGTCATAATCACTGCACCATATCTGAAGCTACCATAATAGCTTACAGCTTGAGTATGATGTATATGTATGCTGGCTCCCAGAACACGCATGCATAGTATTTTACATTATTCACTATGCAGGCAATATCGAGCGTTAATTAAGCACATGTGCATGCAATTGATAACAGGCCGGCCCTTTCGCTTTTCCTCTACCCCATAAAAAATGGGCCTGGGTACGAGGCTAAATCAAGATTCAAATCCTGGCACCCTGTTCAGATTAAATCTTGGGATACTATGACCCATTTTAGAGCCATCAAAAAAAAATTGCTGGTTTATAGCACTTATAGCAGGTGACACTGACACCTGCTATAAGCGCTAACAATGACCTTAATTACTTTATAATTAAGAGATGGGGTAGTGTTCTGGTAGGTTACATAAGTAATTATCATGAATTACAGTTTCTGGTGAGCTGGAAGATGATGGAGGTGGTAATGAAGCTACAGATGAAGGTGACAAAGATAGCAATCCAGCAGTTGGTGGTGAGGGTCTGGGTGGAGATGGCAATCCAGCAGATGTTACTGGAGGTATGGATGTAGTTGGGGTTGGTGGTGAGAGCAAATCTGGTGATAATTCAGCAGAATCTAACAGGTAATTTTCTTGTTTTTTGTGTTTCATTTTTTTTTGAGCTAGCTGTGTGCATGCGTAGCACAAATCTGTTTTGCTTTGGTAATGATAAGCTGTTTATCCATGGCTAATTAAGCAGGTTCTTAAATAATATCGTGAATAAGACTTTCTGCTAGCAACTAAAAGTATACATGATTGTAGCTAGACAATTATTATCCGATGCACAGTCCAAATGAAGTAGAGTTAGATCCATGCATGGGTTATTCCACAATATGGGGGCTGTATGATTTATATTGCTATAGAGCCTAAGTGTGAGAGCAGTATCTACCATACTGTCCAAGGTGCTGTGGTTATAATAAAATTATACAGGTCTGATATTGGTATTGCCTCTGTCCTGACCACTTCACCCAACATAGTGATCTTAAACCACAAGTATAGGCATTACATAAATGATTTTTCTTTTTTTAAATACCAACCATACAAGCAAATACATAGCTAATTATGATGAAAACATTTGCATTTGATTTTATGCAGCTCAAAACGAGGGAAACCTAAGAGAAAATCCGCTAATATTATCAGAGATTCAAAAAGGCAGAGGGTTGCCCCAGACAGACAGTGATATCAATACAAAGTATGTCTCAATCACATATGAGTTTGAACTTATGCTATTATATTGTCTTCATTATTATTTGATTACTTCATTATTAAAATTAATAATAACCACAATAGCCAAAATTCAATAAATGAGTTTAAACTGATGAATTTCTTTTAAAAAGTGATCTATCTTAGACACGAATTGATTTTTACTCTTCTTTCTCAATACTGACTTGCTTGGTAATATAACAGAAGATTGTTGTAACTGTGCATAATCTACTAACTGATTATAAAATGATAAACAAACTTGTTTGGTTGAAGTGTCTGCTTCATTGCATTCAAGATGGTCAATAACATGAACAAAAATAATAGACTCTAGCATTGACCAGCCACCATCTGCTAATGCTTGTCTTCTATCAATACTTGAAGATAAATCTAACTTCTGCCAGTCATGACATTGCCTTTTTCGCTTACCAAGTGATATCCGCACTCCATAGGGATTTTGACACCCTTTACAACCACATGTACTTGAACAAGATTGCTTTGCTGAAAGGCACTTGCACTTGGAATGCTTCTCTTCACTGTTCTTACAAGATGAATAACCATGATCTTTAATATTAACACCACACCTACATTTTATTTCACGATGGTCCAATGATAAACTAATATCCAATGGTTCTTTGAAAATAACACTGTCATAATGTCCAGGACCACAGTCAGTGTATGCAATAAAAATGACATTAGTCGATGGTTCATGTGGTGTGACATAAGTAATAGGCATACCTTCTGTCGATCGAAAAATAACAATGCAACAATTCAATGCATTTGCTATTGCTAAAGGCATTGCATCACCAAGGCTACTTGCAAAGTGGCCATCATTTAAGAATTTTTCAGCTTCTGACTCATAACTTTCTTCACCTAGCACATTATATTGCTCTTTGTTTGATCCTAGCAATTCGTTAACTAACATACATCTTAGCTTATGTATATAGTCATGAACAGAGTGGTTCAAATCTTGAAAGCCCAAAGTGTTTTCAATAATATTTTTGTGACTATGAATTAGGTTAAGCATAACTGAAGTAAAGAAACAGTTTCCATCAGCAATCACTGGTTCCAAAATAAAATTCCATGATTGAAGTACTGCCCGAAGTCTTGATTCATGTCTTTCTCTGTCACTAGATGTGTTTACAGAGATTCCATGCAAATTTTTCAAAGATTGCATGTAAGGTAAATACATGAATGGAATGTTGGCACTTTTTGTTTGCTTTTGAATTGCGTCAGCAAGCAAGTACTGTGAAATTGAAATATAAAGTATCCTTTGAATGGATTCAAGATTAGCAGGTTCTTCCAATTCTTCATCTTCATGAAGTTTATGATCATCAGGAAGAATACCCATAACTTCTGTTGTTGCTAATGGTGTTACCATTGATCTTAAATCCATGGGTGGACTTTTATCTCTGTTATTGAAGCGGTATATTAGTAACATCAGTAAAGCATATGCATATAGAGTACCAATTCTACTCTTATGAAAAAATGTGTTGATGTGCCTATGGAAGGCTTCATTGCAATTTGTCCCCCCACCAACTTCTATTTCAGTAAGGCAGCCCTTCTCAGCATGATTCTTCAGTTTCTCTATTTCATGTATTGCTTCTACATTCAAAATGTATTGTTCATTGTCGTCTTTTAAAGATCTCCACTTTAGCAAGAAGTTGTTCAAGTTAAGTAATAATTCATCAATCTTTGGTGTCTCCTTCACTCTATCACTACCTTGGTCATCTTGTCTTCTAAAAATTAACTTTAGGTCAAGCATGCATTGAGAATACAGTACATGCTTTTTGGACAATTTTTTGGCGACACGCTGAATTGCATGAAAGATATCTAATTTTATCCGAATGTCATCACCAAAAATGCTGCATAGTGCTCCCTTCCATTGGCAACAATTGTCTATGTAAATTGTTTCTATTTTATTCCCCTGGTTTGCTGCTCTCTGGTTTACTGCTCTTAAAAGATTTTCAACCTGTTTGAATGAAGTTCCTCTTGTAAATTGCCATGACACTATCTTATTTTGTGAGTTCATGATAAAAAAAACACTGTCATATTGAGTAACCCACTTGTTGTCATTGCGGAGATGACCAATATTAGCTGCTACCTTAAAGGTGTGATCAAAACTCAATGAATTTCCAGTGTTAATAGCTTGCAAGCTATGTATATAGAAGCTTTCATCTTCTAGAAACTTAGCTAAGAAACAATTTTTGATTGAATCATCAGTGGGAAGTAAACCCATTCTTGTGTGTTTAAAGTCAAAAAATTCTTTGTATTCTTGCTCTATGGTATTTGACTTCCTATAGTGTTCTACTAAACTTTCATACATGCATTTTCTTCTGAAATAGTTTTTCAACCTAATATCTTTAATAGCTGCTTCAATTGAATAGAAATTCATGCCTCTGTGACAAAATGACATGATTAAATCAATCATATCTTGAGAAAAGCCAGATCGGTGCAGCATAATGAAAGGGATCATAGTTTTAGGTAACATTTTCAATATTCTGGGATCATTTGCTAGAGTCTTATGCCTGTCTTCACACATATACACTGCACTAACCAACAAGATAACATCTTTCACATCATGAATCACACGAGGCTGCCGATATTGCATACTTCCATCATTCCAATACTTTGTAGTTGCAAGTTTGCAACAGCTACTATGGGGACATTTGATACTTCCTCCAGGGAACAAATGCTTGAATGTCATTATGGGATTCCACAACAATAGCGTAGGAAGCAAACAATTCTCTGGATCAGGTGATGAGCTCAAGGCATTAGAGTGCATAAAATACACAATATCAGATGGGTACTGACCTAAAAATTATATGGAGCAGTAAGATTATATGGCCCACCATTCCAGCTATTTTCTATTCTTATTCTTATATATACCTTCACTAATGATGAATTTTTTAATGAGATCTCTGATGAATTCCACATGAGTCCTTGAAAGTGGAACGGCTCCATTACAATAAAAGATAGCACTCAGAAGTAATAGACATTTAGCATCCATGATAGGCTACTATAATATGAATCTATAATGTAGCATAGATCATATACTTTAATAGAAGCATCTAGATATCTAGGTGTTAAATTTTTTCCCATGTGAATTTTTTAAAACACATAAACGGTTTCACCACGTTATAATATGAATGGATCAGGGACCTTATTTTACAGACCACTGTGAATGCACATAACTTACTAATTGCTGGACAATCTGATTCAACAGAAGAACACACACTAGCTACTGCATGTATGTGTATCTCATTATGAATTCCATGTCTGCCAGACTCACTGTACAGTGATAAGACAGTGTAGAGACTCACTCATGCAGAAAAATTAGCAACTCATGAACAAGTGCCAGAGATATTGAGCTACTCAGAGAGATAGTGAGAGACAGTGAGCAACTGCCAGAGACAGTGAGTTACTCAGAGAGACAGAGAGTAACTCACAGAGACAGTGAGCAACTCAGAGAGACAACGAGTAACTCAGAGAGACAGTGAGCAACTAAAAGAGGCAGTGAGCAATTGCCAGACAGTGAGTGACTCAGAGAGACAGTGAGCAACTGCCAGAGACAGTAGAAACTGCCAGAGACAGTGAGCAACTCAGAGAGACAGTGAGCAACTCAGAGAGATAGTGAGCAACTGCCAGAGACAGTGAGCAACTCAGAGAGACAGTGAGCAACTCAGTGAGACAGTGAGCAACTCAGAGAGACAGTGAGCAACTGCCAGAGACAGTGAGCAACTGCCAGAGACAGTGAGCAACTGCCAGAGACAGTGAGCAACTCAGAGAGACAGTGAGCAACTCAGAGAGACAGTGAGCAACTCAGAGAGACAGTGAGCAACTCAGAGAGACAGTGAGCAACTCAGAGAGACAGTGAGCAACTCAGAGAGACAGTGAGCAACTGCCAGAGACAATGAGCAACTGCCAGAGACAATGAGCAACTCAGAGAGACAGTGAGAGACGGTGAGCAACTGCCAGAGACAGTGAGCAACTGCCAGAGACAGTGAGCAATTTCCAGAGACAGTGAGTGAGCAACTGCCAGAGACAATGAGCAACTCAGAGAGACAGTGAGCAACTGCCAGCGACAGTGAGAGACAGTAAGCAACTGCCAGAGACAGTGAGCAACTGCCAGATACAGTGAGCAACTCAGAGAGACAGTGGGCAACTGCCAAAGACAGTGAGCAACTCAGAGAGAAGTGAGCAACTCAGAGAGACAGTGAGCAACTGCCAGAGACAGTGAGCAACTAACAGAGACAGTGAGCAACTTTCAGAGACAGTGAGCAACTGCCAGAGACAGTGAGCAACTCAGAGAGACAGTAAGCAACTGCCAGAGACAGTGAGCAACTCAGAGAGACAGTAAGCAACTGCCAGAGACAGTGAGCAACTACCAGAGACAGTGAGCAATTCAGAGAGACAGTGAGCAACTGCCAGAGACAGTGAGCAACTTCCAGAGACAGTAAGCAACTTAGAGAGACAGTGAGCAACTGCCAGAGACAGGAGCAACTGCCAGAGACAGTGAGCAACCTAGAGAGACAGTGAGCAACTGCCAGAGACAGTGAGCAACTCAGAGAGACAGTGAGCAACTCAGAGAGACAATGCAACTCAGAGAGACAGTGAGCAACTGCCAGAGACAGCGAGAGAGAGTAAGCAACTGCCAGAGACAGTGAGCAACTGCCAGAGACAGCGAGAGAGAGTAAGCAACTGCCAGAGACAGGAGCAACTGCCAGAGACAGTGAGCAACTTAGAGAGACAGTGAGCAACTGCCAGAGACAGTGAGCAACTCAGAGAGACATGCAGTGAGCAACTAAGAGAGACAGTGAGCAACTGCCAGAGACAGTGAGCAACTGCCAGAGACAGCGAGAGAGAGTAAGCAACTGCCAGAGACAGTGAGCAACTGCCAGAGACAGCGAGAGAGAGTAAGCAACTGCCAGAGACAGGAGCAACTGCCAGAGACAGTGAGCAACTTAGAGAGACAGTGAGCAACTGCCAGAGACAGTGAGCAACTCAGAGAGACATGCAGTGAGCAACTAAGAGAGACAGTGAGCAACTGCCAGAGACAGTGAGCAACTGCCAGAGACAATGAGCAACTCAGAGAGACTGTGAGCAACTCAGAGACAGGAGCAACTGCCAGAGACAGTGAGCAACTTAGAGAGACAGTGAGCAACTGCCAGAGACAGTGAGCAACTCAGAGAGACAGTGAGCAACTCAGAGAGACAGTGAGCAACTAAGAGAGACAGTGAGCAACTGCCAGAGATAGTGAGCAACTCAGAGAGACAGTGAGCAACTCAGAGAGACAGTGCAACTCAGAGAGACAGTGAGCAACTCAGAGAGACAGTGAGCAACTGCCAGAGACAGTGAGCAACTAACAGAGACAGTGAGCAACTTCCAGAGACAGTGAGCAACTGCCAGAGACAGTGAGCAACTCAGAGAGACAGTGAGCAACTGCCAGAGACAGTGAGCAACTAACAGAGACAGTGAGCAACTTCCAGAGACAGTGAGCAACTCAGAGAGACAGTGAGCAACTCAGAGAGACAGTGAGCAACTGCCAGAGACAGTGAGCAACTAACAGAGACAGTGAGCAACTTCCAGAGACAGTGAGCAACTAACAGAGACAGTGAGCAACTTCCAGAGACAGTGAGCAACTGCCAGAGACAGTGAGCAACTCAGAGAGACAGTGAGCAACTGCCAGAGACAGTGAGCAACTGCCAGAGACAGTGAGCAACTGCCAGAGACAGTGAGCAACTAACAGAGACAGTGAGCAACTTCCAGAGACAGTGAGCAACTGCCAGAGACAGTGAGCAACTCAGAGAGACAGTGAGCAACTGCCAGAGACAGTGAGCAACTCAGAGAGACAGTGAGCAACTGCCAGAGACAGTGAGCAACTGCCAGAGACAATGAGCAACTCAGAGAGACTGTGAGCAACTCAGAGACAGGAGCAACTGCCAGAGACAGTGAGCAACTTAGAGAGACAGTGAGCAACTGCCAGAGACAGTGAGCAACTCAGAGAGACAGTGAGCAACTCAGAGAGACAGTGAGCAACTGCCAGAGATAGTGAGCAACTCAGAGAGACAGTGAGCAACTCAGAGAGACAGTGCAACTCAGAGAGACAGTGAGCAACTCAGAGAGACAGTGAGCAACTGCCAGAGACAGTGAGCAACTAACAGAGACAGTGAGCAACTTCCAGAGACAGTGAGCAACTGCCAGAGACAGTGAGCAACTCAGAGAGACAGTGAGCAACTGCCAGAGACAGTGAGCAACTAACAGAGACAGTGAGCAACTTCCAGAGACAGTGAGCAACTCAGAGAGACAGTGAGCAACTCAGAGAGACAGTGAGCAACTGCCAGAGACAGTGAGCAACTAACAGAGACAGTGAGCAACTTCCAGAGACAGTGAGCAACTAACAGAGACAGTGAGCAACTTCCAGAGACAGTGAGCAACTGCCAGAGACAGTGAGCAACTCAGAGAGACAGTGAGCAACTGCCAGAGACAGTGAGCAACTGCCAGAGACAGTGAGCAACTGCCAGAGACAGTGAGCAACTAACAGAGACAGTGAGCAACTTCCAGAGACAGTGAGCAACTGCCAGAGACAGTGAGCAACTCAGAGAGACAGTGAGCAACTGCCAGAGACAGTGAGCAACTCAGAGAGACAGTGAGCAACTCAGAGAGACAGTAAGCAACTTCCAGAGACAGTGAGTAACTGCCAGAGACAGTGAGCAACTCAGAGAGACAGTGAGCAACTCAGAGAGACAGTGAGCAACTGCCAGAGATAGTGAGCAACTCAGAGAGACAGTAAGCAACTGCCAGAGACAGTGAGCAACTACCAGAGACAGTGACCAATTCAGAGAGACAGTGAGCAACTGCCAGAGACAGTAAGCAACTGCCAGAGACAGTAAGCAACTTCCAGAGACAGTAAGCAACTGCCAGAGACAGTGAGCAACTGCCAGAGACAGTGCCAGAGACAGTGAGCAACTCAGAGAGACTGTGAGCAACTCAGAGAGACAGTGAGCAACTCAGAGAGACAGTGAGCAACTCAGAGAGACAGTGAGCAACTGCCAGAGACAGTGAGCAACTGCCAGAGACAGTGAGCAACTAAGAGAGACAGTGAGCAACTGCCAGAGATAGTGAGCAACTCAGAGAAACAGTGAGCAACTCAGAGAGACAGTGAGCAACTGCCAGAGACAGTGAGCAACTAAGAGAGACAGTGAGCAACTGCCAGAGACAGTGAGCAACTCAGAGAGACAGAGACAGTGAGCAATTCAGTGAGCAACTGCCAGAGACAGTGAGCAACTGCCAGAGACAGTGAGCAACTGCCAGAGACAGTGAGCAACTGCCAGAGACAGTGAGCAACTGCCAGAGACAGTGAGCAACTCAGAGAGACAGTGAGCAATTCAGAGAGACAGTGAGCAACTGCCAGAGACAGTGAGCAACTGCCAGAGACAGTGAGCAACTGCCAGAGACAGTGAGCAACTCAGAGAGACAGTGAGCAACTAAGAGAGACAGTGAGCAACATGCCAGAGACAGTGAGCAACTCAGAGAGACAGTGAGCAACAGCCAGACAAGATAATGATATTCATGCGTCGTGAGTCTTACATCCAGGAGTAGCCAACGAAATGTATAGCGGGAATTTTTTAAATGGTCTAAATTTTTGTATAATTTGTATGCTAGACAGAAAATTCGAAACCATGCCCTTTATTAAGAATGCTTGCATAGTAACAGCTGCACTATAGATCACTCAAGCCAACTTTGTCTCTCCCTGACTGGAAGGGGCACCACCAAACCAAGGCTGCTAATAAAGCCGTAACAGAAGTAGGCCAACAGTGAATTTCCTCAAAGTAAACGAGCTATGGCAAGTTCACCTGAACGAGAGCATGCCTCTTCTCACTATGTTACATCCTATGGCTCAGTAGTCCATTGCTGATGCAGGCAACTACTAGCAGAACAGGGCTGGAAGGGGCACCAGGGCTGCTAATAGAGTCGTAACATATTCATTCCCAAGACTCATGTACCTACTGGGCATGCTCTGATAGAAATTGTAATGAAAGTCTTCCAGATCTATTTGCATTATCAGAGAGTGCGGTAGTACTCTCTATGTAGGGTTAGTCCGGAATGGGCGTGGCTTCTCTCATTAGAACAATACAAACTAGACTCTCTGTATGTCTTCTACAAGCTCAACTAAACTGCAATGCAGATATGTCCGCTCAAACCCCTCTAGAACAGCATCAACAATTGGCACCAGTACAGCTGCCATCTAAATCTTTGATTCGTTAGCCAGATTCATCTTCTTTGATGGCTGCAACTTCATGATCCTTTCACATATGACAATGTAACTTGTTGCAGTTATAACCACACAATGTGCTTTTACCATCATTATCCAATTTTCCTCCAAACTTTTCATTATAAACGATACAATGTAAGCCATTTGCACGCGTCTGTCACGATCACGTGCGCACGGTGAAATTATCACTAAACATGAGTTGATACAGTAAGTAAAGGTCATATGAAAAGTAAACAAACAAGTGAAGGGGGAAAAAATTAAAAAGGCCATGTAAGGTTAGTCTGTACTTTTACATGTAGCAGTTTCTGTGAATAAACATCCATGCTGTCAATAATAATCTCTACATCTCTGCCAAAACCAAGCAGAACACTTTTACACTGACATAAATTGAAGCAGCTTGGTGGGAGGCAGTGATGTAGGGATTATTTTTGAAGGCAGCATAGTTTTGATGTTGCTCACAGAAACTGCTACAGGTAAAAGTACAGACTAACTCTACATGGCCTTTTTAAAAATTTTCCCCTTCACTTAGGATTATAAGTAGCAGCTAGCCAGGGGTGTGGAAATGGATGCTCATCTAAGGACAAGATTTAATACAAGTCTCGCCCTCACTGAGTACTGAGGTAATTCACATACCTAAAATGGTAGTATCATCAGCATCAATACCTAGAGAGAGAGAGAGAGAGAGAGAGAGAGAGAGAGAGAGAGAGAGAGAGAGATTTATCATGAACCATTGCTTTTTTTTGTTCTGGTGTGTAGGGGCTTCAACCTCAAAATAGCTAATTGAAGACCATACATCACACACACACACACACACACAAAACAACAATAAACAAACAGCTAATATTCTTAAAGAAAATACTGTAACAGTGCAAAATGGAACTCTATTACACATGCTTAAGAAAGTTATAACAGAATAATTCTAATACTCACCAGGACCAGGGTTAGTTTCAACATCACCAGCCAATATCAATAACAAGGAAGTCACCACTTTATGATCAGAATAGTGAACAGTATGAAGAACTCTTCTTCTTCGATAACACTTCCAGTTGTCTCTAAGAGGTAAAATCACCATGGAAACATTTCCCCTTGTGATAGTGCAGCCATTTCGATGATTAGTACACATGGTACATGAGCAGTGTGGGCCATTACGAAAGCGAGTCTTGGTCGTCCCTTCAGATTCAGTCACTGCAAGCTTCCACCACAATATAGTCAGCAAGAAGTTCAAATAAAGCTCGTATCTCAGGATTTCCCCTACACACACAACAGAAATAACGATTATTGTATGCAAAAAAATGTTGACGTAAATGCACAGTACTTTGCAAGTTGGTTGTGCACACATGAACTCTGCCAACCTGATAAGACACTGTGGGGAGATAACCTTCAACCATCCTGGTGTGCTAGATACCGTATGGGTAGATATTTTCGAGAAATTAAAATTTCGTGATTATCAGTACCAAGCTAGATTATAAAAATTTCGTTTCGCTCCGCATACGTTGCAATATATCGCTCGCACGTAGTGTAACAAGTTAGTCTTTAAAAAGACTAGGAATGCCTCGGCACGTACTTAAGTGCAACCTTTAACTTTCTAAATTTTATTTTAAATGCTTTACAGTGAATACGACAGTGATAAGAGACGATAAAGATACACTTAAAGCCAGAGTCCTATAAGGATGATTATATTTGGAATTGCTGAACACTTGCTGCATGATGAAAAGCGCAGGGGTTTGCGAGGTCAAATGTTGCCAAAATATTTCTCTCAGCTTCTTTTTAATTCTGGCAGTGGAGAGTTCCAAATAATGCACACTGAGCAACATGGTTTATTGTAGTAAGATTAGTATTTACACAGCTAGTATTCTTGCTGTTCAACGTTTTCGAACTGCCGTTTTGAATGGTTATAGCTTGATTGAAGTATGTGTACTGGATTCTCACATTGTTTGGAAGCCTCAAAGTCTTAGTTCTAAGATTCTCCTTCACCATGGCTCTCTCTTTGGCACTTCAAAAGATCACTAGTTCGTGTACACTGCAATCTCTGTTGTTTTTGTTCACTGCTGTCTTTTAGTCAGTTCTCTGCATGTGATAATGGGCTTGATTTGTTGGCAAAGACAGCCAAGAAGCATCAGCACTTTCTTCACAGTGTAGAATTACCATGTAGTGACTGTGAGCCCCGGCCTAGCTGTTTGTCCTTAGTACTGTATGCCTAGCTAGCTAGCTATACTGTACTAGCTAGAGCTAAATTAATGCACGTGCTCGATACGCATCATGCATCGTGCATCATCGCATGTGCACGTGAAACGTACCATCGCCCATAGTCGCTTCCAGCCGGCACTTTAGTGCCGAGGCAAAAAATTGTACATGTGGTTATTGGAAGGATGACCAGTTTTAGTTACCCTTCAATGGTTAGGGAATTTCACGTCTACAGGAAGCTTCAGATGGTGAAGTTCTGCTGTTCTGAAAGCGAAGTGAAGTTCTGAAATACTTGTAGAGAGCCATCTGGAAAGATCGAGGTCAAAGTACTCCGTAATGACTAATGCGCATGCGCTAAAAGTAATAGGCTACTATACTATTGATTTTTTCGAGTGTTAAAAATTCAAAGTGACCGAGAAACCATGATCCCTCGAAAATATTTATCCATACGGTAAGTACTCTGGGTGGTAATGATTAGATTTCTAATTGTTGTGCTAGGCCATGTATAGTGGTTGATTCCATTAAATTTGCAATGAACTTTGTACCCAGTCCCTGCTTTTTTCATGGGGCGGTGGAAAAAGATCTGGTATCAATTGCATGGGCATGTGCTTAAGGTGATGGTTGACCCTTTAGCTACATGTTTAAACAAGTTAATCTTTTAAAAAGACTAGGAATGCCTCGGCATGACTTCAGTGCAACCTTTATTATTATTAAACTTTCTAAATAATGTGCACTGAGCAACATGGCTTATTGTAGTAAGGTTGGTATTTACACAGCTAGTATTCTTGCTGTTCAATGCTTTCAAACTGCCGTTTTGAATGATTCTCATCCATATAGCTTGATTGAAGTATGTCTGGGATTCTTTCATTAGATTCTCCTTCATAATGGCTCTAAGTCTTTGGCACTTCAAATGATCACCTAGTTCATGTACATTGCAATCTCTGTTGTTTTTGTTCATTGCTGTCTTCTCTGCATGGGCTTGATTTGTTGGCAAAGACGGCCAAGAAGCATCACTCTCTTCACGGTGTAGCATTACTGCGTAGTGACTGTGAGCCTGAGCCCGTCTGTTTGTCTTAGTAACATGGGTCTGTTGTTTTTGTTCATGGGCTTGATTTGTTGGCAAAGACGGCCAAGAAGCATCAGCACTCTCTTCACTCACGGTGTAGCATTACTGCGTAGTGACTGCGAGCCTGAGCTTGAGCCTGTTTATCTTTTTGTGTTGGCTTAGCTAGCTACGCTAGCTAGAGAGCTAGTGCTAATAATGCACGTGCTCGATACGCATCACCGCGCATCATTGCGCGCGCTATTAATACGTACCATCATAGTTATCTTCGGCACTCCGGTGCCGAGGCAAAAAAATCCCAAAATCCATAAAAAATATTTGCAGTGATTTTGTTTCCCAAAATTTACATAGCCTCTTATCGAAGGACTAACTGTGGCTTTGGAGTTGTGCTACTTGAAAGGAGGCTATGTAAATTTTGGTTTTAGTATTTTGATGTTGCAAGACCACTGCAATCTGCTATAGCTACTGTCCATTGCAGGTTGGTTGTCAGGAAGGTTTGGGGTATGGTTTACACAACTGCATGGATTGAATAGGACATGGTTTCTTAGGTCCTTGTAAGCCACTACCTATTTCTCATTCCTTGTGGACAACCATCCTGAAATGCAGGCTATGGATGCATTAGAGTATAGCTGCAGCAGTGGTCTAGGTTCAGCTTCCCATATCTTGAAAAATCGTTTCTAAAACCCTGAGGTAGATCTCTTTGGTGTAGTGAGCACTGGCTATGTGAGACAAGTGAGTGCACAGCCCACTTGTTCAGTGTGGAGGCAATAGATCAGTTTATTTCACTAGGCGGTTGTTTGTTGACAATCAAACGATTGAATGACAACAAAAATTGATGCTTATAAGATGAAGTCAAGCAGAGAGTAGCTGATGATAACCTAGTTTCTCTGTAGCTAGCTAGCACTTACTATGGCGTAGCCTCTGACATTGAAATAGCACGCCAAATTTACAGAGAAGAATTTCATGTGATAATTTATAATGATCATGTGACTTATTTATAGCAAGGGATCTGATTGGTTATGCCTACATTCCTGCAGGGATCCAGAAAACCTACACCAGACTCCTTTTCCCCTCTTTTTTCTTTCTTCCTCCCTTCGTTTTGCATGTGCATGCAAGTATGTGTGCATGTGCAAAGTATAGTGAGGGGAAAAGGAGTCTGGCTAGTGAGATTAGTGTAAATCCTGGATGATGTTATGAGGTCAAGGTACAAATTAAGAGATACACCGCTAAAGGTCACAACAGAACTTCACATCACCATGTGAGTCATGTTAAAACAACACATGTCAAAGGCTGTGTAAAAAGCATAGAGGGACTTAAACTCTTATGAGAGAGAGAGAGAGAGAGAGAGAGAGAGAGAGAGAGAGAGAGAGAGAGAGAGAGAGAGAGAGCCTGCAAGCTGTTAGTCTGTAGTGTACTCTCTCTACCAGTTAGTAAGAGACATTATTTTTAGTGACAGAAGTACAATTAAAACTACAACTGACACTTCCACCCACTTTTAAGGTTACCATGGCAAATATCAAGTCATCATCATAAACAGGATGGCACACTTCTCTACTTGTGTACAATGTCAAGGGTTTAGCAGGGCTTTTTTCATGGGGGGGGGGGGGGGGGGGGGGGGTCATGCTAATTGGTATGACTCTTTACCAGTTTGAGACCTCTTTCATTGCTTTTGATGGTGTTATTACCATTCAACGTAACTGGGTGCAGTGGTTGATGTGCAACATATTTCAGTTCTCTTGATACGCACTTCTTACTAAAGCAGCATGAGGAAGATAAGGGATCACAACTGCATTGGTTACCAATGAGATGCCGATAGCAATGTTTCCTAACATGAATACTCTTAGCTAATATCTGTCTTTTCATTCCTGTTAGAACTGCATCTGCTGAGTACACAATATTGATGGAGATGTTACTTGTGGAATCAAAATAGGAGACTTAATGACACTGGAAACTTAATTTGTAGAAGACTAGTTAATTATTGTGTGCTTCTAAGTTATTTCCAAGGGGGAGGGAGTGCTTCTAAACCCACATGTCTGGACTATAAACACAAGGACACTAGTGGTTCACAACATGACAGGTGTGTCCTAGTGATGTGGCTTGCCACACCCCTTTTTCTGGAGATTAAATACAGGCTAACTGCCATCTCCATGAAACATTACAGCTGCACTGAGCATGATTGGAATAATAAAGTGATCTGGCTAGCTGTTATTACACAAGAGGATCTTGTACTGATTACCTAAAGACTCATAGCCTGAGCATAGAAATGCAAATAATAGAGACCAACAACTCTTATGAGAGAGAGCTTGCAAGGATTGTAAGGCTCTCAGTCTGTAGTGTACCAAATGTATGTTAGATGAAGAGACAGGCACAACAAAAATTGTGATACCATTACTGACAGATCAGTGGGGACATGTAAATTATGCCGGCATAGTTTTGGGCATAATAATGGGTTGAACCTTAATGCCAGCACAATGCTGGCATAATAGGGGATTTTTACTTCCAGGGGTTGGCAGATATGGAGGTATTGGTATTGACTCTTGAGTTCCTTTGTATAAACTGCTGAATTAGAGTAGCCACCTACGTAATTAGTGGTGGTGACAACCCTGTTGCCAAGGAAGCCAATCTCTCCACAAAACTTAAAATGTACAATTTTTACCCAAGATATGGCAAGACTATTTCTTATCAATCACTCGAATTCAGTAGCTGATTTTTGGTCAACTATTTTTTATCCCCATTCTCCACAAGCATTAATTTTGTTGATCCCTAGTTACTTTTTTTCTTCACAATCATAACATTCACAACACAGCTTGCTATTAGGACCCCATGTAATTTTGTTCAGGGAAAATTTTTGGCTTGTGTAAATAATAGTTATAGCATGCCTTCGAGGGCTGTATGTGATTTATCACATACTACCCGAGGTAAAGGCTTGCTATAACTATTTTACAGCCGTCTGGTAAATGTTTACATAGCTACAGCTACGTGTCTACAGCTGCATGTCTAGAAAGTACTAGGTAGCTATGTGACTAGCTGTATCTAGGCAACTCAATGACCTCTGTAAAGATTTTGGTTACTAGCTAGCTAGTAATTCATGCTCGGGGCTGCGCCGCCAGACTACTAGCTAGCTGGCTAAATGGACAGTATCATCGATATTGATGTTGAGAAGCTGCCGGTGATATCACCTTCTTTATTAAATATAGTAGTAGCTGAGACTGTTCTGCATTGGACTGAAAGTTTTCTGTGTAAATTGCGTTTTTTGATAGGCCTATAGCTTCAATTTTAATGTTTCTCTTGTTAAAAAAAATTTTTTTTTCAATATTTCTCAACACTTAGGCACCATCAATAAATTTCCAGGGCTGATATAGAAGTGTCTAGACAGGCAGGCCTAATACATTCCAGGAAACTGTCCTTGTATAGAGATGTACTATCACAAACCATAAAATTCAATTGGACATGGCCTTTGAAGTAGCCACAATGTACTAGAATTACAACTGGTGGCTTCCCTTTGATGTAGCACTCAAATAATTTTTAATCCCATGCACTGAAGAACTTACAATTATCTTGGTAGCTATAATAATAATAATATTAAATTCTGAAGTTTTGATCATGTCAAATGTGACAGAATAACAAGTGCTCCTCCAAAACAAGGTATAATATGCTAATCATTCTACCCAAGTGAACTAGCTACCTGCAACAGAAAAAAATTTGCTTTGGTGCTTGAAATTATTCCACTTTAGGTACTTTACAGTTAGCTAGCTGATTATAGCTAAAACTAGCTTGTAATTCACACCTGTGCTCAATAAATGCTCCATCTTGAGAGTGTATAAAAAGATGACAGCTATCAACAACCACCATAAGGTCAATATCAGAGGAATGAACCAGACATGGCTGGAAATGGCCGGGGAGCTTCTCTGCTTTGGCTTGTGTCCATGGAAACAGTAATACTGTCTCAGGTGCTGGACCCGAGACTTCCACAGGTCTACCAGTTGAGATCTCAGCATTCTCCTTAAGCGATGAAAATCGATCAAAACCAGAAGAACTTTTAATACGTAAGCTTACGCTTATCCGCGAAAAAGGTTTGTTTTTTTGTTTTTTTTCTCTTTCTTTAATATTGGACTGGTTGCTTCGGATTAGGGACAAACAAACTCTGCTCGGATCCGCCCACGGCCACAAATCATAGATAGTATATTACCGCCCCGGGATTGGAAACGGCAGCATAGGCTAATTGAAAATTCCGCGGGCACTCCGTGTTATGGTTTGCGACCAAGAAACTTACCTAGTTACGTGGGTAGCAACGGGCTGCAGCGGTCCGCTAGGAGGCGTGTGGCTGCTCTTTCACAGGGAAACTGCAAGCGGCGGTTAGTATTTATAATTTGCATCCACAATTTCAATTATTCCTACTAGTATAATGGCTAAATTCCACACTTTAGCGATATAGAAAACTAGAAGAAAATTTGTCGGGGGAATGGTAGTCTTCATAACTTAGGTTTGTGCTTATTATCTAGTTTTGTGAGTAGAGTCATCCTTCTTTTATAGAATGAGTGGCATTAGATGCATGTTACTGCATTAATGGTGAAAATATAAACCAATTACTTAGAGCACTCATGGGAGGAAGGAAGCATCGGCTATGTACAAGAAAGTAATGGTCATGTAACCTCCACTGCTGCACTCCATTCCAGATATCCTGGTCACTCCACAGTTCATGCCAGTATTAAATGATCAATAGTGTCAATATCATTTATAGATTGCAACATGACCCTAAAAATTGTTCCGGCATTACAGCTCCTGTGTCTCTCTAGTAACTGTGCCGGATTGATTCCAGCAAAATTGTGTTGGTAACTCTGATGACTGCATCTTGGCATTGAAGTTCATTGACAATTTTGATGGTATAATATTATATTATTAGCAACTCTGCATCAATTTTTGTGATCACTTACTTGTGCATGCAAATCAGAAAGTAATTATTATATTGTGTAGTATAATTATTGTGTAGTAGCCTCCTTGACTGATGAATAAGGAGAGGAAGAAGAGTCCATCACATCACTAGTAGCATGCACTGTATGTATTGCACATTATCACTGTATGTTCTGTAATAATTATTAGATTTAAGCGCGCGCGCGTTGACTTCATAACACGGATTGCCCGTGGAATTGGTTCCGTTTCCAATCCCGGGGCGGTAATATACTATCTATGCACAAATCACAAAATGGAGAACAACAACCTTTATGCGCATGCGTATCTAAACAGCGCGCTATGCATGTTTTGCTGACTTATCACTTCTTTAAAACACAGAGATCATTATGCAGTATTATCTCAGTGAATAGAATATTGATAAATCAGTTAAGTAAATTTGAAGTTAGTTTATTAAGTTTTTCTTGCGGTCTTGTAAAATCAGCAGAGTGTTTAGGGCTGCTTATTACCAACAGAGTAACCAAAGCACTCTAGACTGGCTTCAGAGAGAGACAAAGCATAAATGTTTATGTGTGCAAAATAAGATCTTGAAACTCTCGAAGCAAGATTGAAATATAACTTCAGTGTCCCAAGTTATCCCGTGTCCCAAATCATCCCACTTTACCTTACGCCAGCGGAACCGGAAGTCAAGGGCCCCATACAATTTCTTTTGCACCGGAAGTTCTCCATTTGGAATATTTTTTCCTATTTAGTTAACTTATAATTCCTGCTATAACTCTTACATTGTATACGTACACACAAACAGATCACACATAGACCTATCTAACTATGCGAAAAAGTTGTTACTTCCAGATACACGAGGTCACGATCACTTGGAAAAGAGTGCCTTGACGGTAGAGGTGCAACTGGATTTTCTGTAAGTGGCCACGACTTAAATACTGCACCATCTTTGAGATACCTCGCTCGGCCTCAGGCACATACATGTGTACTGCACATCTATACAAGTTCTATGTAGTCTCAAGACTCCCCACTTGCATGTATCACACTGTAGAGCCATGGCAAGCCCCAACATCTGATGAATCTATATACCTCATTCATCATGTATTGCACTGGACCTGTTTAGACCAACCATTCAAGAGTTTAGTTTACTCTGGCCGACCCAAGATCTTGAACATTTTGAAGGTGATGGAGAAAGAAGAGCCAAATACACGAGTGGAGGATGTTATCAGGAATGACACAACTGGTCACATGACCAACAATGATACTGAACTCTGAACTATCAACCCATTAATAATAATATGTACACATAATAAAATTAAAGATGATACACTTTAAAAAGACACAAGACGAGACATAAGTGGGTGTGGTCTGCAGTCACCACTGTACGGACTGGTACAAGTGGAACCTCCATCACTTTCTAAAGTGTCATCTTGTGATAATACATCGACAACCTTCACATTCGTCTTTTCTGTTCACTCTCCTATACACATTGGAAAGGTCAAAAGGTCATTCATGGACTAATTACCAGGACACCTATTCATACCCCATAGGTTTAGGTCATAGTGCATGGGAGTGTTATGTAGGGATCATCTCATCCATCAAAGGGTAATTAACATTCCATTAACCACATCAAAGTCAAATATTCAAAACCAAGATAACTAAAATAGTGAATACCTTCAGTGAGTGCAAGTGCTCTTTAATAAGGACTAGCTTCATTGGGGAAGCAGTCTCTGTGGATATTGCATCAGAGGGAGGGAAGAGGAGGTGGAGTCAACAAAACAAACAGCACCCAGTTCTACGAGTTTGCAGATCACCACAGAATGTGTGCTCCATTGTCTTTACATTCCTTAAGCTGAAGCATCTACATGGAAAATAGAGGGAAACATTTCATATGTACGTATGTACATTATACAACACTTTATTATGGTGACCGAGGGCATAACACTCACAGTATAATGTAGACTCTGTCAGCAGTCTTGATGGGTTTCTGGTGGTTTTAAAGAACGCAACCCAATGACACTAAAATGAGTTGCAAACATTACTATGGTGCTTATGGAGCCCAGGTTGGTATTGCCCAGATGGCTCTGTTAAAAGAGACCTCAATAAGGTTGAAACTTCAAAGCATTTTTATGGATGCCATAGTCTAATAGTAATTAGTACATAGCTGGTTAATATCTGAGTCTGAGTCCTTTTATCTGACCACAACTGCTATAACTGCAACTACAACTGCTACAACTACAACTACAACTGCTATAACTGCAACTACAACTGCAACGGTAGTGTTCTCCAGTGTCTGGTTTGCCCTCAGTTGTAGAGTAGGAAGTGCTAGTCAGTATGAAACTGTAGTTTTAAACCATAGCATCTCATAGTCGGTGCAACTACTCGCCTCATTAACTCATGAATTATTCATGAGCAAATGCATACCCGCCGCCTTAAGGTTAGTTGAAACTTGCACACACTATTAGAGCACACCCTCCTGAAATAAAGTTATTTCCAGCTTAAAAAAATATTGGCTTGATACAGGACAATAGAGAGGGAGCCATTACGAAACAGAAAGTAAACAATTATATGTTACAACCTCTCTGGAGAGACACCTCAACATTCAAAGTCAAGTTCCTGTACTGCCGCTCTATACACATTAGTTGGGTCCACATTAGAAAGTCATAAGTACAGAATAGTGGTGGGTGTGACATCTATCAGCACTTCCATGCTAGGGACACACGGAATATGTAGGGGAGGGAGGCAATTAGAAGATGTACCAATTAGACCAATCAGAAGTTATAATTATGATACACAGATTTACATGTGGCTCTTCAACTACCTAAGTTCATTATGCTGAATAATGGAATAATTGGTAAAGATTGACAAAGTCACAAACAACTACAAGAGAATATGAATCCACACACATGCTAGTACATACAATCACAAAGAGGCTTGGGGGGAGGGGAAGTGCAATAGAAATGCTCAAAACCACATCGAAAGGAAATCACATGTGAAAGGAAAGTAACCGAGTAAGATCAAACAGACAAATATGAAAAGGATTGATGGTTACCTATAAGAGTTTGGTATTTTAGAGGGACGATAACGACTGTTCCTCTTCCTTGAGGACTTCCATCATCTCATTCTGTAATTGCATACACAACATACAGTGATTAGTTAGAACAATGAAAAAGAAAAAAAGAAGAGTGGAGGGGGTGAGAGGTATTTTCGTCAAAAACAGCTCTATCTGCAATCCATACGAACATCAGTGCTTCAGTGATCTCAAAAATGCAACAAATTATGTGTATTGTGTTGAGAGGGGATGGGGAGGTGAATCTCCTACATCATAGATTATCTATGGCTCTATGATGGGTGGATCTACTATCACTGAAGCGAGAGTTTTCATTGCTTACCGATCCAAAGGCGGGTACACAAAGACTCAAGACTAGTTTTCTTATTCACAGCACTGCCCTACGCGATCGTTCAATTGGGTTGGTTGACGACAGCAGTCTACTACGCTAAATAATGCCCGCCACTTTGCAACCGGTTGCAAAAAATGCGCATGCGCAAACTGCTCGTATATTGAATTGTACAGTCATAAATAACATACTTCCTGCATAATAAATGGAAGATCCACACGAAAGGCATAGAATCAAGGAATACCTGTTGCTGTACAGTATTATCATTCTGGCTCGTTCATTCAAAAGTGCTATCAGATCATCATCTCCAGACAATAAAAGTGTTACTTTGCATGAATCACACTATAGAGCTTCTACATGACCTGATATCCAATTCGACTGAGGGTGATGACCTTTTACATTCAGCCTAATCAATCTGTTCTGCCACACCATCTGATGAATTCATACCACATTGAAATTGAACTGCATTAGACTTGCTGGAGTGCTATTCTTGACTTTATTGTAACTTTTTGTGTAAGTATTAGATATTGTGTAGTATTAATTTGACAATGAAGTATCAACTGGTCACATCAAATAATGATACTGAACTCTCATACAAAATAATGGATATATTTTATAAAAAGATGAAAGACAACACCCACTACAATATAAGTGGGTGTTGCCACATGGGTGTAGCTAATCAGTCACCACTGGTTCTTGGTAGAGTTACAATCTCCATAAGTGAGAGACTTTGTCATTTTCAGATTCTTGTGACGATACACCAACCCCTCATCTCTCCTAGAAAGGGCAAAGGTCAAAGGGTCATTATTGACTAATCAATTCACAGCCTAGTGATTGGGAGGTGTGAGGGAGGACACTGGAATTGAAACAGGCTGAGGTATATAAGCGAGTGGGGATTATCTCACACATCAAAGGCTCATTAACCACAACATTGATATAGAAGGGTCCAAATTACGTAAAACCTTTCTGCACATGAATAACTCTAAATAGTCCCCATGTACGTACCTTTAGTTGATCCAGAATCCATGGGTGCAAGTGCTCTTCAGTAAGGACCAGCTGGACCCTTTTATTGAGGAGGCAATCTCTGAGGGAGGAGGGGAGAGGAGGTAGAGTCAACAAAATCAGCAGCAACCAAGTTTGAAATGTTTCAGTTTTCCTTTAGCTGAAGCATCTGTAAAGAAAACAGAGGGGAATACCACACATGTACATTATACCACTACAGAGTGTCAGGTACTATCATGGGAGTCATTTATTTCTAGACATGTTTGTCCTGTAACCACTTCAAAGGCATTTTCTGTGCAATGAAACTGTTGTATAGGACATTGGATTTAGGTGACTGCATCAGTAATGAATAAAGAATCAAACAATACATACCCAGTAAGTGCAGGACAAAATAGTTTCCACCAGCGTAGGGTGCTACTTTTATATAAGATGTTGTATTAATGTGTACAAATGTGATAGTTATGGGACCACATGGTTGACATACCCATAGGGACCCTTTACTTCAGTCTAAAGTCCAATACTAGACATAGTACAACCACCAAAAATAAATTTTTTTTTATGGTCTGCACAGGAGGGGGCACACACCCCTCGTAGCCACTCGGTCACCTATACCACATGCAGATCCACTTTTCGTTTGCCCCCACCCCCTTCTTTTTTCTATACCCCAGGCTTGCCCTCCCTTATACACCCCTGATTATGCCAGAGGAACAGAGCCAGGACAGTACTTCGGATTTTGGGTCTGCACAAACACACCTTAAGGTTCTGACAACCCTCCGCCCACACATGGTTGCTAGGGGAGTATAACTCCAGAGCTGTTTAGAGCAGCAATAAGCAAAATATCCTAGTTATAGAGTACCATGTCACTACCACACACACCAAAAATTTTTAATATTGCCTAATTTTCGTGGGTGCTATGAACAACTTTGCTAATGCCTGTAATTCTCAGGAACTGTTGGACTTACTTGGATAATTTTTTCTCTCAGATACCTTCTATCTATATTCTACAACATAACATTGAGTTTTTCTGAATTTCAATATTAATTTTTTGTTTATTCTTATTTTTTCATGCCGGACCTTGTGATTTGAAAAGTCTAAGCTAGATATAGAAAAAAACTAACTGTTACATTGGTCACCTTGGCTTATGAAAGCTGCATGCAAAAAATTAGCTGATTCCAACCAGTGGTTCCTGAGATGTAAGAGGTAATCAAAATTTTATGGTTTAAGGTATTTTAGCCACACCATGCCCCACCCCCTCTTAATAACTAATACATAGTGTGTAGATTGATCCTATCTGAAGATAAGACTATAAAATTATCTGACTAGCTGCAGTATAAGTGCAGGACAACCTTTTCAAACTCTAGAAATAGAAGCACGGGCGTTGCTATTGCAAACACCCTTAAGGCTACAATTTAGCCAAACTGATATTGTGACATTTGGACAACTAAACAATGCAGTAGAATACACACATAGTGCATTCTCCTGTTAACTTAATGTTATGTGACAACGAGATGGTGGATGATGTTGGTGGATATGAAAGAGTTACTAGAAAATGTATTGAACCTTAATATAGGACAGCATGGATAGAGCCATACAAAAGGCACTTTCTAAAAGGGAAGCAGGATAAGAGCAATGCATGATTCCACATGCTAGTACATACAAGCACAAAGAGGCTTGAGGAGGAGAAGGTAATAGAAATACAATAACAATGCTCTAAAAAATCACATCAAAAAGGAAATCACATGTGAAAGGAAAGTAATTAAGTAAGGGCTGCTTTTACACATCATTTTTGCCACAAGATGCAATGGGATCCAATTGACTTTAAAGAAACTATTACACAGTACAAGTATAAGGTGAAAAGGATTGATGGTTTGGTCTCTTAGAGGGATGATTACAACTGCTCCTCTTCCTTTATCTCATTCTGTGATTGCAATGCAAAAGATAAAAAAATGTGGGAGGTGAGGGTGTGTTTGGCCAAAAACATATATACTACAAGTGATAGCATCAACACATTATGTGTACATATTGTGTTAGGGGAGGGGGATCTCAGACATTATCTCTGACCCCCAGATGCTTTGAAATTTTTTGACATAGAGATTCTAACCACTTCCACTTCACTAACACACATCAATTGAGGAAGGTTCTATACAATTTTACTGCTGATTGTGAATGGAAAACTGCAGAGCATAAAAAAGTTACTTATAAGATATCATTCAGTTATTTCAGCTCTATGGAATAACAGGATCTGTCTGGAATGAAACTTTCACACATGCATAAAGAGCTGAATAGATCTATAATCAATTATCAATTTAAATGGGAGCCGAAACAGACTGATTTTGTGATTCATGACTGACAGTTGATATTAACAGGTAAGTTATAGGTATGCATCCTAGTTAAATGTACTATCATCATAATTATCATCATACACACTTCAACTACAAGAAAACACATCCAAGATGGGTGGATCAATGGATGACCTTTACCAATTGAAAGCTATCACTGATTCAATGGCAGGTACTTATTTTAAACATGCTCAGACTACGCACACCCTCCTAGGCTAAGCTCAATTAATATGGTTTGATACAGGAGAATAGAAAGGGATTCATATTGAAACAGAAAGTGAATGCTCATATCGACTGAAAGTGCTATGACAACCTCTCTGGATATGGGTAAAGGGTCTCAACATTAGAAAGTCACGAGTGTATATATGAGAAGAGAAGGTAGTTAAAATTCCTTTTCAATATTATAAAACATAATTATGTGAAAGAAAATCGACAGTAATTTGCACCATAACATAAACACACACACACACATACAGTATAGGGACATACACTTCTTCTCCTGGGGCATTATTATGTAACAACAGGATGGTGCCTGGACTTCAGTCTAAAGTCCAATACTAGACATAGTACAACCCAACCAAAAAATCAGTCCCTGGATCATAAGAAATTAGTTTATAATGCACATGGTATGTTATTGCAAGCCAGTGGATGTGCATGCATGTACATATGTGGTATCCAGAGGAAATTAACATGTGATAGTGTGCATAATGAAACACATAACAGGATCAGTTAGTACACACAACACTAATTTAGGGGTCTCCCCCTTCATTATGATGTGGTTGGAGCAATCAGCTGTGGAAAAGTAATTTCACCAGTTCAGAATAGACCAATTACATTATGCCACAGAAAGAGAGCCAAAAGTACTTCTAACTGAAGGCCTTTAAGTGCTACCAGGCCTTATGGAACACTCGAGGGCTTGAGGAGTCCACAGCTTGTACAATGGTACCACTTGTCCATACATAGAGCTGGTGGCTCAACTGCTCTAGTCCTACAAAATGCTGACCAACTTAAATTGTTGACAAATTAAACACTGGCAAACTTGGCAGCAACTAAGCTCTCCACAGGCAACCGGTATTAGATAGACTCAGTCAGAACAACAATTGAGCACTGAGTAAAAGTCATTATCCAAGTCTATTTCTATAGTGGGTAAAGAGTCTCAATATTACAAGTATAGGTTGGACATGAGGCGCTTCACAAATAATGCCCACCATTGTATGTAGCCTGTGTGAGCAACTGGCACTTATTTGGACATATCAATCAGACACCTACAGGTGATTTGATGTGCTATAATCAGGCACCTACAGATGATGTGGGTCTGCAAGCACACACCTTAAGGAAACTATTATCAACAGGTACTAAATTTAGCCAAACTGATATTGTTCCTACTTGAGATACGATTGTAACCTTAAATGATGAAGAAGGTAGATCAAATTCGCAATTAATTATTTTGGCCTAACATTTACTCTTCTAGGTAATGGTTGTGTGAAAATATAAGTTTTGGGAAGATAAAGTGGCAGGGACCAGGCCCATTGAGAGTTAAATCAGTTAATTGTTTGGCTGAATAATTAGTGAAAGGAAAATACATGTATTACTTTATGTTGTATAGAACATAAGTACTCTGAGTACTTGCACAGAATTACTGTCTATACACAATTGGATTTACCCACAGGATCAACCCCTTATCTGGTGTTGTACCATAAGACACTCCTTTTTTAAAGGTCGCTGGTTCTAGGCACAACTGCACGTTCTGTGAAAAACTTTTACTACTTAGTTCTGTATAGACTAATTACATCATGCAGCCTATTGGGTAGACTATACCATAAAAAATAAAAATTTTTAAATGTCCATATCTTTTCATTATGCTACCCCCTATAAGCTTGATTTAGGTCTCAAAAGAGAGCTCTCCTTGAGAGCTTTCCAATGGTGTACTTAGATACAACTTTACACCCCCCACATCTGGAAAACCTGATATGACCTCAGTGGTTATAAAATACTTGCATACTTAGGAGGCCTTCGATACTCCTATCATAGCTTCTATGGGCCTAGCTGCTTTGAAGGATTTCAAGGGGGGGGGGGGGGGGGGGGGGGGGGGAGCATAGTTCCAAACATATGAAGGTAGATGTAAAGAAATGACACTTTTTTCACATTTACAATCCCTTCGTTCATTCAAAGCAGCTAGGCCCATAGAAGCTATGATAGGAGTATCAAAGGCCTCCTAAGTATGTGGTAATTTGAAAAAAATTTAAATACTGAGGTCATGTCAGGTATTCCATATTTGGGGGGGGGGGGGGGGGGGGGGGGGGGGAGGGGGTAAAGTTGTAACTAAGTACACCATTCAAAGAGAGCTCTCTTTTGAGACCTAAATCAAGCTTATAAAGGGGGTAGTATAATGAAGATATGGACGTTTTAAAAATTTTATTTTTTATGTGATAATCCTCCCTTTCAGCTGAGTGCTGAGGTGAAGTAGTGGGCTGGACTTGTCAAGTGTCTTTGGTTCAATATGCCGTGCTAAACAAAGTGTCAAATCCTTCTATCCTGCAAAACCTGCTTTGATGGTTCCATAAATCCTCTTATACAAGTTACACAATAATTATAAATACGAGTTTTCTTATCACCACACTAAATAATCACAGTACATTCCTGTGACTTCAGCACTTTTTAAACTACCCTGGGTTTAAGGCTGCCTGGATGATGCATGGATTCATATTAGAGCACACTCTCCGAAAATACAGTTAAAAATACAGGATTAATACCGGATATTAGAAAGGAAGCCATTGTTAAACAGAAGATATCGATTGAAAATGCTAAAACCTCTCTGGAGCCTCAACATATAAAAGTCAAGTTCACTCAATACACATTAGCTGGGTAAAGGGTCTCAACATTAGAAAGTCATAAGTACAGAATAGGGCCATAAATTCAATATCAATTCAAAATCACACCAAAAGGAAATCACATTTGAAAGGAAAGTGACCAAGTGGGGGCTGCTTGAATCAAACAGACAAATATGAAAGGGATTGATGGTTACCTGTAAGAGTTTGGGGACGATTAAGACTGTTCCTCTTTCTTGAGGACTTCATCATCTCATTCTGTAATTGCACACACAACATACAGTGATTAGTTAGAACAATGAAAAAGAAAAAAAAAGAAGTGTGGAGGAGAAGTGTTCATAAAAAACAGCTCTATCTGCAATGCATACAAACATCAGTGCTTCAGTGATCTCATGGAAATGCAACACATTATGTATATTGTGTTGAGAGGGGAGGGGGAGGGGAATATCCCACAACTCCAGATCTTTGAAACTTGGCCGGAATTTTTAACTGATGGAGTAGTGTATGTAAACGAGTGATAATTTACAGGAATAACTTGTAGGGGTGGAGGGGGAGAGGATGTACACTGTAAGGTCCATGGACACATTGCTAAATATAAACATAATTGTTACCTGGCAACTCTGATGAAACTGTTGCACATACTTGACAAGTCCAACCCACTACTTAAAACCCCACAATCACCAAGCTAAGTTGCTAGGGTAAGCTAGCAACCAATCAAACACTTAGTCATCACTCTTGATCCACATGTACTAAACATTGGTTTGTCAGTTAATACATGTATACATTTTGAGACTCAATCCAGAGGAAGGACCTTTGATGGTTCCATAAATCTGCAAGGTATGTAGACTTTGACAAGCAAGGAGTTATGTGTACTCATCCACATTGTCTGCCCATACCCAACCCAGCTGTCAGGCTAACAATGCTCTGCAGTATGTGATAGTCCAAGGTAGCATTTTTCGAATGTGCAGTGGTAGCTACTTCTCTCTGCATACCACAGTAAAGCTAACTTGAGTATAGTGTGCATGTGACAAACATGTGACACCCTCCATATGCATATGTATGTACGTACATAATCTGTGTGAGCAACAGATGTCCTCTTTTCTGAATGGACTATGGCACCTACACAAAAGTGCGTGTGGATCATTTCTATATAAAGCACATCACATTACGTATGTTCTTAGGCAACATTTGAGTGAGCTAACAGGTACAGCATGACAAAACTTTGGGAGATTAAGTAGTTTCTGTTCCATGTGTACTATAATGCTCCCCATGCAGACAGATATCATAATTAACAGCCACATTCACTTGAGTTGGTTGGCTTAGAGATATTGATGTAGAGGTAGTCCATGCTCTTCACATATTCCTCAGTTTGGATTGTCTAAAGCATCATTATCATGTCAGATCAGCACAGATGGTATGGCTAGCTTTAGTGTAACTGGTAAAATGCTGGCAAATGACAAGCTTAAAATGCCGGCAAATGACAAGCTTAAAATGCTGTGCCTGATCTTTAAATGGAAGATGGCTCTACATTAGAGCACATTGTTTTAGTGTATGTTAAAACTATAACTACAATAGAGTCTCAGAGCTGGAAAGATAAGAATCAGATGTCATATGGTATAAGGCTATTATATTATGTTCACACTATAAATATTATAGCTACACCTGCCTCAAACCTCTAATCAAAGCTACCCAGCCTAAACTTAAATTTGCCATATGACTTGATACTAGAAAACAAAATGGGGACCATACCTCTCTGGATAGACACCTCATCAACAAGCCAGCTGAAGTGGTTACAGTCTATACGCCAGCTAGCGTACATTTACAATACTTTTTATATTACATGATGACATCATAATTTTTGAGAAAATGGCCGCTGAGGTACATCTCTTGAGCTCGGCTTTTCATCAGACTAGATACCTTATAGGTGGTAGGTTTGTTCTCAACAGATGGTGATAGGCTTATTCTACCTTACCATCCGCTATGTAAGTAAACAGTAACTCTTTTTAGCATAGAATAACCATGGTGGTCGAGAGTCATGGAAGTTTAGATGGCTTTTATGGGCCCTTCAGAGAGATGAACAGAAGTTATCTTACTACAAACATAGTCAGTATGTATTCTAACATGTATGTCCATATTGATACCAATAAATGACCCATGTTTGTATATATAAGTGTATGTTTAATATAATCATAGCAGTGTTAGAATCATTCTCAAGTTAGAATTTTTCATCTGTCTCAAATAATTTTCATGTCTACTTTGATAGGGTAGACTGTTCATTACTGATCTGGCTCAAATAAGGGTTGATATGTCGGGTGATGGGCAATATTTAGAGTACTGTTCTCTGTGTTGGATCTGATACACATTCACTCCTTATGAGCTTGCAAGTTGCAATGTACTGTAAACCTGAATGTAGTGTTCCTTGAAATGTAGCCTTTAAATAGAGTTGGTCTCTTAATGGCTTTCCTACTAATTATTTTGAAGGGAGAGGGGCTTCAAGTGGTTCCCCCCTTTTTGGAAGATTCGTATGAAACCCTATAGAGTGTGTGTGTGTGTGTTAAACATGTGATAGCCCCAGAGTAAAACCTGATCTGGGGGGAACACAGAGCATCTAATACTCAAGGTTCTACATTCCCGTGACTTCAGCACTTTCTGGGTTTAATTAAGGTCAGTTGAAACATGCTCGGACTATGCATGGATTCATATTAGAGCACACCCTCCTAAAATAAATTCATTCTCAGCCTAAAAACATACTGGCTTGATAAAGGGAGCCATTATGAAACAGAAAGGAACAAGTCAAGTTCCTATACTGCCACTCCATGCACATCAGCTGGGTAAAGGGTCTCAACATTAGAGTGTCATACGTACAGAATAGAATGAGAGTGGTGGACCATGAGGTGTTCACATCTACTAACTCCATCAGCATCTTCCATGCTAGGGACAAACTGAATATATAGGGGAGGGAGGAGCAATTAGAAGATGTATCAATTATACCAAACAGAGAGACCTTCCTTCATGCAAGCAACTCGTATTCACCTCACAACTGATAAATAGAGATGATAGGGGAGGGGCAATTAGAAGATGTACCTGACTCCTTCCTTCATGCATGCAACTCGTATTTAAGGGGTGAAGGGAGTTGAATTTGCATGTGGGTAGGTTCCCAGACATTCAGATGGTACAAGATCCCTATCAAGGGAAAGAGGAATTAATCAATATGAAACTGATGTCAGTACAGAGGTGGAAGTTTTTTTAATGGAGAAGCTAAAGTCATAATTATGATGCACAGATTTCCATGTGGATGGATAATTTGGTGGTTTACAATTATGCTTAATTATATAATGTCACAAACGACTACATGAATTTAAGCAAGAGAAGGTTCAAAGAGATCGAAAATGGGTAAAGGGTCTCAACACCAGAAAGTCGAAAACAGAATAGTCAATCTCAAAACTTACCATAGATTGACAGTGGTGGGCCATGAGGTGTTCAGGTCTACGAACTCTCTCTCAGCACTATCCATGCTAGGGACTAAGTGCGATGGGACAAGATATAGAGAGAGGGAGGTGCAATCAGAAGACATATGTACAGTGTTGCCAGGTTCATGGATTTATCCAAAATCTGTGGATTTTTGGATAAGAAAAATGTCTATGAATATCTATGGATGTCTATGGATGTCTATCTGTCTGTGGATTTTTTAAGAGAGCAACCTGGCAACACTGTATGTACCTAAGAAAATGTGATGCACTGCACATAGGTGGCATATCAACACCTTATTGTTAAGCAATAGGAATATTTATACCTTCTGAGGCAATTCCACATAAAGCACCGGCAGCTTATAAAGGGGAGGCATAGAGGACATGAATCCACACATATGCTAGTACATACAATCACGATCACAAAGAGGCTTGAGCAGAGGGTGGGGGTGGTTGAAATAATAATGTTTTGAAACCACATCAAAAGGAAATCACATGTGAAAGCAGGTAAGGGCTGTTTGGATCCAACAGAGAAGGATTGATGGTTACCTGTAAGGGTTTGGTCTCTTAGAGGGACGATTACGACTGCTCCTCTTCCTTGAGGACTTCATCATCTCATTCTGTAATTGCATACACAACATACAGTGATTATCTAGAACAAAAAGAAGTATGGAGGGGGTGGGGGGTGTGTTTGCTCTATCTGTATATACAAACATCAGTGCTTTACTACTACCAGTGATTGCATGGAAATGCAACATGTTAGTTTATTGTATTGGGGGTGAAGGGGGAGGGGGCTCATTATATCCCAACCTACCAAATGGTCAGAAACTATTTTCTGAAAGTAAATGATCTAGTGACCAGCTGTGTGGGAAGCACAACTCCACTCTGTAAAACAAAATGAAAAGCATGCAGCAGTTGAAACAAAGGTGTGGAAGTATAAACAAGTGAGGAATAACTTATAGAGGTGGAGGGGGAGAGGAAGGGTGTACACTAATATTATACACAAAAGGATGTCCGGCATATTTGTATAAAGATGACTTTGATGCTATCCAAGCCAGCCTTCAATGCTTCCATAAATCCCTAATTATCATGAACGCACATCATTTAAACAACTTGATTAAGGTCACATCATATTCAGTAAGGCAACAGTAACGTATGAGTAGACATTGGTAAGCAAGGGGTTTGTGTGTACTGCCAATATGCTACTGTCACATGACATCATAACACTCAGGCTAATGATGACCTGGTGATGTGTAATGGTGTGGTGCTCTAAATAACATCCAGTCACCTGTTAATTTCCAGTTAAATACCAAACACTGACAGTACAACATTTTAATGTCACATGTACAATCAGATGAATGACTCAATATTGATTCAAGTATCTGTGGGCATTTTGCCATTTTGTCTGCCATAATAAAATGGTGGAAGGTCAAGATATATTGTCAAGACATGACTGTGAATGGTCCGAGCCTGAGGGTGCACCACAGTTACTGACACTAGGCAGAAGGATCACAGAAAGGGAGGGGGGGGGGGGAGGAGGAGGCATAGTGAACGAAAAATGAATGATCATATCTACTGTAACAACTGCTCAATCTGAATAGACACCTCAACATTTGAATTCAAATTTCTGCAGTGTCACTCTATAAAGGGTCTCTGGCCATATGGTCTATAAACTCTCTCATAGTAGGGGTGAAGTGATATACATAATAGGGGGAGGGAGGGGTTAATAATAGATGTACTGCACATACCTGTTATGTGGGGAGTCCTGACCAGTAATCTCACAGAGAAACCTCTAAAGCCTCCAGCAACTACTACTGACTAAAGACTTGTTCTTCAGGGATGAAGGGGTAGAGGGAGTTATGGCATATAGGAGGTCCCCAGGCATACAGATGGTGCAGGAACCCTGCAAGGGAGAGAGGCTCAGTTAGAGTGAGTACTAGCATAGGGGTTGTCACTCCCATAGTCTTTACATACTTTAATAACACCCTGGGAGAGCATCATCATCACAAATGTTAAACCCAAATACACACCGACTTAAAGAAACATGTCTTTGGCTTTATGATAGGCATGGGTGGATCACTAAATGATCTGTCATCACTGATACAAGTTGCTTACCGGTCCAAAGGCAGACTTAAGACTGGCCTTCATGATCAGAGTACTGCCCAACGCAATTGGAGACACATTGCTCTACTACACTAAATAATGCCCACCACTTGCAATCTGCATAAATGCGCATGCGCAAAGGAATACTCTCGACAATATCCATTCTTTTGGTTTGGAGGGTCATGATACTCGTGAAACTGATGCCAGTTGCGCAAACATGTGCAAAATCTTATTTCAAATCCAATTGCAACACAAAAAATTCAAGAAAGTGATACATAAATTGAAATTTCAGAATTGTGAGATAGAATTGCAATGTTAAAATGCAAACAGGGAATAAGAATGAACTAATGTTCAAATGTACTTGCTTTCAATCTTAGAGGCTACTTGAGGAAAGTCCACAGCAGGAGACCTCAGGGCTTTAACCAGTGCCTTCCACGAGGGACAAGGTGTTGCCACCTCAAGCCATTTAGAAAGAATCTCTCGAAAACAGTCCTCCACTTGTTTACAGTGAGTAGTGTTGATCGAGTCAAGAGTTGCTGTGTCCAAGTCGAGTTCCACTCCAATGTCATACCACTTGCACCTGGCATCCCACAAAGCAGTACGAACAGTCTTCAAGTCCAATGGAGCTGCATGCGCATGCAAAACAATCAAATTCAAGGAAGATAGAATTAATGTAGCTATGTATGTATGTATGTATGTATGTATATATGAATGTATGTATATGTGTTTATGTATGTATGGACATACCATTTGTAGAGGAATAATGTTCTTGTTCACACCATAGTGATTGTCTAGAAGTAAGCACTCCAAACACATTGCAGTCTCGACTGCAGGTCCAAACTCTGTCTCTAAAAGTGGCAATATGAGGGTCACTAACATCACACGGACAAAGAAGTGCTTTTGAAGGGATGGAGTTGTTGTAGCCAAGAACAACAGTTGCTTTCTTCAGGCCCGCAAAAATGGCTTGAGAGACAAAGGAACACATCTTGCAGCACACTTCTTCAGCGGTATGCATATGGATTTCAAAATGTGTAAATGTGTCAATCAGAGTGACAGAGCCAGGAAAGCCTGGCACCTTGAATTTGATGCAGTTTCGATTCAGGCAAGCTGGAGTGTTGGAATGAGGAAGCAACACTATTTTCCAAGGACAAGGAAACTGGTTGTCATTGGAGACAAGAAAGCAAGTGAGACTGCAGTAAGTACCAAGACGAGGACCTCCAAGTGGGAAGTCCAGAGCAAGAGGAGCTACAAGTGAATCTTTGGAGACACGATACTCATGAACCTTCTCAGTTTCAAGAACAGGAAGGAGGGCAGGCATGATGTACTCTGAAGCACTAAAGTCAGCTATGATGAGCAACTTTCTAAAGAGCTTGACCAGATCAACAGGAGTAAAGATATCAGGCACATAATGCTTATTAAACTCTTTCTCTTGCAGAAGCTCTAAGCTAACAATGCCATGATCTTTAAACTTCTGCCAGCCTCCAGAAAGTGCACCAAGTGTTTTACAACCAACATTTTCCCTCAAACAATAGGTAATCTCCACCAACTCAGTTACCTTATCCAAGAGGACTTGAGGGTTAGTGAATACAACACCATCCAGAACCTCGGGAAAATAAAAAACCGATGAAATTTCATCTAGGAACTGGAGAGCTGCATCCAGTGTATGCTCATCAAAGAAAAGCTTATCTGCTGCTCGAAGGCATTCTTCTTTGCTCAATACCCCTCTATCTAAAGAAAGGCTGACTTCTTCAAGGATAATTTCCAAAGAGAAATACTGAAGGGGCACATCAATGGGATCAGGCATACACTTTGTTAGGACTACACTTTGGATATCTTTAGCTGTATCCCTATCGAGCTCTTCAGGATTTTTGGCATTGACTGGAAAGATTAACTTATTTTCTGCCAGTTTGTAGTAGATGACTTCCTCTCGGAACATCGGAAGCAACAGCTTTTCTAACTTCTTATTCTTCTGCTCTCGTGTTTCGGTCGTGCACAGGTGTTCTTCGTCCCTGTGGGTCCCTACGATCATGATTTTGGAGCACTCACCTTTAGTATCGGGAGATGATCTGTGGGTGTGCAAAGTGCGAAGGCAGTGCTTCAATAGCTGCTCGTTGGACTGAGCTGATCGGTAAGGTGTCCCCACACGCTTCCCATCCTCCCCAAAATACTCTACCATGGGCTTGGTGGCGAGTTCTTCTGACAGCTTGAAGACGAATATGTAGAGGGACATGCGACGAAGAAATACAGGTAACACCTCATGAAATTGTGGTTGTCCACCAGAGTCGATCAATTTGACCTTCCGGAAGACAGGTAAGGCTTCATTTGATTTGGAGATCTCGTCCAATAGTTCCATTAGTTCCTCATGTGTGCTAATGGATGGCAGTGAAATCTTTTCCTTTGATTGAGAACCTTTCTTTGGTTTTCTAGCAAGTGTTGGACTGGAATGAGTTGCTGGGTGTACTTGTGGATGTATGTCACGTGTCGACTTATCTTCTTTACTATGAGCTTCTTTGTGCTCAAGAGTCGTATCAGAACTTAAATTTTCGCCAGATTCAGAATCCTCACCAGATCCCTCATCAGAGACAGAATCCTCGCCAGAATCTTTGTCATTGGCATGAAGCTGAGCATATATGGCCCTCGCTAGAATTTTTTTCTGTTCTTTTGAGGAAAGCTTTTTCCACTCCTTCTTGGTTACACCCATATGTATCATTGTAATTGGACGAGCAGCTAGAGGAGTGCTTATTCTGGCTTGCCTTGGAGGGTTACCAACGAAAAGGTCGATTGAACTCGATTTTCCGGTTCCTGGAGCCCCATAAAGGAGGGCTTTGTTGATCTGGGACTTTACATGTCCCTGCTTCATTGCCTTGTTATACAGTCGACGTGACTCAGCGGAACCTACAGGTAGTCAATGAAAAAACCGGATGAATGTTATTATGCATGTTAGCCTTGTACCCAGGCCCGCTTTTTTCGCAGAGCAGTGGAAAAGCAAAGGGCCTGGTATAACTTGCATGTGCATGCGATCCATCCCCCCAATTAGGGGGGGATTCGCTATACTTTCGGGCACATCTGTTACACCAACTGGTTAGACGAGAAGAGTTGCTGCTATCAAAGTATCATGTCTTACCTTTTTTGACCATATTGGGTTGAGAGGGATGGTGTTGTTCTTGTCTTGTCTTAGTTTATTTCACTGATGTGGATAAGGTCTGGAGTCAGATCTAGCTAGCTAACTTGCTAGCTTTAAGCATAGATAAAGTAAAGCGGGGCTATTTCGAATGGCGGGGCTATTCCGTAGGTTCAAATATTTCTGAAACCACTGAGCTCAATGTTGGAGGATATAATCTACTATAATGGTAGAATATATCTTTCAAAATAGAGCTCGTAAGCTCATGAAATTTTGAAAATATTTGACCCTACGGAATAGCCCCGCCATTCGAAATAGCCCCGCTTTACCTTAGCTGCATGCACTGATTGAATGCGCACATGCTACATACGTTTTTATGATTACATCATTCATCATGGACTAAATTTTACATATTATCTCGTGTTTAATTAAGTGCATGCGCATGCAACTTATACTAGGCCCTTCACTTTTCCACTGCCCCGCGAAAAAAGCGGGCCTGGGTACGAGGCTATTATGCATGTATAAACATCAAATTATATTAATATACCCACTCAAATTAATTTTTTTCTACTTGGTATGTGTCATGCACACAACTGACATAGAACATCATTGCATACACCATGAATAATTTGTACCATGGGATTGAAAATTTAATAGCTATATGAATACTTTTTTGCATGCACATGTAAGAACATTCTACTATATTAGTGGAATGATAAGTAAACAATTTATTTTCTTCTTTCTTTATGCTCACTAGTTGCCAAGTGCATTGGACCTAGGAAAGTAAGTGCTACTCACGTTAGTAGTAGTCAGCTGAATTACGGAAGGTCAAGAATGGCTATGTATTCAATCAGCAATCAATAGTTTGCTAGCCATTCACAGGCTAGCTACCTAGTACCACTTCAGCTGGAGCTGCTGACTTCAGTGTCAGCCAATGGTTAATTACCAAAACAGAAAACCAGATAATGCTATTCAACTCCTGAAGTGCCTTCCTATAAAACTAACACCATACAAACATTTACTTATCACATTCCTGAAAATTGTAATAACATTGAAAGTTCAACCACTTACACACAATGTTATGTACACTGATTCCACAAAGAGCTAATTGGTTCCATGAGATTTTGATATTTCAATAGCTAGTGCTTTATCATACAAACCTCATGAATTATTGTTAAACTAAATGCTCAAATTCATTAATGCAAGGAACAGGTGATTCTTTTTTAGAAAGCTCATTACAGATGGTAAACTTTCAATTATGTGTCCAGTTGAATATCTAAATCTTCTTTGTTTTCTATTTATTGTAAGTCCTGGAGCTGCTATAGCCAATATAACTGAAGTATTATCAATGATCTGAACTAGAAGTAGTTCTTGGGTTTGGATGATGGTCTTGCCAACATAACTTATTAGGTTCTTCATATTCAACCTTTAAATGACTTCCTGTAATCGCATTAAAATTTGTATGTAATGTGCTTGAGGTATGTTGTTATGTGATGCTGTTAACTAGCTCAAGATAAGTGATTCAAGACAAAAAGCAAGTGAGACTGCAGTAAGTACCAAGACGAGGACCTCCAAATGAGAAGTAAGAACAAGAGGAGCTACAAGTAAATTATTGGAGACACGATACTCATGAAATTTCTCAATTTGTTCAAATAATTCAAGTTTGAAATCATTCCAGGATCAATAGGCAAAAGTTTTATAGATTTATATATGCACATGATGATAGTACCACTAGCACAAAGTTGGTACTTAGGTTGTTGCTGGACAGAAAGTTGATGATTTTGGAGTGATTCATACAGGGTAGTTGGTTGAAACATATAGATAGAAATACTATGACCACAATCTTAGCTCAGTTGGATTAAACCTATACACATGCATGTTACCATAGAGATAAGTGTTTAAACTTTGGGTGAGACATGCTGGGTGGATACCCATGATGTTTGAATCATGAGAAACTGGACATCTCACAGAAATGTGAGGGTGCTAGTTTTCTCCTTGTTTACCTTAAGTGCTGACTGAGCATGTCCATGTGAATTCAACATGTATTAACATTTATATTGTGCTGGAGTATATTGACTGGAACTTGTCGTTGGATTTGAAGAGAATCAGTACACAAAACGTAATAATTATGGTTCACATTCCAATTTTTTTTTAACAGTGAAAATTTCAGACTATAATAATGCTACTAACCACTATTTAGGGCTCATTGTAACTCAACTGAGTATATAATTCCAAAGAAGTACTTCTTGCATCTGCTTCATATGATTTCCTGTAATCTCATTGCAAATAGCTTGTAAATTTGCAAAATTGTCATGTATATGCTTGTAATGTGTTTGTAGATATTGAGGTATGTGGTTATGTAATGCTGTTAACATGTCCATGAGTAAATCTTCCTTTCTAAATAGGCATGTTTGGATGATTTCAGTAGCACATGGAAGTAACTTTTGAGTTCTTTATTCAGTCATCCTAAGAAAGTGAAGATGTGAGGCTTATACCTTAGACGTATACGTTACTGAGGCCACTTTACTTAATATCAAGTTACATACTTGGCAAGTATTACCTAATAATGACAACATTAAATTGGTGAGTATTAAATTTAGTGGTTTAGTGGGAGTAATGGAAAGAAGACATGAAGTATGAAAATACCGTTAGACATACTGAGTGATTGGCTACTCGGGCGAGTGAAGTGAGCTCATACATAGTAAGTAATGTATACCCAGTTAAAAATGGGTATGTGGTCAATCAATCCATTCATTCAAGGTCAGTGTCACACTCTATCTCTTGAAGGCAGAGCAGGCCATTCAAAAAGAAAACTTGTTGGGTTAAAATTGAACTCAGGTGGGCATGACTTAAGCAAAACATGAATGTTATGTGTTATTGTGTGCTAGCACATGCAGAACTGTTGTATAAACAAGCCTGAAAGTTAACTATTTAGCCGTTTGTGAAGGTAACTATGCCTAAAGGCAGTAGTCACTCCATCTAACTAATCAGGTGTAGTTACTTGGAAATTATGACTGTGAATAGCCTTGTCCTCGGCCTGAATACTCAATCATCAATATTAATGAGGTCTTTACCATATGCAGGGTAACTTACCATGACAATAGCAATAAATTTGAAGGCTCTCAATATACTATACGATAATGGCCAAACTGCGAAATAAAATTCTCCACCAACATTTACAGCCATACGGTATTACCGTATAGCGCTCTATTTTTGAGGCACTAATATTTCGAGGATAGTTATTTCTAAATATTTCGCGGAATTATTTTCAAGGATCCCACCTACAATAAGAGCAAGAAAAGCTACCAGCAAATTATTGGAGACACGATACTCATGAACTTTCTCCAAATGATTACAAATAGTTTGAGTTTGAAATCATTCAAGTGAGAAGTACAGAGCAAGGGTAAATCATTGTAGACACGAACTTTCTCCATTTTTGCTTTAAATGACTGTATTTCAAGTTTGAAATTATTCAAGAATCGACGAAGATCAGCAGGGAAAGTTTCATGGTATGCACATGATAGTACCACTAGTGGTTGCTAGGTAGAAAGTGGATCACTTTAGAGTGATTCATATAGGGGTAACCTGCAGTAGTTGTATAAATAGAAATACTATGACAAAAATCTCAGCTGCAGTCTTTACAGGAATATGGCTGTGTAATGCATTATTGTATTTTGCGTGGGTGGATCAAAGGAGCAGTACTGTGCTATATCCTTCATACAGCACCGTTTTTGAATAGGCTGTGCTGTATGAAACTCATATAGTTCAGCCCATACAGCACAGTGCTGCATGCATGCAATGCGCAATGAATTGAACGAAGCACAACTGATCCAGCTATGCACCAATTGGAACACACTAGGAACAGTTACAAAACAAGCAAAAAGACTCTTACTTTCATAGTATCCACAGTTTTACAGGATGTGTGGTTTCCAAACAATGTGATTATTGACCAAAAATCTAATCAAGACTCAATGAATATTATTAAAATTGTAAAAATTGAAGACGAAGTCTAAATTGATGAGGAGAAAGTTACACCTCCTATAATGCACCTATATTCTTGGATTCTCAGGAAATTAGTCCAACTGTACCATGAACATTAACTTGATTGACACTATACCATTTACAGTATTTATTTTTATTATTATTATTATTATTATTATTAATTTTTTTTTTTTTTTGGGGGGGGGGGGGGGCCAATCAACATTATCAATTATAGTCATCAAGATTGATTTGTCCTCATAGATATAGTGTGGTACAGCTCCTTTGTAAATCCACCCATGCAAACTACACTAAATTACTTAGAGCACTGAAGGGAGTGCTATAACTATTACGTAAAGGCCAAGCTCAGTCAGCACTTAGGTAAACAAGGAGAAAACTAGCACCCTCACATTTCTGTAAGATGTCCAGTTTCTCATTATGCAGATATCATGGGTATTCACCCAGCATGTCTCACCCAAAGTTTAAACACTTATCTCTAAGGTAACATACATGTGTAGTGTTATCCTAGCCTGTGCATATGAATTCTAACATTTGGTAAATTTATATTGTACTGAAGTATACTGACAAGAACTTCTTGTTGGATTTGAAGAGAATCAGTACACAAAACATAATTATGGTTCACATTCCAATTTTTGTTAAACAGTGAAAATTTCAGACTATAATAATGCTACTAACCACTATTTAGGGCTCATTGTAACTCAACTGAGTATATAGTCCAAAACCATTGAAGAACTCATACTTTTTTCAGCTGCTTCATATGATTTCCTGTAACCTCATTGCAAATAGCTTGTAAATTTGCAAAATTGTCATGTATATGCTTGTAATAATATGCTTGTAGATATTGAGGTATGTGGTTATGTAATGTTGTTAACATGCAATGAGTAAATCTTCCTAATAGGTACACTGTAAAAATGAAAGTGTGCTGTGGACACCATTGGTGTCCGTATTGGGACATTTTGTCCCAATATGGACACATTTCACACACCAAAATGTCCATAGCACACTTATTTTACAATGTATGTTTGGACGATTTCAGCAGCACATGCATGGGTCCGGAGCAACTTTTGAGCTCTTTATTCAGTCATTCTGAGAAAGTGAAGATGCAAGTTACTGTATCCTGATTCCTGAGGTCACTTTACTTAATATCAAGTTACATACTTGGCAAGTATTACCTAATAATGACAACATTAAATTTGTGAGTATTAAATTTAGTGGTTTAGTGGGAGAAGATAATAGTTAGACATACTAGAGTGATTGGCCACTCAGGTGAGTGAAACAAGTTCATACATCACTTACACCCAGTTAAAAATCAGTATGTGGTCGATCAAGCAAACTGAAATGAGGTCAGTGTTGCTTGAAGGCAGAGGTTATTCACTTGAGAAGAAAACTTGCTGGAAGTCTGGTGGGTATGATTAATGCAAATCATATCTATGTGATATGTGAAGGTAACTTTGCTTAAAGGTAGTAGTCACACTATCCAGCCGATCAGGTAGAACATATAAAAAGTTATTCGGTTTACACAGAAAAAGTGCCCTTCTTGGCTTCCATATTAAGTGACTCTGTTCTGATTCTTATAGCAAATTCTGCTGTAGTGCTAATAAATTATAATTATTGTGCTGAAGTTCCATTATCGTATAGTGCGAAATTTTGTGGGGCATGGAATTCATGTAATTAGTGCAGAAAACTTTTTTTCACTAATTCTACCTCACTAAAATTTGGGCCTGGTTGATGCCACTAATCCACAAACTGACATCTTGGGGTCCTTGTAAAATAGCTTAAAAGTGTCATGCATAAGCTTGTAATGTGCTTGTAGTTGAGGTATGTGGTTATGTAATGTTGTTAAGAGAGTGAACTTCAGTCAAGTAAGACCTACTTCACTCCCTTTATATTTTATCATATCCTATGAAGTTCTCTCTCTTGTTGCTGAACTTTTTGAACCACACACGGCCATCCCTAACTTCTCTTTACTTGTAAATGAATCTAGCTCAGTTATAGCATCCTACAAGCACTGCTCATCCAACCTTGAAGCTGAAGTAGTCAAACATAACCACAATGTTTGTTAACTGGCTGAAGCAATTAGGCACAGAAGACTGTGGAATCAGCTAACAAAGTTTGGACTTGTCTTATTTCAGTTGATGTGGATATAAAAACATGAATTAGATATGATCTTTAACAGTCAGTGGAGTAGTACAGCTATGCTAAAACATTGCTCTCTTGTTGAAGGCTCATTCTTGAATGTAAGTAGCTACCATAAATTGGGAAATTTTAGTTAAATAATAATTCATGCTTTTAATTTTCATGTTTATTTTCTTTGTTACAGCTTAAGCTTTTACTCCATTTTGTACAAGGTAATTAAATGTCATGTCATTAATTTTAATGACCATGAAAATAAATCAAAATCAAAAATTTATCATGATTAGCCTTGTCCCCCGGCCCTCTTTTTCAATTATGATTGTGGAGGGCCTGGTACTCGAAAATATCGCAAGACCATAGAAACCCGTGAGTCCAAGGAAATACATACATCACCATGATGAATTGGTGCTACAACCATGCACGAGCACATGACCAACCAGGCCTAACAAAGAGAAGAGGCATTGAGCTGCCACTGAATTCGAGTGTTACTACGCTTTGCTAGCTAGCAGCAGATAGTATCGGAGCTGCCTATCGTTAGATAGTAAAGCTATCAAGATTTTAGGCTTAGCTGGATTATAAATAGATCGGCCTCAGAATTCTTCATGAATTTATGAATTTAGCAAACCATTCATGAATTTAGCAAATCCTTGGTTTATGGCCATAGGAAATTGGTCATTAATTTTTGTTGTAGCAAAACAGCAAATGTTCTTCAACTTCCTGCCAGTATTCTAGCCATAGCAGATGTCAAATATATATGATATTCATACAACTTACTCCATGAATCAAAACAAATATTAACAACAATCACAATAACAATAATAACAACAACAATAATAACGACAATCGATTATTAGAGAACCAATTTAAACTTTCTTTAATAACACTTCCTTGGGGAGGCTCACATGCAAATCAACAATTCCAGTAATTATCACAGACTGACATCTTGTATCTTCATTTCAAATAGCTTGTAAAAGTGTCATCCATGCTTGTAATGTGTTTGTAGATATTGAGGTATGTGGTTATGTAATGCTGTTAATGAGTTAATATGCATAGTTTGATAAGAAGGTATTCAGAGGCCCAATAACTGTTTTCTGCCAATTTGCAAGGCTTTCAGAGCAGTCTATTGAGAGCCTTCAAATTTATCGCTACTGTCATGGTAAGTTACCCTGCATATGGAAAGACCTCATATAGATTTGTTAATCCATTCTTGTTGGGACAACATACAAAAAATATGGCCCTCGGAAAATGACCGATCGTCTCACATTAAGCACTTAGTATGTAAAGATGTTTAATGTAGCTCAGTTAGAGCCCGTGATGACCCTCTGCTATGTAGAAGCACTGCTTATCCAACCTTGAAGCTGAAGTATACACTATAACCTCAATGTCTGCTAACTGGTTGAAGCAATTAGGCACAGGTTGAATCAGCTGACAAATTTTGGCAACCAGCTTCATGTCCAAGCTGTACTTGTTACAGCTCTGCCTATAAAACTGAGATAGGTACACAGAGAAAGAATTTTATCAACTGTCACTGGAGTATGCTAGAACACTGTTTTCTTGTTGAAGGCTCATTCTTGAATGTAAGTAGCTATATCAGCAAGACTGCATCTCTTCATAAGGACTACCATTTTCTACTACAAATGGTTTCTTTCCTAAGAACAGAGTGGCTTAAATACCAGCAGAAAATACACTGAATTAATAATATTTCTGGCAAAAGAGTATTGCATTTTATATGTAACTTCCTGCGATGACTAATACACGATATTCATATCATCTACCCAATTAATTAAAACAAACAAAAATAACAACAATCACAACAACAACAACAACAATAACAACAACAATCGATTATGAGAGAAGAAATTTAATTAATAACAGTGGCATATAGGATGATGTTTTTTACATAGTTGGGGACAGGACACATGCAAATCAACCATTCCAGTAATCATCACAGAGAACCAGACTCACCTTTAAGGTAGCGACTCTTCAACACTTCTAGCACTCCATGCTCCTCTCTAATATACAGAGCATTAGCAATGTGACGCCATGAAGGGCATGGGTGGTTGTTCAGGTACCACTCACAACAAGCCTTCCTACGTTCAGACACACTGGACTGTTGTGCTTTTATTCTATTATACACTAAGCGGGGGATGTCTAGATCAATAGTCACAAAATACAAATCCATCACATCCTTCAGCAGCTGAGTGAGATTAGTGAGGGTGAGGGAGGGGTCTGTGGGAGAGAACATAGAGAATAAAACATGAGCTGAGAAACTAGTCCATTCAACAAGTAACAGGAACAAATGGAAATAGTATGAGCATGTATTACTTCAGTCAACTATAGTTTATGCTCTAAAGACAATATGAGGTGTATGCATGCAATTAGTGTTAATATCAAGAGATGAATGACAGGTACTTTATATAGTGGGAATTGCTTTGACATAAAAGACTTATGTTGCACATTTCATTAATGATAATAATGAAATAATGCCTTCCATACACACACACACACACACACACACACACACACACACACACACACACACACACACTGATGCACAACCTTACCTATCCTGGTTCACACCCTCTAGCCATATGTACATTCAACAAAGAGTGCATAATTGGACTTAAGTGTAAAATAGAAAAACCACAAAAAACCCTCCGAACAAAATCAGTTGTACTAAGAACTGTATCTGTTGGCAAAAGAATCAATGGAGTGATAGATATGACCCCTTTAATAATATTCTTACACAAATACACAAAAAGAAAAGAAAAAGGAAGAAAAACTGAACTCCTATAGTTTGAAGATTGCCACCAACATTAGATATCCGACCTTTGACCCCTGTTGTAGTATGCATGCTCTGACCTTGATGTAGGTATGTATCATTTCCATATACAGTATCTCATAGCCATGACTATAGAGAAGCTTATTGCTTCAACTAAAAATGCCACTTTAATGAAACAGATAGGAACAATCTTACCACCCCCTTTAATAATTGCTATTTGGATGCACAAAAATATCACGATTCCTATACAGTGCTACAAACTTAGAGAGTAGATTTTTTTAATTTTTTGTCCTTTTTTGTATTTTTGCTTATTTTTCTTGAACTACAGGTTCTGGAAGACCGAAACTTGGTACAGATGTACAGACACCCTTCTACATCATATATATGGAATAAAATGTCATTGAAAGTGAAAAAGGCCTTTTTTTTTTCATTGTATTGTGTGCATACTTTTAGGTCTGTAGTACAAAAAGTGTTTAGAACAGGATTTCCACATTTGTTATAGTTAAGGTCTATTATCCACTGAGAACCTTCCATTTGGACCAAAGTTTAAGGTCAACCACTATCCAGAACCATGGTACCAGGTAAGTTCCCACAAACTGCCACAAAGGTAAGAATTTTGCCCTTTTTTCAGAAAAACTGAACTGTTTAGGCCATAACTCCCATAAATATTGTAGTTAAGGTCTCTTATTGAGATATGCTATGCATCTACAACCCAGCTTACTTGGTACCAGGTTTGGACTCTTAATCATCACTACTTCTTGAGATCGTCTAAGTTTTATACCGGGCGGTCTAGCCAAAACAGCACTTGCGGTTAAATTTTTCTACGTCATCAGTGTGGTGGACACACTGGGACCTCCACATAGTGGTGGACACACTGGGACCTCCACATAGTGGTGGACACACTGGGACCTCCACATAGTGGTGGACACACTGGGACCTCCACATAGTGGTGGACACACTGGGACCTCCACATAGTGGTGGACACACTGGGACCTCCACATAGTGGTGGACACACTGGGCACATAGTGGTGGACACACTGGGACCTCCACATAGTGGTGGACACACTGGGACCTCCACATAGTGGTGGACACACTGGGACCTCCACATAGTGGTGGACACACTGGGACCTCCACATAGTGGTGGACACACTGGGACCTCCACATAGTGGTGGACACACTGGGACCTCCACATAGTGGTGGACACACTGGGCACATAGTGGTGGACACACTGGGACCTCCACATAGTGGTGGACACACTGGGCACATAGTGGTGGACACACTGGGACCTCCACATAGTGGTGGACACACTGGGACCTCCACATAGTGGTGGACGCACTGGGACCTCCACATAGTGGTGGACGCACTGGGACCTCCACATAGTGGTGGACGCACTGGGACCTCCACATAGTGGTGGACGCACTGGGACCTCCACATAGTGGTGGACGCACTGGGACCTCCACATAGTGGTGGACGCACTGGGACCTCCACATAGTGGTGGACGCACTGGGACCTCCACATAGTGGTGGACGCACTGGGACCTCCACATAGTGGTGGACGCACTGGGACCTCCACATAGTGGTGGACGCACTGGGACCTCCACATAGTGGTGGACGCACTGGGACCTCCACATACTGGTGGACACACTGGAACCTCCACATAGTGGAGGACACACTGGAACCTCCACATAGTGGTGGACACACTGGGACCACCACATAGTGGTGGACACACTGGAACCTCCACATAGTGGTGGACACACTGGGACCTCCACATAGTGGTGGACACACTGGGACCTCCACATAGTGGTGGACACACTGGGACCTCCACATAGTGGTGGACACATTGGGATCTCCATACCGTAATCGTATAAATTTTCGATGGGGTTTTATTTTCGTTTTTTTCGTAGTCGATCAGAATCCTCGAAAATAATAAACGAAGTCTCAGTACTATGACGTCATATATGACGACGATGCGCATGCGTGTGCGATGCGATATCGATAGCAGCTGGAAAAAAACCTGGAGCAGATAGTCCGTGAGACGAAAGTATCATGCTTCTTATACCAGGATCATGGCCGTTACCTGTCTCTGTCTCTCTTCTACAACGAAGCGTCTCGCCTTCCGTAGCAGTCTAGATTTTAGTCTGGCGTCTCCAGCCCAGCTTTTCCTCTTTTTGGGGGACTATCTAGATTTCTCTGTAGTAGCCACGAGAAGGTAGCCATCATGCATGTCACTCGGCCCCAGCAGCAGGTAATGATGCATTATTTTCCATGTGCTTGCTACGAAAATTCGACCTGCGGAAATTTTTTGTTATAGGAACAGCTCCGGAAATCACGAAATTTTAAACCTCCGAAAATTTATATGATTACGGTACTGTGGTAGACACACTGGGCAGGTTTCATACAGGAATTGGGATACAGGGTGGACTATGCATATTGGCATGCCTGTGTGAGAAAAATGTAACCACACCCACTTTAATTACTTTCTACGACTGTCATGTGCACTTAAAATTCAAAGCAAAGTTGTGACTGCATTATTGATCTACTTCATATACAATTAGCTGTGGAAGGGAAGATAGTTTCTTTTTCAGGATTACTACTTTTAAGGGTGGTCAGACATAGTAAACATGTGGTCACAAAAGAATGTAATTACTAACCATAAATTTCCAGTGTGATACATAGAGTTTCAATGGGACTATATGAAATGCATTGTTTCTCTTGAATGAAGTATAGCACTGGGCCTAAAATTTGCATACAGCTATTATCTGAATAGGTGAACAAATTTATATTTGGATTTATCGATACCTATTCTAGAACTTCATTTAGCAAGCCATGTAGTCACCACTAATGTTGCCATAGGAATAAATTAAAAGATATCAACAAAAGCTCATGTAAATTTGTAAAGGATAGTAATAAGAAATAGCTGACCAAAATTCGGCCACTGAACTCAAGTATTTGGTGAGAAATAGTTTTTTATACTTTGAGAGTGATGAAGCTTCATATCTTGGGTAAGAATTGTCCTTTCTCCTTCATATTTGGTATGTGTGGTAGTGTTATAGTGTGTCTTAGTCATGTGGAGTTTCAAGTCCTTAGCATTAGTAGCTTTGGAGATTGGCTTCCTTAGCAACCATGTGTGGGTGGTATGTCTGACCACCCTTAAGACACATTAAGTAATTATTTGTTTAGGGGGAATTTTAATCAGAGGGGGGTTTCTCCCCTTTCCCTCTCTGCTGTATGAAACCCCGGGACTACCACATATTGGCAGATACTGGGAAAACTTTACTTTATAAGGAGCGTGTTCTTAACTTGGAAAAGTGTATTCTTAAGTGTGGACACTCTGGTAGTGGTGGATACATGGTGGAATGTGTTCTAGTGTGTACACACCTACCTTTATCAGCTGTAACATTCCCCTTCACTTTCTTAAGAGCTGTCTGTTGTTCCTGGTAGAGAAGTGTCCCAGCCAAGTGATTCCATCCAGCGTTTGGATGAAAATCTCTATATAACTTTATCGTCTCATCATGTGACTTCATCTCCCTCCTCTTTCCAAGTGGTGTCTGAAGTATATAACGCAAGTTCATGTCCACAGTGTCCAGAGCAGCCAGCAAACTGTGAGAGGTGAAGCTGGGGTCTGGGGAGGACACAAATACCTCAGATAAGACACACTCACAGAATTTACAGTACTAGTCAAGCACCATGGAGGGTTCCATATAGAGAGTGAGGCACTGGGATGTTTGTGTGTGGGTGTGTACATGTTTGAGGATAATACAATTAGTAATCAATGTGGGAGGGGAGGGCTAAGGGGAAATTTCATCCCCTAGATGTTGTCCAAAATAATACTAAACTTTCCCCCAGAATATAGAATACAGCAAGTCTCTTACTACTATACGTAGTTTGTTCACATTTCTTTCAATAGGACTGACTGACCTTATTATTAAAATTTAACATTTTGCATGACTATTGCAAAAAGAAAGAAATTGCAAGAGTCTAATTCGCTTAATCACACCCCTTCTGGTCCTATGGACAAAACCTCTACGATAGCCTTTCCTAACATATGCTAGTGATCTCAGTGTTGCAATCAAGAGGCTGGCTATGTGAGACAACTCATTTCCATACATTACAGAATAACTTCAGTTAAATAGAACCTCTTTGTTGTCCTTTCAGTGACTGTTGCATTTCTATAATGCTCTTTGCTCTCTTTCTGTATGTGCAGTGCATTCACCTACTAACCCCAAGATCTAGATAGCTCTCAAAAAATCTACTTAGCACTTAGAGTATTGATACTAGTTACCATAGTTCCAGAAGAATTCAAAACTAAAATATTTTTGGTATTCTGAAATTAAATTGTCTGAATAAAATTACTTACCAGAAATTATATTTGTATGAAAATTTAAATTATGGAAATATAGATAACGCGTGGCTCTGACATACTCAAGACATGTCTTTACGGAAGTATTTCAAGGCTAAGGATAGACTTTCAAGCCCCAGTGGATCTTTATCCAACATTATGCAGTAGCGCTCGCTAATAAGGAAGTGGACAAAGTGATGGGTGAAACTAAGAAACAGAAAAAACGTGGTTCATATAATGAAGTATATACTTACGTAGGTAGCTAAGCTAGCTTAGGAAAAAGATGACAATTCTATTAATTAAGATATAGTCCTAAGGATTGTGCTGATATGGGCAGATATGCAGTCAGCATGGAGTTTCAGCAGCTGCTGTACATTTCTCTTGAAAGTTGAGGGTGAAAATCAACAGTAGATCAAGGACTACCTTGAAAGTGTGAGAGAGAAATGGAAAACAGATAATGAGTTCCTGAAAGAAAGCGTGGTAGGCCACTTTGCTGGGGGACTATTTAGATACGGTGTCGGAGGGTATAGTGACCCCTGGTCATTCTACCCTAGGGTATAGTGACCCGGAGGTCAGTCCAATCTAGGGTTAAATGACCCCCCTCAGGGTCAAGTGACCCCCACATAAGTAAAGTGTACATGTGAGTTGCGCATGCTCTAATAAGTATTCGGCACTTCATGATCACAGAACGATATTTCTTTACAGTTTTTTTAGCAGCCCTTGGCTAATTTAATATCAACAGTTTCCGTTGATATCAGCGTGGTGGGAGGTGTATTTTGGTAAAGGATTGGCCCGCGAGACTATATTTATGATATCAGACAGTGGAGTAGGAATGGGGGGAGAGGGGGGGGGGCAGGGGGGCCACTGCCCCCCAATATTATAGATGGAGAGGCACTGCCCCCCCCCCCAAAAAAAATATGAACAGTATATTGAAAGTAAGACCAAGCACCAAGCAATTACATGTCATTGCAGTGTGATGTCAGCAATTTCACTGCTGCTTGCTGACTGTTATCTAATGCATATGTTCAATTTAATGACAGAAGGATTGAATTTAGTTGCTATTACTGTGATTAACTTATTATTGTCCTTGCCCCCCCCCTCCCCCCGATAAATTTCCTATTCCTACTCCACTGGATATATGTTTTGTCAATGTGCAAAAATTCAGGGTAATGGTAGTGATTGTTTGCAGCGTCATATATTACACAAGTTTCGGAAGCATCTTTTCAACTGTTAGAAAATCGGCGCTGACATCATTTCCACGGCAGAAAAACCAGAAAAAAGCTCAAGTTTGGCAGCAATTACCTTTGTAACTGAATATGGAAAATGATCAGTTGCAGCTCATGCCAAGACTCAGAAGCAATGTATCACAGCACCAGCAGCAGCATGGAAGAAAAAAGTATCAAGTGGTTTTGATGTTCACCAAAGTAATTGATTTGATTGTCTAATTCCACATCCTATGTAGAGACGGGGAGTGAGGGGTCATTATACCAAAGGGCAAAGTGACCCAGGGGGTCACTACATCCTAGAGGGGTCAATATACCCTAGGGCTGAGTGACCCAGGGGGGTCATTCCAGCCTAGGTTAGAGTGACCCCAGGTCACTTCACCCTAGGGTAAAATGACCCCTGGGTCATTCTAAGAGGGGGACATTCCACCCTATGACAATGGTTGTGCAAGCATATTTGCTGAAACTGAGAGAAACTGGACGTGTTGTATCTGTATGTATTGTTGTTGCTGCTGCTCGAGGTATTGTGATGGCATATGGCAAGTTCAAGTTAGAAGAGTTTGGTGGCTACAGACCATGGGCAAATTCACTTCTTGTGTGGATGAAATTTGTCCTGAAAAGCCACCACAACAAAGAACAAATTTAGTGTTGCCAATTTTTCACATTTGAATTTCTAAATGATGTCACTTCCACTGTCAAGACAAACCGTTGTCACCCCCATTCAACACCCCCATTTCAAATTTCCGAGTGACTGGGATATTACACATTCACCCAAACATTGGTCAAATGAAGAAACGATGTTTCAATACATCAAAGCCATAATCATTCCATATGTTTAAAAGTAAAGAGACAATTTGGGGGAAGACAAGTCTGCCCTTGTGATTATGGATAATTTTAAAGGTCAAATCACTCCATGTGTTAATGCTATTCTTGAAGAGAATTCTATTCGTGTTTGTTTGTTGCCTGCTAATACCACAGATTTAAGCCTGTGAAGGATTTTCTTTGGCGAAAATTTCAAGACTGGTATTCAAGTCATATAGCAGAGCAGTTGGATCAAGATTGGAACCTGCTGACCTATGTTTACCAGCTATGAAAGAACTTGGTGCCAAATGGCTTGTCAAGAGTGTTCAGCACATTGCTGATAATCCGTCATTCATAGTGAACGAAGCTGGAATATGTCAGGCACTTGATGTTGACAATAAAGCACTTGGTGTGGAAGATTCAGAGATAGAAGAAGTGGATGTGAACAGTGATTGATTGATGTACTTAATGTGTACCTTACAGCGGGATAATCTTGGTGGGAATAAAAATTCGGTAATTTCAGTAATCAGTCTATCGAAAAATTTTCTAGACGTTCATACATTCAACTACAGCATGCAATATATGTAACTTACATAACCTTCTGGTCCACTTCGCCACGATTGCGAAGAGGGCTATACCTGAAGAAATGAAGGCAAAGAATAGTATGCAAGCCAGTGAAAAAGCAGCTGTGAAGCGAAGTCCATAGATATTGTTGTACATGCGCTAAAAAAATCGTACCATATCGAATAAAAGACTACCGTAATTCTTTACGTAATTCTTTACGTCACGAAATATTTTTTTAAAAACCGCTGTACGGTATAATATAATTTTAGCAGATGAAATAATGATTTAAGTACTGATTATGAATTGAGATTGGGCATGCATTTTTTTAAGCGTCTTCTCAAAGAATTGATCCCTTCAAAATGCAAAGTACAGGGGATCTCTAATCCACCTTGAGGGAGGTCTGCGGAATATCTCCTGGTGTTAGTGACTATACAATATTTATTATGGCACCTCCTCTCCTCAAAAAAAGTGAGCAAACTCTTGAAATCTTCTTAGGCAAATGTCCAACAACTAGTCCACTTCTAATTACAGCAACAGCATATTGATCTATTGTATTAGTAGGCTCCCCTAATACAACAAAGAGACTCTCCAATAGCTGCTGTCCATATTGCTCTGTATTCATGATAGCCTCTGATGCAGGAATCCACCTCACATTGTGACTCAGCCACGGACTCTGCCATTACATACATACATGCAGTAACTAGTCGAACTCTAATTCACGCACATCTGATGCAATAACAATTCATTGTTGAAAATTTTTGGATGTTGTATATAATGTTTCCAAAATTAAAATAAAAATGTGAAATATTTCAACTTGGAAATTTCTGGAACTACAGTATAACTTTGTTGATTCCAGACTGATTTCAGACATCAGCAGAGAGCTGATTACATGTTGGTTCTAATGGTGGCTACTATAAGACTCTACTTTATACCAGTAAAAAGTTATATACATAACTCATTAACTTCAAGGTGTCAGAGTGAATATAAATAGACTATAATAGGGTTTGTTGGAATAGTGCAATGAAATTAACAAGCAAAAAACTAAACTTTGTTACATATACTACAGGCTTTGAGTCTCTACTCTTAACAACTGGGCATGGGTCTCAGCATGTGCAGCAGTCAAGTAGTTACAATGATATAGCTGACTCAGCAGATATAATTATGTAATTATGTAAAACGTCACGGAGATTGGAGATAATACAACTGAATCCTGTGGAACAGAACAGTAGCAATGTTTTAACTGCACATGCAACCTATTCATGTACATATGTCAATATGTTTGAAGCTCTCACTAACCTGTTAGTTTCTCTGCATACTTCCGTATCCTGTCTGCTATATCTGAATGGTCTTTCCAGTCAAGGTGATATATAAGTTCCCTCCATGACGCATACGGATGATTTAGTAACCAATACCTAACAATGGCTACAAGTCTTACCTCATCCGTATCACACTCCGTATTGATAGCATCTAACTTAGTCAGGGGGATTATCAGTATTTCACCAACACGGCTCCACGAAAGTTTGTTTAGGACTGCAACAACATTGCTTAAGCTGAGTGGAGGAGCTACAAACAAAATATCAATGACACACTAATTAATAGATATCAGCAGGGATGTACCCATATTAACCACAACTTAGTGAAAATATATCAATACATATTGCTCAGCAGGTGAAAATCCATGAGTTTTGGACTCCCCAAACTGACTCAGCAGCTCCTATGGAAAGGGACCCACAGCTGTTTAATTTGGCACACCCCAACACACCCCACAGTCGAGATTATGGGTGAATAAGATGGTGACATCCATAAAGTTCAAAAGTTGGACTTTCCCTAACATATTCGGGGGGGGGGGGGGGGGGGGGGGGGTTGGTTGGCCCCCACTCCCCTAAAACGGTGCACAGTGATTTTGACCATACCTACTTGCTTGGTCATATGCATTTCTACTTTGACAATAATAATACTTTATAATAATTATATATACTTCATACTTCATCAAAGTGGTAAGAAACAGTGACTTGCACTTTCAAGGACACACATTTTATAACTTAGTACATAAAAACTGATTTCCATACATATGTCACTTCAAAAATGTCATAATTTTGGTGTGGTGCACCCCTTACCTACACAAATCCTAGCATATGACTGACCACACATGCCATTTAGAGGTGGTGGAATAGGGCAAGAAGCTGAACAAGATTGAAGAAGAAGCTTGAAGAAGCCAGCAAAAATAACTGCTACATTATTAGGTATAGGCATGCAGCTCAATGTTATTATCACACATGTATTGAGGTTACAACAATTAGTTTATAACAACCCACAGGAATGTAACACCATACACAAATGTATCTATGGTATAGGGGATTATTCAATTTTATGCACAAACTTTAAAAGCTCAAAATGTGGCAAACTATCAGTGAAGCCAACATACATGGTCCTCCAAATAATTCCCATGCCATATGCCCTTTCCCACACCCTCCCCCATGGTCCAGTGTGTGCCCCTAGTCATACAACTGCATCTATTTAATAATCTGAATCCAGCCCTGTTGCCATATAGCTATGTATAAGAGAATCTTTGGGAATAATTGAGGGGCTAGAGTGAGGATCTGAGAATAGAATCTTGTGTACAAATTTGAGCATAATCTGCAGGAGCCTATTAATTCCAGGCAATATATACAGTATGATATTTCTGTCCCCTCAGTTCCTATAGAGAGGTTGTGCAATAGGTGTGGCTTTCTATAACGTTGGACTTGTCCATATTGGTGTACATGGTATAGGGGAAATGTACTAGTTTGCCTTTAGGAGTCCTGTTGTTGGTGTGTTAGATTATGTTTTAACTCTAAAAAGAAGTCAGAGTTGACTTGCACTTGCATGAGGTTTATGAAATAGCAGACACTTCATACTCATAGACACACCCTTCACCTATATACCAACATGGCGGCATCTTGTAACAAGCACATGGATCAGGGGTGAAGTTGACCCCATCCACACCTCATTCCCAAGCCAGTGCACTGTAGTGTTCCAGAAATGACCAGCCTAGCCATTCCCATTTCACTTCACAATCTATAATGCAGCAGCACACGAGTTTGGGGACACCTTATGCAGGTGATCACACAGTGCATGAAGGAAGTCACACCCTACCAGTCCTATCACTTACTACCTACCACTTAAGGCATTTTTGTGATTGCTTTCAGTTTGTGTGTTGTACTGGGAGAACATGTAGAGGGTATTTGTCTTGACCAGAGTAAAAGAGGAGCCAACTATTGAAATGCTTGTGGGGAAATGGCAGACAGTAATACAATGTCTCCCATAAAGATTATGTAGAGTCATTATAACTAAACCAGGAATGACTGGGGGAGTCATCAGTCATCCATATCTGAGCAAGATGACTGCCAATATTTTCCGGACATACAGTATGATATTTCTGTACCCTAAGATCCTATAGAGAGGTTGCAATAGGTGGTGGCTTACTATAATTTAACAGATATGTCCATATTGGTGTATTTGGCATAAATTGTAGTACTTAAATTGGTTTGCACTTTTGGAGGCTCCTGCTGCTGTTTATGCTACAAAGAAGAGCTTATCACTTCCTCTAACTCCATCAATTTAGCATTTAGCAAAGTTAGTTTTGGGGCAAAGGTGAGACAAGTTGATGATTTGGGCTGCATCATGTTAGCAAAACTGTCTTGAATTTGCATGGGAGGTCAGACACATGTATACTTCATACCCATAGACACACCCTCCAGCAGTAATAAACCACAGCCATTACAATCCCTCTGTACTCCTATGGACAAGTCACAGGTATGAGTGTGTAACTAGATACCTTTGAACTTGCGTTTCGCCCTTTCTGCTCGTCGACTCTCCTGCCGTGATATTTTCTTTGGAGGACTTGATTCAGTCTTAAATGCTGGTCTGCTCTTACTCCCAGTGTCCAGAGGAGGGTCTGGATGATCAGAGGGAGGCTCACTCCCCTTATTTGACATGGGAAGTTCAGATGATTTATCAATGTTCAAAGGATGAGGAGGGGAGGAGGCAGCTTCAGGGGTGTATAGGGGACTGGAATCTGAAGGAAGATCACTCCCTGCAGACTTAGATTGATCTGACTTCGGTTCAGTCTTAAATGCTGGTCCACTCGACAAACTTTTACTCCCTGCATCTATGCTAGGAAGGTCTGGAGGATCAAAGAACTCATCAGGGGAAGGCTCACTTTCCTTATTTGGCCTGGAAGGTCCAATGTCAATGTTTACAGGAGGGGGAGGGGAGGAGGCAGCTTTGTGTGTCTTTTTTTGGCTTGCTTCACAGGTTAGGGGGTTGGAATCTGAAGAAAGATCGCTCCCTGCGGACTTCGAAGGAAAAGAGTTTGGCTCGGGCTCGGGCCCATGCTTCTGTTTATTCGTCTTGTTCCCCATTTCTTTCTTTTCACATCCTGGTGCCACGCCCAAAATTATGGTAAAGGGTAGTCATATCTAAACTATGGTAAAGGGTATGCATATACTGCATGCTGACTAGATTCTCTCCCTGTATTTGAGCTGGCTGTGGCATTCACCTGCCAGCTAATAGTGCATCTAGTGAGTTTTGGTCTTCTGGACAGGTAAATATGATGAAACTCTCAAGCAGTTGTATGAAGTGTTTGTGTAATCTGGCGTAGCCAGCCCCGAGCGCCAAAGGCGCGAGGGTCTGGTGACACATAATACTTGGACTTGTTCCGGGGCAGGAAGTGCCGGATGATGCTTCCAATTATTCATGTGTCACGATGACGCATTACGCGCGCAGTGGGCAGAACCGCAGGAACATCTCTCCTAGATAGAAAAGCATCCAACTGCTCAAACTTCAACCGCTATCCTATGGATTTGTACCAGCAGTTCTGTCGGCAGCATCTTTCAGAGTTGTTGCAGAGCATGTGGCTATTTTAAAAGAGGTCATCCAGTGGCGCGTGACGTCATTCGCGTCACTAAACGTCAGAATACGTCACATAATGATATTCATTCATTTAGCAGATTTCTTACTAAATGAACAAGTCCAAGTATTATGTGTCTCCAGACCCTCGCGCCTTCGGCGCTCGGGGCTGGCTGCGCCAGATTAGTGTTTGTGGTGATGTAGCTATGGAGACATGATAACCAGATGATCAGCAAGGGGAAAAACTACCAGTCATGTTATGTCCTAGAGATGATTAGTCCTGTCTCCCTCATCTTTACATTCCACCAGTTTGATTGTGTATATACAGACCCTTAATCCGATCTGTTCTTTTTTTCTCTGGCTTGGAAGCTCTATATTACATGTAGTACTGATGCCCTAGTCCTAGCCCTAGTCCCTAATCCCTAATCCCTAGTGAGGCTAACCCACAAATATGTAATGTTATACTCTTTATCTGCTATTTTGTTTCTTTGCAGCTCTGGGAGTGTGGCATTGAGTTGTGCCAGAAAATTGCCCCATGGTCCACTTATTGAACTTGTCCAATCCACTCCTAATAGGATTCTTCCTATCCAGGTGTCCTAAGGCAAGCTCAGTGAAAATGGAAATCTCATGGAATAAAAGGGTAAAACCTTGCTTGATTTATGAATACTAACAAAATAGTCTCTTTATGACAACCTCAGTAAAATACATGTACATGTAACACTAGAGATTTCTGTCATGTAAAATCTGTGGTGCAAATTTTCATGGGTTAATTTGTGAGGTTTAAGTGTACATTGGGAAATATTACCCCAGCAAAATCTCCTCTCTGTATCTAAACATCCCATGTGTGTACATGTGTAGCATACCCAGTAACACTTAATGACCCGGTATTAAGTGCTGTATCTAGAACTGCTCTCACCTATCAATGCATTGCCAAGAATAACGTATATTTCTTTGAATGTGTGTTAACTTCTAGGTTCTATCAGCAGATTCATGCTTAAAAGTCCATTTCACAGTCAGACAAGACAATGAGTACCATGTATCACTGTACTAATATTTAATATCCTTTTTGCACTTATTGCAGATGTCCTAGTCATCTCTTCCATCCTTCAATGGAGTTGTAAGAAACAGGAAGCTGTGTTCAAGTCTAGGTCCTTCCTCCACACCAAGGGTGAGCACTTGAACTGTGGAATGTAATGTGACAGAAATTAACTCTGAGTTACCATTTCCTCTGACCCTTGATCTAGTAGCTACTAAGAGAAATTTTTTATTAAAATTAATACATTTTCAATGAAAATTTAATATAACATTCAACTTATAAGTATGAAGTGGGAGTGAAGGAAGAAGTGGGATCAATCTGTGACTTGATGTACATTGAAATTTCATGCAGGATGGGAGCACACCTGTGAACCCACATAGAGGATGTTGACTCAGAGCAGGCAAGGCAATGGTAATTCAGAGCAGCTGGACAAGTCTTCCAAGTCCTCAAAACAAAGACTCATAACTCAGGTACATACACATGTATGTATGTGGCTTGGAAGGTCCAATGTCAATGTTTACAGGAGGGGGAGGGGAGGAGGCAGCTTTGTGTGTCTTTTTTTGGCTTGCTTCACAGGTTATGGGGTTGGAATCTGAAGAAAGATCGCTCCCTGCGGACTTCGAAGGAAAAGAGTTTGGCTCGGGCTTGGGCCCATGCTTCTGTTTATTCGTCTTGTTCCCCATTTCTTTCTTTTCACATCCTGGTGCCACGCCCAAAATTATGGTAAAGGGTAGTCTAGTCATATCTAAACTATCCAATGTCAATGTTTACAGGAGGGGGAGGGGAGGAGGCAGCTTTGTGTGTCTTTTTTTGGCTTGCTTCACAGGTTAGGAGGTTGGAGTCTGAAGAAAGATCGCTCCCTGCAGACTTCGAAGGAAAAGAGTTTGGCTCGGGCTCGGGCCCATGCTTCTGTTTATTCGTCTTGTTCCCCATGTCTTTCTTTTCACATCCTGGTGCCACGCCCAAAATTATGGTAAAGGGTAGTCATATCTAAACTCGATATGGTAAAGGGTAGTCATATCTAAACTCGATATGGTAAAGGGTAGTCATATCTAAACTCTATAAAGGGTATGCATATACAGATCAGACTAGATTCTCTCCCCTGTATTTGAGCTGGCTGTGGCATTCACCTGCCAGCTAATAGTGAGTTCTGGTCTTCTGGACAGGTAAGTGTGATGAAACTCTCAAGCAGTTGTATGAAGTGTTTGTGGTGATGTAGTTATGGAGACATGATAACCAGATGATCAGCAAGGGGAGCAACTACCAGTCATGTTATGTCCTAAGGATGATTGGTCCTGTCTCCCTCATCTTCAGTTTGATTGTGTATATACAGACCCTTAATCCGATCTGTTCTTTTTTTCTCTGGCTTGGAAGCTCTATATTACATGTAGTACTGATGCCCTAGCCCTAGTCCCTAACCCCTAGTCAGGCTAACCCACAAATATGTGTAATGTTTTGATATTCTTTATCTGCTACTTTGTTTCTTTGCAGCTCTGGGAGTGTGGCATTCAGTTGTGCCAGAAAATTGCCCCATGGTCCACTTATTGAAGTTGTCCATGAGCCTGCAAATCCACTCTTAATAGGATTCTTCCTATCCAGGTATCCTAAGGCAAGCTCAGTGAGAATGGAAATCTCATGGAATAAAAGGGTAAAACCTTGCTTGATTTATGGTCTCTTTATGACAACCTCATTAAAATACTAACACTAGAGATTTCTGTCATGTAAAATCTGTGGTGCAAATTTTCATGGTTTAATTTTTGAGGTTTATACCTTTTTAGTGTACATTGGGAAATATTACCCCAGCAAAATCTCCTCTCAGTATCTAGACATCCCATGTGTGTACATATGTAGCATACCCAGTAACACTTAATGACCCGGTATTAAGTGCTGTATCTAGAACTGCTCTCACCTATCAATGCATTGCCAAGAATAACGTATATCTCTTTGAATGTTGTACTGAGTGCATTTGTGTGTGTTAACTATCAGCAGATTCATGCTTAAAAGTCCATTTCACAGTCAGACAACAAATGATAATGAGGACTGTATCGCTGTACTAATACTTTTCGCAGATGTCCCAGTCATCTCTTCCATCCTTCAATGGAGTTGTAAGAAACAGGAAGCTGTGTTCAAGTCTAGGTCCTTCCTCCACACCAAGGGTGAGCACTTGAACTGTGGAATGTAATGTGACAGAAATTAACTCTGAGTTACCATTTCCTCTGCCCCTTGATCTAGTAGCTACTAAGAGAAATTTTTTACTAAAATTAATAGATTTTTAATGAAAATTTAATACAACATTCAACTTATAAGTATGAAGTGGGAGTGAAGGAAGAAGAGGGATCAATCTGTGATTTGATGTACATTGAAATTTCATGCAGGATGGGAGCACACCTGTGAACCCACATAGAGGATGTTGACTCAGAGCAGCTGGACAAGTCTTCCAAGTCCTCTTCCCCTCACAAAACAGACTCATAACTCAGGTACATACATATGTGCTGCACATCAATACAAGTCCTACGAAGTCTAAAGACCCTCATCCCCACTTGCATGTATCACACTGTAGAGCCGTACCATCTGATGAATCTACCTCATCATGTATTGCACTGGACCTCTTCAGACCAACCATTCAAGAGTTTTTCTTCACCTTTTTCACAACAGATATCAACACTGGTTTACTCTGGCCTAGGGAAGATGTGCACCCCAACATAATTAGATCTTGGAGAAGGAACAGCCAAATACAGAAGTGTTATCAGGAATGATGACTCAACTTGTCACATGACCAACAATGATACTGAACTCTCTTAACCCAATATACATACACACACATAATAGAATTAAAGATGATACACTTTAAAAACAAAAGGCGAGACATAAGTGGGTATGGTCCTGTAGTCGGACTCGTGGATGTGGAACCTCCATCACTTTCTGAAGTGTCCTCTCCTTCAGACTCTTGTGACAAACTTCACATTCGTCTTTTCTGTTCCCTCTCCTATGCACATTGGAAAGGTCAAAAGGTCATTTATGGACTAATTACAGGGACACCTATTCACACTCCATAGGTTTAGGTCAGTGATTGGGAGCGTTATGTAGGGATCATCTCATCCATCAAAGGGTAATTAGCATTCCATTAACCACATCAAGGTCAAATATTCAAAAGAAACATGTCCAAGATAACCAAAACAGTCCAAACTATGAAGTGAGTTTTCTGCATACCTTCAGTGAATGCAAGTGCTCTTTAATAAGGACCAGCTTCATTGGGGAGGCAGTTGTGGGTATTGTATCAGAGGGAGAGGAGAGGAGGTGGAGTCAACAAAACAAACAGCACCCAGTTCTACGAGTTTGCAGATCACCACAGAATGTGTGCCCCATTGTCTTTGCATTCCTTAAGCTGAAGCATCTACATGGAAAACAGAGGGAACACTTCATATGTATGTACATCATACAACAGTCATTGAACCACTTTATTATGGTGACTGAGGGCAAAGCTTGAGGTCATTATAACGACAATTAGAAGGTCCTAAAACAGTGGAACTCGGCACTTACAGTATAATGTAGACTCAATGATACTGTCAAACCTTCAGCAGTCTTGTTGGGTTTCTGGTGGTTTTAAAGAATGTAATTATTTGATCATGAAGAATAATTATTTGATAACACTATTAAAGTTAATGCAAAATAATTGCATTCTTTTAAAATCACAAGAAACCCAATGACACTATAAAATGAGTCGAAGCTGGTACTTATGGAGCCCAGACAGGTATTGGTCATTTATCCCTGTTTTAAAGACCTCATTAGAGACCTCATTAAGGTAGAAACTTCAAAGCATATTATGGATGCCATAGTCTTATAGTAATTAGTACATAGTGTGTCAGGGTTCACTGTTTCCTGGTCAATATCTTTTATCTGACCAAATCTCTAGACAACTGCTATTGTCCTGTAGCCACTTCAAAGGCATAGGACATCGTATTGCAATCCAATCATGTGATTAGGTACAATTGGTCATGTGATTGGGTTTAAATGTACTATGTGTATCCGTCCGTATACCATAGAAGCTGAAGAATAACATCGAGTGTTATTTTTGTTAACAGTGACAGGAATGGGATGTATGTGCAGAGTGCTACTTTTATAGGATGTAAAATGTGGGAAGTCATGGTAGTTGTACTTTCAAGTTTCATCTTTTTTTGAATGCATTCTCAGAGGAAATTGCTTCCATTATCATTTGTTACTGATGGGAGCAATGATCCACATCAAGGGACCACTATAAGACTATAGTGAAGTCTGTAGTGGAAGTAGTGACAGTAGTGCATGACTATGGACTATTTGAATTCTGACTCAGACATGATACCCTTACCTTTAGCTTTAAGGGGTTCATGACCATGAAAAAAAAATTTTTTTTTTAAACCTGAAATTAGAACTTCTATAGACTTGCTTGTACATACTGGTAGAACTTTTTTACCACCAAAATGCAGCTTTTTAATTTAAGAACTTTCCAATGGTCAAAAACCCCATACATAATAAAAGGGACCATAATGAAACTGAAAATAAACAATCATATCAACTAATATGACAACTTCTGGATACACATTTCACCACTCTATACACATTAACTAAGGTAAAGTGGGTAAAGGGTCTCAACATCGAGTACATGTTAACTGTCTAGAATGACAGGGGTGGGCCATGAGGTGTTCAGGTCTACAAACTCAACATTATCCATGCTAGGGACAAAGTGAGATGGTACAATATATAGGGGGAGGAGCAATCAGAGACAGGAGGAAGGGTTTTGCTCGACATTATCTCATTATCATGCACTCCCAGCACATATGAATACATACTCAGGAATAATAGGCAACATAATCAGAATACAGCACACACAAAGAGACAAACTAAATGGGGGCAGTTGAGACTGTCTCGAGAAACATTGAGTACATAATTAATAAAATTACTGCCCGATCTTTTAATGGAGGAAAGTTTTACAAGGATTCATACAGGATTTTGAGGTTAAGGTTGAGGTTGAGAGAGAGAGAGAGAGAGAGAGAGAGAGAGAGAGAGAGAGAGAGACATTAGGTTGTAGAATTACTTCTTAAACAACACCACTAAAGCAATTTTAGGAGGGGAGACCTTATCATACACCCACCCATCCACATGAATCCCTGTTCTATATAGAGCATACAATTTGAAGACCATTGATTACATATGGATAGAGAATAAAAACTGCAAGGTCCATTATGGATTTACTTCACTTGACAACAGTTACCATAAAAACACTTGTAATTCACATGGTTCAGTCTGAAAACCAAAAAGACAATCACTAACAATTACATGCTTGGATTGTGGATAGCATACCCTTCTCAAATCTCTATCAAAGGTAAGCTCATGTCTTATAAAGGGGACCATACCGAAACAGAAAGTGAATAATTGACTGAAAGTGCTAATATAATAACCTAGACACCTGAACTAGAGTGGGTAAAGGGTTTCAACATTAGAATGATACGTACACACAAGTGTCATTTAGAATAACAATGAGGTGCTCAGGTCTATAAATCACCTCCCAACACTACCCATGTGTCACTATCCATGCTAGTGATGATAAAATGAGATAGGACAAAGGTCAAAGGGTCAATCCACTAATCAATTCACATACAAGTCATAGTGATTGGGAGGTGTGAGGGAAGACCCTGGAATTAAAACAGGCTGAGGTAATAATACATAAGAATTATCTCACCAATCAAAGGCATTCCATTAACCACATAAGATGGAATATTCAGATATAAAGGTAATTGCACAGAATACAAATGTAACCTTTCTGCACCCAAATAACTCTAAAGTACGTACCATCAGTTGATCAAGAATCCTTGGGTGAAGATAGTGTTGTTCCAGCTGGATCACTTCATCAGGGGAGGCAGTCTCTGTTGGTATCGTATAAGGGGGAGGGGAGAGGAGGTGGAGTCAATCAAACAAACCACACCCACCAAGCAATCATGTAACTCACACTAGTATGTATAGACCCAACTACTCTTCTCTAGAAGATTGTGAGTTATTAATATATCACATGTTGTATGGAATATAAAATTAAATGCTCCCAATGCAAATACTCTCAAGAGTATTATCATTCCCCCAAGTAATGACCACATGGTTAACATACCCATAGGGACCCTTTACCTGGACTTCAGTCTAAAGTCCAATACTAGAGATAGTATAACTCTACCAAAAAAATCAGTCCCTGGATCATAAGAAATTATGCGCATGATATGCTATTGCCACACAGATATTAGTCAAGCCAGTGGATGTGCATGCATGTACATATGTGGTATCCAGAGGAAATTAACATATGATAGTGTGCATAATGAAACACATAACAGGATCAGTTAGTACACACAACACTAATTTAGGGGGTCTCCCCCTTCATTATGATGTGGTTGGAGCAATCTGCTGTGGAAAGGTAATCCCACCAGTTCTGAATACATTATGTCAGAGGAACAGAGCCAGGACAGTATTTCTAATTGAAGGTCTTTAAGTAGTGTGCCAGTGCTACCTGGTCTTATGGAACACTGAAGGGCTTGGAGCAGTCCACAGCTTGCCAGTACCAGTACGATGGTACCACCTGTCCATACACACAGCTGGTATGGCTACGTAGATTTAGTGCAACTGCTCTAGTCCTAATACTCACCAACTTAAAATGTAAAATACTGGCAAACTTAACAGCAACTCAGCTCTCCATAGGCAACCAGTGTTCAAAAACTATACAGAGCAGTTTATGAAAGACAGACTCACTCAGAACGAGTGAGCACTGGGTGAAAGGTCTTCAGTAACATGCTCAGATTATGAATCCATATTCTCCTCTTTGCTCAATACAATCAAATTCATACAATATATTTATGGGTTAATAGTTGGATGATAGAAAGGGGATCATAGTGAAACAAAAAGTGAAAAAAGTCAATTTCTTGCCAAATTGAAGTGGGTAAAGGGTGTCAACATTTAGAAAGTACTACGTACATTGGGTAAAGGACTTGTCAATGTCAACCATCTATAATAACAGGGTGGTGCTCAGGTCTACAATCCTCTCAACACAATCCATGCTAGGGACAAGGTGAGACAGGACAACCATTATATATGACAGAAGTTTTGGACTGTTTCATAATTATAAAGCATGATTTGAGGAATGAATAATCTAATGTGCTGACTGGGACTGTCACATATAATGCCCACCATATGTATGTAGCAACTGGCTCTTATTTGGACATGTCAATCAGACACCTACAGGTGAAACATGTCTTTTGCTAAAGATGGGTGGATCAATGGATGATGTTTACAAGTTGGAAGCTATCACTGATTCAAGACTTGTTAACCTAAATGTCCAAAGGCTGCAGGTACTTACACAGATGCCAGTTATTAATGCAGAACACTTCCATCTGAATGAATGAAACCTCGTTCAATGGCGCCGACTGCAGACACTCAACAAGCAAGCTGTCTCCATCTCGGTCAGAATATTCAATGCATGTGCTATCACTGATGCAAATAATGCCCACCATGCAACCAGCCTGCCCCACCCCCTAAAATCACAATGCCCATGCGCAAAATTGATTAACGGCCTAGGAGTGGAGGATATTATCAAGAATGATGATACAACTGATCACATGACCAACAATGATACTGAACTCTCTCAACCCAACATTCACACATAATAATATGTACACATAATAGAATTAAAGATGGTACATTTTTTTAAAAAGTGGGTGTGGCCCTAGGCCCTGTAGTAGTGATACCGGGCTATTTTTAAAAATACTATGAAACTATAAATTCATTTCTTAAAAATATTAAGCTCTCTTTCCTCAGCCAGATAAACTTTATCCGATAGAAATCCATCCAGTAGAAGCAGAGATACGTAACATTTTACAATTGAAATTGTACAGGAAAATTTTACTTTCTTTTAATTAAAAAAACGGCACCTTTCCAAGTAGGTTAAAGGTCATAATGGCTAATAGTACTGCAATCTTTTGCTCGTATCTTAGGATCTACTGGATGGATTTTCTTCAAACAAAGTTCATATGGAAGAGTATGAAAGTGAGTATAGAACTAAGGGTAAATTAAAAAAAAAGGCCATGTAGTCTGGACTACACCAGACTAGTAGAAACTGTTGTACAATCGTTGTTAATTTGTCCTAGAGTCTGTCCCTGTTCTGAATGTACACAACATTGACAAAGTTAGGAACTTGAGTAGGCCTACCCTCCCCATCTAAAACGTGTTTTGGTTGCTCATTTCAAATTTACTGTATTACGGCTTTGCTATATTTTAGAATTTGTGGCATTAAACCTGCAATTTCTGCTTCCAAGCTTTGCAGTGGACAGTGATTGATGTTCAAAGTCATGTACAGGATCTGAGAGCTTTGCTGTTATTAAGGAATTCAGACTGCAGCATTAATCAACTATGACTCCACAGCCAGAACTGATTTGTGTTGTTCAGAGATTGATTCAGAATTCAAACCTTTTTCACAACTTTTATTTTACATTAAAATGTGTACTATGGGGATGAGGGGGGTTAGGCTATTCACCTGAGGCAGCACAGATTCAAATTTAGCAGGAAAGGGTTGAGGTTGTGAACTTTGACCTATCAGTTATATAAGTTGAATGCCTTATCCTTCTTGCGTGCCTTCTTTTCCGCTTGATGCAAGAAGTTATCCAAGGTACCAGAATCAGTTTTTGATGAAGTTTCCAAAAAATATGGTTTCATGACCTATTCAAGCGTTATATCATAAGAAAATCGAAATTTAAATATGTTTTTGAACATCAAATCTAATTTTAGCACTATATCTAAAAGAAACTGTCACAGTTAGATTCTCTAGAATATTAGGATTCTGTTGATATGCTTTTTTTCTGAATTTCTTTGGATCTGGACCTTCGCAGCCAGGTTATATCTTGGTCACTTTGCAGTATTATCTTTACGTATAAAAAATTGACCCCGCCCACCATAGCATCCGGTATCACTACCTGTAGTCATCACTGTACGGGCTGGCTGAAGTGTTTCTGAAGTGTCATCTTCAGACTCTGGTGAGAATACATCGATGACGTCCACTTCTGTTCCCTCTCCTATGTACATTGGAAAGGTCAAAGGTCATTCATGGACTAATTACAGGGACACCCCATAGGTCATAGTGATTGGGAGTGTTATGTAGGGATCATCTCATCCATCAAAGGGTATTAACATTCCATTAGCCACATCAAAGTCAAATATTCAAAAGACACATGTCCAAGATAACCAAAACAGGAAACTGTGCAGAATAAGAAAGGAACTTTTCAGCATACCTTCAGCATCCGATAGTGAGTGAAAGTGGTCTTAAATAAGGAGCAGCTGGATCCCTTCATGGGGGGACGCAATCTCTGTGGGTGTCACATCAGGGGAGACTCAGAGGAGGTGGAGTCAACAAAACAAACAGCACCCAGTTCTGAGTTTGCAGATCACCACAGAATGCTAGTGCTCCATTGTCTTTGCATTCCTTAAGTTGAAGCATCTACATGGAAAACAGAGGGAAACACTTCATATGTATGTACATTATACAACAGTCATTTAACCACTTGAGTATAAAGGTCATTCCACAAAGTCAATCAATAATTCGATTCTTATAGATCCCACTTAAAACCACCAGAAATGATTTAAAAGCTTTCCAATGGTCTATTCAAAAACCCCATACAGGAACAGAAAATAAACAATCATATCAACTAATATGACAACCTCTCTGGATACACACCTCAACATTTTACCACTCTATACACATTAAAGCTGAAGTGGGTAAAGGGTCTCAACATCAAGTTGATATCAACTGTCTAGAATGACAGGGGGGCATGAAGTGCTCAGGTCTACGAACTCTCAACATTATCCATGGTAGAGACAAAGTGAGATGGTACAATATATAGGGGGAGGGAGAGGAGCAATCAGAGACAGTTCATAACCAGAGGGTCTTCATGGTTGTTTGACATTATCTCATATCATGCACACTCAGCATATATGAATACATAATCAGGAATAATTGGCAGCAAAATTAAAACATAAGTTAATGACATCATTAACCCAAACGTTATGATGTCATGTGACAACTGTGTTGCATATGGGCGGTACACATACCTAATCCTTTGCATAAAATGTTGCATAAATGTTAATATCTTTTTTATTTTCTCTTAAAAATCCTCACACACACACACACAAACAGCTTCTTCTAATCATTGATGCTACCGGACTCCATTAGTGGGAGTGGTCCCTCCCTTTCCGGGAGCTAGCCAATGGGTCGGGAGATTAATGGGACTGAAACCCATGGTTTAGTGTTGATCGGATTGGGTTCTCCCCTGATGACTGGTATCAAATGCTGACTAACTCAGATCAATGGGAGTATTAGGCTTTGCTATATAAATAGGCTGTAACTTGGTCCCAATCAGCAGTGCAGTGGACAAGATCATTTCCAAAGTTATATTTTTTATTTTCATTTTTTGTTTCTGCTTAAACAACCCCCTCAAACACACACACACATACACACACACACACACAGTACTGGGACATTCACTTCTCCCGGGGCATTATTAGGATGATGGATGATATGAAGGAGTTCGTAGAAAATGTGAAGATGTATTGAGGCAGGGTTCTGTCTTCAGCATGGAAAGGGGTTGATTTATCCACACCTTATTGGTGTGAAAAAGGAATACTGATACCTTTTGAGCCATGGAAAGGTAATGTACTGACACCTTCTAAAGGGGGAAGGTGGACAGGATACAGGCATATTAACCTACTCTTAGAAAACTGCATTGATTATGTTTAATACACACATAGTATGTGTCCACACACACTTGACAAGTCCGACACACAACATGACAGACTGCTGGAGAGTTGGTAAGTGTGTAGGGTGCATGGATTGATATTAGAGCACACCCTCCATAAATAAATTCATACTGGCTTGATAATAGAAAGGGAGCCATTATGAAACAGAAAGTAAACAATCATATATCTCACCTAATACATTTACTCCCATAGAGAAAAGTGCTCTTACTGTCATAAATTCCCTCCCTTAGGGTAAAATGCGTTATGACTCATAAACGCACTGTTCCCCAGGCTATGAATAACAACAGTTTTAGGTTTTCTGAAGCTAATCTATGAGATAATGATCAGATAACATTGTCATTAATGTCTCTGTATTATGTTGGTAGTTTATAGCTGACTGTTGGAAGAAGATGATTATGAAGTTAATGATCAGTCTATAATATTGTCATTAACTATTACTAAAGAATCTATTTCTGTCTCTGGGTAGTTTATAGCTGATTATTGGAAAATGAAGAAGTTATCTGGTGCTGGGTCATCATAGCTTTTTTTTTTTTTTTTGCAATTTTCCACAAGAAGAAATCATTTCTAAGGCCCATTGATATTTTTTTGGCGTCATACCTTCCGCTAGCTTCGCTGCCGCTAGCAAACACAAAACGTGGGTGGAGGAACTCGTTAATAGCTGGGTGTGGTAGGTATGGGAGGAGACTCGTAGTTCGTAGTCTTGCTTGAGAGCAGGAGGCTCTGTACTGTAGAGTTGGCGTCTGAACAACGGCATATCACAGGACAGGGACAAGCCATGGCAGGAGTTTCGTTTTGTTTCGTAACTAAGGGGTAGCTACGCTCTAGCTACAGACCGACCAATGAAATTGTGCGACCTGGGGATATATAACAGTTAGAACACGGTAGTCCTGGTGATTATGGCCAAATAAACAACCTTATCCTCGGGCTGCGCCCTCGGATTCGGTTGTTTATTGGCCATAATCACCAGACTACCGTGTTCTAACTATTACATATCGACTGAAAATGCTACAACTTCTCTGGAGAGACACCTCAACATTTGAAGTCAAGTTCCTGTACTGCCACTCTATACACATTAGCTGGGTAAAGGGTCATAATAGAATGACAGTGGTGGGCCATGAGGTGTTCACATCTACTAACTCCATCAACACTTCCATGCTAGGGACAAACTGAATATATAGGGGAGGGAGAGGGGATTACAATTATACCAATCAGAGAGAGTCCTTCCTTCATGCAAGCAACTCGTATTCACCCCACTACTGACAGAGATGGGAAAATATATAGGGGAGGGGCAATTAGAAGATGTACCGACAATACCGAGTCCTTCCTTCATGCATGCAACTCGTACTTAAAGGGTAAAGGGAGTTTAATTTGCATGTGGGTAGGATCCCAGACATTCAGACCCTATCAAGGGAGAGAGGAATTAATCAATGTGACACTGATGTCAGTACAGAGGTGCAGATAAATTTCTCCAACCTGGAGAAGCTAAAGTCATAATTATGATGCACAGATTTCCATGTAGATGGATAATTTGGTGGTTTGCAATTATGCTACCAAAGTTCATTATATAATGTCACAAACGACTACATGAATTTAAGCAAGAGAAGGTTATCAAAAATTGGTAACACCAGAAAGTCGAAAACAGAATAGTCAATCTCGAAACATACCAATGTTGGATTCTCAGCTTGCTTATGTTCATCACAGTAAACAGTAAACTGTTCTTAGAAGCTGTACAGACAATATAGAAGTTTATAGTTCCATTATCAGCTGACATTCTTTATTTTTCTCCTTTATATTCAGCTTAACAAATTTCTTTTTGAAAAAAAGATTTCGAAAAGAAATTTGTTAAGCTGAATATAAAAGAGAAAAATAAAAGAAATATAGAAGTTATAATTCAAAATTGAATTATACTTATTATTTATTGCAGCTTGAAGTACTGTATGTGATGTACCTTTTCCTTTGCCCCCGCCCTTCTTTTTTCTATACCCCAGGCTTATGGAACACTCAAGGGCCAGTACCAGTACAAGGGTACCACCTGTCCATACACACAGCTGGTATGGCTAGCTTTAGTGCAACTGCTCTAGTCCTACTAAATGCTGAAAATACTGGTAAACTTGGCAGTAACTCAGCCCTCCACAGGCAACTGATATTCACAACATGTCAAGATGTAAAGTATATGGGGTAGTTTATGAAAGACAGACTCACTCAGAACAACTATAAAATAGAGTGAACACTGAGTAAAAGGTCTTCAGTAATATGCTTGGATTATGAATCCATATTGTAGCACACCCTCCCCTCTACCCTCATACCATACTATGGTAGTTGGATGATAGAAAGGGGCCACATTGAAACAGAAAGTGAAAAATTGTATTACCTGACAGTTTTAATAAGGCAACCTCTCTGGATCAACATTTTTTGAAGTCAACTTCACGCTAGTGGGTAAAGGGTCTCAACCTTAAAAGGTCCTAAAAGTCAATGACACTGGTGGGCCATGAGGTGCTCAGGTCTACAAACCCCTACCTGATAGGGAAGTTTGGGACTGTTTCGTAATTTTAAAGCATAATTTGAGGAACGATTAATCTAATGTGCTGGGTGGGACTGTCACATATAATGCCCACCATATGTATGTAGCAACTGGCACTTATTTGGACATGTCAATCAGACACCTACAGGTGATTTGATGTGCTATCAGGCACCTACAGATGATGTGGGTCTGCACACACACCTTAAGGTTACAATTAATTTAGCCAAACTGATATTGTGATATTTGGACAACTAAACAATGCAGTAGAATACACACATAGTATTGGGACAAGCATTCTCCTGGGATATTAACATAAGTAACTAACATAATATTATGTGACAACGAGACAGTGGAGGATGTTGGTGGATATGAAGGAGTTAGTAGGAAATGTATTGAATCTGAATATAGGACAGCATGGAAAGGGGTGACATATCAACACCTCGTTTAGCATGGAAAATTGATATCTTTTGAGCCATACAAAACATTATGTACTGGCACCTTCTAAAGGGGAGCAGGATAAGAGTATGATTCCACATGCTAGTACATACAACCACAAAGAGGAATTAGAAGATGTACACACACAGAGTATTGGGAAATATACTCCTCCTGGGGCATTATGTAATGGTGGATGATAATGGTTGAATTTGTAGAAAATGTGGAAATGCATTGAGGCAGAGTTCTATCTTCAGCATGAAAAGGGGTTGATTTATCCACACCTTATTGGTATGAAGGTGGCATATTGATAGAGTACCACATAATGCTGTAGCTTGGGTAAAGGGTCTCAACTTTAGAAAGTCACAAGTACAGAATGTGGTCGTCTAGAATGAGTGGTAGGTAATATGAGGTGCTCACATGTGAAAACTCCCCCTCAGCACTATCCATGCTAGGGACAAAGAAAGATGGGACAATATATAGGAGGAGGGGGGCAATCAGAAGACGTACTGTCTGATTATACGTACCTAATGCACTGCACATAGGTGGCATATCAACACCAAACATGAAAAGTGATGTCTTTTGGGTCAGTTCCACATAAAGTACTGGCACCTTCTAAAGGGGAAAGCTGGATAAGAAGCATAGAGGACATGATTCCATACACATGCTAGTACATACAATTACAACCACAATACAACCACAAAAAGGCTCAAGAAGGGGAGGGGGAGGTGGTTGATATGGTCCCCCCTACCCCCGTATGCTCACATAATACGGACTATTCTATTATTTCTTCTGACAGTCTCAAATTGGTTATCATATTTCTCTGATGATGTAACAGCTTGTTTTCCTAATCCCATTCCCCTTTTTTGCATTGCATTGAAGGTCGTTTGGATGACATAACATGTATGTATATGTTATAGTCATTAGTATAGTTTGCCGAATGCGATCTTCAATGGAAGAACCAGGCTTATTCATATTAGTTTTAAGAGCATCTACTTGAGTCATAGCAAGCTGATGATATTTTTTTGAGTTATGAGAAGCAAATTTTGTAGACTTCTTAGTCCAATGATCAAATTTTTTACATACCAACAGACCTAGGCCTTTAACATTTGCAAAAAGTACACAAAGACCATCTTCAGCCTTACTATATACAAACCATGGATTATCTAACAAGGTAATTATATTGACAAGCCCTGTTATAACCATCTATAAATCTGCTAGGAAATTAAAAACTAGAGTTAGGTTTAAAGTGATTAATTAAAAGGGAATATTTTTTCTTTAGAGGTAAATTATGAACTACTGATTGCGGCATTGAATGCAATAATAAGCCAATATTATCACATATATCAATATTACAGGGTTGCAAGACACCTGCATGAGACAAAGATTCCTCCGCATCATGATACCACAGAGAATCATCGCATATATTATCATGCTCAATACTACATGGTGGAGAATCATCACTATCAAGAGGATCACCAAATAATATCATACTCAACACAATGCGCATCATCACACTGGAAGATCAGTGGGAGAGACAAGGGCAGTGACATGGTCACTATGGAGATTGGCAGGTGGAGAAGATAAATTCAGAGAAGATGAATCCAAATCAATCATAGATGTAGAAACTGAGCTGGAGTTCAGGGCTTGGTCTGTGGTTTTCTGACGTTTGCTGTAAACAGTAGCAGTGGCTAACATTTGAAACGTTAAAAACGTTAAAACAATGGTGGTTAGATAATCTAAATGCCTCAATCTGAGCTGAGCTACGACTTATTTATGGATAATGGCTAGGTATCTTAAGAGATAAAGTTACCTTGGCTGGATAAAAAAGGAGTCTAACTTCCTTTGATGTGTCATCTCAGACAATTCCTAAGTATGGCTGCCTAGCTGACCTACAGGCTTTTATCTTTTAACAACGAACTGAACAAATGAAATTCTCACCAAAAAAATGACTAATAATGTTTTGTACACATGAGCGTGCGTTAATTAGAATAGTACGATCAATCAAACTATGTACTAAGAGTTAGTGAGCTAGTGCTGGCTATGCAAGATTACTGCTGAGCAGGCAGAGACCATGGATCATAAAGGCTAGCCGCCCTTCAGTCCTTATAGTTGATCCTAAAAAAAGGGGGGTTTGGACGAACTTAGTCAAACCTTCTCTGGATCCGCCCCTGCAGTAGCTTTTGTTAGGTCTAAGTGGGGGAACTAGAATTTCACTTTTGTATTAGTCTATACGGCCATCCGAGTCATCCCTACATAGAGAGTGCTACCACACTCTCTGATAAGTATGAAGGGTTATAAATGTATATAATATTTTGAGATATCAGTTGTACAATTTTCCAAAATATTTTTGCTATCTCGGTCATGGTTGGACTAGGGGGGTTTTAAATAGACCATTGGAAAGCTCTTTAAAAAGCTGCATTTTGGTGGTTAAAAAAAGGTTCTAGGGGCATGTATGAAGCCTAGAAGTTCGACAAAATATTTCGAAAATCACCAAAACTGTGGGTAGCACCTCCCTTAAGGGGTTGATGACCACCAAAATAAAAAGAAATTATTTGAACTTCTATAGACTATACCAGTACAACCTTTTTACCACCAAAAAGCTTTCCAATGGTCTATTCAAAAACCCCATACATAATAAAAGGGACCATATTGAAACTGAAAATATGATAACCTCTCTGGATACACACCTCAACATTTTACAACTCTACACATTAACTAAGGTAAAGTGGGTAAAGGGTCTCAACATCAAGTACAGAATAGTTGATATCAATTGTCTAGAATGACAGCTACAGGGGTGGGCCATGAGGTGTTCTGGTCTACTAACTCTCAACATTATCCATGCTAGGGACAAAGTGAGATGGTACAATATATAGGGGGAGGAAGAAGAGCAATCAGAGACAGTTCACAACCAGAGGAAGGGGTTTTCAATGGTTATGCTCAGCATTATCTCATTATCATGCACACCCAACACATATGAATACATAATCAGGAATAATAGGTAGCAAATTTGAATAATCAGAATACGGAATACTTGAAGCATAAGTTTATGACATCATTAATCCAAATGTTATGATGTCATGTAACAGCTGGGTTGCATAGTGCCACATACTTAACCCCTTGCTTGCCAAAGTCTATGGCCTTTGTAGAAGGGTGGCCTTATTTCAGGGGTTGACTTGTACTAAAAGAGCACATTTTGGACGTAACAAAGTGTCCTTATTAGAGAGGGTGTCCCTATTTCACATCTAAAGAGGTCTATTATTGGTTATCAATTTTACATGGTGAACAAGTAACAGTTACCTAGTTGTGTACTTTCTGATTTACAATTCACATTCCCATGACTTGTAAACTACCTTGGGTACAACTACAGATATTAAAAACAGAAAGTGAATGCCCATATCAACTGAAAGTATGACAACCTAGGCTAGAGTGGGTAAAGGGTTTCACCATTAGAAAGAATGGGTATATGGTCTCAACATTAGGTGCAGAATAGTCCTCTAGAGTGACAGTGGTGCAATACAGGATGGGTGGTGAGCAACATCCAATGTGTTACTACCATGCATTAATCAATATGGGAAAGGTGGTGAGCATCAATGTAATAGTACAGGAAGGTGGGTGAGCAGCATCCAATGTATTATATACCTCCAAGGGTGAGCATCATTAAGAACCAATATGTAATATGGGAAAGGGGGTGCATGAACATCATCCATTGTATATTACTACCATGGGTGAGTCTCCCCCTCAGTATCAATCCCTGTTCTATATAGAGCATACAATTTAAGACCATTGATTACATATGGATAGAGAATAAAAACTGCAAGGTCCATTATGGATTCACTCCATTACATGGTTGACAACAATTACCATGAAACTACCATGGGGAAAAGGCCATCAGTAACATGCTCGTATTATGAATCCATAAAGTAGCCTCAAATCTCTATCAAAGCTACTACTCCAATTAATTAATTTTAAATGGAAGCCACATTATAATCAATAGAAAGTTAAACCATCTAGAAAGAAAAGGGTGGGGCATGAAGTGTTCACTATCAATGCTAGATGCAAAGTGATGCTAGAGACAAAGTGAGATTGGACAATATAATTATTGGGGGAGGGAGGGACAGTCAGAAGACATATTGGGACTGGGATAGAGATTATTGCAGTGGAACCTGACACACTTGGGACCCAACCTTTTGTCCTTTGTAGAGAGGTTATGCAACCCACCTGTCACATGATATCTTAACACTATGTCATACTTTACGTATGTGCTGTAGTCATTAATTGTGACAGTCCCAACCTGGCAGGAATTTCATATACGTACATACCAACCAATGGGGGATATGCTCTAAAGGGTTGTGTCCAATCTGTCTGGGGATGTCACACACACTAGCATCATAATACTCAAATTTCTAAATAATGCACAGACACATGAGAGTGCTGATCAAGACATTCAAAATTCAGACAACACACTTAACATTTGAAGTTAAATTCCTGCACAACTGCTCAATACACTAGAGTGGGTAAAGGGTTTCAACATTAGAAAATCACAAGTTCAGAATAGTCGAAGTCAACTTCTATATCAACATTCAACAGGGATATGCCATGAGATGTTCAGGTTACAAACCCCCTCTCAACCACTATCCATACAAGTGAGATGGGGGGGGGACAATAAGAAGACATACTGATAGCCTGTCGTATTGATGGGAGATGTGACGGAATTGAAACAGATGAGGTAAGTGTGTGGGGATTATCTCACACATTAAAGGCATGGTTGGTTTTACCCACAGGATCAACCCCTTACCTGGTGTTTTACTATAAGATACTCCCTTTTTTAAAGGTCGCTGGATAATATACCTTCTAGACATACTGTATATGCAATGCCCAATTAGTAATAATTTCCACACACACACCAGTGGATGTGCATGTGGTATCCAGAGGAAATTAACAGGATAGTGATTGGAAACACATGACATGATAAGGTACGTAATATACAGCAACACATTACTAACACTAATTTAGGGGGTCTCCCCATCAATATGATGAGGTTAGCTGTGGAAGGGTAATTTCACTAGTTCTGAATAGACTGATTACATTATGCCAGAGGAAAGAAAATGGAACATTGAGCATAACCTGTACACAACTCACTGGCTGATTAACAAATTACACTTTTCACTTTGTTGTTCTGCTGGAGAAAAAGTAATTCTCTAGTTGTGATAAACTCAGTGGAAAAGCTGTACTGTGAAGTGGTTGGTGTTATTATAAGTAAAGTGACAGTTGCACAACACACCCTATACAGTAGTTTGCAGAACAGTTGTCATGCATAAGGCAGAGATAGGCAGCGGCTCTGGAGTAGCTAGTGGCTAAGAATAATAGGGCTGTTCCCCAGCCACAAATACTTCAAAGCCACCACCTCGTTCCCAGGCTCTCAGTGAAACGGGAAATGTGGGGGCGGAAAGGAGAGCCTGGTTTCTACTGCACGCAGGGGCGTGTAAATTTTGACCACATAATCATGTCCCTTGTGTGAGCAGAGTGCAGCCATTGCCTTGTTCAGCAGTTCTGGATTATCATAGAAGTGGGCTTTTAGGATCAACAAACTCCTGGATGTCCCTGAGCTAGCTCCAGATGACCCCTTCCCATCACACATCTGTTAAGCTTGCAAGAGGAGAATAGTTTCCTTGGAGAAGGCAACTGCAAACATTACTAGCTTCAAAGAGCTGGCCAGATCTTCTTTGCGGAGATCCCTTGAGAGCAGGGGCACGAACATATCCTTGCCATCAAATACAGCTCGGATAGCCAGCTTCTGCTCTTCCTTCAGCAACAGTTCAGGTAAACCAAGCATTGACAGGGCATGAGAAAGCGCTTGCGGATAGTGGGAACTTGAATCGCTTGAAGAAACGCTAGAAGAAACACTGAACTCGCCATCTTGCACAAAAAAACGCTGATTAGACAAAATAATAATTATGATGAAATCAAAAACGGAAAAGTACGGAGGGAATCTAAATCCCCCGGAATGTGAGGGATCCGGTCTGCAGTAGAAACCAGGCTCTCCTTTCCGCCCCCACATTTCCCGTTTCACTGAGAGCCTGGGAACGAGGCTACCACCTATCCCTGCCTGATGCATGACAACTGTTCTGCAAACTACTGTAGTGGATTGCAATAATCTTGCAACATAGAACACCAAACCAAAATTTACATAGCCTCCTTTTCAAAGGACTTAATTGTGGCTTTAGAGTTGGGCTACTTAAAAGGAAGCTATGTAAATTTTGGTTTGATGTTCTGAATTTCATGTTGCAACACAGTAGCATTTCTCCTGTGGGGGGGGGGGGGGATATTAACATAATTATGATGTTGGTGGATATGAAGGAGTTAGTAGGAAATGTATTGAGGCTGAATATAAAGGACAGCATGGAGGAAAGGGGTGGCATATCGATATCTTTTGAGCCATGGAAAACATGTAGTAAAGGTGAAGCAGGATAAGATTATGATTCCATATGCTAGCATGTACAAAGAGGCTCGAGGAGAGGAAGGTGATTGAAATACAATAACAGTTAATGCTCTAAAAAACCACATCAAAAAGGAAATCACATATGATAACCAAGTAAGGGTCACTTGCTGCCAACTGTCACACATTTTGCCATACATGCACACCCTTTATAGGATCCAATTGACCTTAAAGAAACTATTACACAGCACAAGTATAAGGTGAGAAGGATTGATGGTTACCTCGAAGGGTTTAGTCTCTTAGAGCGACGATTACGACTGCTCCTCTTCCTTGAGGACTTCCATCATCTCATTCTGTAATTGCATACACAACATACAGTGATTGGAGGAGGTGGGGTGGGGGTGTGTTTATAAAACATCAACTACTAGTGATTGCAGCAACACATTATGTGTACGTAATGTGTTGAGGGGAGGGGAGGGATCTCCCATGTTATCTCCAACCCCAAACTTTTTAAGAACAATGTAGTGACCAGCTGAGCATACAATTCTGGAGGAGATTCTAACCTTTCTGGACAATATTCAGAGATGTTTCAGCTGCTTAGCCTACTAACAAAAACAGTACAGAGCATTGATGACACATATGCACAGTTATTGTTATATGTCACAATGTAGAGAACACTAAATAGCATAAATGTCCAGTAGTGCCACAATGTGTCTTGTATTATCCATGTAATGTAATGTGGCTTTGTCAATTGGGTACCAGAAGGGTCAGGTTTGCTCTCTCCACTATAAGAGTTTGAACCATGGATTTCTAGTACTGTCCAATGGTGTGTAGGTGATTGTTACCTTTACTCTGGCCATCCATGGATAGCCCATGGACAGGGCTTACTATCTTAGTGAAGGGGTGTAGAAGTATTCCATCGTTCAAAGTATCTCTGGTCATCCATGGATAGTCCATGGACAGGGCTTACTATCTCAGTGAAGGGGTGTAAAAGTATTCCATTGTTCAAAGTATCTCTGGCCATCCATGGATAGTCCATGGACAGGGCTTACTATCTCAGTGAAGGGGTGTAAAAATATTCCATCGTTCAAAGTACCTCTGGCCATGAAGTGTTCACTATCAATGCTAGATACAAAGTGATGCTAGGGACAAAGTGAGATGGGACAATGTAATTATTAGGGGGAGGGGGGAGGGGCAATCAGAAGACATATTGGACTGGGATAGAGATTATTGCAGTGGAACCTGACACACTTGGGACCCAACCTTTTGTCCTTTGTAGAGAGGTTATGCAACCCACCTGTCACATGATATCTTAACACTATGTCATACTTTACGTATGTGCTGTAGTCATTAATTGTGACAGTCCCAACCTGGCAGGAATTTCATATATGTACATACCAACCAATGGAGGATATGCTCTAAAGGGTTGTGTCCAATCTGTCTGGGGCAGTCACACACACTAGCATCATGATACTCAAACTTCTAAATAATGCACAGACACATGAGAGTGCTGATCAAGACACAGACAACACTTACTAAGTGCAGCATATTTTCCCATTCCATTCTCAGACATCTTAACATTTGAAGTCAAATTCCTGCTTAATGAGTTTTCAACATTAGAAAATCACAAGTTCAGAATAGTCAATGTCAACCTCTAGATCAACAGGGATATGCCATGAGATGTTCAGGTCTACAAACACTAGTAAGATGGGGGGGGGGGGGGGGGGGGGGGGGGGGGGGGCAATAAGAAGATATACTGATAGCCTATGGTTCGAAGTCATAGTGATTGGGAGGTATGAGGGAAGACCCTGGAATTGAAACAGGATGAGGTAAGTGTGTAGGGATTATCTCACACATCAAAGGGCTCATTATGTTGTATAGAACATAAGTACTCTGAGTACTTGCACTCTCAGAGAATTACTGTCTATACATGGTTGGTTGTACCCATAGGATTAACCCCTTACCTGGTCTTTTACTATAAGATACTCCATCAATATGAAATTGGTCAGACAAAGGCAGAAAATGACCAGACAAATGTGCTGTGACTGACAGTTATTGTGAGCCCTGACACAGTAGCATTTCTCCTGCATGGGATATTAAAGGGTAGGTGAAATGAAAAAAATATTTCTCAGTTTATTACATTTTTGGGTTGTTTTGTATGCCTACATTACTGGGAAGAAATATGAGAAGCATTGGTTGAAGTCTCACTGAGAAAATAGCAGTAGAAGTTGGCCATTTCATTTATATCCTATTTGGGGCGGGGCTTACTTGTGATGTCATAGAGGGAATTCATTGTATAACCCCTATTGAAAATAATACAAATATTGGAGTCTGTATTTCACATAAGGTTTGATATTTCCACTCCAAAGTTTGCACTAACAAATGCTAGGGTATGTTAAAGGTTGTAACAAAGTTTAAAGTCCATGCCTCTGATCAAAGGTGAGATATCCTTCACTGCATACAAGATATAAAAATAGGCTTTTTGAGCTGATGACCAATCTAGTATGCTGTAGGTAGGGGCTTAAAAGTCTTAGATAGACTTACTGGAGTATGTGTGAGCTATCTTAGATATACTGGAACATGTGTGAGCTATACAGCATAAAAGATGATGCCTAGCTAGCTTGTAAGCTTAGTTTGACAGCTAGTAGGTATGATGCCTTGTGCTATATATGTATAACTCACACATGCTCCAGTAAGTCTATCTGAGAATTCTAGCTCCCTACCTATAGCATGACAAGCTGGCCATCAGCTCTGAGTGCTTGTTTCTACATTTTGAAGTGATTTTTTGAATATCTCACCTTTGGTAACAGGCATGAGCTTCAAATATTGGCATAACTTTTAGCATACTCTAAGATTAACTTGTGTAAAGTTTGGAGGGAATACACTGAACCATGTGTGAAATACAGACTCCAGCATTTTTATTATTTTCAATAGGGATTGTACAATGAGTTCCCTCTATGACATCACAAGTAAGCCCCGCCCAAAACAGGATGTAAATAAAATTGTCAACTTCTACTGCTATTTTCTCCGTGAGATTTCAACCAATGCTTCTCATATTTTTTCCCAGTAATGTAGGCATACAAAACAACCCAAAAATGTAAAAAAAAATTTTCATTTCACCTACCCTTTAACATAATTATTGACAACAGGATGTTGGTGGATATGAAGGAGTTAGTAGAAAATGTATTGAGGTTGAATAGAAAAGACAGCACGGGAGGGGTGGCATATCAACACTTTGTTTAGCATGGAAAAAGGTGGCACATTGATATCTTTTGAGCCATAGAAAACATAATGTACTGGCACCTTCTAAAGGGGAGCAGGATAAGAGTATGATTCCACATGCTAGTACATACAACCACAAAGAGGCTTGAATCACAAAAACCACATCAAAAAGGAATTTCTTTTATGGACTTTAAAGAAACACAGTACAAGCATCATAAGGTGAGAAGGATTGATGGTTACCTGTAAGGGTTTGTTCTTTTAGAGGGACGATTACGACTGCTCCTCTTCCTCATCATCTCATTCTGCAATTGCATACACAACATACAGTGATTAGTTAGAATAATGAAAAAAAATGTGGGTGGGGGTGTTTTTGGTCAAAAAATTGTATAAAAACATCAACTACTAGTGATTGCAGCAACACATCATGTGCATGTTTTGTGTTGAGGGGGGGGGGGGGGGGGGGGATTTCCCATGTTATCTCAACTTTAAAACTTTTTTAAACAGTGTAGTGACCAGCTGAGCATACAATTCTGGAAGAGATTCTAACTACTTCCAGTTCACTAACACACGTTTGATCTTTAAATGGAGGAAGGTTCTATATTATACGAGAGCATACAATTTTACTGAAAACTGAAATGTCTCAGAGTTGCTTATCAGATAATATCACACACTTTATTCAGTTTGCAGTCTTCTATAGAATAGCAGGCTCAACTAATAATGGTTTGATACAAGATAATAGAAAGGGATTCATATTGAAACAGAAACTCATATTGACTGAAAGTGCTATGTAATAGTTAGAACATGGTAGTCTGGTGATTATGGCCAATAAATAACTGAATCCGAGGGCGCAGCCCGAGGATAAGGTTGTTTATTTGGCCATAATCACCAGGACTACCATTATATATCCCCAGGGCACACAATTTCATTGGTCGGTCTGTAGTTTTAGCTATATATAATAGCTACCCCTTAGTTACGAAACAAAACGAAAACTCCTGCCATGGATTGTCCCTCTCCCGGGATGTGCGGTTGTTCAGACGCCAACTCTACAGAGCCTTGTGCTCTCGAGCCCGTTTACGAAGACTACGATGACTACGAGGCTCAACTCGAACTCCTCCCATGCCGGCTATTAACGAGTTCCTCCACCCACATTTTGTGTTTGCTAGCGACAGTGAACTAGCTAAGCTAGCGAAAGGTATGACGCCAAAAAACACTGCAAAAACACCAAATGGGCCTTAGAGAATAATTTCTTTCAGTGGAAAATTGCAAGAAATATGAAATTTCCTTGTGACCCAGCACCAGATGACTTCTTCATTTTCCAATAATCAGCTATAAACTACCCAGAGACAGAAATAGATTCATTAGTTATAGTTAGCTAATGACAATGTTATCTTCATAATCATCTTCTTCCAATAGTCAGCTATAAACTACCAACATAATACAGAGACAGAAATAGATTCTTTAGTAACAATTCTATCTGATCATTATCTTCATATCATCTTCTTCCAATAGTCAGCTTCAGAAAACCTAAAACTGTTGTTATTCATAGCCTGGGGAACAGTGCGTTTATGAGTCATAAACGCACTTTACCCTAAGGGAGGGAATTTATGACAGTAAGAGCACTTTTCTCTATGGGAGTAAATGTATTAGGTGGGATATATTATGAGGATACACCACTCCATTTCCTTAGCAAGTTAGGCTAAGTGGGCAAACTTTAGAAAGTCATAAGTGCAGAATATAGTCATCCAGATGACAGGGGTGAGCCGGCCAGCCATGAGGTGCTCAAGTCTACAAACTCTACATAGGCACTATCCATGTATGCAGGGGATGAAGTGAGATGGGACAGCATTATAGGGGGAGGGAGGGGCAATCAGAAGACGTATTGATTATATGTACCTCTGACTGGGATGTAAAGTTGGCATATTGATACCCTTCTGTATTCTAAAGGGGGAAGCTGGAAAAGAGGCATAGAGGACATGATTCCACATGTTGGTACATAATTATATAGTTTATTACGACCTCAAAGAGGCAGGGGGGGGGGGGGGGGGGGGGGGGGGAAAGAGAGAGAGAGAGAGAGAGAGAGAGAGAGAGAGAGAGAGAGAAATACAATATCAATGCTCAAAAACAATATCAAAAGAAAATCACATGTGGAAGGAAAGTGACCAAGTAAGGTCATTCACACCACAAATAATACCTTAAATGACAAAGTTTCATTATTAAAAGCATGATTTAAGGATTTCTACCTGATACTGTCATATAATAATGCCCACCATATGTAATTCAAACTACTTCATCAAGACTTTACCAAGCAAAGGGTTAATAAGTGCATTGTCTGTATGCCCCATTGATACGTACAACTTGGGACTGAAGCTTATTGCATGATGTCTGATACTTGCATTCTCTCTTGAGATGATGTGGTGATAAGAATTCATGTAGCTATACAGTGGAAAATGTAGTCTTTAAATAGAGGTGGTCTCTTAATGGCTTTGCTACTAATTATTTTGAAGGGAGAGGGGCTTCAAGTGGTTCCCCCTTTTTGGAAGATTCGTATTGAAACCCTATAGAGTGTGTGTGTGTGTGTTCAACATGTGATAGCCCCAGAGTAAAACCTGATCTGGGGGGCACACAGAGCATTTAATACTCAAGGTTCTACATTCCTGTGACTTCAGCACTTTCTGGGTTCAGTTGAAACATGCTCGGACTATGCATGGATTCATATTAGAGCACACCCTCCTAAAATAAATTCATTCTCAGCCTAAAAACATACTGGCTTGATAAAGGGAGCCATTATGAAACAGAAAGGAACAAGTCAAGTTCCTATACTGCCACTCCATGCACATCAGCTGGGTAAAGGGTCTCAACATTAGAGTGTCATATAGTAATAATGTCACAAATGACTACATGAATTTAAGCAAGAGAAGGTTCAAAAAGATCAAAAATGGGTAAAGGGTCTCAACACCAGAAAGTCGAAAACAGAATAGTCAATCTCAAAACTTACCATAGATTGACAGTGGTGGGCCATGAGGTGTTCAGGTCTACGAACTCTCTCTCAACACTATCCATGCTAGGGACTAAGTGCGATGGGACAATATATAGAGAGAGGGAGGGGCAATCAGAAGACATATGTTATAATGTACCTAAGAAAATGTAATGCACTGCACATAAGTGGCATGCAGCAGTTGAAACAAAGGTGTGGAAGTATAAACAAGTGAGGAATAACTTATAGAGGTGGAGGGGGAGAGGAAGGGTGAACACTGTAAATCCACACTTGCTAATATTATACACAAAAGGATGTCTGGCATATTTGTATAAAGATGACTTTGATGCTATCCAAGCCAGCCTTCAATGCTTCCATAAATCCCTAATTATCATGAACGCACATCATTTAAACAACTTCATTAAGGTCACATCATATTCAGTAAGGCAACAGTAACGTATGAGTAGACATTGGTAAGCAAGGGGTTTGTGTGTACTGCCAATATGCTACTGTCACATGACATCATAACACTCAGGCTAATGATGACCTGGTGATGTGTAATGGTGTGGTGCTCTAAATAACATCCAGTCAGCTGTTAATTTCCAGTTAAATACCAAACACTGACAGTACAACATCTTAATGTCACATGTACAATCAGATGAATGACTCAATATTGATTCAAGTATCTGTGGGCATTTTGCCATTTTGTCTGCCATAATAAAATGGTGGAAGGTCAAGATATATTGTCAAGACATGACTGTGAATGGTCCGAGCCTGAGGGTGCAGCACAGTTGCTGACACTAGGTAGAAGGATCACAGAAAGGGAGGGGGGGAAGGAGAAGGCATAGTGAACGAAAAATGAATGATCATATCTACTGTAACAACTGCTCAATCTGAATAGACACCTCAACATTTGAATTCAAGTTTCTGCAGTGTCACTCTATAAAGGGTCTCTGGCCATATGGTCTATAAACTCTCTCATAGTAGGGGTGAAGCGATATACATAATAGGGGGAGGGAGGGGTTAATAATAGATGTACTGCACATACCTGTTATGTGGGGAGTCCTGACCAGTAATCTCACAGAGAAACCTCTAAAGCCTCCAGCAACTACTACTGACTAAAGACTTGTTCCTCAGGGATGAAGGGGTAGAGGGAGTTATGGCATATAGGAGGTCCCCAGGCATACAGATGGTGCAGGAACCCTGCAAGGGAGAGGGGCTCAGTTAGAGTGAGTACTAGCATAGGGGTTGTCACTCCCATAGTCTTTACATACTTTAATAACACCCTGGGAGAGCATCATCATCACAAATGTTCAACCCAAATACACACCGACTTAAAGAAACATGTCTTTGGCTCTATGATAGGCATGGGTGGATCACTAGATGATCTGTCATCACTGATACAAGTTGCTTACCGGTCCAAAGGCAGACTTAAGACTGGCCTTCATGATCAGAGCACTGCCCAACGCAATTGCAGACACATTGCTCTACTACACTAAATAATGCCCACCACTTGCAATCTGCATAAATGCGCATGCGCAAAGGAATACTCTTGACAATATCCATTCTTTTGGTTTGGAGGGTCATGATACTCGTGAAACTGATGCCAGTTGCGCAAACATGTGCAAAATCTTATTTCAAATCCAATTGCAACACAAAAAATTCATACATAAATTGAAATTTCAGAATTGTGAGATAGAATTGCAATGTTAAAATGCAAACAGGGAATAAGAATGAACTAATGTTCAAATGTATTTGCTTTCAATCTTAGAGGCTACTTGAGGAAAGTCCACAGCAGGAGACCTCAGGGCTTTAACCAGTGCCTTCCACGAGGGACAAGGTGTTGCCACCTCAAGCCATTTAGAAAGAATCTCTCGAAAACAGTCCTCCACTTGTTTACAGTGAGTAGTGTTGATCGAGTCAAGAGTTGCTGTGTCCAAGTCGAGTTCCACTCCAATGTCATACCACTTGCACCTGGCATCCCACAAAGCAGTACGAACAGTCTTCAAGTCCAATGGAGCTGTATGCAAAACAATCAAATTCAAGGAAGATAGAATTAATGTATGTATGTATGTATGTATGTATGTATGTATGTATATATGTATGTATGTATATGTTTTTATGTATGTATGGACATACCATTTGTAGAGGAATAATGTTCTTGTTCACACCATAGTGATTGTCTAGAAGTAAGCACTCCAAACACATTGCAGTCTCGACTGCAGGTCCAAACTCTGTCTCTAAAAGTGGCAATATGAGGGTTACTAACATCACACGGACAAAGAAGTGCTTTTGATGGGATGGAGTTGTTGTAGCCAAGAATGACTGTTGCTTTCTTCAGACCCGCAAAAATTGCTTGAGAGACAAAGGAACACATCTTGCTACACACTTTTTCAGCAGTGTGCATATGTATTTCAAAATGTGTAAATGTGTCAATCAGAGTGACAGAGCCAGGGAAACCTGGCACCGTGAATTGGGTGCAGTTTCGATTCAGGCAAGCCGGAGTGCTGGAACGAGGAAGCAACACTATTTTCCAAGGACAAGGAAACTGATTGTCATTAGAGACAAGAAAGCAAGTAAGACTGCAGTAAGTACCAAGACGAGGACCTCCGAGTGGGAAGTCCAGAGCAAAAGGAGCTACAAGTGAATCGTTAGACAAGCGATATTTATTAACCTTCTCAGTTTCAAGAACAGGAAGAAGGGCAGGCATGATGTACTCTGAAGCACTAAAGTCAGCTATGATGAGCAACTTTCTAAAGAGCTTGACCAGATCAACAGGAGTAAAGATATCAGGCACATAATGCTTATTAAACTCTTTCTCTTGCAGAAGCTCTAAGCTAACAATGCCATGATCTTTAAACTTCTTCCAGCCTCCAGAGAGTGCACGAAGTGCTCTTCCACCAACCTTTTCTCTTAAGCAATAGGTGATCTCCACTAACTCGGTTACCTTATCCAAAAGGACTTGAGGGTTAGTGAATACAACACCATCCAGAACCTCGGGGAAATAAAAGACTGACGAAATTTCATCTAGGAACTGGAGAGCTGCATCCAGTGTATGCTCATTAAAGAAAAGCTTATCTGCTGCTCTAAGGCATTCTTCTTTGCTCAATACCCCTCTGTCTAAAGAAAGGCTGACTTCTTCAAGGATAATTTCCAAAGAGAAATACTGAAGGGGCACATCAATGGGATCAGGCATACACTTTGTTAGGACTACACTTTGGATATCTCTAGCTGTACTCTTATCAAGCTCTTCAGGATTTTTGGCATTGACTGGAAAGATCACCTCATTTTCTGCAAGGTTGTAATAGACGACTTCCTCTTGGAACATCGGCAGTAACAGCTCTTCTAACTTCTTGTTCTTCTCCTCTCTTGTCTCGGTCGTGCACAGGTGTTCTTCGTCCCTGTGGGTCCCTATGATCATGATTTTGGAGCACTCACCTTTAGTATCGGGAGATGATCTGTGAGTGTGCAAAGTGCGAAGGCAGTGCTTCAATAGCTGCTCGTTGGACTGAGCTGATTGGTAAGGTGTCCCCACACGTTTCCCATCCTCCCCAAAATACTCTACCATGGGCTTGGTGGCGAGTTCTTCTGACAACTTGAAGACGAATATGTAGAGGGACATGCGACGAAGAAATACAGGTAACACCTCATGAAATTGCGGTTGTCCACCAGAATCGATTAGTTTAACTTTCCGGAAGACAGGTAAAGCTTCAAGATCATCTGATTTGGAAATTTCATCCAATAATTTTGTTAGTTCATCATGTGTGCCAAGGGATGGCAGTGAAATCTTTTCCTTCGAATGAGAACCTTTCTTTGGTTTGCTAGCAGATGTTGGACTGGAAGGAGTTGCTGGGTGTACTCGTGGATGTACGTCATGTGTCGACTTATCCTCTTTACTACGAGCTTCTTTATGCTCAGGAGTCGTTAATATTTCATCAGAATCAGAACTCTCACCAGAATTAGCTGATGACTCACAATCTTCACCTGAATTTGTGTCGTTGGCATGAAGCTGAGCATATATGGCCCTTGCTAGAATTTCTTTCCGTTCTTTTGGATGAAGCTTTTTCCACTCCTTTGATGTGATTCCCATTTGAATCATTGTAATTGGACGAGCAGCTAAAGGAGTGCTTATTCTGGCTTGTCTCGGAGGGTTACCAACGAAAAGGTCCATCGAACTTGATTTTCCGGTTCCTGGAGCCCCATAAAGGAGGGCTTTGTTGATCTGGGACTTTACGTGTCCCTGCTTCATTGCTTCGTTATACAGTCGACGTGACTCAGCGGAACCTACAGGTAGTCAATGAAACAAAAAAACAGACGAATGTCATTGTGCATGTATAAATTATATTACTAATATTTAATACACCCACTCAAATTTAATTTTTTTCTACTTGGTATGTGTTACACACACAACAGACATAGAACATCATTGCATACTATCCTGTAGTTTTTTCTTGGACATTACGTATTAGTTTTTTGCATGCACATGTAAGGACATTCTACTATATTCAAGATATGATAGTGGAATGATAAACAAAACAATTTCTTCTTTCTTTATGCTCACTAGCTGCCAAGTGAGTGCTGATCATGTTAGTGGTAGCCAGCTCCAAATTACGTAAGGTCAAGAATCAATCAGCAATCAAGTAATTGACAGGATAGCTAGCTACCTAGTACCACTTTAGTCAGCCAATGGTGGAGAACCAGATAATGCCAATAGTGCCTTCCTATCAAACTAATAATATATACTTATCACATTCCTGAAAAGTAGTAGCAGTGAAAAAATATACCGTAATCGTATAAATTTTCGATGGGATTTTATTTTCGTTTTTTTCGTAGTCGATCAGAATCCTTGAAAATAATTAGTACTATGACATCATAATGATAACGATGTGCATGCGTGCGTGATGCGGGATCATGGCCATTACCTGTCTCTCTTCTACAATGAAGTGTCTCGCTTCCGTAGCAGTCCAGATTTTAGTCTGGCATCGCCAGCCCAGCTTTTCTTTTTTTGGGGGGACTATCTAGGTTTCTCAGTAGTAGCCACAAATCACGCCATCATGCATCTCACTCGGCCCCAGCAGCAGGCAATGATATAGATATTATGCGCATGCATTATTTTCCAAGATCTGCAGAAATTTTTTATTATAGGAACAGCTCCGGAAATCATGGAATTTTAAACCTCTGAAAATTTGATGATTATGGTATTTACACTGATTCCATAAAGAGCTAATTGGTTCCAAGATGCAATTTGAGACCTTGTTAATTCAATATCATATTGCTAGTGCTTCATCATATAAACCTTATGAAAACTAAATGCTCAAATTCATCAATCTAAGGAACAGGTGATTCTTTTCTATGAGGTGATAGAAAGCTCATTATAGATGGTAAGCCTTCAATGTGTCCAGTTGAATATCTATTTCTTCTTTGTTTTCTATTTATTGTAAGTCCTGGAGCTGACATAACTGAAGTTTCATCAATGATCTGAACTAGAAGTAGTTCTTGGCTTTTGTTGGGTTTGGATGATGGCCTTGCCTTGATATAAACTCCACGAACATAACTCTTTGAATCTTCCCCTAACCTTCCTGTAATCGCATTACAAATGGCTTGTAAATTTGCATGCATATGCTTGTAATGTGCTTGTGGATATTGAGGTATGTGGTTATGTAATGCTGTTAACTAGCTCAAGAGTAAACTGATTGTTATTTGAGTAAGACTGCAAGAAGTAACAACCAAGTGGGAAGTCCAGGAACTACTGCCAAATTATTGGAGACATGATATTCATGGATTTTCTCCATTTCAGTTCTATACTATTCTAATCAAGTGACTGTATTTCAGGTTTGAAGATATTTAAGAATCAACGAGGAATCAGGGAAACGTTTCATAGAATGATGATATAGTAAACATGTTTTTAACTAAAGGATTTCTTCATGCATGCTTTCTATAGAGCTAGAAAGCACTAACTTTAAATTTGGTTCTTGGGTTGTTGCTTGTAATGTGCTTGTAGATATTGAGGTATGTGGTTAGGTGATGCTGTTAACTAGCTCAAGAGTAAACTGATTGTCATTTGAGACAAGCAAGCAAGTGTGACTGCAGTAAGAACTGAGACAAGGACCTCCAAGTGAGAAATCCAGAGCTACAGTGGAGACACAATATTCAACTTTCTCCATTTCAGTTCTAGACTGCAGTATATTGTAAGTTCAAAATCATATGATTATGGCTAGGGGGTGGACATAAATGGGGGAGGGGCTCCTTATGCATCACAGAATGTACCAGGCTCAGTCTGGATAAGTTCTATAAAATGGTCTATGCTGAAACTGTGTAGTCACTGGCTTGTAGTCCACCAGTGACCCCATCACCCCCTTCCTCGACAAAAAACAAAAACAGTTGTTGCAAAACAGAAAATGGATGATTTTAGAGTGAGACTTCAAATCAAGCTTAAAGCTAGCTATAGTCTCACGAGGGTCTTGGTTCAGCTAGCTAGTGAACGGAGAGAATCCAGCACAACAGCTATAAGGTAGGCTTTTAAGCTTATGGACTTGGAATAATGAACTAAGCTATTTTCACTACCTCTTCAATACCTTACTTGACTCTAGCTGTATCGAAACTCAGCCCATTTACACTGCACCTGCACTGTATAGTCTCGTTTCACGCGATATTCCAGCCTATTACACTTTATGATGGTATGTGATGTCACAGCATGTAACTATGTGTATGAGCATTGCTCTGTTCTCTGGCACTTCCAAATCTATTCATAGTGGTGTATCCGTAAACCAACCTACATTAAAGTCAGAGGAGATGATCATAGCATCAGCTCTGCACTATTCACCAACGAACAGACCAATGGAGAGAATTGCTTGCTGCTGATCCTTCTTCAGTACTAGGTGGGGTTATCCCAGCTAAACAAACACACCATCCGCACACTGAGAAAGAACTGGTACATGAGAGCTATCCTATAGCTGTAAAATTAGAGCCTGGGGACGAGGCTACTGCACTGTACTGACCGACGATCTTGTGCGCGATCGATTACATGCATGCGCAGTGACACAATTTACTGCTCTACTTTTATTTTCTGGGGACAACCCCAACGTTTTAGTCAAAGTTTACTTTTGTCAAAATTTTCTGCCTTTCAAACTTTTTTTTCTAAAGTAGAAAGCGTGAATGAAGCTTGATTTCTACCCTCAACTGTCACACATGCATGTTATCATAGTTCGGGTGAGATATGCTATTATGAATGTAGTGCTTTCCCACCATATCGACTCATTAGTATTTTTTAATTTGACAGGAATTTTTGAAAATACTGAAAAAAAATTTAAGTAAAGTATCAGAGAGTAGGATAAGTAGCTAGGGATGGCACAGACTGCCCAATTGGACATAGAGTTGACATAAACCCTACATCACTGCAAGGTGTAGCCAAAAAGGATAATATGGCAGCAGCGATGTAGGGTTTATGTCAATTTTATGACAGTTAGCAGAGCACAGTGACAAATGCAGTCCATGCAGCGATGAAGGGTTTGTCAATTCTGTGACAGTTAGCAGAGCAAATGCAGTACACCTTGTTTCCGTACTTTGTACTCCAGCCTACATCACTCTTTCATCACTCATTAAGTGATTGGCTACTCGGGTAAGTAAAGTGAGCTCATACGTAACTTATACCCAGTTAAATAATGGGTATGTGGTCGATCAAGCAAAACTGAAATGAGGTCAGTGTTGCTTGAAGGCAGAGGTTATTCACTTGAGAAGAAAACTTGCTGGAAGTCTGGTGGGTATGATTAATGCAAATCATATTCATGTGATATGTGAAGGTAACTTCGCCTAAAGGTAGTAGTCACACTATCCAGCCGATCAGGTGGAACATATAAAAAGTTATTCGGTTTACGCGGAAAAAGTGCCCTTCTCGGCTTCCACATTAAGTGACTCTGTTCAAACTACTTTGATTCTTATAGCAAATTCTGCTGTAGCCAACAAAGTGCTAATAAATTATAATTATTGTGCTGAAGTTCCATTATTGTATAGTGCGAAATTTTGTTGGGTATGGAATTCATGAAAATTAGTGCAGAAAACTTTTTTTTTCACTAATTCTACCTCACAAAAATTTGGGCCTGGTTGATGCCACTTGGGGTCCTCATAAAATAGCTTAAAAAATGTCATGTACATATAAGCTTGTAATGTGCTTGTAGTTGAGGTATGTGGTTATGTAATGCTGTTAAGAGAGCGAACTTCAGTCAAGTAAGCCAAACTACGAGCTACTTCACTCCCTTTATATTATCTTATCCTACTCTCTTGTTGCTGAACTTTTTGAATCACACATGGCCACCCCTAACTTTCCTTCTTTATTCAGAATAGATATTTTCCCTTTACTTGTAAATGAATCTAGCTCAGTTATAGCATCCTACAAGCACTGCTCATCCAACTTTGAACCTGAAGTAGTCAAACATAACCACAATATTTGTTAATTGGCTGAAGCAATTAGGCACAGAAGACTGTGGAATCAGCTAATAAAGTTTGGACTTGTCTTATTTGGATATAAAAACATGAATTAGATACGCAGAGTATCGATCTTTAACAGTCAGTGGAGTAGTACAGCTATGCTAGAACATTGTTCTCTTGTTGAAGGCTCATTCTTGAATGTAAGTAGCTACCATAAATTGGGAAATTTTCAGTTAAATAATAATTCATGCTTTTAATTTGTTTATTTTCTTTGTTACAGCTTATACTTGTAATTACCTTTTACTCCATTTTGTACAAGGTAATTAAATGTCATGTGATTAATTTTAATGACCCTGAAAATAAATCAAAATCAAATGATTAGCCTTGTCCCCCGGCCCTCTTTTTCAATTATGATAGTGGAGGGCCTGGTACTCGAAAATATCGCAAGACCATAGAAACCCGTGAGTCCAAGGAAATACATACATCACCATGACGAATTGGTGCTACAACCATGCACGAGCACATGACCAACTAGGTCTAACAAAGAGAAGAGGCATTGAGCTGCCACTGAATTCGAGTGTTACTACGCTTTGCTAGCCTAGCAGCAGATAGTATCGGAGCTGCCTATCGTTAGATAGTAAAGCTATCAAGATTTTAGGCTTAGCTGGATTATAAATAGATCGGCCTCAGAATTCTTCATGAATTTATGAATTTAGCAAATCATTCATGAATTTAGCAAATCCTTGGTTTATGGCCATAGGAAATTGGTCATTAATTTTTGTTGTAGCAAAACAGCAAGAGTTCTTCAACTTCCTGCCAGTATTCTAGCCATAGCAGATGTCAAATATATATGACATTCATACAACTTACCCCATGAATCAAAACAAATATTAACAACAACAATCACAATAACAATAATAACAACAACAATAATAACGATAATCGAGAACCAATTTAAACTTTCTTTAATAACACTTCCTTGGGGAGGCTCACATGCAAATCAATAATTCCAGTAATCATCACAGAGAACCAGATTCACCTAGACTGACATCTTGTTGTCTTTGTATCTTCTTGTAATCCTATTTCAAATAGCTTGCAAAAGTGTCGTGCATGCTTGTAATGTGTTTGTAGATATTGAGGTATGTGGTTATGTAATGCTGTTAATGAGTTAATCTGCATAGTCTGATAAGAAGGTATTCAGAGGCCCAATAGCTGTTTTCTGCCGATTTGCAAGGCTTTCAGAGCAGTATATTGAGAGCCTTCAAATTTATTGCTACTGTCATGGTAAGTTACCCTGCATATGGTAAAGACCTCATGTAGATTTGTTAATCCATTCTTGTTGGGACAACATACAAAAAATATGGCCCTCGGAAAATGACCGATCGTCTCACATTAAGCACTTAGTATGTAAAGATGTTTAATGTAGCTCAGTTAGAGCCCGTGATGACCCTCTGCTATGTAGAAGCACTGCTTATCCAACCTTGAAGCTGAAGTAGTCACTATAACCTCAATGTCTGCTAACTGGTTGAAGCAATTAGGCACAGGTTGAATCAGCTGACAACCAGCTTCATGTCCAAGCTGTACTTGTTACAGCTCTGCCTATAAAACTGAGATAGGTACACAGAGAAAGAATTTTATCAACTGTCACTGGAGTATGCTAGAACACTATTTTCTTGTTGAAGGCTCATTCTTGAATGTAAGTAGCTATATCAGCAAGACTGCATCTCTTCATAAGAACTACCATTTTCTACTACAAATGGTTCCTTTCCTAAGAACAGAGTGGCTTAAATACCAGCAGAAAATACACTGAATTAATAATATTTCTGGCAAAAGAGTATTGTATTTTATATGTAACTTCCTGCGATGACTAATACACGATATTCATATCATCTACCCAATTAATTAAAACAAACAAAAATAACAACAATCACAACAACAACAACAATAACAACAACAATCGATTATGAGAGAACAAATTTAATTAATAACAGTGGCATATAGGATGATGTTTTTACATAGTTGGGGACAGGACACATGCAAATCAACCATTCCAGTAATCATCACAGAGAACCACACTCACCTTTAAGGTAGCGACTCTTCAACACTTCTAGCACTCCATGCTCCTTATTCATATATAGAGCATTAGCAACGTGATGCCATGAAGGGCATGGGTGGTTGTTCAGGTACCACTCCCAACAAGCCTTCCTATGTTCAGTATACACTGAGTGGGGGATGTCTAGATAAATAGTCACCAATTTCAAATACCCCACATCCTCCAGCAGCTGAGTGAGATTAGTGAGGGTGAGGGAGGGGTCTGTGGGAGAGAACATAGAGAATAAAACATGAGCTGAGCAACTAAACAAGTCCATTCAACAAGTAACAGGAACAAATGGAAATAGTATGAGCATGTATTACTTCAGTCAACTATAGTTTATGCTCTAAAGACAATATGAGGTGTATGCATGCACTTAGTGTTAACATCAAGAGATGAATGACAGGTACTGTATATAGTGGGAATTGCTTTGACATAAAAAGACTTGTGTTGCACATTTCCATATTAATAATAATTCTTCCTTAAACTTGCAGCTGTTCCCCCCCCCCCCCCCCCCCCACACACACACACACACACTGATGCACAAACTTACCTATCCTGGTTCACACCCTATAGCCATATGTACACAACAAGGAGTGCATAATATATTGGACTTAAGCATAAAATAGAAAAACCACAAAAAACCCTCCGAACAAAATCAGTTGTACTAAGAACTGTATCTGTTGGCAAAAGAATCAATGGAGTGATAGATATGACCCCTTTAATAATATTCTTACACAAATACACAAACAGAAAAGAAAAAAGAAGAAAAACTGAACTCCTATAGTTTGAAGATTTCCACCAACATTAGATATCCGACCTTTGACCCCTGTTTTAGTATGCATGCTCTGACCTTGATGTAGGTATGTATCGTTTCCATATACAGTATCTCATAGCCATGACTATAGAGAAGCTTATTGCTTTAACTAAAAATGCCACTTTAATGAAACAGAATAGGAACAATCTTACCACCCCCTTGCTATTTGGATAAACAAAAATATCACAATTCCTATATATTAAAACCTCCATCAGGTATCTTCATTGAAAACAAAAAGGTGAAATAGCCATCCAAACAAGGAAATCATATGAAAACAAAGAAATTATGAATGAAAATTAAAGCACACTTGCGTAGATATTCTTGACCAATAGCAATACAATGTGACATGATGGAAGTCACAAAAATAATCAAGTCAGAACTAACAGATATATGCCATAGAGATTGTTTATACCTGACCAACCACACAAGATACCACTGACAATCTACAGTATTTATGACAGTCATCAACATTTTCCTCTATGTATAGGTTAGATCATGACAGTGAGTGACTACAAGGTTTACAATAGATACTGAGGCAGAGCCGAAGTGTCTATTTTAAACTAAGTAGTCACTCACTGGAGTGATCTAATGACTTAGACAGTAGTATAAACTGTGTATATATAGTCTTATGACAACCACAGGTTTCTAAGTTGGTCTCTAAGTAGACACTTAGATACCTGATCACTTGTATGCCGAGCAAGTGGTTACTACATGATATAGTTACCTCATTATATCAAATGTATGTTATTGTCTAACAAATGAATATATGCTAGCTAATATATGGGCAGGAAACAGCACAGAGCACAAAAAGTATCTTCTGTGTAATACACATTAATTCCACTGCTATTTAAAAGTACACTGGGACCTCAGTGGACTAAAATCACGCAAACAAAATTACTATCAGTTGTACTAACAACTGTATCCGTTGGCAAAAGAATTCATGTGGTCATATACAATAATCAGATATGCCGTACAGATTACACAATTCCTATAAATAAGGACCTAAATTACAGATATCTTAATTAAGCGAGCGAGTAGAGTGAGAGAGCTGACTCTCAGGTCATGACTCATTGAAATTGTAATATATATATATATGTCTACAATACAAAATGCCCCAGGCATGCATATGATGCCATATGCGTGTGCGCATAATGCACATGCTCCAATTGTAATTGAGCTAGATTGTTTTCTACAGCCTTTTGCATAGACCATAGATAATATAGATACTCCATATGGATGTGAAATGCCAGTGAACACGGAATAGTATAAGGAATTTCCTGGAACAATCGCTCACTTAATTTTGTGGTTGCTTATTAAATTGTATTGTGGTATATTTCACGTGTGAAAGTTAATGGATAGTCATCAGGTAAGTAGTACTTTAATAAAATTAGTGGAAATAACCAACCAGTCAGCAATGGGAACTGTTACAATATTGTATCAACACTAAAAACAACTTTTGGTTAGATTTACTGAAAAGCAATGCACTGCATCAGGAAAAAAGTAATACAGAGGCAACAGTACATTATGTTAGACTGGGAGAATGTGAAAGTTCATGTCAAATAGGAATGTATAACATTGTAGAGCTGAAATTTGAGCATATTAATGTAGTCCACTTTGGTTAGATTTTCTTCAGGATGACTTCGCATTGTGAACACTAAGACTACATGCCTTTACTGGTGTTATGCATGTACCTGATATACTTGATTAGAATGTCGTGTCAGGTTGTTATTTTGATCACTACACTATACTATCGCATAACTTCCTGATTGCTTATTTTCTTGGCTGAATGGGACATCCCCTACGTACTAACTCTTCCCCAAAAGCTTAAGATTCTTCCTTATACACATTATAATTGCAACCCTGGGATATCCACAATGGTACGCATGCTTAATGTCAAATAGGAATGTATAGTTACAAGATGTCATGCCATAGAGACTGTTTACATTTGACCAACAACACTACATGCCACAGACCACATTTATGTAGCTTTCAAAACTTCAATACATTTCCTCCAAATGAACATAATTATGAGTAGACAACACATACACATCAATTCCACTGCTATATACAAGTATACTGGAACCTCCACATGGGACCTCCACATAGTGGTGGACACACTGGGACCTCCACATAGTGGTGGACACACTGGGACCTCCATACTGTGGTAGACACACTGGGCAGGTTTCATAAATGAATTTGGATACAGGGTGGACTATGCATATTGGCATGCCTGTGTGAGAAAAAAGTAACCACACCCACTTTAATTACTTTCTACGACTGTCAAGTGCACTTAAAATTCAAAGCAAAGTTGTGACTGTATTATGAATCCACTTAGCTGTGGAAGGGAAGATAGTTTCCTTTTCAGGATTACTATTTTTAAGACACATTAAGTAATTATTTGTTTAGGGGGAATTTTAATCAGAGGGAGTTTCTCCCCTTTCCCTCTCTGCTGTATGAAATCCTGGGACTACCACATAATTATTGGCAGATACTGGGAAAACTTTACTTTATAAGGAGCGTGTTCTTAACTTGGAAAAGTGTATTTTGGAGTGTGGACACTCTGGTAGTGGTGGATACATGGTGGAATGTGTTCTAGTGAGAAAAACATATTTATAATCCTGAGAGTCATTCACTGTTGACCAATCACATGACTATATTCACCCTTGCCTCACTTAGTATGTGTCATCTACCCCACACTTACCTTTATCAGCTGTAACATTCCCCTTCATTTTCTCAAGAGCGCTGTGCTGTTCCCTCTTGAGAAGTATCCCAGCCAGGTGATTCCATCCAGCGTTTGGATGAGTGTCGATGTAGTATTTAATATTGTCATCACGGGACGTCCTCTTCTTAAATGGTATCGCAAGTACATAACCCAAATCATCATCCCCCACAGTATCCAGAGCATCCAGCAAACTGTGAAAGGTGAGACTGGAATCTGGGGAGGACACAAACACCTTAAGACACACCCACAGAATTTACAGTACTGTCAAGCACCATGGAGGGTTCCATATAGAGAGTGAGGTACTGGGATGTTTGTATGTGGGTGTGTATATGTTTGAGGATAATACAATTAATAATCAATGTGGGAGGGGAGGGGAAGTTTATGCTATCAACGGATCAATTAGGCTATTTAGGAGGTGAGGGTCCTACTTAGCTAAAAGCATGATCCCCTCACTTCCATGTCTTGTGTAGCCATCCACTTGATTGCAGAATAGCATCACTAACATGCAAGAAATGGGTTTGGTCAAGTTCACATGTCTTCATTGCACAGTAAACAAATTATGCACTCATATTGTATGCCATTTTTGTGACTTTGTATGCTCAGTAGGTGAATCTAGAAAAAGTGAAGGCATGTGATTCTTCTTTGAGGAGGAACTAAAATACTCCTCCCATAACCACTCCCATTTCCCACTCAATGATTTTAAATACAAAATCACACATAATAGTTTCTGTACATGTAAGAGCATGTAAGGGTGATCTAGTCTGCTGAACTGGCAGTCTTCCAATCATGAACCACATATTCTATGGTGTATATGTAAAATAATCGTCACATACAAATGCTCAGCTCAAACTCTCAGAGACACAATACCTAATTAAAGTAGCTGTGGATGGTCCAGCTTTTCCAAAGTTGGCTCTTTCATAATGTACCAAAGCATACAAATAAGACTTGGAGGGGAAGTTACGAGGTCAAACATTTAGAAGTCACTATTAACCATTGCATGGAAACCTCAAACCACCTAATTCTTGTGTCTAACTCTAACCATAAGGGGGAGGTGTAGGGGAAATTTCATCCCCTAGATGTTGTCCAAAATAATACTAAACTTTCTCCCAGAATATAGAATACAGCAAGTCTCTTACTACTATACGTAGTTTGTTCACATTTCTTGAAGCTCTCTTCAATAGGACTGACTGACCTTATTATTAAAATTTAACATTTTGCATAACTATTGCTAGCCAAAAAAAGAGAAAGAAATTGTATTAGAGAGCAAGAGTCTAATTCGCTTAATCACACCCCTTCTGGTCCTGGAATATCTAGGGATAAAACCTCTACGAGAGCCTTTCCTAACATATGCTAGTAATCTCAGTGTTGCGATCAAGAGGCTGGCTATGTGAGACAACTCATTTCAGAATAATTTCAGTTACATAGAACATCTATGTTTGCTCTCTTTCTATATGTGCAGTGCATTCACCTACTAACCTCAAGATCTAGATAGCTTTGAAAAATGTACTTAGCACTTAGAGTATTTGTGATACTAGTTAGCTACCATAGTTCCAGAAAATTCAAGTTGGAAGTATTCTGAAATTAAATTATCTGAATAAAATTACTTACCAGAAAATTATGTTTGTATGAAAATTTAAATTATGGAAATTTAGATAAAACGTGGCTCTGGCATACTCGACACATGTCTTTACGGAAGTATTTCAAGGCTAACATTATGACCTTGAGGGGAGTAGCACTCGCTAATAAGGAAGTGGACAAAGTTATGGGTGAAGCTAAGAAACAGAAAAAAAGTGGACCATACATGAAGTTCGTACAAACGTTAAGTAGCTAAGCTAGCTTAGGAAAAAGATGACAATTCAGATATAGTCCTAAGGATCAGGCAGATGTGCAAGTCAGCATAGAGTAACTCAGCAGCTGCTGCACATTTCTCTCGAAAGTTGAGGGTGAAAATTAACAGTAGTACCATCTCGATCAAGGACTACCTTGAAAGTGTGAGAGAACAGATGATAATGATGTCCTGAAAGAAAGCGTGGCAGGCCACTTTAGCTGGGGGACCATTTAGATACGGTTGTGCAAGCATATTTGAGAGAAGCTGGACGTGTTGTATCTGCATGTATTGTTGTTGCTGCTGCTCAAGGTATTGTGATGGCATATGACAAGTTCAAGTTAGAAGAGTTTGGTGGCTACATAGAATTGAACACACCATGAGCAAATTCACTTCTTGTGCGGATGAAATTTGTCCAGTGAAAACCCACCACAATAAAGAACAAATTTAGTGTTGCCACAGTTGAAGAAGGAATTTCAGGATTATGTCACTTCCACTGTTGTACTGGAACATATCCCCCCAGGGCAAGACAAACCGTTGTCACCCCCATTTCAAATTTCTGAGTGACTGGGATATTACACATTCACCCAAACATTGGTCAAATGAAGAAACGATGCTTCAATACATCAAAGTCATAATCATTCCAAAAGCAGAGACAATTTGGGGGAAGACATCTGCCTTTGTGATTATGGATAATTTTAAAGGTCAAATCACTCCATGTGTTAATGCTATTCTTGAAGAGAATTCTATTCATGTTTGTTTGTTGCCTGCTAATACCACGGATTTATTACAGCCAACGGACCTCTCTGTGAATAAGCCTGTGGAGGATTTTCTTTGGTGAAAGTTTCAAGACTGGTATTCAAGTCAAATAGCAGAGCAGTTGGATCAAGAACCAGATATTGAAGCTGCTAACTTGGAACCTGTTGACCTATGTCTACTAGCTATGAAAGAACTTGGTGCCAAATGGCTTGTCGAGACAGTTCAGCACATTGCTGATAATCCGTCATTCATAATGAATGGGTTCATCAAAGCTGGAATATGTCAAGCACTTGATATCGAGAATGAGGCATACTGTGGATGGTGTGGATTCCGACAGTTTTTCAGACATGGAAGATTAAGAGATAGAAGAAGTGGATGTGAACAGTGATTAATTGAAATACTTAATGTGTAGTAACTTTTATAATACAATTTTAGCAGATGAAAACAATGATATAAGTACTGATTATGAATTGAGATTGGGCATGTATTTTTTCAAGTGTCTTCTCAAAGAATTGATTTCTTTCTTCTTCAGGTCCACCTTGAGGGAGGTCTGCAGAATATCTCCTGGTGTTGGTGACTATACAATATATGGTACCTCATCTCCTCAAAAAAGTGAGCAAACTCTTACAATCTTCTTAGGCAAATGTCCAACAACTAGTCCACTTCTAATTACAGCAACAGTGTATTGATCTATTGTATTAGTAGGCTCCCCAAGAGACTCTCCAATAGCTGCTGTCCAAATTAAAAAAATTAAAATTTCAACTTGGAAATTTCTGGAACTACAGAATAACTTTGTTGATTCCTGACTGATTTCAGACATCAGCAGAGAGCTGATCACATGACTCATTAACTTCAAGGTGTCAGAATGAATGTAAATAGACTATAATAGGGTTTGTTGGAATAGTACAATTAAATTGACAAGCAAAAAATTAAACTTTGTTACATGTACTACAGACTTTGAGTCTCTACTCTTAACAACTGGGCATGGGTCTCAGCATGTGCAGCAGTTAGCCTCGTACCCAGGCCTTATTAAAATAAGGGCCTGGTATCCACTGTTTGTGCATGTGCTGGTTTTTCACGCTTTTCCGTGAATTTGTGCACTTTCGGATATTTTTTGGATACGTAAATGTCACAATAATTGGGCGGGGCCTTGTTTCTATGACGGCTGATAGTTAGAACAATGGAAGGTGCTTCTCCAGCTTCAGCTACAGCTACAGACGATAGTTACTTGTTTTTCCCGTCGCTTTCCCTTGGAGACGTCGGGCTTGCCTTATGTAGAGAACAGAGCCTGGCCCATCAGGTCTGTTTAAAAAAACGAAGTATTCGTACGTCTGACTGCCGACTGGAAAGAGCCAAGTTCTGCCGTTTGTAGTGGACCACCAGAACTTCTATTAGTCTCAGAAAGGTCTGGCCGCGCGAGATTCGTAATAAGAAAAAAGGTGGTAGCTAGGAAGAGAAGCACAGTTCTTGCTCCGGATGGAGGATCAGGTCAGAGGATTGAGAAAGAAGTGTGTGAACCCTCCATAATCTAATCACCTCTTTAAAATCTGCTTCCAAGAAGAAAGAGTTTTGTTCTTGCGGCAAAGATCGAGTCATCTAATTAGTACCGCCCACTCTACATCATCATCGGCACACTATAATGATATTCATAGATGCTGGGGTCGCGCACGCGCAAACAGTGGATACCAGGCCCTTATTTCAATAAGGCCTGGGTGCGAGGCTAGTGCAGCAGTCAAGTAGTTACAATGATATAGCTGACTCAGCAGATATAATTATGTAATTATGTAAAACGTCATGGAGATTAGAGATAATACAACTGAGTCCTGTGGAACAGAACAGCAGCAATGTTGTAACTCCACATGCAACCTATTCATGTACATATGTCAATATGTTTGAAGCTCTCACTAACCTGTTAGTTTCTCTGCATACTTCCGTATCCTGTCTGCTATATCTGAATTACCATCCTGGTCAAGCTGGTGTATAAGTTTCCTCCAGGACGCATTCGGATCATTTAGTAACCAATACCTAACAATGGCTACAAGTCTTTCCTCATCCGTATCACACTCGTCTTTGATAGCATTTAACTTAGACTCGGGGACTTCCAGGTAGTATTTACCAACATCCCACCACGGAAGCGTGTTTAGGACTGCCACAACATTCTTTACACTGAGTGGAGGAGCTACAAACAAACACACTAATTAATAGATATCTACCCATATTAACCACAACTTAGTGAAAAAATGTCAATACTCATATGTGAAAATTCAGCCTATACACATTGAGTTTTGGATTCCCTAAACTGACTCAGCAGCTGCTATAATAGACAGGAAAGGGACCCACAGCTGTTTAATTTGGCACACCTAACACACCCCAACATACCCCACAGGGTGAATAAGATGGTGACATCCACGAAGGGTTCTATTTAGACTTTCCCTACATGCTTGGGGCTACTTTGACAATAGTAATACTTCATAATAATTATACATACTTCATACTTCATCAAAGTGGTAAGAAACAGTCTATGTATACATGACACATCCATATTGCACTGTACTTTGACTTGCACTTTCAAGGACACACATTTTGAATTATGATTTCCACACCTGTGACTATGCATGTGTCACTTCAATGTCACAATTTTGGTGTGCTTCAACACAAATGCTAGCATATGACTGACCACACAGCACACAAAGCATGCCAATTAGAGGTGTCATACCCAGGGCAAGAAGCTGAACAAGATTGATAAACTGAAGGAGTGGGGAAGAAGAAGCTTGAAGAAGCCAGGAAAAATAACTGCTACATACAGACATTATTAGGGATAGTTGGTATAGGCATGCAGTTCTTGATTATGTATTGAGGTTACAAACTGTTAGTTTATAACAACCCACAGGAATGTAACACCATACACAAATGTATCTATGGTATAGGAGACTACTCTACTCGGATTATTATTTAAAAGCTCAAAATGTGGCAAACTATCAGTGAAGCCAACATACATGGTCCTCCAAATAATTCCCATGCCATATGCCCTTTCCCACACCCTCCCCCATGGTCCAGTGTGTGGCCCTAGTCCTAGTCATGCAACCCCATCTATTTAATAATCTGGAACCAGCCTTGTTGCCATATATCTATGTATAAGAGAATATGGGCACAAATTGAAAGAATAATAGGGGCTAGAGTGAGAATCTGAGAATAGAATCTTGTGTATAAATTTAAGCATAATCTGCAGGAGCCTATTAATTCCAGGCAATATATACAGTATGATATTTCAGTCCCCTTAGTTCCTATAGAGAGGTTGCAATAGGTGTGGCTTTCTATAACGTTGGACTTGTCCATATTGGTGTACATGGTATAGGGGAAATGTGCCTTTAGGAGTCCTGTTGCTGGTATGTTAGATTATGTTTTAACACTAAAAAGAAATCAGAGTTGACTTGCATTTGCATGAGGTTTATGAAATAACAGACACTTCATACTCAAAGACACACCCTTCACCTATATACCAACAATGCAACATCCTGTAACAAGCTCATGGCTGGATCCCTGGATCCTGGTGACGCTTCATTCCAAGCCAGCCAGACAATGGTGTACTGTAGTGCCCCACAAATGATCAGCCTAGCCATGCCCATTTTACGTCACTATCTATATAATACAGCACACAAGTTTGGGGGCACCTTACCCCAGTATCTCATAGTCAGTGTTACTACTTGGTACTCCCTAGCATCAGACATAAAGTTGGAATATTAATTTTGGAAAAATAGTAAGTAAAGTCCCTATGCACGCAGTGTAAGCAATCCCTCAAAGGTCAAGATAACCTTTTTGGGGCTCAAGTTACTCCTACTTGTACAACTCTCTGGGAATGTGCATTATCAATCTTAACAAGATCAATCCTTATAAAGTTATCACTCCTACTCCAATACAACTGCCACTGACTAGTCATGTGTACAATTTGTGACTTACTGACTCAAAAAATAAATCTACAACTAATGGACTTTTGGGCTTTGTTTAATGAACCAAATTTCAATAAACTGTGGGCATAACTTGAGCATTATGGGCATAATTTCATGGTAGCTTATTCAGGAATTGCTCAAAAGCATAAAACTGTAAATTGGAAAAATTTCGCACAAAATATCTTTGCATTTTATTTCTTGATGTGTTTATTATTCGTTTTTGAATCACTCCATGACTTATTTTCAACAATGAAAATTTTGCTACTGCTAGTTCAGAGTTCCTGATCACTTACTGCTGTGTTCATGGCTACCATGTGCACCGTGACGTATGGGATGCTAGTCTAGGTGAAATGCTAGAGTGTGAGAGAGGGAGCCAATGAATAAAAAGGACAGGTATGCGGTGGCAGTGAAGGAATCTGGTACGATTGTAGGACTGTAACTCTGCCTCAATTTCACAATTTGCTCAGAGAGAGAACAGCGTCAGACAAAGATCCCTTGGGATCTGGAAGACCATCCTTCTGCTTCAAATACTTAGAAGAGACATGACTACAATGCAAGCTCACTAGCTAGTACGCAATGTGCTTCCTACCAATGTTTGAAAATATTTCACATGTTTAATTTTTGTTTGAGCCAACCGCAAATAATTAACAGCAAAAATTTCCCAATAATATGGTAGGTGGGAAAAATAGCATATTAGAGTGAAGCCTAGTTAGTCATGAGCATACATTATACCACACCTAGTCAGGAGTCACCTGGGAGGAGGAGTCACTCCTGACTATGACACCTCCCACACACATACTACATGGATGGAAAAATTCAGTGGAGGACTTCATTTGGCAGCTTGACTAACACCAAGGCTAACTATCAGGGTTTCATAAATTTTTTAAGGGCCATAAGTATCAGCAAGACTTAAAAATACAATTGTACTTTATTTATTGTTTTTGCTTATGTAATTTTGTTTGTATAATTATAATTTCTTTGGAGTGGATTTTTTTGGGTGGGAAAATCCATCCCCTCCATAAAACCCTGACTATAAAAGTCTTGCAGAATAAACAAAGAGATGGCTACAGATGTAGAATTGAAGAAGGGGAGCCATTTATACCCCATAGAAGTAAAAAAACAATGTACTTCATACTCATTAGACAGACTCTACAGGTGTACACCAAAAAAAAAAGCTTCTTGTAAAAGCCATGGCTATAGCAACCTCTTTATTCCTGTGGACAAGTACAAATATGTAGCTAGCTAAGGTACCTTTGAACTTGCGTTTCATCCTTTGTTTTCTTCTCCTTTCCTGTCTGGACTCAGCTATACTAGGAGGGTCTGGAGGATCAAAGGACTCATTAAGAGGAAGATCACCAAGGTGAAGCTCACTCCTAGGAAGGTTTGGAGGATCATCAGGGGGAGGATCACTCTCCTTATCAGGTCCAATGTCTTGAGAAAACAGAGGAAGGGCAGGTTCCGGGATCTCTATCCGAGGGTTACTTGATTCATAGCTTTGGGGACTGTAATTTGAAGGAAGATCGTTCCCTGAGGAATCTGATTTGGTGAAGACAGAAACAAAAATTACAAAAGTTCTACTCTTTAAGCCTGTGGCACTATATATAGTGCAGTCAACCCTGATACTGGCAGGGAACAAAGCAGGCAAAAGGAAGCTTGAGTTAGAGTTTGTATTTTCTATGCTACAGGTCAGAATTGTCTGAAACTCAGCATGGATAATTCAGCTGTCACTCAAACTACAGTACAAATATCAATGTTGAAAATGAAACAGTATTGCTTATAAACAACTCTACACAAAGGTACCTAAAACAGGTGTGGGATTCATTTTCTTTAGCTCATAATTTCCATAATTCATGTAGTCAAGGCCTACAATCTTGAACATTTTTTCCACTAGCATTAGTATCACCTCTACAGTTTTTTTTGCCATCCTAGCACAAGGTAAACTTCAACAATATTCAGTAGAAGCCATTTTTTTTCATATTTTAGGTCCTAATGTGTTTGTCCAAATATTGTAGTTAAGATTTATTATGTGAAAAGCATCTCCAGCTAGTGCCCAGTTTAAATGGTTCCTAAAATTGAGTTCCATCCTCCAACAGTTTCTGCGTTACAGCTGTGTTTGTTGCTAGACTGGCGTAAAAGCTCAGATTCAGCAATGAATTGTAGCAGGATGTGATGTCACAAGCACCACGTGCTGACCTTGCTAGTTTATCACCATTTTCGTGGCTGTAAGTTTGCAGACTTGTAGAAAGAAAATACTAAGATACAGACCCCTGTCTTAGACTTGCTAACATGTCGATTGTCATCTTTTTACAGATCTGTAGCTGCAAGCAAAACTACAGTGGGAAATGGTGGCAAACTAACGAGGCCACATGGTGCTTGTGACATCACAAATTTGTCTTCAGTCTAGAGACAAATGCAGCAGTAGCTAATTAAAATTCATGTAAGATTGATGATCAAAAATTAGCTGCAAAAACTCCTGTCTTTAAGAAAGACTCCCTATGTCTTCAAATAAAGTGATGAATTTCGATTATATTTTACTTATTTCATCTGCTAGATAGAGATTATAATTATCACACACTGGTGGCCATTTGGGTAGTTTTGTAATACGGTCTCTTTGAGTATGCAAAGAAGGTTCACATGGAGAGACAGCAGTGGAGTGTTTCATAGTGCTACTATCAGGCTCATCCACAGAACTGTTTTGATTTGTGTTAGCAGATGATATCTTGGAGTTTGGACCAGATGATGTAGCTACATCAAGAGTTTTGACACTTCCACCATGCAAGAAGTGTTAATGTCTAGAGAACTGGTATCAATGAAAAGGTTAGCTATAAAGTAAGTGAGCGGTTTTGTAACAGTAATAGTTCAGAGAAAGGCTTGTGTTAACAGATGAAAAATGGGGAAGGCTTAAAAAAAATGCCATCCATTATTATAATGATTATTGGCCACAATAATATATACTTAGTTACAGCAGTCTTCTATAGTTAGTAGTAATTCATATGAATTCTGCAAACAGGCTATATTCATGAGATATGAAAATAGCATTGTCAATCGGCTAATCTCTAGCTAAAATTTGTTACTTGATTGCTAGCTAGGCAAGTATTTGACAAAGAGGTCACATACCACCTCTCCACATGCAACCTTGAAACACATTTTCCTTTTTCTGTATATCTGAAAGTTTTAATTTTCACATGATATTCAATGGCATTATCAACACCTTGGCTACACATGCATGGAATAGCCTAGTAGAGTTATTGGCTGAAATTTCTGAAGGTGATAGGTAAGCTTAATTGAATTCTGCAGCAGTTTATCTCATGATGTTTCTAGGCCTAGAAATATCAATGCACGAGTGTACAATAAGTATTAAAATAATATTCAGTTCTCGGGTTGTATATTGTCCCTCCCTGCAGTTGGGCCAATACAGCCAGCCTTAAACTAAATATTTCCCCATATTCCCCTCATATCATGCCATATTAATGTATAGCACTAAGCTTTAAATATTATGTGGTCACAAAAATATACCTTTCTTGGAGCAGTACTTTTCCTGTATTTGCTTTGCTATTCCTGACTCATCAACAGAAGGATCATTAAGAACTGTGAGTACAGATTCCCAGGATACTGGAACATTTGTATTCCCATCCAACCAATAGCTCACAGTTTCCATCAAACATCTGAAAGTGGAAGAGTAATTTTCTTCAAATGTTTTAAGTTTGTCTCTTTTGATGCCAAACTGGATGCCTATTTGAAGCCACTTGATCTCCACTGCAACTAGTTCACTTAGCAGAGTCTTTTCATCGATATCTATGAAAACAAAGATTCCATCATTAAAATACCTGATTAAACAGATCTATCTATACTCTAGCCTCATCCAGCTCTTTTGGAGCAGGAAGGGAAGTGAACCTTGTTTTTCACTGAATAAGATGAATCTTCATTAACTGTTCATATTATGTTCATTCATTTCTATGTAAAAGTATCGTTCTATCTCCATCAGCAGATGTCATTCCATAGCTAGCTGTAAAGCCACTCTGAACTAGGAATTTTGATTAGTAGATAAACCAAGTAATTAGTTACTGTAAATTGGGAAATTCATGTTACTTTTTACTGTGCAGGGTTAATAATTGTTGAACAGACCACAAAAATTTAACAATGAAATTTGTGGAAGTACTAAGGCAATTTTTAAGCTATTGATTACTAAACACTAACTATGGTTATCTGAACCATTGCTATCTTTAACTCCTAATGTATAAAATCATAACATCAGTATGAAACTCCACCCATCATGATTATATTATAATAGTCTATTTATTTAAATCATAACACTCATGAATGAGTACCACAGACACAGAGCTCACCTATAGATGAGTAGGTAATGGTCGACAAACATATAGTTTCAGGAATAAAGCCTTTATCAAAAAATTTAAGCACTGAAGAGTATTGTCTAGACATTGTTAATGCTGAAATTGAAGCACTATAACCACTACTGGCTTCGTAATGGATGTAACAGATACACATACGACACACACTATAACCCTTGCACATACGCTGAGGGTTAGCCTCAGAGTCAGCTTGATTGCTACGCTCACTCACCAAATTATGAATTCGGAATACATGAAATAGCATTAAGAGTTTTAGTTGGTACATTATTACCACATAGTTGATATACAGTCTAGTACAATGCACATACTAGCATATTATGACATACAGTAGCTATCAGGTTACAAAATCAGCCATTTGTGGCCATGAATACTATTAATTTTCTCTGGTATATTATTAGCCCACATACTGTGTACGTATATAGACACTTGATTCACATACACTTGCTTGAATACACACTGAATATAAAGTAACATACTCACCAGGACCAGGATTAATTTCAACATCACCACACAATAGTAATGTTAATGGCGCCAACACTTGAAGGTCAGAATAGTGGATGATGAAAAGAGATCTTCTTCTTCGATACCACTTCCAGTCATCATGAAGGGGTGGTAAAGTGTTTATGGAAGCATTCTTGTATGCAGTAGTGCAGCCATATTGAAGCTTGTGATTGGTGCACATAGAACCACAGGGGCCTTTATATAGGTGAGGTCTAAGCGTTCCTTCAGATTCAGTTATGGCAAGCTTCCACCACAACAATACCAGCAGGAAGTTCAAAGCAAGCAAGTATCTTGTGATATCACCTATAGAAAAACACAGCATTAAAAGAGTTAAGTATAAGTATTTCAATTTTATCTCATTAGTAGAAATAAAAATAATTATAATAGCTCAAAGAAATTTTCTATGATGTAATATAAGGTTTCTGATTTACAAGCACTTTAGTTTATTCTTCCCATCTCAATACTAACTACTAGACTATGTACTTTGCTGCTATCATGATTATAACCCATGTCCTATTTCTAAGCCATGCTCAGAAAAGTTAAACGCAGACAGCTCAGTAGGCTAGTGTGATGTCAACTCTATATTATAGGTTCATTTATACTTATAGTGCTGTTGGTCAAAAGAAGATGATGATGAAGAAGAAAAAATACATCACAGAGACTGGATGGAATTTTTTATGCAAGCATGGAGCATTGGGTTGTGGGTACAAAGTCCCAGTCATGCAATTTGGAGTTTTGACAATCATCAAGTCTGAGTAGGGCTATGTGAAATTATTAGCTTTAAAATCCAGTTCAAAAATATAATTATGTAAGCTCCGTCTTTCTTTCAATACTGTAGAATTATAGAATGCATTATGAATAATGAGTACCATAATTTTTGACTTTATTTTTTTTTTCTAAGGAGGAGGGGTAGGAGAGAGCTACTGCTCTCTCTCTCTCTCTCTCTCTTATATGCAATATTAAATAATTTATTATGGACTAATTATTTTGCATTTCCACTTCTCAAATATTCAGTTTAGGTTATAGTGCTACCTGTAGATGACATTCCCAGTTGCTTGTAGACCACACTGGCATCAGTGTCACTCCACATCTGGTCACACACAGTTCCATTGAGACATATCTCCACACAACCCTCAGTACCAGTTCCATTTACAAGTCTGAAATCACCTTCTGTGCAACCTAAATGTCATCAAAGTTTAATTGCGTAACCAACACCACCAAGAATGGACTTTTAATACTTCAGATTTTACTAACTATAGGCAACTAGTTAAGTTTATAGCTTTACACAGGAAGTGATTTAATGGAACATCATAGCTATAGAGCTACCTGGTAGCTAGACACACCAAGATAGGACATAATTGCTTGCTTTCTTAGGATCAGGAACTGGCAAAGTCTACCCAATGCTTATCAAAATACCCTAGTTATAATAAGATCAAACTTATAAGTAACTATAACAACACATTCTAACTCTCTGTAATGAACAGACCAAGGTATATGGTAATCTTTGTAGAGACACTTCATTTAGGTGCTCATTAATTCTACCAACTTTATTCATAGTGGTTAACTATCCATTACACTTAATATAAATTATACATAATTCTCACCGTTGTTTAATAAATCCTGCATTTTGAGCTTGTATAAAAAGATGACAGCTATCAACAACCACCATGCAGTCAAAATGAAAGGGATGAACCAGACATGGCGGGAAAGGACGGGGTAGCCTCTCTGCTTTGGTCTATGGCCATTGAAGCAATAATATTGCCTCAGGTACTGGACCCGAGACTTCCACAACTGCACCAGTTCAGACCTGATCATCCTCTCACACCTAAAATGATAAGCTCATCACTGCCTTTCCAACAGGAATCAAAGCTAGTTGATTTAAAGTAGCTAAGGACTGCCACTATGCCGATAAATCTCACGATTCTCATCCTACTTTTAATATTGAAGGTAAATGCTCAGCCATTCAAAATGTAAAGCCATCAAAAGCAATTATTTCTCTCTTCTTGTATCTGATTCACATGCAGTAAGATAATATGAGAATGGCTGGAAATTATACATGTAGTTAGTTATGAATTATTATTCATAGCATGCTATACATATTGATATATAATTCATAGCATGCTACACAAAGTCTGATTCCTATTCCTATTATACTCTTAATGCAGACTGCTTTTATTGATATTTAGCTATTACACAGAGTTGAAGACTACTACTCCTGTTATTCATATTCCTATTTCAACTGCTGATGCATAAAATAAAACAGCTAAGGAAATTTTCTAATAGCTAATAGTTACAAATCAAGTCCAGCCTTTTTATAAGTTGTATTAGCTATAGCTACTACTACTGCTAGTATGAAGATTTCCTTTATACATTGACCACAGGCTTCAAAGCATTCCTTCATCTGTTTTTATCCATCAGGTACTAGCTAGCTATGATAGTGTTGAGATCATATCACATTTTTCTCGAGATTTACACATAACTAGCTATTAAAATTTGCCAATGAAAATCTTGAGATATCGAAATAACTTCATAGGCCTTAATAATTGTGCCGGCATTTTTTAAGCGCATTATGAGTGCACGCACACTGAAGTATTCTGAGCATTTTAGGTGTGCTGCAGCATTTTTTAGCATTTTAAGTAGAATTTGGACATCATTACACATTATAGCTAGCTAGCTAAACATCAACTTTGCAACATAAAGAGATAGGAGACTGAAATAGCCTAAGATATGAACATTTTGGCCATTACAATCACTACTAAGTCACAGAGACTGTTCATTGCAAGTGTACTAATTGACTACAACAAGTTTTTTCAGTGATTAAATAGAGGATTTAGAACTTCCAACTTAAAAGTGGATGGTGATTTCTTCTGAAGTGGATAAGCTTGAATGATGGAAGAAATATGCTAATCAGCTCCCTCACTGGTCTGTTACTTGCAGACAGATTCTGTTAGTACAGCCCTCCTCTACTGCAGCAGAGTGCTTTGTTTTGTTTTGTTTCGGGGTTTTTTTGTTTTTTGTTTTTTTGTTTTTCACTTTTCAGACCAGCAAACTTCTGCTTTGGATGACACTATTTAAACTTCTATGCTCCAATACAACTAGCTATAGCTAGATAACTTTTTAAAACTATGATCAAGAATTTTGTGCATTATGTGCATGAGAATTAGGGAATAGCATTATGGGGAGAATTTGGAGCATAATTTATTGAGCCCTAGAACTTCAGCTGCTTGACTGTGCTGACCGCTCAAGAGTCTGTAGTTGCAACCCATATTATAGCTAGTGTAGCTATTTAGTGATGACTATCATACGTACCTTTGCTTTGGAGATCAAGAGCGAGCCCCGCCCTCCCAAAATGACCACAAGTAAGCTGGCGCTACTTCAACTAGTTAGTTACGCCGAGTACTCTTAGAAGAGAAACTACTACTCTAGCACTAGTTTAGACACAATCTATCAGCAAACTGACTCCAACACTTATGCAAATCAAACCCGATAATAAGAGAAAAAGCTCTCTATATCGCCGTGATGATATGCAATCATGAGAACTACGCATGCGCAGTTGATTTAGAATTACTCATGTTAATCTGACCACAAAAAATAATTAAAATTAATGTTTACTAACTCATGCTCAGTGTGTGCACACTACACATGTGTTACAGGGCCGGGGATATTGGAAGTATTGTCAAAAGAACAGATTTCCACCATTGGGTGGTTGCTACATGTAGTGTCAAAATGGAATCATAGCGAAATAAGAAATTACAATTATAGTAAAAAATTAGCTAGTAATAGGATACCATAGTTTTTACATATAGGCCCCTTTTTAGCTTACTGGTTATAATTTTTAAAAAATGATAAAATGTACCAAAATAATTTTACAGTATGCTATAAAGTACATAATTGAGGTGGTGGATGTGTATTAAGGTTGATGTAAAAAGGAGGTCTATCCTCAACATAGAAAGGGGTGGCATAAACATAGGCAGAGGAAGAGGATTTTTAGTATGGGAGCAATACTGACAAGGTTATCTGTAATGTGTGGCCAGAGGCTGCTTCGAGGGGGAGAGTGTACCCCCTCCCACACGAAGCGTGAAGCTTTGAATACTGGATGCCCACTTCAGACTACAAAAAGCCAAAAAATAATCAAGGATCATATCCGTGCAATAAAAAAAAAAAAAAAAAAAAATGTAGGGATGACCATTGCTCAAAAAAGGAAACAAGGGAAATGGGATCTATCTTTGTCCTGTATATCGAGCCAACAATCCCTACATACGTATTAACAGATTATAGTGCAGAAATATACGTATATGTAGGGATCGTTGGCTGGATATACAGAACAAAGATTGATCCCATTTCCACTCCCTACCCTTGTTTCCTTACCTTTTGACCAATGATCATCCCTACATTTTTTTTGATTTCATAGAAATGTTTTTCCCTTACTTGTTCCTGGTCTGTTTTCTCTCTCTCTTTTATGTATGTAGCTATGCATAGGGAGAAGGCTTCATATAAGAGGCCACCAGCTATTGTCCTGAACAATGGCTAGTGGTATATTATGTCAATAAGCAAAATTTTCTCCCTCCAACCTGCAATCCTCTGTAAGAGCATGATTCCACATGCTAGTAGTACAGCTAAGGAAATTTTCTTGGTTATCACATGTGATAACCAAGTAAGGGTTGCTTGCTGCCATATCATTTTACCACATATGCATACCTCTTATAGGATCAAATGGATCTTAAAGAAACTATTATACAGGTGATGATTTGGTTACTGTAAGGGTTTGGTCTCTTACAATTACAACTGCTCCTCTTCCTTGAGTACTTCATCATCTCGTTCTGCAATTGTATACACTATATATAGTAATGATGCAAAAGAAATGGAAAGGCACAAAACTCCATCTGTAATGTATACAACATCAACTATCAGTGATTGCAGCAACACGATATTTTGCTGAGGGAGGGGATTTCCCACATTATCTCCACTCCAGATGTTTCAAACCTTTCTTTAAGGGTGGTGGCTAGGCCTCGATAAATTATGCTAGCTTTTCTCCCTATTATGTTATTCTCAAATTCCCATGCACAGTGCCTATTATGCTTTGAAATCTACCTATTGTGCTAAAAAATTGAACCCATTATGCTAATTATTCCCATCCACATTGTGACAAAATGGGACTCATTATACTCATTACTCCCATTCACTGTTACGAAACTGTTAGCTACTTTTCTGTAGTTGATGTTTCAATGTAGTCTTCCAAAGAAGAAGTTTGCTGAGAATTAAAACTATTTGATAACAGTGAAAAATGCACTCCGCTGTTGCTGATGAAGGTTGCATGAGTAAAGCAATTTTGCAGGCTTTATAGTTGCATGCCAATGAATCATTTCCCTTTCCACTGAGCTAGTCATAGGTTCCAATGTCTTAGTAGCTTCTATGTGACATCCTGCATTTGACTACTTTCACTTGATCAACACAAGCTGCATCTGAAAGGCCCTCTCCTATAGGATGCTTTTCTGAGCTTATCTAGAAGACTAACTACTGGTACTTGAATGATAGGTCTAGTGATGTCATAATCACTGTTTCCAATTCTGAGCTCAGTGAGCTGTCTGTACCAAAATCACCAAGGTCACTTGCTTCAGCCATTCCAGCTGTATATCATGTGCTCAGAATACCTGACACAGTGCTGAGAGACTCAACCTTGCAATTGAGCCCTGTATACATTTAGCTAACTCCACTTTGCATGCTGCTGTGCATGCAGACTCTATGGCTACAGGCATAACAATTAATTACCTAAAATTCTCAAAATGATGCCTATTATGCTTATGCTTTGACATACCTAAAATGCTCAAAAATAATGCTAGCATAATTTATCGAGGCCTAGTGGTGGCACATAGCAATGCACGTGCTAACAGTTAAATATTAAAAACTCCAAAATTACTATAGCTATATATGGACTTCAAATTGCACAGTGTTATATGGTAGTAGCTATATCACTAATACACACACTAAAATGGTTAATTCTTACAGGTGATATGAATCTTTTTACTCTAGAGATAAAAGGCATTGTTTCTCACTGACTGCTGAAATTAAGTGGCTGATTTTTGGCTTAAAGCTTCTTAGTAGCCCTCTCTACAAAATTACAGAAGGATTTGTTGGTATCTAGCTACTTTACTTTTTAAGTTCCCAAAAGTGAGTATTTTAAGTTTCTGGGCCAAATCAAGAAGTAAAATAGATATCAACAAACCCTTCTGAAATTTTTTAGAGAGTGATGCTAGAAAGCTACAAACCAAAAATCAGCCAGTGAAGCTTGGTGGTTGATGCTTTTTACTTTGAATTCGAAAACTGTTCATAGCACCTGCAGGACTTGACCTTTCTTCTTTTTTTGTGTGTAGTATTACTAAGCTGCTTTATAGCCATGTGCAGTTAAAAATCTATGGTGCAAGTATATGACCCCTTAGCAACCATGTGTGGGCAGGATGTGCCACCACCCTGAGAGCAATAATATGATGTATATGTCATCCAGTACTCTTCTTCTCCTTTCTAATCGAGTGTTCAGTTGCAAACGGCCTCACCACCTGATGAATTGATACCACATTGAAATTGAACTGTACTGGACCTACTGGAGTGCTATTTTGGACTTTGTTGTAACTTCTTTTTGTAGCTATTGTGTATTATTAATTTTGACAATAAAGTATCAACTGGTCACATCAAATAATGATACTGAACTCTCATACAAAATAATGATGATAAAATTAGACAACACCCACTACAATATAAGTGGGTGTTGCCACATGGGTGGGCTGATCAGTCACCACTGGTTCTCGGTAGAGTTAAAGCCTCCATAAATTCATGAAGTGATAGAGTTTGTCATCTTCAGATTCTTGTGATGATACATCAACCCTCATCTCTCCTAGAAAGGGCAAAGGTCAAAGGATCATTATTGACTTTACAGGGCCATAATCAATTCACAGCCTATAGTTACAAGTCATAGTGATTGGGAGGTGTGAGGGAAGACACTGGAATTGAAATAGGCTGAGGTAAGTGTGTAGGGATTATCTCATACATCAAAGGTTCATTAACCACATCATTGATATAAAAGGGTCCAAATTATGCAAATAAGTAACCTTTCTGCATATGAATAACTCCATGTACATACTTTCAATTGATCCAGAATCCATGTGTGCAAGTGCTCTTCAGTAAGGACCAGCTGGACCCATTTATTGGGGTGAGGCAATCTCTGTGGGAGGAGGGAAGAAGAGGTGGAGTCAACAAATCAGCAGCAACCAAGTTTTACAAGGACGAAATGCAGATCTCAGTTTTCCTTTAGCTGCAGCAGAAAACAGAGAGTAATGAATACCCAGTAAGTGCAGGACAAAATAGTTTCAACAATCACTGAACAATGGTAATTGCACACCTTAGTGGTATGAATAAGGTTATACCAGGCCTTATAGAACACTCAAGGGCTTGAGCAGTCTACAGCTTGCCAGTACGATGGTACCACCTGTCCATACACACAGCTGGTATGGCTAGCTTTAGTGCAACTGCTCTAGTCCTACTAAATGCTGATACAGTAAACTTAAAAAATACTGGCAACAACTCAGGCAACTGGTATTCAAAACGTATTCAAAACATATTACCATCGCTTTTCGACCAGACTATTAACATCGTACCATAATGGTCGTCAAAGCCTCAAACAACAACCATAGGGAAAGTAACTCTTTAACATCATATAAATCATTTCTCTCATAATTGAAATTTTGTAACCCTGAATCTACTACCTCAACTAAAGCACCATCAATCGACCACCGTTACTTATTTTCGACCACCTGTTGAAAATCAAATATCAACAATCGTCCATCCCATTCTTTTATTAAACTTTTGCTCCACTATATGTCAGGAAAGATACTTTTAGACTATTTTATAGCATAAAATACATGATCATAACAAATTTTATAAAACATGAGCCAAGCTTTTCTGTCATAAACTGCTTCACAATTTTGGTCAAATTTGCTGCTTGTTATAGCGAGGACTGTATGGATGGATACGACTAGATTTTCTAACAATATGAAACACAGACCAATGAAGACTGTTTCTGAGAATTATTATCTGAATCCAACAAAAAGGAGAACTTCTGCAGCAGTTACCATTCTACCATTAGTCGACAGTTTTTGTAGCTTTTGAGTAATCTTCCAGAGCCATAGGGATGGATAACGTGAGCTAGTAACTTACTTTCATACTACAGCTGATAAATACGTAGTTCTCTGGAAATCTTTTTTAAGCTTTTCCCATACATTTTTCAATACAGCCATTTCTTTAGACTCCGTTTACGTTTGTTTACTACAGTACACTTTCCGTGTCATTAATACGGTCGATTTGCCTTATGCTATGTTCTAGACAAGCAAAGAGTTACACATCATTAAGAATGCAATACAGAATGGGTGGTGAGCAACATCCAATGTGTTACTACCATACATTAATCAATATGGGAAAGGTGGTGAGCATCAATGTAATAGTACAGGAAGGTGGGTGAGCAGCATCCAATGTATTATATACCTCCAAGGGTGAGCATCATTAAGAACCAATATGTAATATGGGAAAGGTGGTGAGCATCAATGTAATAGTACAGGAAGGTGGGTGAGCAGCATCCAATATATTATATACCTCCAAGGGTGAGCATCATTAAGAACCAATATGCAATATGGGAAAGGTGGTGCATGAACATCAGCCATTGTATATTACTACCATGGGTGAGTCTCCCCCTCAGTATTGATCCCTGTTCTATATAGAGCATACAATTAAAGACCATTGATTACATATAGATAGAGAATAAAAACTGCAAGGTCCATTATGGATTTACTCCACTACATGGTTGACAACAATTACCATGAAACTACCATGGGGAAAAGGCCATCAGTAACATGCTCGTATTATGAATCCATAAAGTAGCACACCCTCCTCAAATCTCTATCAAGGCTACTACTCAAATTAATTTTAATGGATGATACAAAGCCTCATATAATCAATAGAAAGTTAAACCATCTAGAAAGAAAAGGGTGGGGCATGAAGTGTTCACTATCAATGCTAGATGCAAAGTGATGCTAGGGACAAAGTGAGATGGGACAATGTAATTATTGGGGGAGGGAGGGACAGTCAGAAGACATATTGGACTGGGATAGAGATTATTGCAGTGGAACCTGACACACTTGGGACCCAACCTTTTGTCCTTTGTAGAGAGGTAATGCAACCCACCTGTCACATGATATCTTAACACTATGTCATACTTTATGTATGTGCTTTTGTAACAGTCCCAACCTGGCAGAAATTTCACATACGTACATACCAACCAATGGAGGATATGCTCTAAAGGGTTGTGTTTAATCTGTCTGGGACTATCACACACACTAGCATCATAATACTCAAACTTCTAAATAATGGACAGTAAATATGGTACACATGAGAGTGCTGATCAAGACATTCAAAAATTCAGACAATACTTACTAAGTGCAGCATGTCTCCCATTCCATTCTCAAACACCTTAATATTTGAAGTCAAATTCCTGCACAACTGCTGAGTGGGTAAAGGGTTTCAACATTAGAAAATCACAAGTTCAGAATAGTCAATGTCGACCTCTAGATCAACAGGGATATGCCATGAGATGTTCAGGTCTACAAACCTCCTCTCAACACTATCCATACTAGTAGAGGGGGGAGGGGGACATACTGATAGCCTGTCTAGGACAGGCTGTCTTGTAGGATCACAAGAGGATGTTACAAAGAGAATGTCTGTGAAAACTTTAAAAAATCTAAACAGCATTTTTCAACTGGTCAGGGTTCAAAGGTTACTAATTAAGCACAACACCAAATTTTTATCGGATGAAGCCATAAAACATCAAATAAAAGAAAAATTTTCACTCTATAACAGGATATTCATTAATAGTCCTAAATGTTTATGGTCCAAAAGTTACAGTGCAATAAACAGTAGCCACTGCTCCAAAAATAGCGGATTTTATCGGTTTTTATTGGCTCTAGCTGAGAAGCCATACAGTATCCACACTAAACATTTTTCACAAGAGGTTATTATATCATTCCCCACATACAAACCAAATTTTATCCAATTCTGAAGGGGTCACATTTCAATTTTCGTTGAATTGATATGGAATGACCCATGGCTCAAAATGATTTCACTAATTCAACAAGGTAAGGGGTCTCAACACTCAAAAACATCTCATTATATCTAGATTGACACATGAGGTGTCAGGTCAATGAACTCTCTCTCAGCACTATCCACTCTAGGGACAAAGTGAGATGGTGCAATATATAGGGGAGGGAGGGACAATCAGAAGATGTACTGATTATATGTACCCTATGCAACTGGTATCCACTGCACATATGTGGTCTTATTGTCGAACTTGCATTCTGAGCCAGTTCCCCACAAAAAGGCTTGAGCAAGGGATGGTAGAAATACAATTTGCAATGTTCAAAATCCACATCAAATTAAAAGAAAGTAACCGAGTAAGGGCTGCTTGGATCCAACAGACAAAATTGAGAAGGATTGATGGTTACCTGTAAGGGTTTGGCCTCCTGGAGGGATGATTATGACTGTTCCTCTTCCTTGAGGACTTCATCATCTCATTCTGTAATTGCATACACAACATACAGTGATTAGTTAGAATAAAAAAGAAGTGTGGAGGGGGTGGGGGGGTGTGTTTGTCAAAAACAGCTCTATCTGCAATGTATACGAACATCAGTGTTTCAGTGATCTCACAAATCTAAGCACACCCTCTTCTAGAGGCTACCTCACAGGACAATAGAAAGGGATCCAAATTGAAACAGAAAAGGGACTGGCACATTATGCTTTTTTGCTTCCCTATAATTCCAGCTGTATAATTATAAAGTCATTATTCTTTTTTTACTGACCTATTATTCTTCAATTATGCTCTTGACTGTATTGAAAGATGACGCTATTTGCAATCTCACTTTTGGTCAAGTGGCTATAGCTAGTTTAGGCACACGTGATATATACATTCAAGAATCAAGATCAACCATGGAGTTCACCATAGCTTATTATGCCAGCATTATGCTTCCTGCTTTGATAGACCCAAAACTATGCTGGCAGAATGTGTCAGTCTCTAAATGGGAGCCATTGTGAAACAGAGAGTAAACACATGCTACAACCTCTCTGGAGAGACACCTCAACGTTTAAAGTCACGTTCCTGTACTGCCACTCTAGCTGGGTAAAGGGTCTCTACATTAGAAAGTCATGCATGAGTACAGAATAGAATGATTGTGTCTACTAACTCCATCAGCACTTCCATGACAGGGAAAAGTCGTAAAATCATGTGGCTGGATAATTTGGTGGTTTGGCAATTAAGGATTTCAACTGTCAAGGTTCAAGAATAATAACATTTTAGAGTAACTGGTAAGGATTGACTACATGAATTTAAGCAATTAAGAGATGAATTGTACAAGCTAAAATGGGTAAAGCGTGTTACTAGGAAGTCAAAAACATATCTAGATTGACAGTGGGTGGTGTCAGGTCGAAGTGAGATGGTACAATATATAGAGGGAGGGAGGGGAGCAATCAGAGACAGTTCACAGCCAGAGGAAGGGCCTTCAATGGTTATGCTCGACATTATCTCATTATCATGCACACCCAGCACACATGACATCATCAGAATACGAAACATTTGAAGCAATGGTCTAGAAAGACAGTGTGGGCCATGCATGAGGTGTTCAGGTCTATAAACTCTCAGCACTATCCATGCTAGGGACAAAGTGAGATTGTGTATTTCATTTCTGTCTGGGGTTGTTAACATGAAACTTCTAAATAATGTACAGTTAAGTACATTACGGTATGTACACATGAGAGTGCAAGATATTCAAAACTCACTAAGTGCAGCAGTCTAATGCCTGTACCATGGTAATTTCTCAATTAGCACAGCCATACATGAGAATTGTCACTGAGAGTCCAGAACAAGTTTTAATGATATCCTTGATAGTTTAAATAGACACATTAGGTTGTAGAATTACTTCTTAAACAATACCATTAAAGCAATTTTGGGAGGGGAGATCTTATCACACACCCACCCACCCACACACGAGTCCCTGTTCTATTTCACTTCATAGTTGACAACAGTTACATGGAAAACACTTGTAATTCACATGGTTCAGTCTGAAAACTTACCTGGTAACACTAACATGCTTGGATTGTGAATCCATATTGTAGCACACCCTTCTCAAATCTCTATCAAAGCTAAGCTCATGTTTTACAATACTTTATAAAGGGACCATACTGAAACAGAAAGTGAACGATCATAATTATTGACTGAAAGTGCTAACATAATAACCTAGACACCAGAATGGGTAAAGGGTTTCAACATTAGAATGATACGTACACACGTCAACCATTGAGAATAATAATGAGGTGCTCAGGTCTATAAACCACCTCTCAACACTATCCATGTGTCACTTATCCATGCCAGTGATAAAATGAGATGGGACAAAGGTCAAAGGGTCAATCCACTAAGGGCCATAATCAATTAACATATAAGCCATAGTGATTGGGATGTGTGAGGGAAGGCCCTGGAATCAAAACAGGCTGAGGTAAATACCTCACCAATCCATTAACCACATAAGATGGAATATTCAGATATGGAGGTAATTGCACAGAATATAAATGTAACCTTTCTGCACCCAAATAACTCTAAAGTACGTACCATCAGTTGATCAAGAATCCTTGGGTGAAGATAGTGAGTGTAAGCACTGTTCCAGTTGGATCCCTTCATCAGGGGAGGCAGTCTCTATGGGTACCGTATAAGGAGAAGGTGGAGTCAACAAAACAAACCACACCCACCAAGCAATCATGTGACTCATACTAGTATGTATAGACCCAACTACTCTTCTCTAGAAGATTGTGAGTTATTAATATATCACATGTTGTATGGAATATAACACACCAATAGAATTAAATACTCCCAATGCAAATACTCTCAAGAGTATTATCATTCCCCCAAGTAATGACCACATGGTTGACATACCCATAGGGACCCTTTACCAGGACTTCAGTCTAAAGTCCAATACTAGACATAGTACAACCACCAAAAAAATCAGTCCCTGGATCATAAGAAATTAGTTTATAATGCACATGGTATGTTATTGCCACACAGATATTAGTCAAGCCAGTGGATGTGCATGCATGTACATATGTGGTATCCAGAGGAAACACATAACAGGACACACGACACTAATTTAGGCTTCATTATGGAGCAATCAGCTGTGGAAAAGTAATTACACCAGTTCTGAATAGACCAATTATATTATCAGGGGTGAATTTGGGGGGCCACAGGGGGCATTACATTCGTCCCCCTTTGATATATACACAGGAAAAAAGCAACTAATAATTAATGTTAAACTGATGCTACATCCACAATTTCCTCTCAGAGAGCACTAAGTACAATTCTTTAGCTCAATACAAAAAATTAACATTCAGTTATGAAAATGGAAGGAGAATTAGCCAACAATGAGTCAGGGCTCACAATAACAGTCAGTCACAGGACATTTGTCCAGTCATTTTCTGCCTTTGTCTGACCAATTTTTCTATAGTAAAACTGCTATTAGATAATCATGTGTGGACAGTAATGTAGTGTTACTGTGAGCCCTGTTGTGTGTGTGTCCTACTAGTAGTCCAACTGTCAATTTTGGAGTGACACAGTAGCATTTCTCCTGCATGGGATATTAACATAATCATGTGACAACAGGATGTTGGTGGATATGAAGGAGTTAGTAAAAAAATTAATGTATTGAGGTTGAATATAAAGGACAGCATGGGAGGGGTGGCATTTTAAACTTTTTTGCAACTATGTAGTGACCAGCAGAGCATAAAATTCTGGAAGAGATTCTAACCACTTCCAGTTCACTAACACACACGTCTGATCTTTAAATGGAGGGAGGTTTATATTATATGAAGAGTATACAATTTTACTGAAAACTGCAACGTCTCAGAGTTGCTTATCAGATACTTTATTCAGTTTGCAGTCTTCTATGGAATGACAGGATCTGTCAGGCACTGAAACTTTGGATAACACCACTGCTTACATAAAGATCTTAATCAGCTGATAATGGGGATTCATATTGAAACAGAAACTCATATTGACTGAAAGTGTTATTATGAGGATACACCACTCCATTCCTTAGCAAGTTAGGGCTATAGTGGGCAAACTTTAGAAAGTCATAAGTGCAGAATATAGTCATCCAGATGACAGGGGTGGGCTGGCCAGCCATGAAGTGCTCAGGTCTACAAACTCTGGATAGGCATTATCCATGCACGCAGGGGATAAAATGAGATGGGACAGCATTATAGGGGGAGGGAGGGGCAATCAGAAGACGTATTGATTATATGTACCTCTGACTGGGACATAAAGTTGGCATATTGATACCTTCTGTATTCTAAAGGGGGAAGCTGGAAAAGATGCATAGAGGACATGATTCCAGTACATATATAGTTCATTACGACTACAAAGAGGCTGAGAGAGAGAGAGAGAGAGAGAGAGAGAGAGAGGTTGAAATACAATATCAATGCTCAAGAAAAAATATCAAAAGAAAATCACAAGTGGAAGGAAAGTGACCAAGTAAGGGATTGATGGTCATCCACACCACAAATAATACCTTAAAAGCTTGTGATAGTTTCATTATTAAAAGCATGATTTAAGGATTTCTACCTGATACTGTCACATAATAATGCCCACCATACGTACTTCATCAAGACTTTACCAAGCAAAGGGTTAATAAGTGTATTGTCTGTATGTCCCATTGATACGTACAACTTGGGACTGAAGCTTATTGCATGATGTCTGATACTTGCATTCTCCCTTGAGATGATGTGGTGATAAGAATTCATGTAGCTATACAGTGGAAAATGTAGTCTTTAAATAGAGGTGGTCTCTTAATGGCTCTGCTACTAATTATTTTGAAGGGAGAGGGGCTTCAAGTGGTTCCTCCTATTTGGAAAATTTATATGAAACCCTAATGTGTGTGTGTGTGTGTTAAACATGTGATAGCCCCAGAGTAAAACCTGATCTGGGGGCATCTAATACTCAAGGTTCTACATTCCCGTGACTTCAGCACTTTCTGGGTTTAATTAAGGTTAGTTGAAACATGCTCGGACTATGCATGGATTCATATTAGAGCACACCCTCCTAAAATAAATTCATTCTCAGCCTAAAAAACATACTGGCTTGATAATAGAAAGGGAGCCATTGTGAAACAGAAAGGAACAATCATATCGACTGAAAGTGCTACAACCTCTCTGGAGAGACACCTCAACATTCAAAGTCAAGTTCCTGTACTGCCACTCTATACACATTAGCTGGGTAAAGGGTCTCAACATTAGAAAGTCATAAGTACAGAATAGAATGACAGTGGTGGGACATGAGGTGTTCGCATCTACTAACTCCATCAGCACTTCCATGCTAGGGACAAACTTGGTAATTAGAAGATGTATCAAAGATACCAATCAGAGAGAGTCCTTCCTTCATGCAAGCAACTCGTATTCACCCCACAACTGACAAACAGAGATGAGACAATATATAGGGGAGGGGCAATTAGAACATGTACTGACAATACCGAGTCCTCCCTTCATGCATGCAACTCGCATTTAAGGGGTGAAGGGAGTTGAATTTGCATGTGGGTAGGTTCCCAGACATTCAGATGGTGCAAGAACCCTATCAAGGGAGAGAGGAATTAATCATCAGTACAGAGGTACAAGTTTTTCCAACCTGGAGAAGCTAGAGTCATAAATATGATGCACAGATTTCCATGTGGATGGATAATTTGGTGGTTTGCAATTATGCTACCAAAGTTCATTATATAATGTCACAAACGACTACATGAATTTAAGCTAAAAAAAATAATAAATGATTGTATCAAAATGGGTAAAGGGTCTCAACACCAGAAAGTCGAAACTCAAAACATACCATAGATTGACAGTGGTGGGCCATGAGGTGTTCAGGTCTACGAATTCTCTCTCAGCACTATCCATGCTAGGGACAAAGTGTGATGGGACAATATATAGAGGAAGGGGCAATCAGAAGACGTACTGATTATACGTACCTATAAAAATGTGATGCACTACATATAGGTGACATATCAACACCTTATTGTTAAGCAATAGGAATATTTATACCTTCTGAGCCAATTCCACATAAAGCACCGGCAGCTTATAAAGGGGAGGCATAGAGGACATGAATCCACACATATGCTAGTACATACAATCACAAAGAGGCTTGAGCAGAGGGTGAGACATAATATCAATGTTTTAAAACTACATCAAAAGGAAATCACATGTGAAAGCAGGTAAGGGCTGCTTGGATCCAACAGACAAATCCGAGAAGGATTGATGGTTACCTGTAAGGGTTTTGTCTCTTAGGGGGACGATTACGACTGCTCCTCTTCCTTGAGACTTCATCATCTCATTCTGTAATTGCATACACAACATACAGTGATCAGCTACAAAAAGAAGTTACAACAAAGTCCAAAATAGCACTCCAGTAGGTCCAGTACAGTTCAATTTCAATGTGGTATCAATTCATCAGGTGGTGAGGCCATTTGCAACTGAACACTCGATTAGAAAGGAGAAGAAGAGTACTGGATGACATATACATCATATTATTGCTCTCAGGGTGGTGGCACATCCCGCCCACACATGGTTGCTAAGGGGTCATATACTTGCACCATAGATTTTTAACTGCACATGGCTATAAAGCAGCTTAGTAATACTACACACAAAAAAAGAAGAAAGGTCAAGTCCTGCAGGTGCTATGAACAGTTTTCGAATTCAAAGTAAAAAGCATTACTTCTCATCAACCACCAAGCTTCACTGGCTGATTTTTGGTTTGTAGCTTTCTAGCATCACTCTCTAAAAAATTTCAGAAGGGTTTGTTGATATCTATTTTACTTCTTGATTTGGCCCAGAAACTTAAATACTCACTTTTGGGAACTCAAAAAGTAAAGTAGCTAGATACCAACAAATCCTTCTGTAATTTGTAGAGAGGGCTACTAAGAAGCTTTAGGCCAAAAATCAGCCACTTAATTTCAGCAGTCAGTGAGAAACAATGCCTTTTATCTCTAGAGTAAAAAAGATTCATATCACCTGTAAGAATTAACCATTTTAGTGTGTGTATTAATGATATAGCTACTACCATATAACACTGTGCAATTTGAAGTCCATATATAGCTATAGTAATTTTGGAGTTTTTAATATTTAACTGTTAGCACGTGCATTGCTATGTGCCACCACTAGGCCTCGATAAATTATGCTAGCATTATTTTTGAGCATTTTAGGTATGTCAAAGCATAAGCATAATAGGCATCATTTTGGGAATTTTAGGTAATTAATTGCTTATTAATTTTTATGCCTGTAGCCATAGAGTCTGCATGCACAGCAGCATGCAAAGTGGAGTTAGCTAAATGTATACAGGGCTCAATTGCAAGGTTGAGTCTCTCAGCACTGTCAGGTATTCTAAGCACATGATATAGAGCTGGAATGGCTGAAGCAAGTGACCTTGTTGTTTTTTGGTACAGACAGCTCACTGAGCTCAGAATTGGAAACAGTGATTATGACATCACTAGACCTATCATTCAAGTACCAGTAGTTAGTCTTCTAGATAAGCTCAGAAAAGCATCCTATAGGAGAGGGCCTTTCAGATGCAGCTCGTGTTGATCAAGTGAAAGTAGTCACATGCAGGATCTCGCATAGAAGCTAAGACATTGGAACCTATGGCTAGCTCAGTGGAAAGGGAAATGATTAATTGGCGTGCAACTATAAAGCCTGCAAAATTGCTTTGCTCATGCAACCTTCATCAGCAACAGCAGAGTGCATTTTTCACTGTTATCAAATAGTTTTAATTCTCAGCAAACTTCTTCTTTGGAAGACTACATTGAAACATCAACTACAGAAAAGTAGCTAACAGTTTCGTAACAGTGAATGGGAATAATGAGTATAATGAGTCTCATTTTGTCACAATGTGAATGGGAATAATTAGCATAATGGGTTCAATTTTTTAGCATAATAGGTAGGATTTCAAAGCATAATAGGCACTGTGCATGGGAATTTGAAAATAACATAATAGGGAGAAAAGCTAGCATAATTTATCGAGGCCTAGCCACCACCCTTAAAGAAAGGTTTGAAACATCTGGAGTGGAGATAATGTGGGAAATCCCCCTCCCTCAGCAAAATATCGTGTTGCTGCAATCACTGATAGTTGATGTTGTATACATTACAGATGGAGTTTTGTGCTTTTCCATTTCTTTTGCATCATTACTATATATAGTGTATACAATTGCAGAACGAGATGATGAAGTTCTCAATGAAGAGGAGCAGTTGTAATTGTAAGAGACCAAACCATTACAGTAACCAAATCATCACCTGTATAATAGTTTCTTTAAGATCCATTTGATCCTATAAGAGGTATGCATATGTGGTAAAATGATATGGCAGCAAGCAACCCTTACTTGGTTATCACATGTGATTTCCTTTTAATGTGGTCTTATGGAGGATTGTCAATTACCTCCCCCCTCTTTGTGGTTGTATGTACCACTAGCATGTGGAATCATGCTCTTACAGAGGATTGCAGGTTGGAGGGAGAAAATTTTGCTTATTGACATAATATACCACTAGCCATTGTTCAGGACAATAGCTGGTGGCCTCTTATATGAAGCCTTCTCCCTATGCATAGCTACATACATGAAAGAGAGAGAGAAAACAGACCAGGAACAAGTAAGGGGAAAACATTTCTATGAAATCAAAAAAATGTAGGGATGACCATTGCTCAAAAGGTAAGGAAACAAGGGTAGGGAGTGGAAATGGGATCAATCTTTGTTCTGTATATCCAGCCAACGATCCCTACATATACGTATATTTCTGCACTATAATCTGTTAATACGTATGTAGGGATTGTTGGCTCGATATATAGGACAAAGATTGATCCCATTTCCCTTGTTTCCTTTTTTGAGCAATGGTCATCCCTACATTTTTTTTTTTTTTTTTTATTGCACGGATATGATCCTTGATTATTTTTTGGCTTTTTGTAGTCTGAAGTGGGCATCCAGTATTTAAAGCTTCACGCTTCGTGTGGGAGGGGGTACACTCTCCCCCTCGAAGCAGCCTCTGGCCACACATTACAGATAACCTTGTCAGTATTGCTCCCATACTAAAAATCCTCTTCCTCTGCCTATGTTTATGCCACCCATTTCTATGTTGAGGATAGACCTCCTTTTTACATCAACTTTAATACATTTTAAATACACATCCATCACCTCAATTATGTACTTTATAGCATACTGTAAAATTATTTTGGTACATTTTATCATTTTTTAAAAATTATAACCAGTGAGCTAAAAAGGGGCCTATATGTAAAAACTATGGTATCCTATTACTAGCTAATTTTTTACTATAATTGTAATTTCTTATTTCGCTATAATTCCATTTTGACACTACATGTAGCAACCACCTAATGGTGGAAATCCGTTCTTTTGACAATACTTCCAATATCCCCGGCCCTGTGTAGTGTGCACACACTGAGCATGAGTTAGTAAACATTAATTTTAATTAGTTTTTGTGGTCAGATTAACATGAGTAATTCTAAATCAACTGCGCATGCGTAGTTCTCATGAATGCATATCATCACGGCAATATAGAGAGCTTTTTCTCTTATCATCGGGTTTGATTTGCGTGAGTGTTGGAGTCAGTTTGCTGATAGATCGTGTCTAAACTAGTACTAGAGTAGTAGTTTCTCTTCTAAGAGTACTCGGCGTAACTAACTAGTTGAAGTAGCGCCAGCTTACTTGTGGTCATTTTGGGAGGGCGGGGCTCGCTCTTGATCTTCAAAGCAAAGGTACGTATGATAGTCATCACTAAATAGCTACACTAGCTATAATATAGGTTGCAACTACAGACTCTTGAGCGGTCAGCACAGTCAAGCAGCTGAAGTTCTAGGGCTCAATAAATTATGCTCCAAAAATTCTCCCCATAATGCTATTCCCTAATTCTCATGCACAAATTCAAATTCTTGATCATAGTTTTAAAAAGTTATCTAGCTATAGCTAGTTGTATTGGAGCATAGAAGTTTAAATAGTGTCATCCAAAGCAGAAGTTTGCTGGTCTGAAAAGTGAAAAAAACAAACAAAAAAAAAACAAAAAAAAAAACGAAACAAAACAAAACAAAGCACTCTGCTGCAGTAGAGGAGGGCTGTACTAACAGAATCTGTCTGCAAGTAACAGACCAGTGAGGGAGCTGATTAGCATATTTCTTCCACCATTCAAGCTTATCCACTTCAGAAGAAATCACCATCCACTTTTAAGTTGGAAGTTCTAAATCCTCTATTTGATCACCGAAAAAACTTGTTGTAGTCAATTAGTAAACTTGCAATGAACAGTCTCTGTGACTTAGTAGTGATTGTAATGGCCAAAATGTTCATATCTTAGGCTATTTCAGTCTCCTATCTCTTTATGTTGCAAAGTTGATGTTCAGCTAGCTAGCTTTAATGTGTAATGATGTCCAAATTCTACTTAAAATGCTAAAAATGCTGCAGCACACCTAAAATGCTCAGAATGCTTCAGTGTGCATGCACTCATAATGCGCTTAAAAAATGCCGGCACAATTATTAAGGCCTATGAAGTTATTTCGATATCTCAAGATTTTCATTGGCAAATTTTAATAGCTAGTTATGTGTAAATCTCGAGAAAAATGTGATATGATCTCAACACTATCATAGCTAGCTAGTACCTGATGGATAAAAACAGATGAAGGAATGCTTTGAAGCCTGTGGTCAATGTATAAAGGAAATCTTCATACTAGCAGTAGTAGTAGCTATAGCTAATACAACTTATAAAAAGGCTGGACTCGATTTGTAACTATTAGCTATTAGAAAATTTCCTTAGCTGTTTTATTTTATGCATCAGCAGTTGAAATAGGAATATGAATAACAGGAGTAGTAGCTAATTCAGAATGTCTTCAACTCTGTGTAATAGCTAGCTAAATATCAATAAAAGCAGTCTGCATTAAGAGTATAATAGGAATAGGAATCAGACTTTGTGTAGCATGCTATGAATTATATATCAATATGTATAGCATGCTATGAATAATAATTCATAACTAACTACATGTATAATTTCCAGCCATTCTCATATTATCTTACTGCATGTGAATCAGATACAAGAAGAGAGAAATAACTGCTTTTGATGGCTTTACATTTTGAATGGCTGAGCATTTACCTTCAATATTAAAAGTAGGATGAGAATCGTGAGATTTATCGGCATAGTGGCAGTCCTTAGCTACTTTAAATCAACTAGCTTTGATTCCTGTTGGAAAGGCAGTGATGAGCTTATCATTTTAGGTGTGAGAGGATGATCAGGTCTGAACTGGTGCAGTTGTGGAAGTCTCGGGTCCAGTACCTGAGGCATTATTATTGCTTCAACGGCAATAGACCAAAGCAGAGAGGCTACCCCGTCCTTTCCCGCCATGTCTGGTTTATCCCTTTCATTTTGACTGCATGGTGGTTGTTGATAGCTGTCATCTTTCTATACAAGCTCAAAATGCAGGATTTATTAAACACTGGTGAGAATTAACTATAATAAGTGTAATGGGTGTAAAATTAATTGTTAACTACTATGAATGAAGTTGGTAGATTTACTTTCAAATACACTTTGAATGCTTTGCTCACCATGAATGAGCATACAAAAATAAATGAAGTCCAGTGTATTAGCTATATATTATATATCCAGTATGTTCCACATTGCTGGGTTGCATAGAGCTTTTGTGATTATTAGCTACTATCCTAGTTGTGAACGAGTGCAAGATAATGAGCTATTACAAGCACTCTGGAGTTTCATTCTTGCCATCTTAGTACTCACTACCATCATAAAGAGCCAACAATTATATGCCATCTTCTATTTCTCAGCCATTGCTCGAAAGCACTAGCTAACAGTTCAGTTGTGCTACTGTTAGCTACGCCTTTTTTCCCTCTAGGATCAATGTACATAGTTTGATATCAAGTGCCAACAAGTGACGAACCTTAAGAAATATCTTAATAAGAACTCTGAATATTGTTGATAGAATAATAGTAATGATAAATTTTTTTTAGATCTTCAGTCTTCAGTATTAGCTGAATCTTGTAACCACCTGCAAAAAAGAAATTGTCAGTTCAAATGATGTACATAGCCAGTGCTGAGCAAAATTGTCATACTTGGTATGCAGTTGCTTTTGAAATAATTTTTTAATCTTAACTGAAGTTTAATGGAGGACACGCTAAATGTCCATGTCAATTTTTTTACAGTTTTTGAAAACACTGAAGTCATATCAGGTCTTCCATATTGGGGGGGGGGGGGGGGGGGGGGGGTGGGGTGTAAAGTTGGAAAGCTCTCACAGAGAGCTCTCTTTTGAGACTTAAATCAAGCTTATAGAGGGTAGTATAGTAAAGATGTGGGTGTTTAACTGGGGGTTCAACCTCCCTTAATAATTGATGCCCCAAAACAAAATATCATGAAAACAAAACAAGTTTCTTGCTCAGTGATATTGTTCTTATTACCATCAAAATTAATTTGGTGCAACAACTATAATCTCACATGCAAAAGCTTGGTTAAAAGGATGCTTTGCTCCTTACCTTTAAAATCAAAGAACTATATTATAGAGGAATTCTTTGCACTAGCAGTAGTAGCTAAGCTGTATCAAAGCAGGTGCATCAAAGTATTTCTGAATAGCTGTAGGGTAACTAGTTCAAATATAATTATCTGCAACTACTAAGTAAGAATTCCGAGTTAATAAGCTTACAAATTTGCATTTTAAAAATAGTTATTATACAGAGTATAGGAATGGGAATGAGACTTTATGAAGCATGCTATGAATAATAATAACAGTAATAGTATTCCTACCATTCTGAATTACCTGAAAATGTTATTAAACACTCTTGATCTCTAGGGCCAAGCAAACTTGATTATTAGTTTTTCGTCACCACCCACACTGCACAGCATGCAGCAGCAGAGTTTCACTAGCTCTCTGCGCTCTCCCTGTAGATTGCTAAGCTGTATTTGAACTTGTGGATAACCTCGACATTCATTCCTTACTGCCATAATTTTTTCAAGACAGGAAGTATAATGAAGTAATGAATAATAACACCCACCTGCATCCTTTTTAACAAGAGATGAGTTGAGAAACTAATAAGCAAGTTTGCTTGGCCTGAAGTACACTACTTCACCTTGAATGAAGTTGGTATAGAATTATATATAGGTTATTGGATGAAGTCGAGGAATTCCACTATTTTAGGAACCTGAGAATAGCAAGCTTAACTAAGATGCTTATGGAGCTCAGGCTAGTCTTGCTTTACTGGTCATTAATTAGTTTAATGCCCTGGTGGCTTCACTTTTTTAAAAAACCTCATTGTGGTCAAAATTTCAAAGCATATTATGTCTAACTGTTTTGCTCACACAAACCGGAACAAGTAAAAATTATAATCAGGTAGCACTCTCTATGTAGGATGGGTGTAGCTTCTCCAATACAAACTAGACTCTCTGTATCTCTTCTATTCTTGCTACAGGCTCAAATAAACTTCTTCAGAAGATGATCATATGACCGCTCAAACTCCACCAGAACAGCGTCAACGATCGGCACCAGCCGCCGCCTAAATCTAAAATTTTTATGATTCGTTCATCATTATCATCATCATCAGATTCATTTTCTTGCCAGGCTGTAACTCCATGATCTTTTCACATATATACGACAATAAATTCATATCAACTTGTGCAGTTATAATCACACTATGTGCTTTTAGCATCGTTATATCCACAGTTTCCCTTCAAAATAATCGAATGACTTTTCATTATAACTATGTCAGCCATTTTAAAATGACATCATTTGTCATGTGCGCGTGTCTGTCACTATCACGTGCAAGTGAAAGGGGAAAAAATTATGCTAAATAAAAAGGCCATGTAGGGTTAGTCTGGACTTTAACACTTTCTGTTAAGCAAAAATCAAAGTTATGCATAATAATCCCTACATCACTGCCTAAACCAAGCAGAACAATTTTATACTGACATGAACAATTAAAGCAGCTTGGTGGGAGGAAGTGATGTAGGGATTATTATTGAAGGCAGATTTTTGTTGACAGAAACTGTTAAAGTACAGACTAACCCTACATGGCCTTTTTATTTAGCATTTTTTTTCCTTTCATACCATTAAAAGCTACTGGTACAAGATTTTTCATTTCAAGGTATTAACTTAGCAGCTATACAAACAATACACTATTGATACTATATAGGCGAATGCCTTCACCATTGAAGGTCAAGAATTAGTTGAATTTGGTACCCAATGATAACTATAAATGTAATGACTAAAAATCCAAAAAAGTTGGCTAGGTAGATAGCTAACATTTTAATTATTAATTTGAATGTCTATCTCCAAACTATGATTATACTGAACAATCATGCCTTAAATGTGAAGTATTCTAAGATTTTTACTTTAAAGTCATTTTCCTTTATTTTTATCATAGCTTTGCTATCAACCTAGCCACCTTTTTTATTATTCATATTTTAGTCATGGTCTGGCCATCCTCTTATATTACTTTGTGCACAAATTTGCCGGCCATATAAAAAAAAACAACCTTAACAGAGATGAAAATGTGCACTATGCTTTAACTTGAGAGCTCAATGCTTCCCAGTCTCCCGTCCACCTCTTCAAACTTAGCCTGGAGGTAGCCTAAGGATCAAGATATCACCCCCCCCCCCCCCCCAAAAAAAAAAAGGGAAAAAAATTGAACATGTTGACTTGCCTTGTTTCCTGCTTGGTGATCATTTTTTGTAGCTTGCTTTTAATCACTTTCAACACTAGGTTAAGGACATTGGATAGTAACATGCATCCAATAATATTTTAACAACGAAATAATGCCGTAATTATTATAGTTCACTGTGTGTATGTTTAAGCATGTGTACACATAATTATTATGAGATCTACAAGAACTAATAAAATATACAAAGTGTTAGTACTACCTAATGAATATTGTACATTCCCATATGAATATATTTGAGTATATCCACTGGCCCTTTGAGCTAGCCACTTGAGGTCAAGTAGTGTAATATGACTATAGCTACTATGTTAGAGTATTGTAGACTCATCTCAGCTTTCTTCCAGGTTGCACAGAAGGTGATTTCAGACGTGTAAATGGAACTGGTACTGAGGGTCGTGTGGAGATATGTCTCAATGGAACTGTATATGACCAGATGTGGAGTGACACTGATGCCAGTGTGGTCTACAAGCAACTGGGAATGTCATCTACAGGTAGTACTACAACCTAAACTGAATGTTTGAGAAGTGGAAATGCAAAATAATTATTTATTCTACAATTCTTCAGTATTGAAAGAATGATGGTATAATTATATTATTAAACTCAACATTATGTAATATAATTTCACATAGCCCTACTCAGACTTTGATGGTTGTCAAAACTCCAAATTGCATAACTGGGACTTATCTAATGCTCCATGCTTGCATAAAAAATTCTTTCCCATGACCAGTCTCTGTGATATCTTTCATCATCATCATCTTCTTCTTCTTCTTCTTCATAGGCGGAGGAACCAGAGGGGCCAGGGGGCAATGGCCCCCCCCCCCAGATTTTAAACTTATGGTTTTGCCCCCCCCCCCCCCCCCCCCCCCCCAGATTTCATTCAACTATTTATGTCATTGTAGGAGATGATTATACATGACTGCATATGCAAAGTGAAACATTTTCAATTCTTTTTTGACTCTTGTTTTTTAAATTAAATCACAACTATTGTCGGGTATGCATGGTGCAATGGGGATTTGGGGTTGGCCCCCCCAGGTAAAATTATGTTCCTCCACCTATGTTCTTCTTCTTTCAAGGGCCAACTACACTACAAGTAGCTATGGAGAAATGAACCTATAATACATCGCACTAGCCTACTGAACTGTCTGTGTTGCAATGGCTTGGAAATAGGACATGGCTTATAATTATGATAGTAGCAAAGTATAATCTAGTAGTTAGTATTGAGATGGGAAGAAAAAATTAAAGTGCCTGTAAATCAGAAACCTTATATTACATCATAGTAAATTTCTTTAAGTAATTAATTAGAGGTAAAATTGTATCACCTCTTTTTAATGCTCTTTTTTATATAGGTGATATCACAAGGTACTTGCTTGCTTTGAACTTCCTGCTGGTATTGTTGTGGTGGAAGTTTGCCATAACTGAATCTGAAGGAGCACTCAAACCTCACCCATATAAAGGCACCTGTTGTTCTATGTGCACCAATCACAAGCTTCAATATGGCTGCACTACTGCATACAAGAATGCCTCCATAAACACTTTACTACCCCTTCATGATGATTGGAAGTGGTATCGAAGAAGAAGATCTCTTTTCACTATCCACTATTCTGACCTTCAAGTGTTGGCACCATTATTATTACTATTGTGTGGTGATGTTGAAACTAATCCTGGTCCTGGTGAGTATGTTACTTTAGATTCAGTGTGTATTCAAGCAAGTGTATGTGAAAAGTGTACACAGTATTATGGGCTAATAATAATACCCACAGTTAAAAGTATTCATCATGATGATGGCCACACATGGCTAACCTGATAGCTTATGTATGTCATAATATGCTAGTGTGTGCATTGTACTAGACTGTACATCACCTATGTGGTAATAATATACCACCTCTTAATGCTATTTCATGTATTCTGCCTTTATAATTCAGTGAGTGAGCGTAGCAATCAAGCAGGTCATGACTTATTAATCCTCAGCGTATGGACAAGGGCTATAGTGCATGTCTGTATGTGTATCTGTTACATCCACTATGAAGCCAATAGTGATTATAGTGCTTCAATTTCATTAACAATGTCTAAGCGATACTCTTCAGTGCTTAAATTGAGCTGATTTCTTGATAAAGGCTTATTACTGAAAGAAGGCAAGATTTGCCACCTATGTGCACATGCGCTCAATAATGTATGTTTATCGACCATTACTTACTCATCTATAGGTGAGCTTTGTGTCTGTGGTACTCGTACATGAGTGTTACATATGAATAGAGTACTATATAATCATGCATGATGGGTGGAGTTTCGTATTGATGTTAACATGAATCTTATGTATTTTATACATTAGTGTCCAATGTAGCCAAAGTAGCTAAGAGCAATGCTTCAGATAACCATAGTTAGTGTTTAGTAATCAATAGTTTAATTAAAAAGCTACCTTAGTGCTTCCACTTCACTCTGATCTCTGAAACTTGTTAGTGCTGGGACTAATATGCATGCCTGTTTGCTCCAAATGTTTAAATCTGTTAGCAAATTTGAGTATGAGCAAGTTTCAGTGAATTGGAGTATAACCCAAGTATTACGTATGTCATTGGTATCTGTGATGTTCTCGATTAGACAAGATTATATAAATACACTTGATCAATCATAAAGCATGAGGTTAGGTACTAAGTATACAGTACAGACTAATGATGATGACATCACAAAGATTAATATGATTGATGACCATTACCAAATTATGATAGTGCAATGTCAAAGTACATTCCACCACATCTCCCCTACAAGCTCAACACCATGAGGGATTGTAAAATGTATGTGGGACAGAGATTCTTCCTGACCTGGTCCTGATGACTCCTGGCAAGTCATGTGGTTGGTTAACAGGGGGGTTGTATGGTGGGTCTGCTGTTTGTTGACACTGTCTTGGAGATTCTTGTGGCTCTGAGATACTTTGCTCAGTAGAGTTTGGTTCCCGCTGCTCCTCCGTCCCCCTCGTCGAATCTTCGTCTAAGTCAATGTCTGGAAGGGCATTCAAGTGACGTCTATTCCTTCTGAACTCTCCAGATGAGGTCATGACATTGTATGATCTTGGAGCTGTCTGTTCCACCACTACTCCACTCGATCGCCGGTCAGTAATCCACACTGGATCTCCCGGTTCCAGAGGCTCCAGGCTCCTGGCACGATGGAGGTGGTCAAAATTGTCTTTCTGACACTGTTTAGCTGCTGCTTCCTTTTTTTCTCACCTCTGTCGTATCTGGCACTGATGGCTCGAGTTGGGTTGGAACCAGGGGTAGACTAGTACGCAATCGTCTATTCATGAGCAGCTCAGCAGGACTGTAACCATTTCGTAGTGGTGTAGCACGGTAAACCAGTAACGCTTGGTAAGGATCATCTGCCTTCCGGAGTAGATTCTTTATGGTTTGTACAGCTCTCTCAGCTTCTCCATCGAGGACTACTTGTCTTATGATAAAACCCATACTCATCAGTGAATAGTTTAAACTCAGCTGCAGAAAATTGTGGTCCATTATCCGAAAAAACTATTTCTGGAATTCCATGGCGAGCGATAATTGATTTCATGTGTCGTATGATGTCTGCACTTGACTCTCCTGTAAGTTTTACAATCTCAATGAACCTTGAAAAATAGTCCACTATCAACAGGTACTTGGCTCCCTTCCACTCAAAGAGATCCATTCCTAATTTTTGCATGGGCCTTCTGGAAATGGGCCGGAGTGAAGTGGTTCCGGTCGCTGTTTCCTTTCTTTCAGACACACTGTACAGTTCAACACTACATCTTCTAGTTGAGTGCTAAGGCCTGGCCACCATACTGATTGCTGTGCTCTGTCTCTACACTTCACGATGCCTTGGTGTCCTTCATGAATGCGTTTCAGCATATCTGACTGTAGGGCTGAAGGGACAACAATTCTGTTCCCTCGCAGAAGGAGACCATCAATTACGGACAGTTCAGAAGACACGGAGTAGTATTTCTTCACAGGGCCTTTTAGTTGTGACTTGTGGGGCCAACCATTGATCACAAAAGACATCAACTGTTTGCAAACCTCATCTTCTTGTTGATGCGCTTTTATTTCTTGGAGCCTCTTTTCTGTTGCCAGGAGGCCAGTTGTACGAATGCTGTGGTTTCTTGTTCTAACTCAAGGTCCTCTGGTCTGCTGTCGGTGACTGGGGCGCGAGATAGAGCATCAGCGATGATCAAATCCTTCCCGGGCACATGAGAGATGCTGAACTGGTACCTCATAAGCCTCATGCGAAACCGTTGGATTCGAAGTGTCAACTCGTCAAGTTGTTTGTGGCTCAGGAGGGCAATCAGTGGCTTGTGATTGTATAGATGTGGAACTTTTTACCAAGCAAGAAATGTTTGAACCTCTCGCACACCCAAGTTATACCCAGGGCCTCTTTTTCTATTTGTGCATATCTTTGCTCTGTGGCTGATAGGGTCCTGGATGCATACATTACTGGTTTCCACTCACCATTTGGTTGCTTTTGGAGCAAGACTCCTCCCAGGCCATATGAGGATGCATCTGATGAAACAGTTGTCTCCAAGTTGGGATCATACAGTGCTAGCACTTGGTTGGAACCAAGCTCTGTCTTGATGACTTCAAAGGCCTTTTGTTGTGGTTCAGACCAATACCAACTGTTCTTCTTGCTGAGTAGCTCCAGAAGTGGTTTAGACATTTCTGCCATTCGGTGAAAACTTGCTGAGCTGGTTAGTCATGCCCAGAAATCGCCGGACTTCCGTGATGTTGGTAGGTTTTGGCATTGACATTATAGCCTTCACCTTGTCTGGGTCAGGCTGGATGCCATCTGGTCCAATTATGTGCCCCAGAAACTTCACAGTGGTTTTGGCAAACTGACACTTGTCTCGATTTAGTGTCACCCTAGCTGCTTCTAGTGCCAATCGCTGATCGTGCTCAGCTTTGGTCTTCCCATACACAAGTGTGTCATCAGTCTGATTGACAACTCCCTCCAGACCATCTAGAACCTCGGACATTCTACTTTGGAAGTACTCGGGTCCTGATGTGATGCCAAATGGAAGACGGTTAAAACAAAATCTCCTGAATGGTGTGATGAACGTGGTGAGGAGAGCCGACTCAGGATCCAGCTTGACCTGCCAGAACCCTGAGTTGGCATCTAGCTTGGAGAACACCTTTGCACCTCCTAGTTGGGCCAGAGACTGTTCCACAGAGGGCAGAATATGGCGGCCTTGCTTCACACTTTCATTCAGCTTTGTTAGGTCCACACAAATTCTAACTCGACCATCGTTCTTGGGTACGACTACCATAGCAGAGCACCAATCAGTTGGTTGATTCACCTTTGAGATGATCCCTGATTTTTCCATCGCTTCCAGCTCTTTTTTTTTTCTTTTTTTTGACATACGTGGAATAGCTACTCTTCTTGGTGTCGATAGGGCAAATGGTTGGGCATCTGACCGTAGCTGGATACGGTACTCCCCTTTTAGGTTTCCCAGGCCGTGAAACAGTTTTTGATGAGCTGAGATAATGTCAAATGCTTCGGAATCTATAGCACATACCCGAGACAGGAGGTTTAGACTTTTGATCACTGGTCGCCCAAGAAGTGGATTTTTCAACCAAGATACTACAAATATTTCCTCTTTGATGGTGTTCTTATCCAGTCGTAATTCGGCAGTAAACTTTCCCAGTACCTTCAGTGCATGATTACCAGGTCCATACAAGGCTTTGGAGGTGGGGCTCAACGTAACACCTTTCAGGTTTGCTAACATTGACTCAGGTATCACACTTACGTCAGCTCCTGTGTCGATTTTTAGCTCGACAGGAATGTTGTTGAGCCTCAGTGATACACCATCCATGGCTTGGAGTCACCTTGAGGGTCCCCTACAGCACCGAGGAATGTCATTTCATTGTCACTGTCTGAATCTGAGCAAACCTCTGCCACTAACTTGGTCCTACAGAACTCTTGATAGTGCCCCACTTTTTGACATCTGTGACATGTAGCAGTGATAGCAGGACAACTATGTTTTGGATGAGGTGGACCCTTACTGCATCGTGTGCACTTGGGCCCGGCAGGATTTGTGGCTATAGGTCTTCCAACTTTCTTGTCATTATATGCCTTCTTGAACCGAGGCCTATTGGACTGAAGGAGGTCCACAGACTCTCCTGTGATGCCACTGTCTTGTTTCAACAAAGCTTGTTCTTGCTTCACATACTCTTGCTGGCGTGCAGCAGTTATAGCTTTCTCTAATGTCAGCCTCTGGAGCTTCATAGAGAGTTTCTTGTCTCTCACCCCTATCACTATTCGATCCCTAATCAGGTCATCTCGAAGATCTCCATATGCACAATGCTCCGATAGCTGGTAGAGCGAAGTGATGAAGGTATCAATGGCCTCTCCTTCTTCTTGCTTGCGAAGATTAAATTTAGCTCTCTCAAACACCACATTTCTTTTCTTAACGAAATGTGCCTCAAACTTTGCTTTAATTAACTGTTTCGAATTTCTTGCTGTCTTCCTCACTCAGACCGAATGATGCCATTATATCATCAGCTTCTGGGCCCATGCAGTAGATTAGAGCATTCACTTGGCTCTCTTCTCCCTTCTCAGCAAGGCCTGATGCTTGTCTAAAGCGTAAGAATCGACGGATCCACATGGGCCATTTGTCTGGTTGGCGAAAAATAAACTTGTCTGGAGGTGAAATCTGATAAGATGCCATGTCTAGATAGCTTATCCCACCGCTTCTCAAGATTATATAAATACACTTGATCAATCATAAAGTATGAGGTTAGGTACTAAGTATACAGTACAGACTAATGATTATGACATCACAAAGATTAATATGATTGATGACCATTACCAAATTATGATAGTGCAATGTCAAAGTACATTCCACCACAGTATCCATACAGAATGAAAGGTAGCTGCACTCACGAGACACGACACTATGGTATCTGATCAACAGTACCATAAATTTCATTGTTAAATTTTTTTGGTGTGTTCAACAATTATTTACCATGCATAGTAAAAAGTAACATGAAAAATGTAAATAGCAAAAAATTTCCGAACTTACAGTAACTACTTACTTGGTTTATCCACTAATCAAAATTCCTAGTGGGAGTGGCTTTACACCTAGCTCATACAGAATGACATCTGCTAGAATGATTAATACTTTTATCTGAACATAATATGAACAGTTAATGAAGATTCATCTTATTCAGCGCAAAACAAGGTTCACTTCCCTTCCTGCTCCAAAAGAGTTGGATGACAGATCTGTTTAATCAGGTATTTTAATCATGGAATCTTTGTTGTCATAGATATTGATGAAAAGACTCTGCTAAGTGAACTAGCTTCAGTGGAGATCAAGTGGTTTCAAATAGGCATCCAGTTAGGCATCAAAGGAAGCAAACTTAAAACATTTGAAGAAAATTACTCCTCCACTTTCAGATGCTTGATGGAAACTGTGAGCCATTGGTTGGATGGGAATACGAATGTTCCAGTATCCTGGAAATCTGTAGTCACAGTTCTTAATGATCCTTCAGTTGATGAGTCAGGAATAGCAAAGCAAATACAGGAAAAGTACTGCTCCAAGAAAGGTATATTTTTGTGACCACATAATATTTAAAGCTTAGTGCTATACATTAGTATGGTATGATATGAGGGGAATATGGGGAAATATTTAGTTCAAGGCTGGCAGTATTGGCCCAACTGCAGGGAGGGACAATATACAACCCGAGAACTGATACTTATTGTACACTTGTGCATTGATTTATTACTAGCTATGTACCCAATGTTGGGATAGGCCTAGAAGCCTACCAGACCTACAAACAACTGCTGTAGAATTCTATTAAGCTTGCCTGTATCACCTTCAGAAATTTCGGCCAAAAACATTACTAGGCTAGTCTGTGCATGTGTAGAATACTATGTGAAAATTAAAACCTCCAGATCTACAGAAAAAGGAAAATGTGTGACAATCTGGTTCCATGGATGCATGTGGAGAGGTGTGTGTGACCTCTTTGTCCAATACTTGCCTAGCTAGCAATCAAGTAACAAATTTTTGCTAGCAATTAGTCTATACTAAGACCCACTATAACCTGGGTACTCAGGAATGTACATTATCAGCAACCACAAAACAAAGCACGCATGATGGTATGAAGTTTCATAACATTCATGTGAACAACTATTACAACTTTAAATTCTGTCGCTAAAACTAGGACAATGTGCAACATTATTTGACAGCAAGCAAGCAAGTATTCTTTAGTGCTTCCACTCTTTAGAAGATTTTGCTGTTGAATTTACCTATATGCAGCATTTGACAGTGAGCAATTAAAAAAGCTGATAGGCTCCAGTGCTGAAAGAGGCAAGAGTCATGTAAGTGGTGGTTCCAACCAGGAAGCTCCATACAAAGAACGCTGTAAATGCTTACCACAAACACTTAGATAAGCCAAGCACCTACAACCCACTTAGATAAGCCTAGCCCTCTATGACAAAAGGCTGTAGAAAACAATCTAGCTTGATTACAAGTGGAGCATGCGCATTATGCACACACAGCGCTACTAATTCGGGACATGTATGTATGTATGTACATGTACGCCTGGGGTATTTTGGAGTGTAGACCTATTTTACAATTTCAATGGAGAGTCAGCTCGCTCGCTGAGATATGAACAACAAAGGATTATGGCGCACCACGAAATTTGCAGCACAGTGCCACACCCACCAATGACGTTTCTAGGCAGGAGATGAGCCAGAAAACCAGTTGATATCTCTAATTCTGGACAGGTAGGAGTTACCATGGTAGTATAATACTAGGTATTGAGGTCAGGGATGATATCATCCAAAAATGAAGTGCCACTGACCTTTTGCTGCACGTTGCTGCACAGTCTACTGAAAATCGGGAAAATAGACAGAGAGAGAAGGCCGTGTAGCAAGGACGTTATAAGCCTAAAGCCATTAGCTAGTCATAGAGGGTCAACAGTGATACTAGTGGGTCTAATATAGACTGCTGTGGAGCTATAAAAGATTCGAAGTTAGTTTTGAGTATGCCAGTTCGTGGTTAAAAAGTGGTGTTTTTGTCACTATTTGTGACCGTGTATCTTGAAGCACGAAGTATGATACTGAAAAGTTTCAAAGGTATGTTGAAATATGAAGCATAGACTACCTCTCAGCAAAGAGTCAGATCAGGAAAGCGTTTGCTCGACTTGCACAGTCAACCCAAGTTACCACCCTCCAGTAAATTAACTTCTAAAGCTGCCTTGTTTTTCAATGGACTATTCAAGTAAAAACGTGGCGTAGGTTATAAATCAACTATTATTTGTATTATTATTGAAGTAAGAAACGATAAATCATGATAGAGAAGACTGTTGTAACTAAGTACATATATTCTAGTGAGTCTTTTGAAGCCAATAATCATAATGATGGATGGCTAAGTCTGCCACCCGTCTTATTATTTTTCATCTGTGGATGAACCTGATAGTACCTTAAGGTGACTATTAAAAATGGGTACTAATTTTAGCGAATTTTAGCCGATTTGTTAATAAACGTTAAAATTAATTTGTACCTACTAATAAAACATTACAACACAAAGTAACTATGAATATTATTACAAATAACAAACAAAACAACATGCATGACAAGCTTCCCACAGCTGGCTAGTGTTGCCCTCTTCTCTCTTCACTAGTGCAGCACTTCATTGATCTTGCTCTTCTTCGTCATCTGTATCAGAGTCTAAGCCTTCAAGAACTTCATCAGTTACATCTTCAAGCTCCTCATACTTCACCAGGGCTTTCTTGTATTGTAGCTCTCCATGTGTATTGTGATTCACACATTCTTTTATTCATAAAAATCGCTAAATTTAGTACCCATTAAATACAAAGAAATGTAAAATCGCTAAATTTTTACCCCGTTAATAATAGTCACCTTAAGGTAGTATGAAACACTTCACTGCTATTTTTCCATGTGAGCCTTCTTTGCATACTCAAAGAGAGACAGTAGTACAAAATTATCACAAGGAGATTCAGTTGTGCTACGTACAAAACCACCAAAATGGACACCAGTGTATTATCATTAATATAATTCATCACTCTTTGAGTAGAGTAAGTGAAACAGAATTCAAAAAAAACTTGTTAGAGCATCAACTCATATTTCCTTTCAAGAAAGCTACGATGACAAAAAGATAGACACACAGGAGCTTTTGCAGCTAATTTTCGATCATCAATCTTACACAGCTGTGTTTGTTTCTAGACTGGAGACAAATTTGTGACGTCACAAGCACCATGTGGCCTTGTTAGTTTGCCACCATTATCCCACTGCATGCAGCTACAAATCTGTAAAAAGATGACAATCGACATGTTAGCAAAGTGTTTTAGCTAAGACAGAGATCTGCATCTTGTATTTTTTTTCTACAGGTCTGCAAACTTACAGCGGAAAATGCCAGTAAACTAGTGAGGCCAGCATGTGGTGCTTGTGATGTCACATCCTGCTACAATTCGTTGCTGAATCCGAGCTTTTACATCAGCCTTGCGACAAATGCAGCTGTAACACAGAGGATGGAACTCGATTTTAGGAGTGATGTGAACTGGACACTAGCTGGACATGCTTTTTAAATAATAGCTACATCTTAACTACAATATTTGGACAAAATATGATCTAAACACTTTAGGACCTAAAAATATGAAGAAAAAATGGCTTCTACTGAATATTGTGGAAACTTACCTTCTGCTAGGATGGCAAAGAAAACTGTAGAGGTGATACTAATGCTAGTGGAAGAATGTTCAAGATTGTAGGCCTTGACTAAATGAATTATTGAAATTATGAGCTAAAGACAGTGAATCCCACAACCATTTTAGGTGCAGTTTTTTATAAGCATTCATTTAAACATTGCTCTAGTGAGAGTGATAGCTGATTTATATCCATGCTGAGTTTTAGAGTAGCTTAGAAAATACAAACTCTAGAAGACAGAAACATAATTACAAAAAGTTCTACTGTATAACGCAGTGAACCCTTTACCCTATTTGTCAAAAGAGGGGTGGCGATGTAGTAACTTTAGTGGGCTTAGAGTGATGGGGAACTAGGCAGGCGAAAGGAAGCTTGAAGTCCTCCAAGTAACCCTCGGGTATAATGTATGCTCATGAAGCAATGAGACCAGTAGTAACTAACTAGGCTTCAGTCTAATATGCTATTTTTGTAAATTTGGAAATTTTCACTGTTAATGATTCATGTTTGGCTCAAGCAACAAAAATTAAACAAGTGATTAAAACATTGAAAATATACACATTGCATACTTGCTAGTGAGCTTGCATTGTATTCATGTCTCTCCTCAAGTATTTGAAGCAGAAGGATGGTCTTCCAGATCCCAAGTGATCTTTGTCTGACGCTGTTCTTTCTCGGACTATTGCTTGAGCAAATTATGAAGTCGAGGCAGAGTTAGTTAGTTCAAGATATTCTTTTGGCCACATGTCCTACAATCGTACCTGATTCCTTCACTGCCACCGCATACTTGTCCTTTTCGTTTGTTGGCTCCCTCTCACAATCTAGCATAGACTAGCATCCTATATGTTACGGTGCACATGGTAGCCATGAACACAGTAAGTGATCTGGAATTCTGCTGCACTAGCAATGATTTAGTAGCAAAATTCTTCGTTGAAAATTATTTGTGGGTGATTCAAAAAATGAATAACAAAAAATAATAAAATGCGAAGATATTTTATGCCAATTTATGGTTTTATGCTTTTGAGCAATTCCTGTATAAGCTACCACAAAATTTATGCTGAAGTTATTCCCACAATGTATTGAAATTTGATTCATTAAACAAAGCCAAGAAGTCCATTAGTTGTAGATTTTTTTTTTTGAGTCAGTAACTCACAAACTATACACATGACTTATTGGAGTAAGAGTGATAACTTTATAAGGATTGAGCGTGCCCAGATTGAAGCTCTGGCAGGTCAGGATTGTATATCCACCATATAATTATGTAGCTAGCTACTTAGAGTGTAACTGATGATCAAACATAATATTATTATGGATAATGTTGATTGAATGTCAAACTACAGCTAATTATGACATCTAACTACTTAATTCTGTTTGCCAGGCCTTACTGCAAGAGAGGTGATTTCATTTTCAGTTTTTTCATCTCAAGCTGCTCTTTTTCGCTCCCTTTAAAAACATAATTATACAATAAACCTAGCTACATAGCTATAGTTATAAACCACAATGTTGATGTTTGGAGCACAAAAACTCCATTCTAAAATCAAACTATGAGAAGAAAGTGTTCATCATATTATGTGATCATGCTTTAGCTGTGAGTTTGCAGTTATACAGCTTCATCATAAAGTTTATCCAAAACACTTGAAAGCCTGACAAAGTTTACACCTCTAAATGTTGTTGATGGTTTATATTTTATACAGATATTGCTATTGATGAAAATGATCCATGCCATATCATGTAAACTTCATAGTTTCTGCTTTATAGAAGAATATTACTGCAACACAAGAGTGTGAAGGCTGCACAAATCTTTTTTGGTACATAATGGACACTATAGTGGTTATAATTTCTGAGTTGATCTACTAATTTCATGATAGAAGGCATCATACATAACTAGTTCAAAACATTACCATACTTTTTTGCTTACCGAAACTCGCTCACAAAGACATCTACCTCTTCCAAATCCAAGTATTGTGTAGCAATCCGGATGTGCTGCGAGGATTTGTATTAGCCCTAATGGGTGTACATACGTAGTCCATATATCTATGGTTGGGGTGTGTTAGGTGTGCCAAATTAAACAGCTGTGGATCCCTTTCCTGTCTATTATAGGAGCTGCCGAGTCAATTGGGGAATCCAAAACTCAATGTGTAGGCTGGATTTTCACCCCTATAGAGGAACTCAATTTACTTCCTCCATGTACATGTACATATTGAACACCATAAAGTGTGGTGTGGATGGTGTTACCAAGTATAGTGGTTAATGAGATCAATTTGAGTAGGTCCCTGCTGATATTGTATTAACTAGGGTATGTTCGTGTAACATATTCAATTGGCGAGTGAAGCAGTTGGTGGAAGTCATTTGTACTTTGACTTATTGGGCTAAGATATTGCAGCTGCTACACAGGAGGCTGTATAATGCTTACCACAAGCACTTAGAAAGCCAAGCCCTACAATCCACTTAGCGCCTCTATGACAAAATGCTGTACAATAAGTTCTAGCTGTTTGTTCTAAGTGCTATGGGCATAGCCTCGTCCCCCCAGAAGAACTTCTGCTGTTTCACTACAACAAAAAGACCAATTCACTATGGCTATACAACCAAGGACATACTAAAACTTGTGAAGAATTCTGAGGCTGATCTATTTATAATCCAGCTAAGCCTAAAATCTAGACTACTTGATAGCTTACTATCTAACTATAGGCAGCTATGATACTATCTAGTGCTAGGCTAGCAAAGCGTAGCAAAACTTGAACTCAGTGGCAGCTCAATGGCTCAGTGCCTCTTCTTTCTTAGTGTGTGGTCGTACTGATTGTGCTACCAATTCGTCAGGTGACTTATGTGATGGGAATGCGTTCCCTTGGACACACCCACGCTATGGGGTTTCTATGGTTTTGCGAAAGTTTCGTGTACTAGGCCCTCCACAATCATAATTAAAAAGGAGGGCCTGGGGACGAGGCTACTATGGGCATGTTTCATTTATGGGGTTAAAGGTCAAACGAACGATGCGCATGTGTATTCTTAACGAACTAGCCCGGAATCTTGCAAAAATTAATCATAAAGTTTATCATCTTAGTTCTTGGCTTCTCTCAAAGTCACTGAGCCATTGAAAAAGGCTATTTTATCACAAGTTCCTGACTATATATATGAAATCATGAGTGAGCAGATGAAAGCCAAGGCTGAAGTACACAACTTGAATTGTGCAAAATCCTCTACAGAAGCCTCTCAAATAAAGCAATTTCTTCCAGACAATCTTAAGAGAGCTATGGATCTTGCTTCTGAAAAAGGTGCCTCCAGTTGGTTAACCACATTGCCAATTGATGAGTATGGATTTGCTCTTCATAAAGGTGCCTTCCATGATGCTTTAGCCCTAAGATATGGATGGCAATTTTCATATTTACCCACTAATTGTGATTGCGGGAAAAAATTTTCGATTGAACATTCACTTTCATGTCCAAGAGGGGGTTTTCCTATCATTAGGCATAATGAGATAAGAGATGTTACTGCTAATTTGCTCTCCGAAGTTTGTAATGATGTGAAGATAGAGCCTGGCCTGCAAGCTCTCACTGGGGAAGTGCTTTCCGGAGCTAGTGCAATTGGAGATGATGGTGCCCGTCTAGATATTTCAGTCAACGGGTTATGGGGTGGAAGACATGAGAAAACCTTCATAGATATGAGGATATTCAACCCGCATGCTCCTTCAAATAAGAAATCCACCTGTCATCTTGTTATAGGAACCATGAGAGACTTAAGAAAAGAGCATATGAACAGAGGGTAAGAGAAATCGAGCATGCTTCCTTTACTCCACTGGTTCTCTCAGCTACTGGTGGTTTTGCAAGAGAGGCAACTATATTTTATAAACGTTTGGCTTCCTTACTAGCTACAAAATGGGAACAACCATATAGTTTAACCATTGACTGGCTGAGATGCACCATCACTTTCTCTTTACTCAGATCTGCTATCCAGTGTATTCGGGGTGCTCATTCGAGAAGTGGGTTCGCATCAAGATCTCCCCCTTCTCAAATGGACCTCATTAGATCTGAAACATTTCTAACAAAATCATAATACTCTTCTGATAACTTTCGAACTCGATTTGAACTATAATTATTATTATTAGCTATATATCAGCATCATATTATTATTATTTATTATGTAAAAAAAAAAATTAATCGTCAGGCGTCATCCGTAAACTGACTACTACGCATGCGCACAACTTAAAAATTTGAAATTGCACTCAAATTTGGAAAAAACTTTAGAGAAGTGAGCTCTGAAGAGCTAGCTAGTGACTGTTCTAGTAGAGTTCTAACCTATTAGCATGCCATTCACCTTCTCCGGTGAGATTTTCGAGACTCAAAGTTGAGCATGCGCACTCAGCATATTGCAAGATTCCATAAAACCGCAGTATAAACATTGGGCATGTGCGAGATTTGACGTATATACATATATCGTGAATCTCAATTGACATGACAAGTGTGTGCTCTGCTCGCTTTGCTCGCTCGCTAATTAGTGAGTATTTTAAAAGTGGTGGGTACATCCCTGCAGATATCTATTAATTAGTGTGTCATTGATATTTCATTTGTAGCTCCTCCCCTCAGTGTGAACAATATTGTGGAAGTCCTAAACATGCTTCCATGGAAAGATGTTGGCAAAAAATATCTGAATGTTCCCGAGTCTAAGTTAAATGCTATCAAAGACAAGTGTGATACGGATGAAGAAAGGCTTGTAGCCATCGTTAGATACTGGTTACTAAATGACCCGTATGCATCCTGGAGGAAACTTATACGTCAGCTTGACAACTGGGACCGTTCAGATATAGCAGACAGGATACGGAAGTATGCAGAGAAACTAACAGGTCAGTGAGAGCTTCAAACATTGACATATGTGCATGGAGAGATTAGTTAATAACATTGCTATTGTTCTGTTAGACAGGACTCAGTTGTATTATTTCTAAATGGTAGCTAGTTTAGGTAATCTACAATTGCATATAATTATGTATTCTAACTTCTATATCTGCTATATCTTGGGGTTGATTGTAACTACTTGACTACTGCACATGCTGAGACCCATGTCCAGTTGTTAAGAGTACTTAGAGACTCAAGTCCTGTAATACATGTAACAAAGTTTAATTTTTTGCTAGCTAATTTCATTCCACTATTCCAACAAACCCTATTATAGTCTACTTACATTCACTCTGACACCTTGAAGCCAATGAGTTATGTATAACTTTTTACTGGTATAAAGTAGAGTCTTATAGTAGCCACCATCAGCTCTCTGGTGATGTGAGTGATGTCTGAAATCGGTCAGGAATTGACAAAGTTATAACAATTATCACAAGTACTCCAAGTGTTAAGTTGTTTTTTAGATCTTGGGGTTAGTAGGTGAATGCACAAGTGAGTCAAGTAACCATCCATCACCAGACTCAAGAACCACAGCAATATTACCAAAATACTATTCCTACTTCACTCCTATTAGGCGTCCTAGGAGTGAAGTAGGAATAGTATTTGGTAATATTGCTGTGGTTCTTGAGTTTGGTGATGGATGGTTACTTGACTCACTTGTTGCTGAAGGGAGAGTGAAGTAGGGATTTAAGTTGGACATAGGTGTGGTTACTGAAATTAGGAGGGCTGAGAGTGATAGGAATAGTAATAATGCAGCTATATTTTATGGCTATCCCTACTTATTTTTTATTTAGAAGAAATTTTTTGCGCTCACTTGTTAACTATAGAGATGCAACAGTCATTGAAAGGACAACAAAGAGGTTCTATATTATTTAATATATGGAAATCTAGCCTCTTGATCACAGCACTGAGATCACTAGCATATGTGAGGAAAGGCTCTTGTAGAGGTTTTGTTCCTAAGGGTGTGGTTAAGCTTTTTTTTCTTGGCTAGAAATAGTGATGCAAAATGTTAAATAAGGTTTGTCAGTCGAATTGTGAACTTGCTGTATTCTCATATACTTGAGGGAAGTTTAGGATTATTTTAGACAGGTTGTTCGACATTCAGTGGGTGAAATTTCCCCTACGCTTCCCCCAAATGGTTATATACATCCAACAGTGAGGTTTCCATGCATTGGTTAACAGTGACTTCTAAATATTTGACCTCGTAGCTAACTTCCCCTCCAAGTGGAAAATCCTAGATGAAATCCTGATAACTACAATTTGTATGCTTTGGTACATTATGAAAGATCAATCTTTGGAAAAGCTGGACCATCCACAGCTACTTTAATTAGGTATTGTGTCTCTGAAAGTTTGAGCTGAGTATTTGCATGTGATGATTATTTTAAATATACACTATAGCATTTTTTCTACTGAGCATACAAAAATGGCATACAATATGAGTGCATAATTTGTTTACTGTGCAATGAAGACATGTGAACTTGACCAAACCCACTTCATGTTAGTGATGTAATTCTGCAATCAAGTGGATGGCTACACAAAACATATGGAAGTGAGGGGATCATCATGCTATTAGCTAAGTAGGACCCTCACCTCCTAAATAGCCTAATATTATTGATCCGTTGATAGCATAAACTTCCCCTCCCCTCCCACATTATTAATTATATTATCCTCAAACATATACACACCCACACACAAACATGCCAGTGCCTCACTCTCTATATGGAACCCTCCATGGTGCTTGACTAGTACTGTAAAATTCTGTGGGTTTGTCTTATCTGAGGTAATAGAAATGTTTGTGTCCTCCCAGATCCCAACCTCACCTCTCATGATTTGCTGGCTGCTCTGGACACTGTGGGGAATGTAGAGGACATCAGTGAGACTTCTATTGGTGGTGTCTTGGAGGGAGTACTTGAAATACCAAATCCAAAGTGGAAGGAGATGGGATCACAATGTTCTTCAGAGGCTGAATATCATTACCAACTTATGGAGTATTATCTAAAAAGTCATGAACATCCTGGATGGAATCACCTGGCTGGGCAACTTCTCTGCTGGAAACAACACAGAGCTCTTCACAAAGTGAAGGGGAATGTTACAGCTGATAAAGGTAAGTGTGTGGTAGATGACACATACCAAGTGAGGCAAGGGTGAATATAGTCATGTGATTGGTCAATAGTGGATACAAGATCTCATATATTCCACCTTGAAATATCACCATAGGAGGTAGTGCAACACCTGTGGCACTAGCACAGGCAACGATTGTAATCTGTGCCTTGTTACCCGAAGATCTCCCATAAAATTTCTTCGTGCCTCTCTCAGCTATTCATTTTGGTTGCTTATGCTCAAGGTTTTTATCAACATTGTTAATACGATGTGGTTTATCAGCAATGTCGTGTTCTTCACATGTTGACTGGAGCAATTTGAAGTATTTATCAATCTTATTCCTGTGTGATGGCATCTGCCCTAGCTTTTGATAGAGGATCAGCCATACACAAGATAACTTAGGATTACGGCTCATAAATCGAGACTACCAGCCCTATCCATTGAATTTCTCGGTATCAACGCCTTTCTTTTCTACCGTCTTTTGAACCATTGCAAGCAGCTACCTCTCTCTTGGTTTTTCTATAACCTATGGATGCTGCTTGCTTGAGAAAAGTCACAAGCTCCTTCTCTTCTTCACTGAAAAGGTAAGGCTTGGGGCCAGATTTCTCTCCATGCATTACTCGGCCAGTAATCTTGTCCTTCAGGGTTGACCTATACACCTGGTAACTTCTGGATGCTTCATTCAGCCCAAGGGTTCCTTCCTTAATGGCTTCTATAGCTTGTAGCATGCTTTCATCCGACCATTGCTTGAACTTTTTTGGCCTTTGACTTGTTTCAGTGACTCTCTTTCGTTTTCCCATCCTCTTTTGCTCTCTATAATATGACTGATATTAAAAAAAACCGGAAAAAAACAACCCAAACATGAAAAGAAACAAAGAATGGCAATCTACCTTGTGTTTTGACATTGATTAGCACACAAAAAAGTTATCTTGTAGGATAGAACAAGAAACCATCAACGCAATAAACTCCGGCGCCACTCCGCTACTTCCGTGCATGAATGAAACTGGTCGACATTGAATGACGAGGATAGATGGTGGACGACAATAGATAACTTGTTAGGAGTTCAGTTTATCTTCCTTTTCTTTTCTTTTTGTGTATTTGTGTAAGAATATCATGAAATGGGTCTTATCTATCACTTCATTAATTCTTTTGCCAACAGATATACAATTTGGAGGGTTTTTTGTGGTTTTTCTATTAAGTCCAATATGCACTCCTTGTTGAGTGCATATATGGCTAGAGGGTGTGAACCAGGATAGTTATGGTTGTGCATAGTGTGGGAGGGGCTAACAGCTGGATAGCACTATTTCATTATTGAAATGTGCAACACAAGTCTTTTTATGTCAAAGCAATTCCCAGCATATACAGTACCTATCATTCATCTCTTGATGTTAACACTAAGTGCATGCATACACCTCATATTGTCTTTAGAGCATGAACTATAGTAGACTGAAGTAATACATGCTCATACTATTTCCATTTGTTCCTGTTACTTGTTGAATGGACTTGTTTCTATTGCTCATCTCATGTTATATCTCTATGTTCTCTCACACAGACCCCTCCCTCACCCTCACTAATCTCACTCAGCTGCTGGAGGATGTGAGGTATTGGGATAATGTGGTTTATTATCTAGACATCCCCAACTCAGTGTGTACTAGTATTCAAACACAACAGTCCAGTGAGTCTGAACGTAGGAAGGCTTGTTGGGAGTGGTACCTGAACAACCACCCATGCCCTTCATGGCGTCACATTGCTAATGCTCTCTATATGAAAGATGAGCATGGAGTGCTAGAAGTGTTGAAGAATCGCTACCTTAAAGGTGAGTCTCTGTGATGATTACTAAAATGGTTGTATTTGCATGTGAGCCTTCTCTCATGTCCACAAAAAAAATTGTCCTATGTCACACATGTTATTGTTGGAGTACTTGCAGGAAGTTACATATATACAATACTCTCCTGCCATCATATGTATTTTCTTCTGGTACTTAAGCCACTCTAGTGAAGTAGAAAGTAGCAGTCCTTATGAAGAGATGCAGTCTTGCTGGTCATATATTATGTCTGCCTACATTCAAGAATGAGCCTTCAACAAGAGAACAATGTTCTAGGATAGAATTCTTTCTTTGCATACCAAGACAAGTACAGCTTGGACATGAAGCTTGTTGTCAGCTGATTCAACCTCACATGATAGCAGTCTTCTGTGCCTAATTGCTTCAGCCAGTTAACAAATATTGAGATAATAGTGGTTTGGATGACCAGTGCTTGTACGTAGCAGAGCATGAGCTACCCGTGTAGAACTTAGCGCGAAATAGTGCACAATCTAACGATAATCGCGTTATTACGCGTATCAACTCCTTTCAACTCCTTTTATCGCACTACAGAATACGCGCAATGTAGCAACGCAAAAACGTGCGAAATCGCGCTCCTACGCGAATTTACGTAGCCATAATAACGCGTAATCTGCGACTTTTTACGTGAGATGACGTTATTTTTTGACAGCAAATTAACGCATTATTAAGCGCTATATCGCGCGAAGCTTCATACATTAAATATCAATGCTATCTAAGTACTATAACTATTATACTTGTGAGACAGTACATCATATTCCGAGGGCCATATTTGTTTTATATTGTCTCCACAAGAATAGATTGCAGGTATTAAATTTTGATGAATAGTGTTGACTTTAGTATCAGAGAGTACAATAGTACTCTCTAAGTAGGGATGGCATGGATGCTCCATTGGAGTAGTACTTGATATTTTCTTTCATAACTCCAGAATACTTACCTCCTCAGTGGTGGATTTAGAGGGGTTTCTAGGTTTCCACTGAAACCCCCTTTCAACAGACAAATGTAGAGTTATAGCAGGCCAGACAGAGCCAGCGCTATATACGAGCTGCTATGTTGTGGGGTCAAAGTACGGCGCATAAGCATGCGCACTAGCTGTCAATCAGGCATGCATAGTTTTTAAAAAAGTGGGTGTGGTCAATGAAAATTTTCCCCGCATGCAAAAAAGCGCGCGGATCTTAGAGACCCCCTCTATAAAATTCTAGATCCGCCACTGCTCCTGCAGTCTGGGACTCAAGTATGAAGAGCAGAGAACAAAGCAATATCATTTTACAGCGACTTTAAAAATCGCCGTTTTCATCTGGTCGTTCATCATCATCATCATCATCATCATCATTAAACAACTTATTTCAGAAATGGTTCATTCAAATGCTATAATTCTTATACCAATCTACTCAGAAATGACTGCGCTATAATCCTTTACCTTTAACTCCACATGTTCAAAAATAGCATGTCATTTTCCAATTTGTTAGCTTTCAACATACAATGAGGCAGACATTTTTATGCCCCGCTCCATACACGTGATTCTTGGATCTTAACCTTGCAACTGACTAGTGAATCTGTCATTAGCTGTCTCTCTTGATGTTGGTCTCTCAATGCTCAGAGCATAAACCCTAGACACTAGTCTGGTTATGAATCAAGTCTTGATGCAACAGTATATCAGGTAGGTACATATCAGTAAAGGCCTTAAAAATTATATGCAAAATTAGGTAAATTGGAATCTTATAAACTCTATGGATCTTCCAAATCAGATTCATTTCAGCTCATACAATATTATGATGAAATCTCCAATGAACTACATAGCTACAATACATAAACTTTAATTTTTGATAGCATCCAGTTGCCTATAATAAAATAAAGCATTACATCAAAAAAGATGAACAGGTAAAGGAAAAAATATTTATTCTAAATAAAGAAGAGAAGTAGGGATGGCTGTGTGCGGTTCAAAAAAGTTCAGCAAAAAGAGAGTGTACTTTAGTCAAGTAACCCCTTACCCATCACCAACTACAAGCCAACTATTCCTACTTCACTGCCACACCCATCCCTTTATTATTTAGAATAAAATTTTTTTTCCTTTATCCATAATAATACTGTATAGCTGCAAATATTGGCATAGACTTCATTTGGCAGTTTGGCAGTTGATTTCTCAATCGCCAAAATTAATTCCACAACAGTAAAAGGTTATTTACATAGATATGGTAAAGGTTATCAACATTACGAATCTGCAAATAACACGATTTCGATCGATAGTTAGACGAAATAGTGAAGCAACAGTAGAGTCGGTGTCCAGGTACTTTTGTAGATATGATGTCCACTTATTCAGACGCCATAGATTGTTTGAAAGTAGCTACTCACACTTACATGTGCTTGCTCGATATAGCATGCACGCACTGTGCCAATTAATTTTATGAAATGCGCATGCATACTCTACTTAATATATATATTTTTTTTTCATAGTGTCTTTTTTAATTTATATTATTATTCTTTTATTCCAATTTTTTTTCCCGAAATAGTAGGTGATGATGAAACAAACAAACAAACAAAAAAATAACAACAAAAAAATAACAAAAAACACAAAAAAACAAAAACAAAAAATAAATAAATAAAATAAAAAAAACCAAACCAAACTACAGCAGCAACAAACCAAAACAAAACAAGAAAGAAAGAAAAAAGGCTGACTACAAAAGATCGTCCAGTTCAGGGGGTAGGGTTGGCTGGCGGTGCAGCCCTAGACTTGCATTTCCGCACCACAGAGCAATGGCCACACGCCCGAAGAGGTGCTTGGTGGATGAGGTAGGATCAGGCGAACCAGTCCTCTGTCCGATAGCATAGCCGATTGCACGGATGGTGGTGATAGCGTCCTCCACGAGGCCACCTAGAGTTTCAGCCATGAGAGGAATAAATTCAAGCTAGAATCAAGTAAGGTATTGAAGAGGTAGTGAAAATAGCTTAGTTCATTATTCCAAGTCCATAACCTTAAAAGCCCACCTTATAGCTGTTGTGCTGGATTCTCTCCGTTCACTAGCTAGCTGAACCAAGACCCTCGTGAGACTATAGCTAGCTTTAGAGCTTGATTTGAAGTCTCACTCTAAAATCATCCACTTTCTGTTTTGCAACAACTGAATTGCTCCATAGGAAGTAGGCATCCTTGTTGTTGTTTTTTGTCGAGGAAGGGGGTGATGGGGTCACTGGTGGACTACAAGCCTGTGACTACACAGTTTCAGCATAGACCTTTTTATAGAACTTATCCAGACTGAGCCTGGTACATTCTGTGATTCATAAGGAGCCCCTCCCCCATTTATGTCCACCCCCTAGCCATAATCATATGATTTTGAACTTACAATATACTGTCACTTAGTGCAGTCTAGAACTGAAATGGAGAAAGTTGAATATTGTGTCTCCACTGTAGCTCTGGACTTCTCACTTGGAGGTCCTTGTCTCAGTTCTTACTGCAGTCACACTTGCTTGCTTGTCTCAAATGACAATCAGAGCTAGTTAACAGCATCACCTAACCACATACCTCAATATCTACAAGCACATTACAAGCAACAACCCAAGAACCAAATTTAAAGTTAGTGCTTTCTAGCTCTATAGGAAGCATGCATGAAGAAATCCTTTAGTTAAAAACATGTTTACTATATCATCATTCTATGAAACGTTTCCCTGATTCCTCGTTGATTCTTAAATAACTTCAAACCTGAAATACAGTCACTTGATTAGAATAGTATAGAACTGAAATGGAGAAAATCCATGAATATCATGTCTCCAATAATTTGGCAGTAGTTCCTCTTGCTCTGGACTTCCCACTTGGTTGTTACTTCTTGCAGTCTTACTTGTCAAATAACAATCAGTTTACTCTTGAGCTAGTTAACAGCATTACATAACCACATACCTCAATATCCACAAGCACATTACAAGCATATGCATGCAAATTTACAAGCCATTTGTAATGCGATTACAGGAAGGTTAGGGGAAGATTCAAAGAGTTATGTTCGTGGAGTTGATATCAAGGCAAGGCCATCATCCAAACCCAACAAAAGCCAAGAACTACTTCATGTTCAGATCATTGATGAAACTTCAGTTATGTCAGCTCCAGGACTTACAATAAATAGAAAACAAAGAAGAAACATAAAGATTTAGATATTCAACTGGACACATTGAAGGCTTACCATCCATAATGAGCTTTCTATCACCTCATAGAAAAGAATCACCTGTTCCTTAGATTGATGAATTTGAGCATTTAGTTTTCATAAGGTTTATATGATGAAGCACTATTGAATTAACAAGGTCTCAAATTGCATCTTGGGACCAATTAGCTCTTTATGGAATCAGTGTAAATACCATAATCGTATAAATTTTCAGAGGTTTTAAATTTCATGATTTCCGGAGCTGTTCCTATAATAAAGAATTTCTGCAGATCTAATTTACACATGGAAAATAATGCATGCGCATAATAGCTATATCATTGCCTGCTGCTGGGGCCGAGTGACATGCATGATGGCTACCTTCTCGTGATTTGTGGCTACTACAGAGAAACCTAGATAGTCCCCCAAAAAGAAGAAAAGCTGGGCTGGCGATGCCAGACTAAAATCTGGACTGCTATATACGGAAAGCGAGACACTTCATTGTAGAAGAGAGACAGGTAATGGCCATGATCCCGCATCACGCACGCATGCGCATCGTTATCATTATGATGTCATAGTACTAATTATTTTCAAGGATTCTGATCGACTACAAAAAAAACAAAAATAAAATCCCATCGAAAATTTATACGATTACGGTATATTTTTTCACTGCTACTACTTTTCAGGAATGTGATAAGTATATATTATTAGTTTGATAGGAAGGCACTATCGGCATTATCAGGTTCTCCACCATTGGCTGACTAAAGTGGTACTAGGTAGCTAGCTATCCTGTCAATTACTTGATTGCTGATTGATTCTTGACCTTACGTAATTTGGAGCTGGCTACCACTAACATGATCAGCACTCACTTGGCAGCTAGTGAGCATAAAGAAAGAAGAAAGGAAATTGTTTTGTTTATCATTCCACTATCATATCTGGAATATAGTAGAATGTCCTTACATGTGCATGCAAAAAAAACTGTTACGTAATGTCCAAGAAAAAACTGCAGGACAGTATGCAATGATGTTCTATGTCTGCTGTGTGTGTAACACATACCAAGTAGAAAAAAACTAAATTTGAGTGGGTGTATTAAATATTAGTAATATAATTTATACATGCACAAATGACATTCGTCTTTTTTTTTATTTCATTGACTACCCGTAGGTTCCGCTGAGTCACGTCGACTGTATAATGAAGCAATGAAGCAGGGACACGTAAAGTCCCAGATCAACAAAGCCCTCCTTTATGGGGCTCCAGGAACCGGAAAATCAAGTTCGATGGACCTTTTTGTCGGTAACCCTCCAAGACAAGCCAGAATAAGCACTCCTTTAGCTGCTCGTCCAATTACAATGATTCAAATGGGAATCACATCAAAGGAGTGGAAAAAGCTTCATCCAAAAGAACGGAAAGAAATTCTAGCAAGGGCCATATATACTCAGCTTCATGCCAACGACACATCAGCTAATTCTGGTGAGGGTTCTGATTCTGATGAAATATTAACGACTCCTGAGCATAAAGAAGCTCGTAGTAAAGAGGATAAGTCGTCACGTGACGTACATCCACGAGTACACCCAGCAACTCCTTCCAGTCCAACATCTGCTAGGAAACCAAAGAAAGGTTCTCATTCAAAGGAAAAGATTTCACTGCCATCCCTTGGCACACACGATGAACTAACAAAATTATTGGATGAAATTTCCAAATCAGATGATCTTGAAGCTTTAACTGTCTTCCGGAAAGTTAAACTAATCGATTCTGGTGGACAACCGCAATTTCATGAGGTGTTACCTGTATTTCTTCGTCGCATGTCCCTCTACATATTTTTCATCAAGTTGTCAGAAGAACTCGCCACCAAGCCCATGGTAGAATATTTTGGGGAGGATGGGAAACGTGTGGGGACACCTTACCAATCAGCTCAGTCCAATGAGCAGCTATTGAAGCACTGCCTTCGCACTTTGCACACTCACAGATCATCTCCCGATACTAAAGGTGAGTGCTCCAAAATCATGATCGTAGGGACCCACAGGGACGAAGAACACCTGTGCACGACCGAGACAAGAGAGGAGAAGAACAAGAAGTTAGAAGAGCTGTTACTGCCGATGTTCCAAGAGGAAGTCGTCTATTACAACCTGGCAGAAAATGAGGTGATCTTTCCAGTCAATGCCAAAAATCCTGAAGAGCTTGATAAGAGTACAGCTAGTGATATCCAAAATGTAGTCCTAACAGAGTGTATGCCTGATCCCATTGATGTGCCCCTTCAGTATTTCTCTTTGGAAATTATCCTTGAAGAAGTCAGCCTTTCTTTAGACAGAGGGGTATTGAGCAAAGAAGAATGCCTTAGAGCAGCAGATAAGCTTTTCTTTAATGAGCATACACTGGATGCAGCTCTCCAGTTCCTAGATGAAATTTCGTCAGTCCTTTATTTCCCCGAGGTTCTGGATGGTGTTGTATTTACTAACCCTCAAGTCCTTTTGGATAAGGTAACCGAGTTGGTGGAGATTACCTATTGCTTGAGAGGTGGAAAAGCACTTCGTGCACTCTCTGGAGGCTGGAAGAAGTTTAAAGATCATGGCATTGTTAGCTTAGAGCTTCTGCAAGAGAAAGAGTTTAATAAGCATTATGTGCCTGATATCTTTACTCCTGTTGATCTGGTCAAGCTCTTTAGAAAGTTGCTCATCATAGCTGACTTTAGTGCTTCAGAGTACATCATGCCTGCCCTCCTTCCTGTTCTTGAAACTGAGAAGGTTCATAAATATCGTGTCTCTAATGATTCACTTGTAGCTCCTCTTGCTCTGGACTTCCCACTTGGAGGTCCTCGTCTCGGTACATACTGCAGTCTTACCTGCTTTCTCATCTCTAATGACAACCAGTTTCCCCGTCCTTGGAAAATAGTGTTGCTTCCTCCTTCCAACACTCCAGCTTGCCTGAATAGAAACTGCACCCAATTCATGGTACCTGGCTTTCCTGGCTCAGTCACTCTGATTGACACATTCTTTCATGTTGAGATCCATGTGGATGACACTGCCGAGAAAGTTTGTAGCAAGCTCTGCTCTTTTGTCTCTCAGGCTGTGTTTGCAGGTTTAAAGAAAGCCATGATAGTTCTTGGGTACAACAACTCGATCCCTTCGAAAGCACTTCTTTGTCCTTGTGGGGCTAAAGATCCCCATGTTGCCACTTTCGGGGATGGTCTCTGGATCTGCAGTCGAGATAACAAAGTATTTGGAGATCTCACTCCTAGACACCTGCTGTGGTGTGATCAACCAGATCATTCTCCTATGAAAGGTTGGTCAAATTTACATCCTTGACTTATTGTCTAGTTTTATTATTATTAATTTAGTTAGTGCCTTCCTTCACTGCTTCGACTTTTAATAATTTTAGTCTTATCTTTATCATGGAATTTGTGATCATTTCATTTGCAGGAGCTTCTGCCTCTTCAACTCCTACTATGATGGAAATCATTTGCTTCCCTCTAAAAGATTCCAAAGTTGATTTGGCTGAAGAAATTGGAACTAAATATTTCAAACTAGGAACTTTCTTGCTTGAAGATGCCACTGGTGCTCGTATTAGTGCCTTGCAAAAAGAGTTGAGATATAATGCACAAGATATCAATTGCGAAATCTTCAGAAAATGGCTGAGTGGGGATGGGAAAAAGCCTGTTTCATGGAAGACTCTAATTGCTGTACTTGAAGACATTGGATTGAGTGAACTAGCAAAATCGATAGCAGAAGTCAAGCAATAAGCACATTATTATTTTTATCTACATTTCATGTGTACATTTTACTTCTGTAGCACTGTTGAATTAAAGTTTTGTGCACATTAAGTATATAATATCAACAATGGGAATTATATATCTTCTTCATGACAGCCTTTTAATTCCTGTGTCTTTCTCTACTCCAACTATGATAGACATCCTGTATCTTCTCCTAACTCTGCAAGACCTTCAAACATTTCATAGAACATTTCTTCAAGAACTTGAGCTCAATTCATTTGTTGAGAAGATTGGATGACTATTTTTATTTCAGTTCTGACACCCAGTAAGGGGGAAAAAAGCAAACAAACAATAAAACAAACCAAAAAAGCACTAGTAGCTATAACACAGAGCAGAGTTCCGCAAGTAAAATTTACTGTTAACAATGAGCTTGATTTAAACAACACGAAATAATTATGTAGTAACAAAAACAATACCTGAATTGAATATCAACATCATTTACAACACTTTAGATGAATATTCAATGGGTTGATCCAAAAGATGTACATCAGGTACACCTTTGCAGAAAGGATTGATTCTTTCCCTGATGAGTCTGCAATTCTTCTTTACAAGTATACAACTGATTCTTCATCATTCATTATACGAGATCCCTCTCATCCAATAAACGACATAGAAATCTCAACTTCCACTCTAGGATACTCTGAATCACCAGTGATGGGGGAATGTTTTATACATCTAAGACCCTGCTTGCAGAAATCACCCAGACTGACCTGCACATTCTTCTCTCATATACTCCAATTTTCAATTCCATAGGAAGCACTACTGATCGCACAGAAAGAGGACTCAATATAACCCATGGTGCAGTGCTTTCTTTACATCCTCTTTGTGGAGTTAGTTGCCAAAGGATTGTATCCATAGGCGTATGAACCATGGGGCTCTGGAACTCTCTCTTTAGCACTCTAAAATAGACCAACTGAACTATTGTGCACAAACCATGGAATACAAAATGCCATGGCAGTTAGTAAAGTAAGGACTACACTGTGACTGGACTGGAACTGGACTGGATTTGTATTGTTCCACAGGTTCACGCACTTTTATTTTTGCTAAGTGAAAAGAGATCAGTAGCTAATCAAGTGGATGAATTCCAAAAATACATCTGTAGATATTATTCCCTTGACTGTTCCATAAGTATTGCCTATTCATATGCCATATTCTCACTTTTCGGAAGCATCGAGGGTGACAGTGTTCTCTTATAAAGTGAGACCAGAATTATATAACCAAAATCGCAAGATTGAGTCCTAGAACCTAGATATTCCATGAAAATCTATCATATCAATGACCTTCAGTCTTATTCTCCTAGAGCTCATTCCTAAACTTATTTAGCTAAAGAATATCTACAAATATACTTTGGAATTTATCCACCTGATTGCTGATTTCTTCTCAATATCACAAGGTACAATGTGTGAACCTACAAATCCAGTCCAGTCCTTACTTTAGTAACTGTGAAATCCCATAGGATCACTACAATAATTCTCATTCATTCTTTTGCGCATGAGCAATTTTTGGGGGTGGGGCAGACAGGTTGCATGGTGGGCATTATTTGCATCAGTGGTTAGCATATGCATTGAAAATTCTGACCGATGTTTGACCGAGAGAAGGCGAGGACTCTGTTTGAAGATCGAGGTGGAGACAGCTTACTTGTTGAGTATCTGCAGTCAGCGCCATTGAATGAGGTTTCATTTACAGTAGAGGGAAGTGTTCTGCGTTAATAACTGGCATCTTTATAAGTACCTGCCTTTAGACATTTGGGTTTAACATTTTAGGTTGTTTTTTTTCCTTTCTCCTTTTGGTCCTAGCTAATCACTGTATGTTGTGCATGCAATTACAGAATGAGATGATGAAGTCCTCAAGGAAGAGGAGCAGTCGTAATCGTCCTTCAATCCTTCTCGTTGGATCCAAGCAGCCCTTACTTGCTTTCACATGTGATTTCCTTTTGATGTGGTTTTAAAACATTGATATTATATCTCAACCACCCCCACCCTCTGCTCAAGCCTCTTTGTGATTGTATGTACTAGCATGTGTGTGGATTCATGTCCTCTATCCCTCCCCTTTATAAGCTGCCGGTGCTTTATGTGGAATTGGCTCAGAAGGTATAAATATTCCTAGTGCTTAACAATAAGGTGTTGATATGCCACCTATGTGCAGTGCATCACATTTTCATAGGTATGTATAATCAGTATGTCTTCTGATTGCCCCTCCCTCTATATATTGTCCCATCGCATTTTGTCCCTAGCATGGACAGTGCTGAGAGAGAGTTCATAGACCTGAACACCTCATGGTCAATCTATTGTATGTTTTGAGATTGACTATTCTGTTTTCGACTTTCTGATGTTGAGACCCTTTACCCATTTTGATATTATACAATCAATTTGACCTTCTCTTGCTTAAATTCATGTAGTCGTTTGTGACATTATATAATGAACTTTGATAACATAATTGCAAACCACCAAATTATCCATCCACATGGAAATCTGTGTATCGTAATTATGACTGTAGCTTAATAACTTGCACCTCTGTATTGACATTATTTTCACATTAATTCCTCTCTCCTTTGATAGGGTTCTTGTACCATCTGAATGTCTGGGATCCTACCCACATGCAAATTCAACTCCCTTTACTCCTTAAGGTATTATCAGTAATTCCCCTATATATTCAGTTTGTCCCTAGCATGGAAGATGCTGATAGATGTGAACACCTCATGGCCCACCACTGTCATTCTATTCTGTACTTATGACTTTCTAATATTGAGACCCTTTACCCAGCTAATGTGTATAGAGTGGCAGTACAGGATCTTGACTTTAAATGTTGATGTGTCTCTCCAGAGAGGTTGTAGCACTTCCAGTCAATATGATTGTTCCTTTTTGTTTCATAATGGCTCCCTTTCTATTATCAAGCCAGTATGTTTTTTAGGCTGAGAATGAATTTATTTTAGGAGGGTGTGCTCTAATATGAATCCATGCATAGTTCAAGCATGTTTTAACTAACCTTAATTAAACCCAGAAAGTGCTGAAGTCGTGGGAGTGTAGAACTTTGAGTATTAGATGCCCCAGATCAGGTTTTACTCCTAGGCTATCACATGTTGAACACACACACACTCTATAGGGTTTCATACGAATCTTCCAAAAAGGGGGAACCACTTGAAGCCCCTTTCCCTTCAAAATAATTAGTAGAGTAGCAAAGCCATTAAGAGACCACCTCTATTTATAGACTACATTTTCCACTGTATAGCTACATGAATTCTTATCACCACATCGTCTCAAGAGAGAATGCAAGTATCAGGCATCATGCAATAAGCTTCAGTCCCAAGTTGTACGTATCAATGGGGCGTACAGACAATATACTTATTAACCCCTTGCTTGGTGAAGTCTTGATGAAGTAGTTTAAATTATGTATGGTGGGCATTATTATGTGACAGTATCAGCTTAAATCATGCTTTTAATAATGAAACTATCACAGGCTTTGTCATTTAATGACCATCAATCCCTTACTTGGTCATTTTCCTTCCACATGTGATTTTCTTTTGATATTGTTTTTGAGCATTAATATTCTCTCTCTCTCTCTCTCTCTCTCTCTCTCTCTCTCTCTCTCTCTCTCTCCAGCCTCTTTGTGATCGTAATGAACTATATATGTACCAACATGTGGAATCATGTCCTCTATGCCTCTTTTCCAGCTTCCCCCTTTAGAATACAGAAGGGTATCAATATGCCAACTTTATATCCCAGTCAGAGGTACATATAATCAATACGTCTTCTGATTACCCCTCCCTCCCCCTATAATGCTGTCCCATCTCACTTCATCCCCTGCATGCATGGATAGTGCCTATGTAGAGTTTGTAGACTTGAGCACCTCATGGCTGGCCGGCCCACCCCTGTCATCTGGATGACTATATTCTGCACTTGTGATTTTCTAAAGTTTGCCCACTATAGCCTAACTTGCTAAGGAATGGCGTATCCTCATAATAGCACTTTCAGTCAATATGAGTTTCTGTTTCAATATGAATCCCTTTCTATTGTCCCATATAAGTTGAGCTTGGCCTAGGAGGGTGTGTGTAGGCAGAGGATATTTAATATCAACTTGTCAGTCATGAATCACAAAATCAGCTGTCATGCAATGCAAGTAAAATAATCAATTTTTGCTGATTAAGATCTTTCCAGACAGATCCTGCTATTCCATAGAAGACTGCAAACTAAAATGTGTGATATTATCTGATAAGCAACTCTGAGACGTTGCAGTTTTCAGGAAGATCAGACATGTGTGTTAGTGAACTGGAAGTGGTTAGAATCTCTTCCAGAATTGTATGCTCAGCTGGTCACTACATTGTTTTAAAAAAGTATTAAAGTCTGGGGGTTGGAGATAACATGGGAAATCCCCCTCCCCCTCAACACGATACATACACATAATGTGTTGCTGCAATCACTAGTAGTTGATGTTTTTATACCTCTTTTTTTTTTTTTTTTTTTGGACAAACACCCCACCCTCCACATTTTTTTCATTGTTCTAACTAATCACTGTATGTTCTGTATGCAATTACAGAATGAGATGATGAAGTCCTCAAGGAAGAGGAGCAGTTGTAATCATCGCTCTAAGAGACCAAACCCTTACAGATAACCATCAATCCTTCTCACCTTGTACTGTGTTTCTTTAAGGTCCATAAAAGAAATTCCTTTTTGATGTGGTTTTTGTGATTCAAGCCTCTTTGTGGTTGTATGTACTAGCATGTGGATACTCTTATCCTGCTCCCCTTTAGAAGGTGCCAGTACATTATGTTTTCCATGGCTCAAAAGATATCAATGTGCCACCTTTTTCCATGCTAAACAAAGTGTTGATATGCCACCCCTCCCGTGCTGTCCTTTCTATTCAACCTCAATGCATTTCCTACTAACTCCTTCATATCCAGCAACATCCTGTTGTCACATAATTATGTTAATATCCCATGCAGGAGAAATGCTACTGTGTCAGGGCTCACAATAACTCAGTCACAGGACATTTGTCCAGTCATTTTCTGCCTTTGTCTGACCAATTTTTCTATTATAGTAAAACTGCTATTAGATAATCATGTGTGGACAATAATGTAGTGTTACTCTGAGTCCTGTTGTGTGTGTGTCCTACTAGTTGTCCAACTGTCACTTGCACTTATAATAACACCAACCACTTCACAGTACAGCTTTTCCACTGAGTTTACACAAGTACATCACAACTAGAGAATTACTTTTTCTCCAGCAGAACAACAAAGTGAAAAGTGTAATTTGTTAATCAGCCAGTGAGTTGTGTACAGGTTATGCTCAAACCATTGAGTGTTCCATTTTCCTCTGTAATCAGTCTATTCAGAACTAGTGAAATTACCCTTCCACAGTTAACCTCATCATATTGATGGGGAGACCCCCTAAATTAGTGTTAGTTGTGTGTTACTTACCTTATCATGTCATGTGTTTCCAATCACAATCCTGTTAATTTCCTCTGGATACCACATGCACATCCACTGGTTTGTGTGGAAATTCTTACTAATTTGGGCAATGCATATACAGTATGCCTAGAAGGTATATTATCCAGTGACCTTAAAAAAAGGGAGTGTCTTATAGTAAAACACCAGGTAAGGGGTTGATCCTATTGGATGAGAGTACTTATGTTCTATACAACATAATGAGCCCTTCGATGCGTGAGATAATCCCTACACACATACCTCAGCCTGTTTCAATTCCAGGGTCTTCCCTCACACCTTCCAATCACTATGACTTATAACTATAGGCTATCAGTATGTCTTATTGCTGCTATGGATAGTGTTGAGAAGACCTGTAGACCTGAACATCTTTCATGGCATATCCCTGTTGATCTAGAGGTTGTGACAGGGCTAGGGCATTGACTATTTGTGATTTTCTAATGTTGAAACCCTTTACCCACTCTAGTGTATTGAGCGGAATTTGACTTCAAATGTTAAAGTGTCTGAAAATGGAATGGGAAAATATGCTGCACTTAGTAAGTGTTATCTGGATTTTTGAATCTCTTGATCAGCACTCTCACGTGTACCATATTTACTGTGCATTATTTAGAAGTTTGAGTATTATGACAGACAGATTGGACACAACCCTTTAGAGCATATCCCCCATTGGTTGGTATGTACGTATGTGAAATTCCTGCCAGGTTGGGACTGTCACAATTAATGACTACAGCACATACGTAAAGTATGACATAGTGTTAAGATATCATGTGACAGGTGGTGGGTTGCATAACCTCTCTACAAAGGACAAAAGGTTGGGTCCCAAGTGTGTCAGGTTCCACTGCAATAATCTCTATCCAAGTCCAATGTGTCTTCTGATTGCCCTTCCCTCCCCCTAATAATTACATTGTCCCATCTCACTTTGTCCCTAGCATCACTTTGCATCTAGTGAACACTTCATGCCCCACCCTTTTCTTTCTAGATGGTTTAACTTTCTATTGATTATACGAGACTTTATATCATCCATTTAAAATTAATTAGAGTAGTAGCTTTGATAGAGATTTGAGGAGGGTGTGCTACTTTTTCATAATACGAGCATGTTACTGATGGCCTTTTCCCCGTGATAGTTTCATGGTAATTGTTGTCAACCATGTAGTGGAGTAAATCCATAGTGGACCTTGCAGTTTTTATTCTCTATCCATATGTAATCAATGGTCTTCAAATTGTATGCTCTATATAGAACAGGGATCGATACTGAGGGAGGGGCTCACCCATGGTAGTAATATACAATGGATGATGTTCATGCACCCCCTTTCCAATATTACATATTGGTTCTTAATGATGCTCACCCTTGGAGGTATATAATACATTGGATGCTGCTCACCCACCTTCCTGTACTATTACATTGATGCTCACCACCTTTCCCATATTGATTAATGTATGGTAGTAACACATTGGATGTTGCTCACCACCCATCCTGTATTGCATTCCTAATGATGTGTAACTCTTTGCTTGTCTAGAACATAGCATAAGGCAAATCGACCGTATTAATGACACGGAAAGTGTACTGTAGTAAACAAACGTAAACGGAGTCTAAAGAAATGGCTGTATTGAAAAATGTATGGGAAAAGCTTAAAAAGATTTCAAGAGAACTACGTATTTATCAGCTGTAGTATGAAAGTAAGTTACTAGCTCACGTTATCCATCCCTATGGCTCTGGAAGATTACTCAAAAGCTACAAAAACTGTCGACTAATGGTAGAATGGTAACTGCTACAGAAGTTCTCCTTTTTGTTGGATTCAGATAATAATTCTCAGAAACAGTCTTCATTGGTCTGTGTTTCATATTGTTAGAAAATCTAGTCGTATCCATCCATACAGTCCTCGCTATAACAAGCAGCAAATTCGACCAGAATTGTGAAAGCAGTTTACGACACAAAAGCTTGGCTCATGTTTTATAAACTTTGTTATGATCATGTATTTTATGCTATAGAATAGTCTAAAAGTATCTTTCCTGACATATAGTGGAGCAAAAGTTTAATAAAAGAATGGGATGGACGATTGTTGATATTTGATTTTCAACAGGTGGTCGAAAATAAGTAACGGTGGTCGATTGATGGTGCTTTAGTTGATGTAGTAGATTCAGGGTTACAAAATTTCAATTATGAGAGAAATGATTTATATGATGTTAAAGAGTTACTTTCCCTATGGTTTTTGTGAGGCTTTGACGACCATTATGGTACGATGTTAATAATCTGGTCGAAATATGTTTTGAATACGTTTTGAATACCAGTTGCCTGAGTTGTTGCCAGTATTTTTTAAGTTTACCGTATCAGCATTTGTAGGACTAGAGCAGTTGCACTAAAGCTAGCCATACCAGCTGTGTGTATGGACAGGTGGTACCATCTCGTACTGGTACTGGCAAGCTGTAGACTGCTCAAGCCCTTGAGTGTTCTATAAGGCCTGGTATAACCTTATTCATACCACTAAGGTGTGCAATTACCATTGTTCAGTGATTGTTGAAACTATTTTGTCCTGCACTTACTGGGTATTCATTACTCTCTGTTTTCTGCTGCAGCTAAAGGAAAACTGAGATCTGCATTTCGTCCTTGTAAAACTTGGTTGCTGCTGATTTTGTTGACTCCACCTCTTCTTCCCTCCTCCCACAGAGATTGCCTCACCCCAATAAATGGGTCCAGCTGGTCCTTACTGAAGAGCACTTGCACACATGGATTCTGGATCAATTGAAGGTAAGTTATTCATATGCAGAAAGGCTACTTATTTGCGTAATTTGGACCCTTCTATATCAATGATGTGGTTAATGAACCTTTGATGTATGAGATAATCCCTACACACTTACCTCAGCCTATTTCAATTCCAGTGTCTTCCCTCACACCTCCCAATCACTATGACTTGTAACTATAGGCTGTGAATTGATTATGGCCCTGTAAAGTCAATAATGATCCTTTGACCTTTGCCCTTTCTAGGAGAGATGAGGGTTGATGTATCATCACAAGAATCTGAAGATGACAAACTCTATCACTTCATGAATTTATGGAGGCTTTAACTCTACCGAGAACCAGTGGTGACTGATCAGCCCACCCATGTGGCAACACCCACTTATATTGTAGTGGGGTGTTGTCTAATTTTATCATCATTATTTTGTATGAGAGTTCAGTATCATTATTTGATGTGACCAGTTGATACTTTATTGTCAAAATTAATAATAATACACAATAGCTACAAAAAGAAGTTACAACAAAGTCCAAAATAGCACTCCAGTAGGTCCAGTACAGTTCAGTTTCAATGTGGTATCAATTCATCAGGTGGTGAGGCCGTTTGCAACTGAACACTCGATTAGAAAGGAGAAGAAGAGTACTGGATGACATATACATCATATTATTGCTCTCAGGGTGGTGGCACATCCCGCCCACACATGGTTGCTAAGGGGTCATATACTTGCACCATAGATTTTTAACTGCACATGGCTATAAAGCAGCTTAGTAATACTACACACAAAAAAAGAAGAAGAAAGGTCAAGTCCTGCAGGTGCTATGAACAGTTTTCGAATTCAAAGTAAAAAGCATTACTTCTCATCAACCACCAAACTTCACTGGCTGATTTTTGGTTTGTAGCTTTCTAGCATCACTCTCTAAAAAATTTCAGAAGGGTTTGTTGATATCTATTTTACTTCTTGATTTGGCCCAGAAACTTAAATACTCACTTTTGGGAACTCAAAAAGTAAAGTAGCTAGATACCAACAAATCCTTCTGTAATTTTGTAGAGAGGGCTACTAAGAAGCTTTAGGCCAAAAATCAGCCACTTAATTTCAGCAGTCAGTGAGAAACAATGCCTTTTATCTCTAGAGTAAAAAGATTCATATCACCTGTAAGAATTAACCATTTTAGTGTGTGTATTAGTGATATAGCTACTACCATATAACACTGTGCAATTTGAAGTCCATATATAGCTATAGTAATTTTGGAATTTTTAATATTTAACTGTTAGCACGTGCATTGCTATGTGCCACCACTAGGCCTCGATAAATTATGCTAGCATTATTTTTGAGCATTTTAGGTATGTCAAAGCATAAGCATAATAGGCATCATTTTGAGTATTTTAGGTAATTAATTGCTTATTAATTTTTATGCCTGTAGCCATAGAGTCTGCATGCACAGCAGCATGCAAAGTGGAGTTAGCTAAATGTATACAGGGCTCAATTGCAAGGTTGAGTCTCTCAGCACTGTGTCAGGTATTCTGAGCACATGATATACAGCTGGAATGGCTGAAGCAAGTGACCTTGTTGTTTTTGGTACAGACAGCTCACTGAGCTCAGAATTGGAAACAGTGATTATGACATCACTAGACCTATCATTCAAGTACCAGTAGTTAGTTTTCTAGATAAGCTCAGAAAAGCATCCTATAGGAGAGGGCCTTTCAGATGCAGCTCGTGTTGATCAAGTGAAAGTAGTCACATGCAGGATCTCGCATAGAAGCTACTAAGACATTGGAACCTATGGCTAGCTCAGTGGAAAGGGAAATGATTAATTGGCGTGCAACTATAAAGCCTGCAAAATTGCTTTACTCATGCAACCTTCATCAGCAACAGCGGAGTGCATTTTTCACTGTTATCAAATAGTTTTAATTCTCAGCAAACTTCTTCTTTGTTTGGAAGACTACATTGAAACATCAACTACAGAAAAGTAGCTAACAGTTTCGTAACAGTGAATGGGAATAATGAGTATAATGAGTCTCATTTTGTCACAATGTGAATGGGAATAATTAGCATAATGGGTTCAGTTTTTTAGCACAATAGGTAGATTTCAAAGCATAATAGGCACTGTGCATGGGAATTTGAGAATAACATAATAGGGAGAAAAGCTAGCATAATTTATCGAGGCCTAGCCACCACCCTTAAAGAAAGGTTTGAAACATCTGGAGTGGAGATAATGTGGGAAATCCCCCTCCCTCAGCAAAATATCGTGTTGCTGCAATCACTGATAGTTGATGTTGTATACATTACAGATGGAGTTTTGTGCCTTTCCATTTCTTTTGCATCATTACTATATATAGTGTATACAATTGCAGAACGAGATGATGAAGTACTCAAGGAAGAGGAGCAGTCGTAATTGTAAGAGACCAAACCCTTACAGTAACCAAATCATCACCTGTATAATAGTTTCTTTAAGATCCATTTGATCCTATAAGAGGTATGTATATGTGGTAAAATGATATGGCAGCAAGCAACCCTTACTTGGTTATCACATATGATAACCAAGAAAATTTCCTTAGCTGTACTACTAGCATGTGGAATCATGCTCTTACAGAGGATTGCAGGTTGGAGGGAGAAAATTTTGCTTATTGACATAATATACCACTAGCCATTGTTCAGGACAATACCTGGTGGCCTCTTATATGAAGCCTTCTCCCTATGCATAGCTACATACATGAAAGTAAGAGAGAAAACAGACCAGGAACAAGTAAGGGAAAAACATTTCCATGAAATCAAAAAAATGTAGGGATGACCATTGCTCAAAAGGTAAGGAAACAAGGGTAGGGAGTGGAAATGGGATCAATCTTTGTTCTGTATATCCAGCCAACGATCCCTACATATACGTACGTATATTTCTGCACTCTAATCTGTTAATACGTATGTAGGGATTGTTGGCTCGATATACAGGACAAAGATTGATCTCATTTCCCTTGTTTCCTTTTTTGAGCAATGGTCATCCCTACATTTAAAAAAAAATTTTTTATTGCATGGATATGATCCTTGATTATTTTTTGGCTTTTTGTAGTCTGAAGTGGGCATCCAGTATTCAAAGCTTCACGCTTCGTGTGGGAGGGGGTACACTCTCCCCCCTCGAAGCAGCCTCTGGCCACACATTACAAATAACCTTGTCAGTATTGCTCCCATACTAAAAATCCTCTTCCTCTGCCTATGTTTATGCCACCCCTTTCTATGTTGAGGATAGACCTCCTTTTTACATCAACCTTAATACATTATAAATACACATCCACCACCTCAATTACGTATGTACTTTATAGCATACTGTAAAATTACATTTTATCATTTTTAAAAAATTATAACCAGTGAGCTAAAAAGGGGCCTATATGTAAAAACTATGGTATCCTATTACTAGCTAATTTTTTACTATAATTGTAATTTCTTATTTCGCTATAATTCCATTTTGACACTATATGTAGCAACCACCCAACGGTGGAAATCCGTTCTTTTGACAATACTTCCAATATCCCCGGCCCTGTAACACATGTGTAGTGTGCACACACTGAGCATGAGTTAGTAAACATTAATTTTTGTGGTCAGATTAACATGAGTAATTCTAAATCAACTGCGCATGCGTAGTTCTCATGATTGCATATCATCACCGGCAATATAGAGAGCTTTTTCTCTTATCATCGGGTTTGATTTGCGTGAGTGTTGGAGTCAGTCTGCTGATAGATTGTGTCTAAACTAGTGCTAGAGTAGTAGTTTCTCTTCTAAGAGTACTCGGCGTAACTAACTAGTTGAAGTAGCGCCAGCTTACTTGTGGTCGTTTTGGGAGGGCGGGGCTCGCTCTTGATCTCCAAAGCAAAGGTACGTATGATAGTAATCACTAAATAGCTACACTAGCTATAATATAGGTTGCAACTACAGACTCTTGAGCGGTCAGCACAGTCAAGCAGCTGAAAGTTCTAGGGCTCAATAAATTATGCTCCAAATTCTCCCCATAATGCTATTCCCTAATTCTCATGCACATAATGCACAAATCCTTGATCATAGTTTTAAAAAGTTATCTAGCTATAGCTACTTGTATTGGAGCATAGAAGTTTAAATAGTGTCATCCAAAGCAGAAGTTTGCTGGTCTGAAAAGTGAAAAAAAAACAAAAAAAACAACAAAAAACAAAAAAAAACAAAAAAAAAAACAAAAACAAAACAAAACAAAGCACTCTGCTGCAGTAGAGGAGGGCTGTACTAACAGAATCTGTCTGCAAGTAACAGACCAGTGAGGGAGCTGATTAGCATATTTCTTCCACCATTCAAGCTTATCCACTTCAGAAGAAATCACCATCCACTTTTAAGTTGGAAGTTCTAAATCCTCTATTTGATCACCGAAAAAAAACTTGTTGTAGTCAATTAGTAAACTTGCAATGAACAGTCTCTGTGACTTAGTAGTGATTGTAATGGCCAAAATGTTCATATCTTAGGCTATTTCAGTCTCCTATCTCTTTATGTTGCAAAGTTGATGTTTAGCTAGCTAGCTATAATGTGTAATGATGTCCAAATTCTACTTAAAATGCTAAAAAATGCTGCAGCACACCTAAAATGCTCAGAATGCTTCAGTGTGCGTGCACTCATAATGCGCTTAAAAAATGCCGGCACAATTATTAAGGCCTATGAAGTTATTTCGATATCTCAAGATTTTCATTGGCAAATTTTAATAGCTCAACACTATCATAGCTAGCTAGTGCCTGATGGATAAAAACAGATGAAGGAATGCTTTGAAGCCTGTGGTCAATGTATAAAGGAAATCTTCATACTAGCAGTAGTAGTAGCTATAGCTAATACAACTTATAAAAAGGCTGGACTCGATTTGTAACTATTAGCTATTAGAAAATTTCCTTAGCTGTTTTATTTTATGCATCAGCAGTTGAAATAGGAATATGAATAACAGGAGTAGTAGCTAATTCAGAATGTCTTCAACTCTGTGTAATAGCTAAATATCAATAAAAGCAGTCTGCATTAAGAGTATAATAGGAATAGGAATCAGACTTTGTGTAGCATGCTATGAATTATATATCAATATGTATAGCATGTTATGAATAATAATTCATAACTAACTACATGTATAATTTCCAGCCATTCTCATATTATCTTACTGCATGTGAATCAGATACAAGAAGAGAGAAATAATTGCTTTTGATGGCTTTACATTTTGAATGGCTGAGCATTTACCTTCAATATTAAAAGTAGGATGAGAATCATGAGATTTATCGGCATAGTGGCAGTCCTTAGCTACTTTAAATCAACTAGCTTTGATTCCTGTTGGAAAGGCAGTGATGAGCTTATCATTTTAGGTGTGAGAGGATGATCAGGTCTGAACTGGTGCAGTTGTGGAAGTGTCGGGTCCAGTACCTGAGGCAATATTATTGCTTCAATGGCCATAGACCGAAGCAGAGAGGCTACCCCGTCCTTTCCCGCCATGTCTGGTTCATCCCTTTCATTTTGACTGCATGGTGGTTGTTGATAGCTGTCATCTTTTTATACAAGCTCAAAATGCAGGATTTATTAAACAACGGTGAGAATTATGTATAATTTATATTAAGTGTAATGGATAGTTAACCACTATGAATAAAGTTGGTAGAATTACTTTGAAGTGTCTAAATGAGCACCTAAATGAAGTGTCTCTACAAAGATTACCACATACCTTGGTCTGTTCATTACAGAGAGTTAGAATGTGTTGTTATAGTTACTTATAAGTTTGATCTTATTATAACTAGGGTATTTTGACAAGCATTGGGTAGACTTTGCCAGTTTCTGATCCTAAGAAAGCAAGCGATTATGTCCTGTCTTGGTGTGTCTAGCTACCAGGTAGCTCTATAGCTATGATGTTCCATTAAATCACTTCCTGTGTAAAGCTATAAACTTAACTAGTTGCCTATAGTTAGTAAAATCTGAAGTATTAAAAGTCCATTCTTGGTGGTGTTGGTTACGCAATTAAACTTTGATGACATTTAGGTTGCACAGAAGGTGATTTCAGACTTGTAAATGGAACTGGTACTGAGGGTTGTGTGGAGATATGTCTCAATGGAACTGTGTGTGACCAGATGTGGAGTGACACTGATGCCAGTGTGGTCTACAAGCAACTGGGAATGTCATCTACAGGTAGCACTATAACCTAAACTGAATATTTGAGAAGTGGAAATGCAAAATAATTAGATTATTTAATATTGCATATAAGAGAGAGAGAGAGAGAGAGAGAGAGCAGTAGCTCTCTCTTACCCCTCCTCCTTAGGAAAAAAAAATAAAGTCAATAATTATGGTACTCATTATTCATAATGCATTCTATAATTCTACAGTATTCTCAGACTTAATGATTGTCAAAACTCCAAATTGCATGACTGGGACTTTGTACCCACAACCCAATGCTTCATGCTTGCATAAAAAATTCCATCCAGTCTCTGTGATATATTTTTTCTTCTTCATCATCATCTTCTTTTGGCCAACAGCACTATAAGTATAAATGAACCTATAATATAGAGTTGACATCACACTAGCCTACTGAGCTGTCTGCGTTTAACTTTTCTGAGCATGGCTTAGAAATAGGACATGGGTTATAATTATGATAGCAGCAAAGTACATAGTCTAGTAGTTAGCATTGAGATGGGAAGAATAAACTAAAGTGCTTGTAAATCAGAAACCTTATATTACATCATAGAAAATTTCTTTGAGCTATTATAATTATTTTTATTTCTACTAATGAGATAAAATTGAAATACTTATACTTAACTCTTTTAATGCTCTGTTTTTCTATAGGTGATATCACAAGATACTTGCTTGCTTTGAACTTCCTGCTGGTATTGTTGTGGTGGAAGCTTGCCATAACTGAATCTGAAGGAACGCTTAGACCTCACCTATATAAAGGCCCCTGTGGTTCTATGTGCACCAATCACAAGCTTCAATATGGCTGCACTACTGCATACAAGAATGCTTCCATAAACACTTTACCACCCTTTCATGATGACTGGAAGTGGTATCGAAGAAGAAGATCTCTTTTCATCATCCACTATTCTGACCTTCAAGTGTTGGCGCCATTAACATTACTATTGTGTGGCAGTGGCGGATTTAGGGTGGTTCCTAGGGTTCCATGGAACCCCCCTTTCATACAAGAACCCCCTTTCATACAATAAGGCTGGCAGAGTCTTGGCAGAGACTCTAAGCAACTTATAAGAGTCTCCTAACCTACGCACTACTAATTCGATCTTCTTATTCTACGATCGATCGCGGGCTCCGCCTTTTCCGGAACTGTTTAGCTAGAAAGGGAATTTCCCACTGCTACGTGTTGTTTATAAGCAGCAGGTCGCTTGACACTAGTACTTCAGCCAGCAAGGTCACATGGACCAATCAGATTCATGCTGACATCATTGCCTGCAAATCTGATTGGTCCATGTGACCTCGGTGGCTGAAGTACTAGTGTCAAGCAACCTGTATACAGCCTATAGTGGGTAAAGTTTAACCAAAAGGGTGTGGTTAGGTAAAGTGGGCGTGGCTAAGCCAAAAAATTTTCGGAACCCTCCTTTCCATTTTTCTAGATCCGCCACTGTGTGGTGATGTTGAAACTAATCCTGGTCCTGGTGAGTATGTTACTTTATATTCAGTGTGTATTCAAGGAAGTGTATGTGAATCAAGTGTCTATATACGTACACAGTATGTGGGCTAATAATATACCAGAGAAAATTAATAGTATTCATGGCCACAAATGGCTAATTTTGTAACCTGATAGCTACTGTATGTCATAATATGCTAGTATGTGCATTGTACTAGACTGTATATCAACTATGTGGTAATAATGTACCAACTAAAACTCTTAATGTTATTTCATGTATTCTGAATTCATTATTCGGTGAGTGAGCGTAGCAATCAAGCTGACTCTGAGGCTAACCCTCAGCGTATGTGCAAGGGTTATAGTGTGTGTCGTATGTGTATCTGTTACATCCATTACGAAGCCAGTAGTGGTTATAGTGCTTCAATTTCAGCATTAACAATGTCTAGACGATACTCTTCAGTGCTTAATTTTTTGATAAAGGCTTTATTCCTGAAACTATATGTTTGTCGACCATTACCTACTCATCTATAGGTGAGCTCTGTGTCTGTGGTACTCATTCATGAGTGTTATGATTTAAATAAATAGACTATTATATAATCATGATGGGTGGAGTTTCATACTGATGTTATGATTTTATACATTAGGAGTTAAAGATAGCAATGGTTCAGATAACCATAGTTAGTGTTTAGTAATTAATAGCTTAAAAATTGCCTTAGTACTTCCACAAATTTCATTGTTAAATTTTTGTGGTCTGTTCAACAATTATTAACCCTGCACAGTAAAAAGTAACATGAATTTCCCAATTTACAGTAACTAATTACTAGGTTTATCTACTAATCAAAATTCCTAGTTCAGAGTGGCTTTACAGCTAGCTATGGAATGACATCTGCTGATGGAGATAGAACGATACTTTTACCTAGAAATGAATGAACATAATATGAACAGTTAATGAAGATTCATCTTATTCAGTGAAAAACAAGGTTCACATCCCTTCCTGCTCCAAAAGAGCTGGATGAGGCTAGAGTATAGATAGATCTGTTTAATCAGGTATTTTAATGATGGAATCTTTGTTTTTATAGATATCGATGAAAAGACTCTGCTAAGTGAACTAGTTGCAGTGGAGATCAAGTGGCTTCAAATAGGCATCCAGTTTGGCATCAAAAGAGACAAACTTAAAACATTTGAAGAAAATTACTCTTCCACTTTCAGATGTTTGATGGAAACTGTGAGCTATTGGTTGAATGGGAATACAAATGTTCCAGTATCCTGGGAATCTGTACTCACAGTTCTTAATGATCCTTCTGTTGATGAGTCAGGAATAGCAAAGCAAATACAGGAAAAGTACTGCTCCAAGAAAGGTATATTTTTGTGACCACATAATATTTAAAGCTTAGTGCTATACATTAATATGGCATGATATGAGGGGAATATGGGGAAATATTTAGTTTAAGGCTGGCTGTATTGGCCCAACTGCAGGGAGGGACAATATACAACCCGAGAACTGAATATTATTTTAATACTTATTGTACACTCGTGCATTGATATTTCTAGGCCTAGAAGCATCATGAGATAAACTGCTGCAGAATTCAATTAAGCTTACCTATCACCTTCAGAAATTTCAGCCAATAACTCTACTAGGCTATTCCATGCATGTGTAGCCAAGGTGTTGATAATGCCATTGAATATCATGTGAAAATTAAAACTTCCAGATATACAGAAAAAGGAAAATGTGTTTCAAGGTTGCATGTGGAGAGGTGTATGTGACCTCTTTGTCAAATATTTGCCTAGCTAGCAATCAAGTAACAAATTTTAGCTAGAGATTAGCCGATTGACAATGCTATTTTCATATTTTATGAATATAGCCTGTTTGCAGAATTCATATGAATTACTACTAACTATAGAAGACTGCTGTAACTAAGTATATATTATTGTGGCCAATAATCATTATAATAATGGATGGCATTTTTTGAAAAGCCTTCCCCATTTTTCATCTGTTAACACAAGCCTTTCTCTGAACTATTACTGTTACAAAACTGCTCACTTACTTGATAGCTAACCTTTTCATTGATACCAGTTCTCTAGACATTAACACTTCTTGCATGGTGGAAGTGTCAAAACTCTTGATGTAGCTACATCATCTGGTCCAAACTCCAAGATATCATCTGCTAACACAAATCAAAACAGTTCTGTGGATGAGCCTGATAGTAGCACTATGAAACACTCCACTGCTGTCTCTCCATGTGAACTTTCTTTGCATACTCAAAGAGACAGTATTACAAAATTATCACAAGGAGATTCGGTTGTGCTATGTACAAAACTACCCAAATGGCCACCAGTGTGTGATAATTATAATCTCTATCTAGCAGATGAAATATAATCGAAATTCATCACTTTATTTGAAGACATAGGGAGTCTTTCTTGAGTAGAGAAAGTGAAACAGAATTCCAAAAACATGTTAGAGCATCAGCCATATTTCCTTTCAAGAAAGCTACAATGAATGAAATCAAAAAGAATAAAGACAGGAGTTTTTGCAGCTAATTTTTGATCATCAATCTTACATGAATTTTAATTAGCTACAGCTGCATTTGTCTCTAGACTGGAGACAAATTTGTGATGTCACAAGCACCATGTGGCCTCGTTAGTTTGCCACCATTTCCCACTGTAGTTTTGCTTGCAGCTACAGATCTGTAAAAAGATGACAATCGACATGTTAGCAAGTCTAAGACAGGGGTCTGTATCTTAGTATTTTCTTTCTACAAGTCTGCAAACTTACAGCCACGAAAATGGTGGTAAACTAGCAAGGTCAGCACGTGGTGCTTGTGACATCACATCCTGCTACAATTCATTGCTGAATCTGAGCTTTTACGCCAGTCTAGCAACAAATACAGCTGTAACACAGAAACTGTTGGAGGATGGAACTTAATTTTAGGAACCATTTAAACTGGGCACTAGCTGGAGATGCTTTTCACATAATAAATCTTAACTACAATATTTGGATAAACACATTAGGACCTAAAATATGAAAGAAAAAAAAAGGCTTCTACTGAATATTGTTGAAGTTTACCTTGTGCTAGGATGGCAAAGAAAACTGTAGAGGTGATACTAATGCTAGTGGAAAAAATGTTCAAGATTGTAGGCCTTGACTACATGAATTATGGAAATTATGAGCTAAAGAAAATGAATCCCACACCTGTTTTAGGTACCTTTGTGTAGAGTTGTTTATAAGCAATACTGTTTCATTTTCAACATTGATATTTGTACTGTAGTTTGAGTGACAGCTGAATTATCCATGCTGAGTTTCAGACAATTCTGACCTGTAGCATAGAAAATACAAACTCTAACTCAAGCTTCCTTTTGCCTGCTTTGTTCCCTGCCAGTATCAGGGTTGACTGCACTATATATAGTGCCACAGGCTTAAAGAGTAGAACTTTTGTAATTTTTGTTTCTGTCTTCACCAAATCAGATTCCTCAGGGAACGATCTTCCTTCAAATTACAGTCCCCAAAGCTATGAATCAAGTAACCCTCAGATAGAGATCCCGGAACCTACCCTTCCTCTGTTTTCTCAAGACATTGGACCTGATAAGGAGAGTGATCCTCCCCCTGATGATCCTCCAAACCTTCCTAGGAGTGAGCTTCACCTTCCTCTTAATGAGTCCTTTGATCCTCCAGACCCTCCTAGTATAGCTGAGTCCAGACAGGAAAGGAGAAGGATGAAGCGCAAGTTCAAAGGTACCTTAACTAGCTACACATTTGTACTTGTCCACAGGAATAGAGAGGTTGCAATAGCCATGACTTTTTACAAGAAGCTTTACATTGGTGTACACCTGTAAAGTGTAAAGTACATTGCTATTTTACTTCTTGATGGGGTATAAATGGCTCAATTCTGTATACATCTGGAACAATCTCTTGCTGATCCTTAGTTTATTCTGCAAGACTATTTATTGTCAAAATTTCACAGGGAGGGTTGGGAAACTGGGAATTTTCCCACCCAAAAAATCCCTCTCCTCCAAAGAAATTACTTCATCTGAAGTTTTACATCTCTTAGGTCTTGCTGATACTTATGCCCCCGAATTAGTAGTATGAAACCCTGATAGTTAACTTTGGTGTTAGTCAACTGCCAAATGAAATTGTCCACTGAATTTTTCCAACCATGTAGTACATTGGTGGGAGGTGTCATAGTCAGGAGTGACTACCTCCATTGATGACTCCCAGGTGACTCCTGACTAGGTGTGGTATAATGTATGCTCATGAATTAATGAGACCAGTAGTAACTAACTAGGCTTCACCCTAATATACTAATTTTTACGCATATTTTCTACAACTGAAAATATATGGTATATAGGAAGCACATTACATACTAGCTCTCGAGCTTGCATTGTATTTAAAGCAGAAGTATGGATTTCAGATGCCAAGGGATCTTTGTCTGACACTGTTTCTTCTTGGGCTATATATATATCTCGAGTGAATGGTGAAGTTGAGGCAAAATTAGTTAGTTCAAGATATTCTTTTGGCTGTTATTGATTCTTTCACTGCCACCACAATACTGTCCTTCTCATTCGTTGGTTCCCTCTCACACTTTAGAGTTTCACGGCATCCCATATGTCATGGTGCACATGAACACAGTAAGTGATCTGGAACTCTGTGCTAGCAATGCTGAATTTAGTAGCGAAATTTTAATTGTTAAAAATAATTCGCGGGTGATTCAAAAAATAAAAAATAAACACATCAAGAAATTTTCTGCGAAATTTTCCCAATTTACGGTTTTATGTTTCGAGCAATTGCTGAATAAGCTACCATGAAATTATGCCCATTATGCTCAAGTTATGCCCACAGTTTATTGAAATTTGGTTGCCCAAAAGTATACTAGTTGTAGATTTATCTTTTTTCGGTCAGTTAGTCACAAACTATACACATGACTAGTCAGTGGCAGTTGTATTGGAGTAGGAGTGATAACTTTATAAGGATTGATCTTGTTAAGATTGATAATGCACATTCCCAGACAGTTGCTCCCAGAAGGTTATCTTTGAGTGATTGCTTACACTGCATGCATAGGGACTTTACTTACTATTTTTCCAAAATTAATATTCTAGCTTTATGCCTGATGGTAGGGAGTACCTATTATGCTCAAGATTATGCCAGTATATTAAGTTCGAGCCTAGTAGTAACACTGACTATGAGATACTGGGGTAAGGTGCCCAAACTTGTGTGCTGTATTATATAGATAGTGACGTAAAATGGGCATGGCTAGGCTGGTTATTTCTGGGGCACTACAGTCCACCACTGTCTGGCTGGTTTGGGAATGAGATGGCAGTTGTGGTTTCTTTTTACTTCTTAAGAAGTACCCATCTTAATTACACAGCCAGGGCCGGATCCAGGATTTTTAGATAGGTGGGGTTGCAGGACTAGGAGCACACACACACTGGGCCATGGGAAAGGGTCAAGAAAGAACAAGTTATTTGAAGGATCCATGTTGGCTTCACTTGCAGGCTGCCACTTCTTGAGCATTTGCTTCATAATGCACAAATTTGGATCCAAGAAGTCCGAAATTTTCCCCAAATTTCCCTAAATGGCACATATTTGTGTGCATTATATGACAGTATGAGTATAGGCAAAGGTGAATCATCTCAAATTGTTATAGCTAGCTATTACACTCAAACTCTGAAGTGACACATGCAAGGTCACAGGTGTTCATGAAGGAAATCACAGTTAGTATGCACTGAGTTATCTAATGTGTGACCTTGCAAATGAAAGCCAAAGTGTTCCAAAATTTAAAGTGCAAGTTCACAGGTGTGAAATAAGGAAGTCTCAGTTAGTATCCACTGAGTTATCTAATGTGTGAACTTGCCAAACATATACATAGACTTGACCATAGCCTTAGATTATGATGGCAGTAGTAGCTAACCACATTAGTTAAGTTAGCTCATAATATGTTCCTCTAATTATACTACTTTAGAGCAGAAACACAAGAAAATAGATACGGCTAAGCAAGTAGGCGTGATCAAATTGCATTAGCTATTATAGCTAGTGTATCATTTCATAGCTTGGGAACAAAGGGGGGGGGGGGTTGCAACCCCCTCAACCCCACCCCTGGATCTAGCCTTGACAGCATTAGCAATGAAAATATAAAAATGGGTGTGGTTATGGGAGTGGTAGTAGGAGACCCACTATTAAGAAGTACCCTTTAGAAAATCCTGGATCCACCACTGGATGGGGGATCTCAACTTCACCCCTGGATCAAGGGATCCAGCCATGTGCTTGTTATAAGATGCCGCCATGTTGGTGTATAGGTGAAGGATGTGTCTATGAGTATGAAGTGTCTGCTACAAGTCAACTCTGACTTCTTTTTAGTGTTAAAACATAATCTAACATACCAGCAACAGGACTCCTAAAGGCAAACTAGTACATTTCCCTTATACCATGTACACCAATATGGACAAGTCCAACGTTATAGAAAGCCACACCTATTGCAACCTCTCTATAGGAACTAAGGAGACAGAAATATCATACTGTCTGGAATTCATAGGCTCCTGCAGATTATGCTCAGATTTATACACAAGATTCTATTCTCAGATTCTCACTCTAGCCCCTATTATTCTTTCAATTGTACCCATTATTCCCAAAGATTCTCTTATACATAGCTATGGCAACAGGGCTGGATTTGGATTATTAAATAGATGGAGTTGCATGACTATGGGCACACACTGGACCATGGGGGAGGGTGTGGGAAAGGGCATATATGGCATGGGAATTATTTGGAGGACCATGTATGTTGGCTTCACTGATAGTTTGCCACATTTTGAGCTTTTAAAGTTTGTGAATAAAATTGAATAATCCAAGTAGAGTAGTCTCCTATACCATAGATACATTTGTGTATGGTGTTACATTCCTGTGGGTTGTTATAAACTAATGGTTTGTAACCTCAATACATAATCAAGCCATGATAATAACATTGAGGTGCATGCCTATACCAACTATCTCTAATAATGTAGCAGTTATTTTTGCTGGCTTCTTCAAGCTTCTTCTTCAATCTTGTTCAGCTTCTTGCCCTATTCCACCACCTCTAAATGGCATGTGTGGTCAGTCATATGCTAGCATTTGTGTAGGTAAGGGGTGGACCACACCAAAATTATGACATCTTTGAAGTGACATATGCATGGAAATCAGTTTTTATGTACTAAGTTATAAAATGTGTGTCCTTGAAAGTGCAAGTCACTGTTTCTTACCACTTTGATGAAGTATGAAGTATATATAATTATTATGAAGTATTATTATTGTCAAAGTAGAAATGCACATGACCAAGCAAGTAGGTATGGTCAAAATCACTGTGCACCTTTTTAGGGGAGTGGGGGCCAACCCCCCCTCCCCCCGAATATGTTAGGGAAAGTCCAACTTTTGAACTTTGTGGATGTCACCATCTTATTCACCCATAATCTCGACTGTGGGGTGTGTTGGGGTGTGCCAAATTAAACAGCTGTGGGTCCCTTTCCATAGGAGCTGCTGAGTCAGTTTGGGGAGACGGATTTTCACCTGCTGAGCAATATGTATTGATATATTTTCACTAAGTTGTGGTTAATATGGGTACATCCCTGCTGATATCTATTAATTAGTGTGTCATTGATATTTTGTTTGTAGCTCCTCCACTCAGCTTAAGCAATGTTGCTGCAGTCCTAAACAAACTTTCGTGGAGCCGTGTTGGTGGAATACTGAAAATCCCCGAGACTAAGTTAGATGCTATCGATATGGAGTGTGATACGGATGAGGAAAGACTTTTAGCTACTGTTAAGTATTGGCTATTAAATGATCCGAATGCGTCCTGGAGGAGACTTATACACCAGCTTGACTTATTCCACCACATATGGGACCATTCAGATACAGCAGACAGGATACGGAAGTATGCAGAGAAACTAACAGGTTAGTGAGAGCTTCAAACATATTGACATATGTACATGAATAGGTTGCATGTGCAGTTAAAACATTGCTGCTGTTCTGTTCCACAGGACTCAGTTGTATTATCTCTAATCTCCATGACGTTTTACATAATTACATAATTATATTTGCTGAGTCAGCTATATCATTGTAACTACTTGACTGCTGAGACCCATGCCCAGTTGTTAAGAGTAGAGACTCAAAGTCTGTAGTATATGAAACAAAGTTTAATTTTTTGCTTGTCAATTTCATTGCACTATTCCAACAAACCCTGTTATAGTCTATTTACATTCACTCTGACACCTTGAAGTTAATGAGTTATGTATATAACTTTTTACTGGAGTCTTATAGTAGCCACCATTACAACCAGCATGTAATCAGCTCTCTGCTGATGTCTTAAATCGGTCAGGAATCGACAAAGTTATAATGTAATTCCAAGTTGAAATATTTCACATTTTTATTTTTCAATAAAATTTAATTTCGGAAACATTATATACAACATCCAAAAATTTTAAACAACGAATTGTTATTGCATCAAATGTGCGTGAATTAGAGTTCGACTAGTTACTGCATGTACGTATGTAATGGCAGAGTCCGTGGCTGAGTCACAATGTGAGGTGGATTCCTGCATCAGAGGCTATCATGAATACAGAGCAATATGAACAGCAGCTATTGGAGTCTCTTTGTTGTATTAGGGGAACCTACTAATACAATAGATCAATACGCTGTTGCTGTAATTAGAAGTGGACTAGTTGTTGGACATTTGCCTAAGAAGATTTCAAGAGTTTGCTCACTTATTTTGAGGAGAGGAGGTACCATATATTGTATAGTCACCAACACCAGACCTCCCTCAAGGTGGATTAGAGATCCCCTGTACTTTGCATTTTGAAGGGATCGATTCTTTGAGAAGATGCTTAAAAAAATGCATGCCCAATCTCAATTCATAATCAGTACTTAAATCATTGTTTTCATCTGCTAAAATTATTATAAAAGTTACTACCGTACAGCGTTTTTTTTAAGTATTTCATTAATCATCAAAGGACAATACAGATGAAGAATTACGGTAGTCTTTTATTCGGTATGGTACGATTATTTTAGCGCATGTACAACAATATCTATGGACTTCGCTTCACAGCTGCTTTTTCACTGGCTTGCATACTATTCTTTGCCTTCATTTTTTCAGGTATAGCCCTCTTCGCAATCGTGGTGACTTCTTAAGTGATGGAATCTAGCTAGCTAAGAAGAAAGTGGACCAGAAGGTTATGTAAGTTACATATATTGCATGCTGTAATTGAATGTACGAACGTCTACATGTGGCTAAATGGTGGCTTTTTATTGGAAATAAAATTTTTTTCGATAGACTGATTACTGAACCGAATTTTTATTCCCACCAAGATTATCCCGCTGTAAGGTACACATTAAGTACATCAATCAATCACCGTTCACATCCACTTCTTCTATCTCTGAATCTTCCACACCAAGTGCTTTATTGTCAACATCAAGTGCTTGACATATTCCAGCTTCGTTCACTATGAATGACGGATTATCAGCAATGTGCTGAACACTCTTGACAAGCCATTTGGCACCAAGTTCTTTCATAGCTGGTAAACATAGGTCAGCAGGTTCCAATCTTGATCCAACTGCTCTGCTATATGACTTGAATACCAGTCTTGAAATTTTTGCCGAAGAAAATCCTTCACAGGCTTATTAACAGAGAGGTCTATTGGCTGTAATAAATCTGTGGTATTAGCAGGCAACAAACAAACATGAATCAAATTCTCTTCAAGAATAGCATTAACACATGGAGTGATTTGACCTTTAAAATTATCCATAATCACAAGGGCAGACTTGTCTTCCCCCAACTCTTTGCTTTTCAACATATGGAATGATTATGGCTTTAATGTATTGAAACATCGTTTCTTCATTTGACCAATGTTTGGGTGAATGTGTAATATCCCAGTCACTCGGAAATTTGAAATGGGGGTGACAACGGTTTGTCTTGACAGTGGAAGTGACATCATTTAGAAATTCAAATGTGAAAAATTGGCAACACTAAATTTGTTCTTTGTTGTCGTGGCTTTTCACTGGACAAATTTCATCCACACAAGAAGTGAATTTGCCCATGGTCTGTAGCCACCAAACTCTTCTAACTTGAACTTATAATATGCCATCACAATACCTTGAGCAGCAGCAACAACAATACATGCAGATACAACACGTCCAGTTTCTCGCAAATATGCTTGCATAACCATTGTCATAGGGTGGAATGTCCCCCTCTTAGAAAGATCCGGGGGTCATTTTACCCTAGGGTGAAGTGACCTGGGGTCACTCTAACCTAGGCTGGAATGACCCCTCAGCCCTAGGGTATATTGACCCCTCTAGGATGTAGTGACCCCCCTGGGTCACTTTGCCCTTTGGTATAATGACCCCTCCCTCCCCGTCTCTACATAGGATGTGGAATTAGACAATCAAATCAATTACTTTGGTGAACATCAAAACTACTTGATACTTTTTTTTCTTCCATGCTGCTGCTGGTGCTGTGATACATTGCTTGTGAAACCACTGAGTCTTGGCATGAGCTGCAACTGATCATTTTCCATATTCAGTTACAAAGGTAATTGCTGCCAAACTTGAGTTTTTTTCTATTTTTTCTGCTGTGGAAATGATGTCAGTGCTGATTTTCTAACAGTTGAAAAGATGATTCCGAAACTTGTGTAATATATGCAACATAGTGACGCTGCAAACAATCACTGCCATTACCCTGAATTTTTGCACATTGACAAAACATATATCCAGTGGAGTAGGAATAGGAAATTTATCGGGGGGAGGGGGGGCAAGAATAAGTTAATCACAGTAATAGCAACTAAATTCAATCCTTCTGTCATTAAATTGAACATATACATTAGATAACAGTCAGCAAGCAGCAGTGAAATTGCTGACATCACACTGCAATGACATGTAATTGCTTGGTGCTTCTCAGTTCATTTTTTTTTGGGGGGGGGGGGGTAGTGCCTCTCCATCTATAATATTGGGGGGCAGTGCCTCTCCATCTATAATATTGGGGGGCAGTGGCCCCCCCTGCCCCCCCCTCTCCCCCCATTCCTACTCCACTGTCTGATATCATAAATATAGTCTCGCGGGCCAATCCTTTACCAAAATACACCTCCCACCGCACTGATATCAACGGAAACTGTTGATATTAAATTAGCCAGGGGCTGCTAAAAAAACTGTAAAGAAATATCGTTCTGTGATCATGAAGTGCCGAATACTTATTAGAGCATGCGCAACTCACATGTACACTTTACTTATGTGGGGGTCACTTGACCCTGAGGGGGGTCATTTAACCCTAGATTGGAGTGACCTCCAGGTCACTACACCCTAGGGTAGAATGACCGGGGGTCACTATATCCTCCAACACCGTATCTAAATAGTCCCCCAGCAAAAGTGGCCTACCACGCTTTCTTTCAGGAACTCATTATCATCTGTTTTCCATTTCTCTCTCACACTTTCAAGGTAGTCCTTGATCGAGATGGTACTACTGTTGATTTTCACCCTCAACTTTCAAGAGAAATGTACAGCAGCTGCTGAAACTCCATGCTGACTGCATATCTGCCCATATCAGCACAATCCTTAGGACTATAGCTATCTGAATTAATAGAATTGTCTTCTTTTTCCTAAGCTAGCTTAGCTACCTACGTAAATATATTATACTTCATGTATGGACCACATTTTTTCTGTTTTTTAGCTTCACCCATCACTTTGTCCACTTCCTTATTAGCGAGTGCTACTGCATAATGTTGGATAAAGATCCACTGGGGCTTGGAAGTCCATCCTTAGCATTGAAATACTTCCGTAAAGACATGTCTCGAGTATGTCAGAGCCACATGTTATCTATATTTCCATAATTTAAATTTTCATACAAATATAATTTCTTGTAAGTAATTTTATTCAGACAATTTAATTTTAGAATACCAAAAATATTTTAGTTTTGAATTCTTCTGGAACTACAGTAACTAGTATCAATGCTAAGTAGATTTTTTGAGAGCTATCTAGATCTTGGGGTTATAGTAGGTGAATGCACTGCACATACAGAAAGAGAGCAAAGAGCATTATAGAAATGCAACAGTTACTGAAAGGACAACAAAGAGGTTCTATGTAACTGAAGTTATTCTGTAATGTATGGAAATGAGTTATCTCACATAGCCAGCCTCTTGATTGCAACACTAAGATCACTAGCATGTTAGGAAAGGCTATCGTAGAGGTTTTGTCCATAGGACCAGAAGGGGTGTGATTAAGCGAATTAGACTCTTGCAATTTCTTTCTTTTTGCAATAGTCATACAAAATGTTAAATTTTAATAATAAGATCAGTCAGTCCTATTGAAGAGAGCTGCAAGAAATGTGAACAAACTACGTATAGTAGTAAGAGACTTGCTGTGTTCTATATTCTTGGGGAAAGTTTAGTATTATTTTGGACAACATCTAGGGGATGAAATTTCCCCTACGCCCCCCCCCTCCCCCCCTTATGGTTAGTTAGACACAAGAATTAGGTAGTTTGAGGTTTCCATGCAATGGTTAACAGTGATTTCTAAATGTTTGACCTTGTAACTTCCCCTCCAAGTCGAAAATCCTCTTATTTGTATGCTATGGTACATTATGAAAGAGCCAACTTTGGAAAAGTTGGACCATCCACAGCTACTTTAATTAGGTATTGTGTCTCTGAGAGTTTGAGTTGAGCATTTGCATGTGGTGATTATTTTACATATACACCATAGAATATGTGGTTCATGATTGGAAGACTGTCAGTTCAGCAGACTAGATCCACCCTTACATGCTCTTACCTGTACAGAAACTATTATGTGTGTCTATAATTGATTTTGTATTTAAAATCATTGAGTGGGAAATGGGAGTGGTTACGGGAGGAGTATTTTAGTTCCTCCTCAAAGAAGAATCACATGCCTTCATTTTTTCTAGATTCACCTACTGAGCATACAAAGTCACAAAAATAGCATACAATATGAGTGTATAATTTGTTTACTGTGCAATGAAGACATGTGAGCTTGACCAAACCCATTTCTTGCATGTTAGTGATGCTATTCTGCAATCAAGTGGATGGCTACACAAGACATGGAAGTGAGGCGATCATGCTTTTAGCTAAGTAGGACCCTCACCTCTAAATAGCCTAATTGATCCGTTGATAGCATAAACTTCCCCTCCCCTCCCACATTGATTATTAATTGTATTATCCTCAAACATAATACACACCCACACACAAACATCTCAGTGCCTCACTCTCTATATGGAACCCTCCATGGTGCTTTACTAGTACTATAAATTCTGTGTGTGTGTCTTATCTGAGGTAATAGAAGTGTTTGTGTCCTCCCCAGACCCCAGCCTCACCTCTCACAGTTTGCTGGCTGCTCTGGACACTGTGGGGGACAATGACTTGGATTATGTACTTGAGATACCAAAGAGGAAGATGAAGTCACGCGAAGAGAAGATAAAGTACTATATAGATTTTCATCCAAACGCTGGATGGAATCACCTGGCTGGGTCACTTCTCTCATTGGAACAACAGACAGCTCTTAAGAAAGTGAAGGGGAATGTTACAGCTGATAAAGGTAGGTGTGTACACACTAGAACACATTCCACCATGTATCCACCACTACCAGAGTGTCCACACTTCAAAATACACTTTTCCAAGTTAAGAACACGCTCCTTATAAAGTAAAGTTTTCCCAGTATCTGCCAATATGTGGTAATCCCGGGGTTTCATACAGCAGAGAGGGAAAGGGGAGAAACCCCCCTCAGATTAAAATTCCCCCTAAACAAATAATTACTTAATGTGTCTTAAAAATAGTAATCCTGAAAAAGAAACTATCTTCCCTTCCACAGCTAATTGTATATGAAGTAGATCAATAATGCAGTCACAACTTTGCTTTGAATTTTAAGTGCACATGACAGTCGTAGAAAGTAATTAAAGTGGGTGTGGTTACATTTTTCTCACACAGGCATGCCAATATGCATAATCCACCCTGTATCCCAATTCCTGTATGAAACCTGCCCAGTGTGTCTACCACAGTATGGAGATCCCAATGTGTCCACCACTATGTGAAGGTCCCAGTGCATGTGTCCACCACTATGTGGAGGTCCCGGTGCATGTGTCCACCACTATGTGGAGGTCCCAGTGTGTCCACCACTATGTGGAGGTCCCAGTGTGTCCACCACTATGTGGAGGTCCCAATGTGTCCACCACTATGTGGAGGTCCCAGTGTGTCCACCACTATGTGGAGGTCCCAGTGTGTCCACCACTATGTGGATGTCCCAGTGTGTCCACCACTATGTGGAGGTCCCAGTGTGTCCACCACTATGTGGAGGTCCGAGTGTGTCCACCACTATGTGGAGGTCCGAGTGTGTCCACCACTATGTGGAGGTCCGAGTGTGTCCACCACTATGTGGAGGTCCCAGTGTGTCCACCACTATGTGGAGGTCCCAGTGTGTCCACCACTATGTGGAGGTCCCAGTGTGTCCACCACTATGTGGAGGTCCCAGTGTGTCCACCACTATGTGGAGGTCCCAGTGTGTCCACCACTATGTGGAGGTCCCAGTGTGTCCACCACTATGTGGAGGTCCCCAGTGTGTCCACCACTATGTGGAGGTCCCCAGTGTGTCCACCACTATGTGGAGGTCCCAGTGTGTCCACCACTATGTGGAGGTTCCAGTGTACTTGTATATATCAGTGGAATTGATGTGTATGTGTTGTCTACTCATAATTCTGTTCATTTGGAGGAAGTTTTGAAAACTACATAAATGTGGTCTGTGGCATGTAGTGTTGTTGGTCAAATTGAATGTAAACAATCTCTATGGCATGACATCTTGTAACTATACATTCCTATTTGACATTAAGCATGCATACCATTGTGGATATCCCAGGGTTCCAATTGTAATGTGTATAAGGAAGCTTTTGGGGGAGAGTTAGTACGTAGGGGATGTCCCATTCAGCCAAGAAAATAAGCAATCAGGAAGTTACGTAATAGCTGATAGTAGTGTAGTGATCAAAATAACAACCTGACACGACATTCTAATCAAGTATATCAGGTACATGCATAACACCAGTAAAGGCATGTAGTCTTAGTATTCACAATGCGTAGTCATCCTGACCAAAGTGGACTTCAAATTTCAGCTCTACAATGCTATACATTCCTATTTGACATGAACTTTCACATTCTCCCAGTCTAACATAATGTACTGTTGCCTCTGTATTACTTTTTTCCTGATGCAGTGCATTGGTTTTCAGTAAATCTAACCAAAAGTTGTTTTTAGTGTTGATACAATATTGTAACAGTTCCCATTGGTTGGTTATTTCCACTAATTCATCAGTAAATTTTGAGAGAGGAAACCCTACTGTGATTACCCCTGTTAAAGCTGCTGAATTGAAATAATAGTTAGACCGAGGGATCTACCGTCTGTATAAACCTGAAGGCCCTGGGCTGTAGCGTCCCGAGCGTAGCGAGGGCGCTACTAGGGGCCTGAGGGTTTATACAGACGGTAGATCCCGTTGGTCGAGGTGTCTAACTAATTTAGAACATGGCAATAACCTTGACAACCTAGCGCTATAGCTAGCTAGCTAGTTTCAAATACTCGGCGACTCGCCATGCTTAGACTATTTGACGTGAACAACCGAGACATAACAGACGAGCTAGACTACTGTAGCAACCCAAGCTGCCCTCTACCTCACTCGAGCTCCATCTCTGGTCCTGGCCCTGGCCTTACCTTAGAATACGCTGGGGTTGTTCAGTTCATCTGTGATGTCTACGTTGTTCTTGCCAAAAAATCTCAGCGCTACAGCTACTTCCTTGGAAACGGTTAGTGCGTTGCTAAGTTCTAATCAGGCACGGGGTGAATATATGTAGACTTACCTATGCCCTGAGAGGAGGTAAGTATATATGTAGACACCTCCCAGTAAATAAGTGAACTAGTCTACCTCTAACTGACCAATCAGATTGCAGGAATCAATCAAGCCATGTTCTAAGACAATTTATATATCTCAAATTAGAACATGGCTTGATTGATTCCTGCAATCTGATTGGTCAGTTAGAGGTAGACTAGTTCACTTATTTACTGGGAGGTGTCTACATATATACTTACCTCCTCTCAGGGCATAGGTAAGTCTACATATATTCACCCCGTACCTGATTAGAACTTAGCAACGCACTAACCGTTTCCAAGGAAGTAGCTGTAGCGCTGAGATTTTATGGCAAGAACAACGTAGACATCACAGATGAACTGAACAACCCCAGCGTATTCTAAGGTAAGGCCAGGGCCAGGGCCAGGGATGGAGCTCGAGTGAGGTAGAGAGCAGCTTGGGTTGCTACAGTAGTCTAGCTCGTCTGTTATGTCTCGGTTGTTCACGTCAAATAGTCTAAACATGGCGAGTCGCCGAGTATTTGAAACTAGCTAGCTAGCTATAGCGCTAGGTTGTCAAGGTTATTGCCATGTTCTAAATTAGTTAGACACCTCGACCAACGGGATCTACCGTCTGTATAAACCCTCAGGCCCATAGTAGCGCCCTCGCTACGCTCGGGACGCTACAGCCCAGGGCCTTCGGGTTTATACAGACGGTAGATCCCTCGGTCTCGTTGTCTAACTATTATTTAAAGAACTCTATTCATTGCTCGAGGTTGGGGCTATAACAGATGGTGACTTTCAAAAAGTATTTTAGAACTGATGGATAAATTGTAAGGCTATGTTGCTTTTGATATTACTATACATTCTAATCTTAGCACCCACTAAGATTATGGAGCAAGCAATTGCTTAAATGGAAAGAATAAATTAGGGGTCTTAATTTGTTATGCACTATTCTATTTAAGAACTGCTTTCTCGTGGTGGGTTTTACCCAAAACTGGCAAGATCTAGACTAGCTGTAATTTGAAATGATCCTGCAACTTCAGTCTGGTCATAATGCTACGTCAGAATATCAGTCTCTAAAAATATATTATTACATATAACCTGCATGTTTAATATAATTTACACAATCTAGTGGAGTAATTGAAGCAAATGCTTCAGCGAATATGATTCTAGGTGTGTTTGTGGATTGATAACTTAGTTTATTATCTCTAAGATATGACTTCACTTGACTAAATGCTTCCTCAATGGGGTTCAAGTCGGGGGAGTAAGGTGTAAAAATCGTACTAAAGCACCAGTTGCTGAAATCAATTGAGTTACTGCTTCTACATGGTGGATAGATGCATTATCAAGTATGACTAAAGAACAGGGATTGTCGCCACCATCAAATGGAAGTAGTATAGGAAGTAAGCACCGTTGTACAAAATTCATGAAAACATCCGAGTTCACATTTCCCTCTGCAATATAAACATCTTCTATTCCCCGAAAAGTCAGTATCCCTATGGCCGACAACCTCTTACCATATAAAGTAAATTTGTGGGAAACAGGTGTCATGCCATATCCATATTTACGTATTGTATTACGGTGGTTTGATCCTGTTTCATCAATGAAAATGAGTTTTGGGGTTAAATTCCATTATTTCAGAGATATATTTTGCTCTCTGAACATCACACCTTTGTCTTGCTACTAGACGCATTTTCTGTCTTGTCATACCCAGTCTTTTGATGGTACGGCAAATAGTAGCACAATCATACCGGGATCCTGTTATATGTAACAGCTTTTGTTGTATCTCACGAAGATACATGCTGGGTGTACTCAGCAGCGTCTCTAAAATGGTGATTTCCTCAAACTCACTCATTTGTGGTAATGGACCATGCCTTTGGCATTTAGGTGATACATCCTCAGTTGTATAAAAAAGATAGATGTATCTCTCAATTAACCTGATGTTTACATACAGTTCCCTAGAAATCTCTTTTATTCTCTTCTTTTGTAGAAGATACTTCCAAATTATCCGCCATCTAAGGTCTTTTGAGTATCCTTTTGGCATTTTGACTGCTTCTTGTACTGTACAGTAGTTATTTTGAATTTGAATTCTGAGCATGCTCACCTGTGTCTGCTAGCTAGATAGTACATACAGTGTACACAAGGGCTATGGTACTACTGAATTTCACTACACTATATATATTGGTGTCTTAAAATTCATTCTTGTTTGCAGTTAAAATTTGCTACTGAATGGAATGGGAATTTCTGCAAAGTGCAGATTTTAGCTGCCGAAACCAAATCATGCACTACAAGTATAAGTCCTGGGTTCCTGGGTTAGAAGTCCTGAGAACATAGTTTCTTACAATTATATGATGTAAATCTGGGCCATGGGGACCATGATAATTTTAGTAATTATTAAACAAGTTCAACATAAAATTATAACCCTGATTATGCATGAGATTCACAGATCTATTTCTATTCAGCTTACTACATTGTTGATTTAGTTGTCACACTTTTGTATTAGCATTTTGCAATGTGACAAGCAACTTGCAAAACTCTGTATGTGTTGTCTACTCATAATTATGTTCATTTGGAGGAAATGTATTGAAGTTTTGAGAACTACATAAATGTGGTCTGTGGCATGTAGTGTTGTTGGTCAAATGTAAACAGTCTCTATGGCATGACATCTTGTAACTATACATTCCTATTTGACTTTAAGCATGCATGCCATTGTGGATATCCCATGGTTCCAATTGTAATGTGTATAAGGAAGAATCTTAGGCTTTTGGGGAAGAGTTAGTACGTAGGGGATGTCCCATTCAGCCAAGAAAATAAGCAATCAGGAAGTTACGCAATAGTATAGTGTAGTGATCAAAATAACAACCTGACCCGACATTCTAATCAAGTATATCAGGTACATGCATAACACCAGTAAAGGCATGTAGTCTTAGTGTTCACAATGCGAAGTCATCCTGAAGAAAATCTAACCAAAGTGGACTACATTAATATGTTCAAATTTCAGCTCTATAATGTTATACATTCCTATTTGACATGAACTTTCACATTCTCCCAGTCTAACATAATGTACTGTTGCCTCTGTATTACTTTTTTTTCCTGATGCAGTGCATTGGTTTTCAGTAAATCTAACCAAAAGTTGTTTTTAGTGTTGATACAATATTGTAACAGTTCCCATTGCTGACTGGTTGGTTATTTCCACTAATTTTTTTAAAGTACTACTTACCTGATGACTATCCACATGTGAAATATACCACAATACAATTTAGTAAGCAACCACAAAATTAAGTGAGTGATTGTTCCAGGAAATTCCGTATACTATTCCATGTTCACTTGCGTTTCACATCCATATGGAGTATCTATATTATCTATGGCCTATGCAAAAGGCTGTAGAAAACAATCTAGCTCAATTACAATTGGAGCATGTGCATTATGCACACACACGTATGGCACCATACGTATGCCTGGGGCATTTTGTATTGTAGACATATATATATTATAATTTCAATGAGTCATGACCTGAGAGTCAGCTCACTCACTCTACTCACTCACTTAATTAAGATATCTGTAATTTAGGTCCTTATTTATAGGAATTATGTAATCTGTACAGCATATCTGATTATTGTATATGACCACATGAATTCTTTTGCCAACGGATACAGTTGTTAGTACAACTGATAGTAATTTTGTTTGAGTGATTTTAGTCCACTGAGGTCCCAGTGTACTTTTAAATAGCAGTGGAATTAATGTGTATTACACAGAAGATACTTTTTGTGCTCTGTGTTGTTTCCTGCCCATATATTAGCTAGCATATATTCATTTGTTAGACAATAACATGAATAATTGCCTTTGATATAATGAGGTAACTATATCATGTAGTAACCACTTGTTCGGCATACAAGTGATCAGGTATCTAAGTGTCTACTTAGAGACCAACTTAGAAACCTGTGATTGTCATCAGACTATATATACACACAGTTTATACTACTGTCTAAGTCATTAGATCATTCCAGTGAGTGACTACTTGGTTTAAAATAGACACTTCGGCTCTGCCTCAGTATCTATTGTAAACCTTGTAATCACTCACTGTCATGATCTAACCTATACATAGGGGAAAATGTTGATGACTATCATAAATACCGTAGATTGTCAGTGGTATCTTGTGTGGTTGGTCAGGTATAAACAATCTCTATGGCATATATCTGTTAGTTCTGACTTGATCCATCGTATTGCTATTGGTCAAGAATATCTAGGCAAGTGTGCTTTAATTTTCATTTCATAGTTTCTTTGTTTTCATATGATTTCCTTGTTTTGATGACTATTTCACCTTTTTGTATTCAATGAAGATACCTGATGGAGGTTTTAATATATGGGAATTGTGATATTTTGAACATCCAAATAGCAATTATTAAAGGGGGTGGTTAGATTGTTCCTATCTGTTTCATTAAAGTGGCATAAGCTTCTCTATAGTCATGGCTATGAGATACTGTACATGGAAATGATACATACCTACATCAAGGTCAGAGCATGCATACTACAACAGGGGTCAAAGGTCGGATATCTAATGTTGGTTGCAATCTTCGAACTATAGGAGTTCAGTTTTTCTTCTTTTCTTTTTGTGTATTTGTGTAAGAATATTATTAAAGGTGTCATATCTATCACTCCATTGATTCTTTTGCCAACAGATACAGTTCTTAGTACAACTGATTTTTTCGGAGGGTTTTTTGTGTTTTTTCTATTTTACACTTAAGTCCAATTATGCACTCCTTGTTGAGTGTACATATGGCTAGAGGGTGTGAACCAGGATAGGTAAGGTTGTGCATCAGTGTGTGTGTGTGTGTGGGGGGGGGGGGTGGGGGGGTAACAGCTGAAAGTTTATGGAAGGCATTATTTCATTATTATTATTATTGAAATGTGCAACACAAGTCTTTTTATGTCAAAGCAATTCCCACTATATACAGTACCTGTCATTCATCTCTTGATGTTAACACTAAGTGCATGCATACACCTCATATTGTCTTTAGAGCATAAACTATAGTTGACTGAAGTAATACATGCTCATACTATTTCCATTTGTTCCTGTTACTTGTTGAATGGACTTGTTTAGTTGCTCAGCTCATGTTTTATTCTCTATGTTCTCTCCCACAGACCCCTCCCTCACCCTCACTAATCTCACTCAGCTGCTGGAGGATGTGAGGGATTTGGAGTATGTGACTTTGTATCTAGACATCCCTCGGTCAGTGTATAATAGAATAAAAGCACAAGAGTCCAGTAAGTCTGAACGTAGGAAGGCTTGTTGGGAGTGGTACCTGAACAACCTCCCATGCCCTTCATGGCATCACATTGCTAATGCTCTGTATATGAGAGAGGAGCATGGAGTGCTAGAAGTGTTGAAGAGTCGCTACCTTAAAGGTGAGTGTGGTTGTCTGTGATGATTACTGGAATGGTTGATTTGCATGTGTCCTGTCCCCAACTATGTAAAAGCATCATCCTATATGCCACTGTTATTAATTAAATTTGTTCTCTCATAATCGATTGTTGTTGTTGTTGTTGTTGTTGTTGTTGTTATTGTTGTGATTGTTGTTATTTTTGTTTGTTTTAATTCATTGGGTAGATGATATGAATATCGTGTATTAGTCACCTGCTATGGAGTACTGGCAGGAAGTTACATATAAAAATACAATACTCTTTTTGCAGAAATATTATTAATTCAGTGTATTTTCTGCTAAGCCACTCTGTTTTTAGGAAAGAAGAATGAAGGAACCATTTGTAGTAGAAAATGGTAGTTCTTATGAAGAGATGCAGTCTTGCTGATATAGCTACTTACATTCAAGAATGAGCCTTCAACAAGAAAACAGTGTTCTAGCATAGCTGTACTACTCCACTGACAGTTGATAGAATTCTTTCTCTGCATACCTATCACATGGTTTTATAGGCAGAGCTGTAACAAAATAAGACAAGTACAGCTTGGACATGAAGCAGGTTGCCAAAATTTGTCAGCTGATTCAACGTGTGTCTAATTGCTTCAGCCAGTTAGCAGATCGAGGTTATAGTGGTTTGACTACTTCAGCTTCAAGGTTGGATGAGCAGTGCTTGTACATAGCAGAAGATCATCATGGGCTCTAACTGAACTACATTAAACATCTTTACATACTAAGTGCTATATATATTGTGAGATGATCGGTCATTTTCCGAGGGCCATATTTGTTGTATGTCGTGTGGATTAACAAATCTACATGAGGTCTTTCCATATGCAGGGTAACTTACCATGACAGTAGCAATAAATTTGAAGGCTCTCAATATACTGCTCTGAAAGCCTTGCAAATCGGCAGAAAACAGCTATTGGGCCTCTGAATACCTTCTTATCAAACTATGCAGATTAAATCATTAACAGCATTACATAACCACATACCTCAATATCTACAACACATTACAAGCATGCATGACACTTTTACAAGCTATTTGAAATAGGATTACAAGAAGATACAAAGACAACAAGATGTCAGTCTAGGTGAATCTGGTTCTCTGTGATGATTACTGGAATTGTTGATTTGCATGTGAGCCTCCCCAAGGAAGTGTTATTAAAGAAAGTTTAAATTGGTTCTCTAATAATCGATTGTCGTTATTATTGTTGTTGTTATTATTGTTATTGTGATTGTTGTTGTTAATATTTGTTTTGATTCATGGGGTAAGTTGTAATAATGTCATATATTTGACATCTGCTATGGCTAGAATACTGGCAGGAAGTTGAAGAACTTTTGCTGTTTTGCTACAACAAAAATTAATGACCAATTTCCTATGGCCATAAACCAAGGATTTGCTAAATTCATGAATGATTTGCTAAATTCATAAATTCATGAAGAATTCTGAGGCCGATCTATTTATAATCCAGCTAAGCCTAAAATCTTGATAGCTTTACTATTTAACGATAGGCAGCTCCGATACTATCTGCTGCTAGGCTAGCAAAGCGTAGTAACACTCGAATTCAGTGGCAGCTCAATGCCTCTTCTCTTTGTTAGGCCTAGTTGGTCATGTGCTCGTGCATGGTTGTAGCACCAATTCGTCATGGTGATGTATGTATTACCTTGGACTCACGGATTTCTATGGTCTTGCGATATTTTCGAGTACCAGGCCCTCCACAATCATACTTGAAAAAGAGGGCCGGGGGACAAGGCTAATCATGATAAATTTTTGATTTTGATTTATTTTCAGGGTCATTAAAATTAATCACATGACATTTAATTACCTTGTACAAAATGGAGTAAAAGGTAATTATAAGTTGTAACAAAGAAAATAAACAAATTAAAAGCATGAATTATTATTTAACTAAAATTTCCCAATTTATTGTAGCTACTTACATTCAGCCTTCAACAAGAGAGCAATGTTCTAGCATAGCTGTACTACTCCACTGACTGTTAAAGATCGATACTCTGCATATCTAATTCATGTTTTTATATCCACATCAACTGAAACTTTGTTAGCTGATTCCACAGTCTTCTGTGCCTAATTGTTTCAGCCAGTTAACAAACATTGTGGTTATGTTTGACTACTTCAGCTTCAAAGTTGGATGAGCAGTGCTAGTAGGATGCTATAACTGAGCTACAAGTAAAACTATTCTGAATAAAGAAGGAAAGTTAGGGATGGCCGTGTGTGGTTCAAAAAGTTCAGCAACAAGGAAGTGAACTTCATAGGATAAGATAAAATATAAAGGGAGTGAAGTAGGAATAATTAGCTCGTAGTTTGGAAATAATTGTTGCTTACTTGACTGAAGTTTTTAGGCGCTACCTTCACATATCACATAAATATGATTTGCATTAATCATACCCACCAGACTTTCAGCAAGTTTTCTTCTCAAGTGAATAACCTCTGCCTTCAAGCAACACTGACCTCATTTCAGTTTGCTTGATTGACCACATACTGATTTTTAACTGGGTGTAAGTGATGTATGAGCTTGTTTCACTCACCTGAGTAGCCAATCGCTCTAGTATGTCTAACTATTATCTTCTCCAACTGAACCACTAAATTTAATACTCACAAATTTAATGTTGTCATTATTAGGTAATACTTGCCAAGTATGTAACTTGATATTAAGTAAAGTGATCTCAGGAATCAGGACACAGTAACTTACATCTTCACTTTTTTAGAATGACTGAATAAAGAGCTCAAAAGTTGCTCCGGACCCATGCATGTGCTGCTGAAATCGTCCAAACATACATTGTAAAATAAGTGTGCTATGGACATTTTGGTGTGTGAAATGTGTCCATATTGGGACAAAATGTCCCAATACGGACACCAATGGTGTCCACAGCACACTTTCATTTTTACAGTGTACCTATTAGGAAGATTTACTCATTGCATGTTAACAACATTACATAACCACATACCTCAATATCTACAAGCATATTACAAGCATATACATGACAATTTTGCAAATTTAGAAGCTATTTGCAATGAGGTTACAGGAAATCATATGAAGCAGCTGAAAAAAGTATGAGTTCTTCAATGGTTTTGGACTATATACTCAGTTGAGTTACAATGAGCCCTAAATAGTGGTTAGTAGCATTATTATAGTCTGAAATTTTCACTGTTTAACAAAAATTGGAATGTGAACCATAATTATGTTTTGTGTACTGATTCTCTTCAAATCCAACAAGAAGTTCTTGTCAGTATACTTCAGTACAATATAAACTTACCAAATGTTAGAATTCATATGCACAGGCTAGGATAACACTACACATGTATGTTACCTTAGAGATAAGTGTTTAAACTTTGGGTGAGACATGCTGGGTGAATACCCATGATATCTGCATAATGAGAAACTGGACATCTTACAGAAATGTGAGGGTGCTAGTTTTCTCCTTGTTTACCTAAGTGCTGACTGAGCTTGGCCTTTACGTAATAGTTATAGCACTCCCTTCAGTGCTCTAAGTAATTTAGTGTAGTTTGCATGGGTGGATTTACAAAGGAGCTGTACCACACTATATCTATGAGGACAAATCAATCTTGATGACTATAATTGATAATGTTGATTGGCCCCCCCCCCCAAAAAAATAATAATAATAATAATAATAATAAAAATAAATACTGTAAATGGTATAGTGTCAATCAAGTTAATGTTCATGGTACAGTTGGACTAATTTCCTGAGAATCCAAGAATATAGGTGCATTATAGGAGGTGTAACTTTCTCCTCATCAATTTAGACTTCGTCTTCAATTTTTACAATTTTAATAATATTCATTGAGTCTTGATTAGATTTTTGGTCAATAATCACATTGTTTGGAAACCACACATCCTGTAAAACTGTGGATACTATGAAAGTAAGAGTCTTTTGCTTGTTTTGTAACTGTTCCTAGTGTGTTCCAATTGGTGCATAGCTGGATCAGTTGTGCTTCGTTCAATTCATTGCGCATTGCATGCATGCAGCACTGTGCTGTATGGGCTGAACTATATGAGTTTCATACAGCACAGCCTATTCAAAAACGGTGCTGTATGAAGGATATAGCACAGTACTGCTCCTTTGATCCACCCACGCAAAATACAATAATGCATTACACAGCCATATTCCTGTAAAGACTGCAGCTGAGATTTTTGTCATAGTATTTCTATTTATACAACTACTGCAGGTTACCCTATATGAATCACTCTAAAGTGATCCACTTTCTACCTAGCAACCACTAGTGGTACTATCATGTGCATACCATGAAACTTTCCCTGCTGATCTTCGTCGATTCTTGAATAATTTCAAACTTGAAATACAGTCATTTAAAGCAGAAATGGAGAAAGTTCATGTCTACAATGATTTACCCTTGCTCTGTACTTCTCACTTGAATGATTTCAAACTCAAACTATTTGTAATCATTTAGAGAAAGTTCATGAGTATCGTGTCTCCAATAATTTGCTGGTAGCTTTTCTTGCTCTTATTGTAGGTGGGATCCTTGAAAATAATTCGCGAAATATTTAGAAATAACTATCCTCGAAATATTAGTGCCTCAAAAATAGAGCACTATACGGTAATACCGTATAGCTGTAAATGTTGGTGGAGAATTTTATTTCGCAGTTTGGCCATTATCGTATAGTATATTGAGAGCCTTCAAATTTATTGCTATTGTCATGGTAAGTTACCCTGCATATGGTAAAGACCGCATTAATATTGATGATTGAGTATTCAGGCCAAGGACAAGGCTATTCACAGTCATAATTTCCAAGTAACTACACCTGATTAGTTAGATGGAGTGACTACTGCCTTTAGGCATAGTTACCTTCACAAACGGCTAAATAGTTAACTTTCAGGCTTGTTTATACAACAGTTCTGCATGTGCTAGCACACAATAACACATAACATTCATGTTTTGCTTAAGTCATGCCCACCTGAGTTCAATTTTAACCCAACAAATTTTCTTTTTGAATGGCCTGCTCTGCCTTCAAGAGATAGAGTGTGACACTGACCTTGAATGAATGGATTGATTGACCACATACCCATTTTTAACTGGGTATACGTTACTTACTTTGTATGAGCTCACTTCACTCGCCCGAGTAGCCAATCACTCAGTATGTCTAACGGTATTTTCATACTTCATGTCTTCTTTCCATTACTCCCACTAAACCACTAAATTTAATACTCACAAATTTAATGTTGTCATTATTAGGTAATACTTGCCAAGTATGTAACTTGATATTAAGTAAAGTGGCCTCAGTAACATATACATCTAAGGTATAAGCCTCACATCTTCACTTTCTTAGGATAACTGAATAAAGAACTCAAAAGTTACTTCCATGTGCTACTGAAATCATCCAAACATGCCTATTTAGAAAGGAAGATTTACTCATGGACATGTTAACAGCATTACATAACCACATACCTCAATATCTATAAGCACATTACAAGCATATACATGACAATTTTGCAAATTTACAAGCTATTTGCAATGAGATTACAGGAAATCATATGAAGCAGATGCAAGAAGTACTTCTTTGGAATTATATACTCAGTTGAGTTACAATGAGCCCTAAATAGTGGTTAGTAGCATTATTATAGTCTGAAATTTTCACTGTTAAAAAAAAATTGGAATGTGAACCATAATTATTACGTTTTGTGTACTGATTCTCTTCAAATCCAACGACAAGTTCCAGTCAATATACTCCAGCACAATATAAATTTACCAAATGTTAATACATGTTGAATTCACATGGACATGCTCAGTCAGCACTTAGGTAAACAAGGAGAAAACTAGCACCCTCACATTTCTGTGAGATGTCCAGTTTCTCATGATTCAAACATCATGGGTATCCACCCAGCATGTCTCACCCAAAGTTTAAACACTTATCTCTATGGTAACATGCATGTGTATAGGTTTAATCCAACTGAGCTAAGATTGTGGTCATAGTATTTCTATCTACATGCTTCAACCAACTACCCTGTATGAATCACTCCAAAATCATCAACTTTCTGTCCAGCAACAACCTAAGTACCAACTTTGTGCTAGTGGTACTATCATCATGTGCATATATAAATCTATAAAACTTTTGCCTATTGATCCTGGAATGATTTCAAACTTGAATTATTTGACAATTGAGAAATTTCATGAGTATCGTGTCTCCAATAATTTACTTGTAGCTCCTCTTGTTCTTACTTCTCATTTGGAGGTCCTCGTCTTGGTACTTACTGCAGTCTCACTTGCTTTTTGTCTTGAATCACTTATCTTGAGCTAGTTAACAGCATCACATAACAACATACCTCAAGCACATTACATACAAATTTTAATGTGATTACAGGAAGTCATTTAAAGGTTGAATATGAAGAACCTAATAAGTTATGTTGGCAAGACCATCATCCAAACCCAAGAACTACTTCTAGTTCAGATCATTGATAAAAATTCAGTTATATTGGCTATAGCAGCTCCAGGACTTACAATAAATAGAAAACAAAGAAGATTTAGATATTCAACTGGACACATAATTGAAAGTTTACCATCTGTAATGAGCTTTCTAAAAAAGAATCACCTGTTCCTTGCATTGATGAATTTGAGCTTTTAATTTAACAATAATTCATGAGGTTTGTATGATAAAGCACTAGCTATTGAAATATCAAAATCTCATGGAACCAATTAGCTCTTTGTGGAATCAGTGTACATAACATTGTGTGTAAGTGGTTGAACTTTCAATGTTATTACGATTTTCAGGAATGTGATAAGTAAATGTTTGTATGGTGTTAGTTTTATAGGAAGGCACTTCAGGAGTTGAATAGCATTATCTGGTTTTCTGTTTTGGTAATTAACCATTGGCTGACACTGAAGTCAGCAGCTCCAGCTGAAGTGGTACTAGGTAGCTAGCCTGTGAATGGCTAGCAAACTATTGATTGCTGATTGAATGCATAGCCATTCTTGACCTTCCGTAATTCAGCTGACTACTACTAACATGAGTAGCACTTACTTTCCTAGGTCCAATGCACTTGGCAGCTAGTGAGCATAAAGAAAGAAGAAAATAAATTGTTTACTTATCATTCCACTAATATAGTAGAATGTTCTTACATGTGCATGCAAAAAAAGTATTCATATAGCTATTAAATTTTCAATCCCATGGTACAAATTATTCATGGTGTATGCAATGATGTTCTATGTCAGTTGTGTGCATGACACATACCAAGTAGAAAAAAATTAATTTCAGTGGGTATATTAATATAATTTGATGTTTATACATGCATAATAGCCTCGTACCCAGGCCCGCTTTTTTCGCGAGGCAGTGGAAAAGTGAAGGGCCTAGTATAAGTTGCATGCGCATGCACTTAATTAGATACGAGATAATATGTAAAATTTCATCCATGATGAATGATGTAATCATAAAAACGTATGTAGCACGTGCGCATTCAATCAGTGCATGCAGCTAAGGTAAAGCGGGGCTATTTTGAATGGCGGGGCTATTCCGTAGGGTCAAATATTTTCAAAATTTCATGAGCTTACGAGCTCTATTTTGAAAGATATATTCTACCATTATAGTAGATTATATCCTCCAACATTGAGCTCAGTGGTTTCAGAAATATTTGAACCTACGGAATAGCCCCGCCGTTCGAAATAGCCCCGCTTTACTTTATCTATGCTTAAAGCTAGCAAGTTAGCTAGCTAGATCTGACTCCAGACCTTATCCACATCAGTGAAATAAACTAAGACAAGACAAGAACAACACCATCCCTCTCAACCCAATATGGTCAAAAAAGGTAAGACATGATACTTTGATAGCAGCGACTCTTCTCGTCTAACCAGTTGGTGTAACAGATGTGCCCGAAAGTATAGCGAATCCCGAATGGATCGCATGCACATGCAAGTTATACCAGGCCCTTTGCTTTTCCACTGCTCTGCGAAAAAAGCGGGCCTGGGTACGAGGCTAACATGCATAATAACATTCATCCGGTTTTTTCATTGACTACCTGTAGGTTCCGCTGAGTCACGTCGACTGTATAACGAGGCAATGAAGCAGGGACATGTAAAGTCCCAGATCAACAAAGCCCTCCTTTATGGGGCTCCAGGAACCGGAAAATCGAGTTCAATCGACCTTTTTGTAGGTAACCCTCCAAGGCAAGCCAGAATAAGCACTCCTCTAGCTGCTCGTCCAATTACAATGATACATATGGGTGTAACCAAGAAGGAGTGGAAAAAGCTTTCCTCAAAAGAACAGAAAAAAATTCTAGCGAGGGCCATATATGCTCAGCTTCATGCCAATGACAAAGATTCTGGCGAGGATTCTGTCTCTGATGAGGGATCTGGTGAGGATTCTGAATCTGGCGAAAATTTAAGTTCCGATACGACTCTTGAGCACAAAGAAGCTCATAGTAAAGAAGATAAGTCGACACGTGACGTACATCCACAAGTACACCCAGCAACTCATTCCAGTCCAACACCTGCTAGAAAACCAAAGAAAGGTTCTCAATCAAAGGAAAAGATTTCACTGCCATCCATTAGCACACATGAGGAACTAATGGAACTATTGGACGAGATTTCCAAATCAAATGAAGCCTTACCTGTCTTCCGGAAGGTCAAATTGATCGACTCTGGTGGACAACCACAATTTCATGAGGTGTTACCTGTATTTCTTCGTCGCATGTCCCTCTACATATTCGTCTTCAAGCTGTCAGAAGAACTCGCCACCAAGCCCATGGTAGAGTATTTTGGGGAGGATGGGAAGCGTGTGGGGACACCTTACCAATCAGCTCAGTCCAACGAGCAGCTATTGAAGCACTGCCTTCGCACTTTGCACACCCACAGATCATCTCCCGATACTAAAGGTGAGTGCTCCAAAATCATGATCGTAGGGACCCACAGGGACGAAGAACACCTGTGCACGACCGAAACACGAGAGCAGAAGAATAAGAAGTTAGAAAAGCTGTTGCTTCCAATGTTCCGAGAGGAAGTCATCTACTACAAACTGGCAGAAAATAAGTTAATCTTTCCAGTCAATGCCAAAAATCCTGATGAGCTCGATAAGGATACAGCTAGAGATATCCAAAGTGTAGTCCTAACAAAGTGTATACCTGATCCCATTGATGTGCCCCTTCAGTATTTCTCTTTGGAAATTATCCTTGAAGAAGTCAGCCTTTCTTTAGATAGAGGGGTATTGAGCAAAGAAGAATGCCTTCGAGCAGCAGATAAGCTTTTCTTTGATGAGCATACACTGGATGCAGCTCTCCAGTTCCTAGATGAAATTTCATCAGTCTTTTATTTCCCCGAGGTTCTGGATGGTGTTGTATTCACTAACCCTCAAGTCCTCTTGGATAAGGTAACTGAGTTGGTGGAGATTACCTATTGCTTGAGAGAAAATGTTGGTTGTAAAACACTTGGTGCACTTTCTGGAGGCTGGCAGAAGTTTAAAGATCATGGCATTGTTAGCTTAGAGCTTCTGCAAGAGAAAGAGTTTGATAAGCATTATGTGCCTGATATCTTTACTCCTGTTGATCTGGTCAAGCTCTTTAGAAAGTTGCTCATCATAGCTGACTTTAGTGCTTCAGAGTACATCATGCCTGCTCTTCTTCCTGTCCTTGAAAAGGAAAAGGTTCATAAATATCGTCTTCCAGATGATTCTATTTTAGCTCCCCTTGCTCTGTCCTTCCCCCTTGGAGGGCCTCGTCTCGGCACTTACTGCAGTCTCACATGCTTCTTAGTCTCTCCCGACAACCACTATCCTTCTCCATGGAAAATTGTGCTTCTCCCTCACTCCAACACTCCAGCTTGCCTCAATCGAAACTGCACCATGTTTTCTGTTCCTTGCTTACCTGGCTCTGTTACACTTATAGACACCTTTACACATTTCGAAATCCATGTGCACACATCTCAGTCATCACACCTCAAGATGTGTTCCTTTGTCTCTCAAGCCATATTTGCAGGTTTGAAGAAAGCAACAGTGGTCCTTGGTTACAACAACTCCATCCCATCGAAAGCACTCCTCTGTTCATGTGGCAATGGAGACCCTCATGTTGCTACGTTTGGAGATGGAGAATGGATCTGCACTCAACATCCCAATGTATTTGGAGAGTTGACCTCTAGACAATCACCATGGTGTGAACAAGAATTTCACCCAGCTCCAAGTGGTATGTCCATGCATGCATACATACATACATACATACACATACATACATACATACATACATAAACATACATACATACATGAGACCCCCTGTCATTCTAGACAGTTGCAAGTTAGTATCCAGTACTGAGTTATCTAATGTGTGAACTTGCCAAACATATACATAAACTGTTTCTTTCTTGACCATAGCCTTAGATTATGATGGCAGTAGTAACCACATGTGCTGTGGTGTGATCAAGCAGATCAATGATTCTGTTCGTCAAATTAAGAAAGAAACTGGCTAATGTTACATCCTTGACTTAGTTTTATTATTAATTTAGCTAGTGCCTTCCTTCACTGCTTTGACTTTTGATAATTTTAGTCTTGATTATTTCGTTTGCAGGAGCTTCTGCCTCTTCAACTCCTACTATGATGGAAATCATTCGCTTCCCTCTAAAAGATTCCAAAGTGAACTTGGCTCAAGAAATCGGAACTAAGTATTTCGAATTTGGAACTTTCTTGCTTGAAGATGCCACTGGCGCTCGTATCAGTGCCTTGGAAGAAGAGCTGAGACATAATGCACAAAATATCAATCGCCAGATCTTCCGAGAATGGCTGATTGGGGGAGGGAAAAAGCCTGTTTCATGGGAGACTCTAATTGCTGTACTTGAAGACATTGGATTGAGCGAACTAGCAAAATCGATAGCAGAAGTCAAGCAATAAGCACATTATTGTATCTATCTTTATTCTGTGTGTACATTTTACTTCTGTACTCATACTAGCTATAGCACTGTTCAATAAAATTTTTTGCACATTAAATATAATGGACACCAACAGGAATAATAATAGATCATGTATATCCTCTTTATAATAATCTTCTAATTCCAGTGTCTTCCTCTCCTCCGACTAGCTATGATAGACATCCTTAATCTCTTCCTACCTCTACAAGACTCTCTAACAGAAGCGAACTTGGCTCAAGATTTATCATAGCTATACTCTGAACATTTCTTCATTTCTAGCACTTCAGATGAACATTCAATGGGCTGATCCAAAAGATGTACATCTGGTACACCTTTGCAAAAAGATTCTTTCCCAGATTTCGAGCCTGCAATCTTATAATGTGCCGAAGTCTCAGAGTCAAAGCAATCTTCCCATATGTTTCCAAACAATCTCCCCCTTGATGATTGGATATGCTTTCTCATACTTCCTCAACAGCCTGTGGTGTGGTTGGTACCAAACTCTGCTTCCAAGTTGTGACACTCGTTTACAAGTGTACAACTGATTGTACATCATCCATTATATGAGATTCAATGTTCTCCCTCTCATCCAATAGATGACCAACCTCCTGTCCAGCTTATCCCGAATTACCAGTGTTAACTTGGAGAAATGTTTCAGTCATCTAAGACCCTGGCCTGCTTGCAGAATTTGCCCAGACTGACACCACGTTCTTCTCAATTTTCACATGCATCCATAAGAAGCACATAAGAAGCACATAGGAAGCACACAAGTCTCAATCACTGATCTCACAGAAAGAGGACTCAGATCACCCTAATAACTTGCATCCTTTACATGGAGTTAGTGGCCAAAAGATTATGTCTCCACCAATAGCCACAACTCATTAATGTGGAAACCGTCTCTACTGTCTAGTTAGCACTCTAAAATGGACCAACTGAATTATTGTGATTCTCATTCATTCTTTTGCGCATGAGCATTCTCAATTTTAGGGGGTGGGGCAGGCTGGTTGCATGGTGGGCATTATTTGCATCTGTAGTTAGCACATGTTCTGACCGCGAGGACTTACCTGTTGAGTGTCTGCAGTTAGCGCCATTGAACGAGGTTTCATTCGGAGGGAAGTGTTCTGCATTCAAAACTGGCATCTGTGTAAGTACCTGCCTTTGGACAATCAGTTCAACTTGTAAAGATCATCCATTGATCCACCGTCTTTTAGCAAAGACATGTTTTCTTGGAGTCAGGTATGATGTGGATTTACATTGTATACCTATTATGATGTTATGTGACAGCTATGGGCAGTACACATATATAAACAACTTGCTTATCAATGTCTACTCATAATGGTACTGTTGCCTTACGGAATATGATGTGACCTTAATCAAGTTGTTTAAATTATGTGCTGGGTTCATGATTTATGGAAGCAATATCTTTCTTTATATAAATATGCCTTAGCAATGTTTGGATTTACAGTGTACACCCCCCTCCACCTCCACCTCTATAAGTTATTCCTCACTTGTTTACACTTTCAAACCACTATTTCAACTGCTGCATGCTTTTCATTGAGTGGAGTTGCACTTCCAACACAGCTGGTCACTAGATTGTTTACTTTTGGAAAAAGGTTTCTGACCATTTAGTAGGTTTGGGATATTGTGAGCCCCCTCCCCCTTCACCCCCAATACAATAAACTAACATGTTGCATTTCCATGCAATCACTGGTAGTAGTAAAGCACTGATGTTTGTATATACAGATAGAGCAAACACACACCCCACCCCCTCCATACTTCTTTTGGTTCTAGCTAATCACTGTATGTTGTATATGCAATTACAGAATGAGATGAAGTCCTCAGGAAGAGGAGCAGTCGTAATCGTCCCTCTAGAGACCCAACCCTTACAGGTAACCATCATATTTGTTTGTTGGATCCAAGCAGCCCTTACTTGGTTACTTTCCTTTGGTGATTGTATGTACTAGATGCATGTGTGAATTCTTGTCCTCTATTCTTCCCCTTTAGAAGGTGCCGGTATTGATATGCCACCTATTTGAAGTGTATAAGTGTACATCTTCTGACTACCCCTCCCTCCCCCTAAATATTGTACCATCTCACTTTGTCCCCAGCATGGATAGTGCTGACAGAATCTAGATGTATATGGAGATGTTTTTGACTTTCTGGTTTTGACACCCTTTACCCATTTTAGTGTACAATCATTTTGAACTTTCTCTTACTTTGTTGATTGAACCTTGACAGTTATCCATCCACATGGAAATCTGTGCATCATAATTATGACTTTAGCTTCTCCAGGTTGGAATAACTCCACCTCTGTACTGACATCAGTGTCACATTGATTAATCCCTCTCTTCCCTGATAGGATTTTTTTACTATCTGAATGTCTGGGAACCTACCCCCATACACCATACACAACTCCCTCCACCCCTTTCTCTTTCTTTGATTGCCATGGTATAATTGGTACATCTTCTAATTGCCCTTCCCTCCTAGCATGGAAGTGCTGATGGAGTTAGTACACCTCATGGCCCACCACTGTGCTCTCTAATGTTGAGATCCTTTACCCAGGTAATGTATGAAGTCATGGGAATGTAGAACCTTGAGTATTAGATGCTCTGTGTCCCCCCCAGATCAGGTTTTACTCTGGGGCTATCACATGTTTAACACACACACACAATCCCATGTATCAATGTATCAATGGGGCATACAGACAATACACTTGTTAACCCCTTGCTTGGTAATGTCTATGTATGGTGGGCATTATTATGTGACAGTATCAGGTAGAAATAATGAATGTCACAAGCTTTGTCATTTAAGGTATCATTTGTGGTGTGAATGACCATCAATTTCTTACTTGGTCACCTTCCTTCCACATGTGATTTCCTTTTGATTCTCTCTCTCTCTCTCTCTCTCTCTCTCTCTCTCTCTCTCTCTCTCTCTCTCTCTCTCTCTCTCTCTCTCTCTCTCTTCCCCCCCCCCTCCCAGCCTCTTTGTGGTCGTAATATATACTATATATATGTACCAACATGTGGAATCATGTCCTCTATGGCTCTTTACCAGCTTCCCCCTTTTGGTATCAATACATGTATGCCAACTTTACATCCCAGTCAGAGGTACATATAATCAATACGTCTTCTGATTGCCCCTCCCTCCCCCTATAATGCTGTCCCATCTCACTTTATCCCCTGCATGCATGGATGGTGCCTATGCAGAGTTCGTAGACATGAGCACCTCATGGCTGGCTGGCCCACCCCTGTCATCTGGATGACTATATTCTGCACTTGTGACTTTCTAAAGTTTGCCCACTATAGCCTAACTTGCTAAGGAAATGGAGTGGTGTATCCTCATAATAGCACTTTCAGTCAATAGGAGTTTCTATTTCAGTATGAATCCCTTTCTATTGTCCTGTATCAAGCCATATTAGTTGAGCTTAGCCTAGGAGGGAGTGTGTAGGCCGAGAATGTTTAATATCAGTATGTCAGTCATGAATCACCTCTACAATTTTGGACCTAATCAGCTGATTAAGATCTTTAAGTAAGCAGTGGTGTCAATCTTTAAATGGAGGAAGGTTCTATGTATGTAGAGCATACAATTTTACTGCATATTTTGATAAAAACTACAATGTCTCAGAATGGAAAAAAATTGCTTATCAGATACTATATTCAGTTTGCAGTATTCTATGGAATAACAGGATCTGTCTGGAACTGAAACTTTCACACATGCATGGTCAGACATGTGTGTTAGTGAACTGGAAGTGCCAAAATTGTATGCTCAGCTGGTCACAAGTTTTGAAGTCTGGGGGTTGGAGATAACATGGGAAATCCCCCTCCCCTCAACACAATACATACACATAATGTGTTGCTACAATCACTAGTTGTTGATGTTTTTATACATTACAAATCAATTTTTTGGCCAAACACACCCCCACCCCACCCCCTCCACATTTTTTTTTTCATTGTTCTAACTAATCACTGTATGTTGTATATGCAATTATAGAATGAGATGATGAAGTCCTCAAGGAAGAGGAGCAATTGTAATCATCCCTCTAAGAGACCAAACCCTTACAGGTAACCATCAATCCATTTCAATTTTGTCTGTTGGATCAAAGCAGGTTACTTTCTTTTCACTCCTTTTGATGTGGTTGATAATGTATTTCAACCCCCCCCCCCCCCTTCTCTTTGTGATATGTGTGTGAATTCATGTCCTCTATGCCTCCCCTTCAGAAAGTGCCAGTGCTTTTAGTTTATGTGGAATAGGCTCAAAAGATATAAATATACCAATGCTTGGTGTTGATATGCCACCTATGTGCAGTACATTCCAGGTACATATAACCAGTACGTTTTCTGATTGCCCCTCCTCCCACTATATATTGTCCCGTCTCACTTTGTCCCTAGCGTGGATAGAGTTCGTAGACCTGAACATCTCATGGTTCACCACTGTCAATCTAAATATAGATCGATGGTATAGTTTGAGATTGAACTAGTTTTGAAACCCTTTACCCATTTAGCCTAGTTGATTAATTTTGTGACTTTACCAATTATTCTCAAATGTAATAATATTTGAAGTCCTTAATTGCCTAATCACTTCTGTACTGGTATTCACATTGATTAATTCTCACTCCGGTTCTTCTACAATCTGAATCTCTGGGATCCTTTCTTCCCTTCAGAACATGTTGCAAGTTGTTTGCATGACGGAAGGACTCTCTCTGATTGGTATAAGTGGTACATCTTCTAATTCCCCTCCCTCCCCTATATATTCAGTTTCTCCCTAGCAGGGAAGTATTGATGGAGTTAGTAGATGTGCCACCACTGTCGTTCTATTCTGTACTTATGACTTTCTTATGTTTGAGAACCTTTACCCAGTGCAGGAACTTGACTTTGAATGTTGAGGTGTCTCTTCAGAGGTTGTAGCACTTTCAGTCCATATGATTGTTTACTTTCTGTTTCACAATGGCTCCCTTTCTATTGTCTGGTATCAAGCCAGTATGTTTATTTAGGCTGAGAATAAGTGCTCTAATATGAATTCCATACATAGTCGGAGCATGTTTCAACTAGTCTTAAACCCAGGGTGATTGAAGTCACGGGAATGTAATTACTGTGCATTATTTAGAACCTAGATGCTGTTTTACTCTTGAGACGTGATAAGAATTCATGTAGCTATGCAGTGAAACTTGCATTAAGTGACCACAGATGGGCTAAGAAATGCAGAATAGAGGTGGTACTTTTCTTGATGGCTTTGCTTCTAGTTCGGTTAATTTTGGAGGGAACCCTTCCTCTGGTTTTTAACTGGCTTGGATACAGGTTTAGCATGACAAGCGTTAGGGGGTTGCTATGACTCCATAGTTTGCTACTTTAGTGTGGCAAGGTGTCAGAAATGCAATTATTACATACTAGGGTATATAATATGTCAGACATCCTATTGTGCATAATATTGTGTCAATATGAGGATTCATTATCCTTACAGTATTTACTACTACACACCCTTCCACACTTAATCTTTCATCATTCTAGCTAAGGCAGTTCCAAATAAATCACTTGTTTAACGGATTTTTTCTCCTTTCTTATAGGCAGGCAGGACGAGATAAATTTAGATATAAAGTACCTCAGTATACTGTGCATCATACTGTAATGGCATCTCAGTATACTATGTATCATGTTTATATGGTCATGTGTTCTAGTATACAAAGAAACAGCAGTATACTGGGATTCTCTAGTACACAAAGATAAACAGGATATACAAGTTTAAATTTATTTCAATTCTGTCAGCAGGGAAATCCGTTAAACAAGTAATTATTTTGAACTGCCTGAGCACTGTATGTTGTACATGTGATTACAAAATGAGGTGATGAAGTCACAAGAAAGAGGAGCCATTGTAATTAACTCACCTTTATCTGTTCAAGCAGCCATTACTTGGTCACTTTCCTTTCACATGTGATTTCTGTTTGATGTAGTTTCAGACCGTATCAACCACCTCCCCCTCCCCTTCTTGAACCTTTTTGAGGTTGTATTGTGGTTGTAATTGTATGTACTAGCATGTGTGTGGAATCATGTCCTCTATGCTTCTTATCCAGCTTTCCCCTTTAGAAGGTGCCAGTACTTTATGTGGAACTGACCCAAAAGACATCATTTTTCATGTTTGGTGTTGATATGCCACCTATGTGCAGTGCATTAGGTACATATAATCAGTACGTCTTCTGATTGCCCCTCCCTCCCCCTGTATATTATACCATCTCACTTTGTCCTAATGCTGAGGGGGAGTTTGCACATGTGAGCACCTCATATTGCCCACCACTCATTCTAGGTTGTCATGCTAGCACTTTTAATATTTTTCACTTTTTGTGAAAATAAATGTAACTGTTGATGTTGATCCATAATTATGTAATCAATGGTGATATAATTGTATGCTCTATATAGAACAGGGATTCATACGGGGGTGGGGTTACATGAGGGCTCAGTGTCTGAATAATGCTCACCCATGGTGGTAATATTGGATAATACTCGCCTCTTTCTAGTTCTGGGTTCCCATATTACATTGGTTCTTAATAGTGCTCACCATGGTTGGACCCCTTTCCCATATTACATATTGGTTCTTAATGATGCTCACCCTTGGAGGTATATAATACATTGAATGCTGCTCACCCCTTCCCTGTATTACATTGATGCTCACCACCTTTCCCATATTTAATGCATGGTATTTGATTGGACCATATTGCATTCTTAATATATGCTAGCTGAGAAGAATAGGTGTGTCTATATAGTGCACTGTAACATTTGGTTTGGTGTTCTGAATTTCATGTTGCAAGACTATTGCAATCCACTACAGTAGTTTGCAGAACAGTTGTCCTGCATCAGGCAGGGATAGGTGGTGGCTTTGAAGTATTTGTGGCTGGGGAACAATAACATGTTTTCATAGCCCTATTGTTCTTAGCCACTAGCTACTCCAGAGCCACTGCCTTATGCATGACAACTGTTCTGCAAACTACTGTAGACAGTGTGTTGTGCAACTGTCACTTGCACTTATAATAACACCAACCACTTCACAGTACAGCTTTTCCACTGAGTGTGCACAAGTACATCACAACTAGAGAATTACTTTTTCTCCAGCAGAACAACAAAGTGAAAAGTGTAATTTGTTAATCAGCCAGTGAGTTGTGCACAGGTTATGCTCAATGTTCCATTTTCTTTCCTCTGGCATAATGTAATCAGTATTCAGAACTGGTGAAATTACCCTTCCACAGTTAACCTCATCATATTGATGGGGAGACCCCCTAAATTAGTGTTAGTTGTGTGTTGCTGTGTATTACTTACCTTATCATGTCATGTGTTTCCAATCACAATCCTGTTAATTTCCTCTGGATACCACATGCACATCCACTGGTGTGTGTGTGGAAATTCTTACTAATTGGGCAATGCATATACAGTATGTCTAGAAGGTATATTATCAAGCGACTTTAAAAAAGGGAGTATCTTATAGTAAAACACCAGGTAAAGGGTTGATCCTGTGGGTAAAACCAACCATGTATGGACAGTAATTCCAAGTACTCAGAGTACTTATGTTGTATACAACATAATGAGCCCTTTGATGTGTGAGATAATCCCCACACACTTACCTCATCCGTTTCAATTCCGTCACATCTCCCAATCAATATGACAGGCTATCAGTATGTCTTCTTATTGTCCCCCCCCCCCCCCCCCCCCCCTCCCCCCATCTCACTTGTATGGATAGTGGTTGAGAGGGGGTTTGTAACCTGAACATCTCATGGCGTATCCCTGTTGAATGTTGATATAGAGGTTGACTTCGACTTGTGATTTTCTAATGTTGAAACCCTTTACCCACTCTAGTGTATTGAGCAGTTGTGCAGGAATTTAACTTCAAATGTTAAGTGTGTTGTCTGAATTTTTGAATGTCTTGATCAGCACTCTCATGTGTCTGTGCATTATTTAGAAGTTTGAGTAATATGATGCTAGTGTGTGTGACTGCCCCAGACAGATTGGACACAACCCTTTTGAGCATATCCCCCATTGGTTGGTATGTACGTATATGAAATTTCTGCCAGGTTGGGACTGTTACAATTAATGACTACAGCACATACGTAAAGTATGACATAGTGTTAAGATATCATGTGACAGGTGGGTTGCATAACCTCTCTACAAAGGACAAAAGGTTGGGTCCCAAGTGTGTCAGGTTCCACTGCAATAATCTCTATCCCAGTCCCAATATGTCTTCTGACTGTCCCTCCCTCCCCCAATAATTACATTGTCCCATCTCACTTTGTCCCTAGCATCACTTTGTATCTAGTGAACACTTCATGCCCCACCCTTTTCTTTCTAGATGGTTTAACTTTCTATTGATTATATGTGGCTTTATATCATCCATTTAAAATTAATTTGAGTGTAGCTTTGATAGAGATTTAGGTGTGCTACTTTATGGATTCATAATACGAGCATGTTACTGATGGCCTTTTCCCCATGGTAGTTTCATGGTAATTGTTGTCAACCATGTAGTGGAGTAAATCCATAATGGACCTTGCAGTTTTTATTCTCTATCTATATGTAATCGACTGTCTTAAATTGTATGCTCTATATAGAACAGGGATTAATACTGAGGGGGAGGCTCACCCATGGTAGTAATATACAATGGATGATGTTCATGCACCCCCTTTCCCATATTGCATATTGGTTCTTTATGATGCTCACCCTTGGAGGTATATAATACATTGGATGCTGCTCACCCACCTTCCTGTACTGTTACATTGATGCTCACCACCTTTCCCATATTGATTAATGTATGGTAGTAACACATTGGATGTTGCTCACCACCCATCCTGTATTGCATTCCTAATGATGTGTAACTCTTTGCTTGTCTAGAACATAGCATAAGGCAAATCGACCGTAGTAATGACACGGAAAGTGTACTGTAGTAAACAAACGTAAACCTTGTATTTTTACATATTACATATTGGTTCTTAATGATGCTCACCCTTGGAGATACATTGAATGCTGCTCACCCCTTCCCTGTATTACATTGATGCTCACCACCTTTCCCATATTGATTAGTAACACATTGGATGTTGCTCACCCACCTTCCTGTATTGCACCACTGTCATTCTAGAGGACTATTCTGCACCTAATGTTGAGACCACATACCCACTCTTTCTAATGGTGTATGCTCTATATAGAACAGGGATCGATACTGAGGGGGAGGCTCACCCATGGTAGTAATATGCAATATTCTTGCACCACCAAATCACCTGTAAGTGCCTGATCACCCATTTCAATCACCTCTAGGTGCCTGATACCAAATCACACTTAGGTGCCTGCATGATCCCACCTGTAAGTAGGTGCCTGATAACCACCCAATTCAATGTCAGAGCAAATCCAAATATGTAGGTGCCTATTGCTCACACAAACCTTGTACATGATGGGCATTATATGTGACAGTATCAGGTAGAAGTCTCGTTTCTGTTGTAAATGATATCTGATTTGGTTGGAAATGATCATTAATCACTATATGTCACTTTGTCCCTAGCATATTGATAGTGCTGAGGGAGAGTTTATAGACCTGAGGGCCTCATGGCCCACCACTGTCATTCTAGATGACTAATGTTGAGACCATTTACCCACTCTTTCTAATGTTCAGACCCTTTACCCACTCTAGCCTAGCTAATGTGCATAGACTGGCATATCCAGAGAGGTTGTCATACTTTCAGTCGATATGAGCATTCACTTTCATCTATTGTTCTATACCAACCCATTATTAGTTGAGGTATCCTAGAAGGGTGTACTTGGATTCATTTAGTCTTAGCATGTATAAGATCCTTGTACCCAAGGTAGTTTACAAGTCATGGGAATGTGAATTGTAAATGTTTTTCACAGAAAGTACACAACTAGGTAACTGTTACTTGTCCAACCATGTAAAATTGATAACCAATAATAGACCTCTTTAGATGTGAATCTGATGATTGCTTGGTGGGTGTTGTTTGTTTTGTTGACTCCACCTCCTCTCCACAGAGACTGTCTCCCCTGACGATGAAGGATACACTTGTACTCAACCCAAGGATTCTGGATCAACTGAAGGTACATACATGGGCACTCTTTAGAGTTGTTTGGGTACAGAAAGGTTACATTCATATGCTGTGCAATTTAGACCTCTTACCTCTATACCTTTGAATATTCATCTTGATGTGGTTAATGGAATGCCTTTGTTGTGTGAGATAATCCACCTCAGCCTGTATTAATTCCAGCTGGGGTCTTCCCAATCACTATGACTTGTAAAGGAAAAAATATTTATTCTAAATAAAAAAAAGAAAAATATGGATGATGATGTCATAAAGTTATGCTTTATGTATACATGCTACAGTATATGTAACAGTCCCAACTAATTTCTATCCCAGTCTGATAGGTATAATTAGTATGTCTTCTGATTGTCCCTCCCTCCCACGATAATTATATTGTCCCATCTCACTTTGTCCCTTGCATGGATAGTGCTGAGAGACCTCATGCCTTCATGTGTGTTACAATATGGATTCACAATCCAAGCATGTTACTGAAGACCTTTTACCCAGTGCTCACTCTACTCTATTGTTGTTCTGAGTGAGTCTGTCTTTCATGAACTACCCCATACACTTTATATCTTGAATACCGGATAATTGCCAGTATTTAATTTTCCCGACATTTTAAGTTGACCAGCATTTTGTTAAAGCTATCCACACCTACTCTGTGTATGGACAGATGGTACCATCGTACAATGGTACTATGGTACCATTGTACTGGCAAGCTGTGGACAGCTCAAGCCCTTGAGTGTTCCATAAAGCCTGGCAGAACACCACTTAAAGGCCTTCATCGTCCTGGCTCTCTTTCTCTGACATAATGTAATTGGTCTATTCAGAACTGGTGAAATTACTTTTCCACAGCTGATTGCTCCAACCACATCATAATGAAGGGGGAGACCCCCTAAATTAGTGTTGTGTGTACTAACTGATCCTGTTATGTGTTTCATTATGCACACTATCACATGTTAATTTCCTCTGGATACCACATATGTACATGCATGCACATCCACTGGCTTGACTAATATCTGTGTGGCAATAACATACCATGTGCATTATAAACTAATTTCTTATGATCCAGGGACTGTTTTTTTTGGTGGTTGTACTATGTCTAGTATTGGACTTTAGACTGAAGTCCAGGTAAAGGGTCCTTATGGGTATGTCAACCATGTGGTCATTACTTGGGGGAATGATAATACTCTTGAGAGTATTTGCATTGGGAGTATTTAATTCTATTGGTGTGTTATATTCCATACAACATGTGATATATTAATAACTCACATCTTCTAGAGAAGAGTAGTTGGGTCTATACATACTAGTATGAGTCACATGATTGCTTGGTGGGTGTGGTTTTGTTGACTCCACCTTCTCCTTATACGGTACCCATAGAGACTGCCTCCCCTGATGAAGGGATCCAACTGGAACAGTGCTTACACTCACTATCTTCACCCAAGGATTCTTGATCAACTAATGGTACGTACTTTAGAGTTATTTGGGTACAGAAAGGTTACATTTGTATTCTGTGCAATTACCTCCATATCTGAATATTCCATCTTATGTGGTTAATGGATTGGTGAGGTATTTACCTCAGCCTGTTTTGATTCCAGGGCCTTCCCTCACACCTCCCAATCACTATGGCTTATATGTTAATTGATTATGGCCCTTAGTGGATTGACCCTTTGACCTTTGTCCTATCTCATTTTATCACTGGCATGGATAAGTGACACATGGATAGTGTTGAGAGGTGGTTTATAGACCTGAGCACCTCATTATTATTCTCAATGGTTGACGTGTGTACGTATCATTCTAATGTTGAAACCCTTTACCCACTCTGGTGTCTAGGTTATTATGTTAGCACTTTCAGTCAATAATTATGATCGTTCACTTTCTGTTTCAGTATGGTCCCTTTATAAAGTATTGTAAAACATGAGCTTAGCTTTGATAGAGATTTGAGAAGGGTGTGCTACAATATGGATTCACAATCCAAGCATGTTAGTGTTACCAGGTAAGTTTTCAGACTGAACCATGTGAATTACAAGTGTTTTCCATGTAACTGTTGTCAACTATGAAGTGAAATAGAACAGGGACTCGTGTGTGGGTGGGTGGGTGTGTGATAAGATCTCCCCTCCCAAAATTGCTTTAATGGTATTGTTTAAGAAGTAATTCTACAGCCTAATGTGTGTATTAAAATTGAAACTATCAAGGATGTCATTAAAGTTTGTTCTGGACTCTCAGTGACAATTCTCATGTATGGCTGTGCTAATTGAGAAATTACCATTGTACAGGCATTAGACTGCTGCACTTAGTGAGTTTTGAATATCTTGCACTCTCATGTGTACATACCGTAATGTACTTAACTGTACATCATTTAGAAGTTTCATGTTAACAACCCCAGACAGAAATGAAATACACAATCTCACTTTGTCCCTAGCATGGATAGTGCTGAGAGTTTATAGACCTGAACACCTCATGCATGGCCCACACTGTCTTTCTAGACCATTGCTTCAAATGTTTCGTATTCTGATGATGTCATGTGTGCTGGGTGTGCATGATAATGAGATAATGTCGAGCATAACCATTGAAGGCCCTTCCTCTGGCTGTGAACTGTCTCTGATTGCTCCCCTCCCTCCCTCTATATATTGTACCATCTCACTTCGACCTGACACCACCCACTGTCAATCTAGATATGTTTTTGACTTCCTAGTAACACGCTTTACCCATTTTAGCTTGTACAATTCATCTCTTAATTGCTTAAATTCATGTAGTCAATCCTTACCAGTTACTCTAAAATGTTATTATTCTTGAACCTTGATAGTTGAAATCCTTAATTGCCAAACCACCAAATTATCCAGCCACATGATTTTACGACTTTTCCCTGTCATGGAAGTGCTGATAGAGTTAGTAGACACAATCATTCTATTCTGTACTCCTGCATGACTTTCTAATGTAGAGACCCTTTACCCAGCTAATGTGTATAGAGTGGCAGTACAGGAACGTGACTTTAAACGTTGAGGTGTCTCTCCAGAGAGGTTGTAGCATATGATTGTTTGTGTTTACTCTCTGTTTCACAATGGCTCCCATTTAGAGACTGACACATTCTGCCAGCATAGTTTTGGGTCTATCAAAGCAGGAAGCATAATGCTGGCATAATAAGCTATGGTGAACTCCATGGTTGATCTTGATTCTTGAATGTATATATCACATGTGCCTAAACTAGCTATAGCCACTTGACCAAAAGTGAGATTGCAAATAGCGTCATCTTTCAATACAGTCAAGAGCATAATTGAAGAATAATAGGTCAGTAAAAAAGAATAATGACTTTATAATTATACAGCTGGAATTAGAGTTGAATAATAGGGAAGCAAAAAAGCATAATGTGCCAGTCCCTTTTCTGTTTCAATTTGGATCCCTTTCTATTGTCCTGTGAGGTAGCCTCTAGAAGAGGGTGTGCTTAAATTTGTGAGATCACTGAAACACTGATGTTCGTATACATTGCAGATAGAGCTGTTTTTGACAAACACACCCCCCACCCCCTCCACACTTCTTTTTTATTCTAACTAATCACTGTATGTTGTGTATGCAATTACAGAATGAGATGATGAAGTCCTCAAGGAAGAGGAACAGTCATAATCATCCCTCTAGGAGGCCAAACCCTTACAGGTAACCATCAATCCTTCTCAATTTTGTCTGTTGGATCCAAGCAGCCCTTACTCAGTTACTTTCTTTTAATTTGATGTGGATTTGAACATTGCAAATTGTATTTCTACCATCCCTTGCTCAAGCCTTTTTGTGGGGAACTAGCTCAGAATGCAAGTTTGACAAGACCACATATGTGCAGTGGATACCAGTTGCATAGGGTACATATAATCAGTACATCTTCTGATTGTCCCTCCCTCCCCTATATATTGCACCATCTCACTTTGTCCCTAGAGTGGATAGTGCTGAGAGAGAGTTCATTGACCTGACACCTCATGTGTCAATCTAGATATAGTGAGATGTTTTTGAGTGTTGAGACCCCTTACCTTGTTGAATTAGTGAAATCATTTTGAGCCATGGGTCATTCCATATCAATTCAACGAAAGTTGAAATGTGACCCCTTCAGAATTGGATAAAATTTGGTTTGTATGTGAGGAATGATATAATAACCTCTTGTGAAAAATGTTTAGTGTGGATACTGTATGGCTTCTCAGCTAGAGCCAATAAAAACCGATAAAATCCGCTATTTTTGGAGCAGAGGCTACTGTTTATTGCACTGTAACTTTTGGACCATAAACATTTAGGACTATTAATGAATATCCTGTTATAGAGTGAAAAATTTTCTTTTATTTGATGTTTTATGGCTTCATCCGATAAAAATTTGGTGTTGTGCTTAATTAGTAACCTTTGAACCCTGACCAGTTGAAAAATGCTGTTTAGATTTTTTAAAGTTTTCACAGACATTCTCTTTGTAACATCCTCTTGTGATCCTACAAGACAGCCTGTCTATCAGTATGTCCCCCTCCCCCCCTCTACTAGTATGGATAGTTGTTGAGAGGAGGTTTGTAGACCTGAACATCTCATGGCATATCCCTGTTGATCTAGCTAGAGGTTGACATTGACTATTCTGAACTTGTGATTTTCTAATGTTGAAACCCTTTACCCACTCAGCAGTTGTGCAGGAATTTGACTTCAAATATTAAGGTGTTTGAGAATGGAATGGGAGACATGCTGCACTTAGTAAGTATTGTCTGAATTTTTTAATGTCTTGATCAGCACTCTCATGTGTACCATATTTACTGTCCATTATTTAGAAGTTTGAGTATTATGATGCTAGTGTGTGTGACTGCCCCAGACAGATTAAACACAACCCTTTAGAGCATATCCTCCATTGGTTGGTATGTACGTATGTGAAATTTCTGCCAGGTTGGGACTGTTACAAAAGCACATACGTAAAGTATGACATAGTGTTAAGATATCATGTGACAGGTGGGTTGCATAACATCTCTACAGAGGACAAAAGGTTGGGTCCCAAGTGTGTCAGGTTCCACTGCAATAATCTCTATCCCAGTCCAATATGTCTTCTGATTGCCCCTCCCCCTCCCCCTAATAATTACATTGTCCCATCTCACTTTGTCCCTAGCATCACTTTGTATCTAGCATTGATAGTGAACACTTCATGCCCCACCCTTTTCTTTCTAGATGGTTTAACTTTCTATTGATTATATGAGGCTTTATATCATCCATTAAAATTAATTTGAGTAGTAGCTTTGATAGAGATTTGAGAAGTGTGTGCTACTTTATGGATTCATAATACGAGCATGTTACTGATGGCCTTTTCCCCATGGTAGTTTCATGGTAATTGCTGTCAACCATGTAGTGAAGTAAATCTATAATGGACCTTGTCTTTTTTATTCTCTATCTATATGTAATCAATGGTCTTAAAATAGTATGCTCTATATAGAACAGGGATCAATACTGAGGGGGAGACTCACCCATAGTAGTAATATACAATGGCTGATGTTCATGCACCCCCTTTCCCATATTACATATTGGTTCTTAATGATGCACACCCTTGGAGGTATATTATACATTGGATGCTGCTCACCCATCTTCCTGTACTATTACATTGATGCTCACCACCTTTCCCATATTACATATTGGTTCTTAATGATGCTCACCCTTGGAGGTACATAATACATTGGATGCTGCTCACCCACCTTCCTGTACTATTACATTGATGCTCACCACCTTTCCCATATTGATTAATGTATGGTAGTAACACATTGGATGTTGCTCACCACCCATCCTGTATTGCATTCTTAATGATGTGTAACTCTTTGCTTGTCTAGAACATAGCATAAGGCAAATCGACCGTATTAATGACACGGAAAGTGTACTGTAGTAAACAAACGTAAATGGAGTCTAAAGAAATGGCTGTATTGAAAAATGTATGGGAAAAGCTTAAAAAAGATTTCAAGAGAACTTCGTATTTATCAGCTGTGGTATGAAAGTAAGTTACTAGCTCACATTATCCATCCCTATGGCTCTGGAAGATTACTCAAAAGCTACAAAAACTGTCGACTAATGGTAGAATGGTAACTGCTACAGAAGTTCTCCTTTTTGTTGGATTCAGATAATAATTCTCAGAAACAGTCTTCATTGGTCTGTGTTTCATATTGTTAGAAAATCTAGTCGTATCCATCCATACAGTCCTCGCTATAACAAGGAGCAAATTTGACCAAAATTGTGAAGCAGTTTATGACAGAAAAGCTTGGCTCATGTTTTATAAACTTTGTTATGATCATGTATTTTATGCTATAAAATAGTCTAAAAGTATCTTTCCTGATATATAGTGGAGCAAAAGTTTAATAAAAGAATGGGATGGACGATTGTTGATATTTGATTTTTAACAGGTGGTCGAAAATAAGTAACGGTGGTCGATTGATGGTGCTTTAGTTGATGTAGTAGATTCAGGGTTACAAAATTTCAATTATGAGAGAAATGATTTATATGATGTTAAAGAGTTACTTTCCCTATGGTTGTTGTTTGAGGCTTAGACGACCATTATGGTACGATGTTAATAGTCTGGTCGAAAGACGATGGTAATATGTTTTTGAATACGTTTTGAATACCAGTTGCCTGAGTTGTTGCTAGTATTTTTTAAGTTTACCGTATCAGCATTTAGTAGGACTAGAGCAGTTGCACTAAAGCTAGCCATACCAGCTGTGTGTATGGACAGGTGGTACCATCTGGTACTGGCAAGCTGTAGACTGCTCAAGCCCTTGAGTGTTCTATAAGGCCTGGTATAACCTTATTCATACCACTAAGGTGTGCAATTACCATTGTTCAGTGATTGTTGAAACTATTTTGTCCTGCACTTACTGGGTATTCATTACTCTCTGTTTTCTGCTGCAGCTAAAGGAAAACTGAGATCTGCATTTCGTCCTTGTAAAACTTGGTTGCTGCTGATTTTGTTGACTCCACCTCTTCTTCCTTCCTCCCACAGAGATTGCCTCACCCCCAATAAATGGGTCCAGCCGGTCCTTACTGAAGAGCACTTGCACACATGGATTCTGGATCAATTGAAGGTATGTACATGGAGTTATTCATATGCAGAAAGGTTACTTATTTGACCCTTTTATATCAATGATGTGGTTAATGAACCTTTGATGTGTGAGATAATCCCTACACACTTACCTCAGCCTATTTCAATTCCAGTGTCTTCCCTCACACCTCCCAATCACTATGACTTGTAACTATAGGCTGTGAATTGATTATGGCCCTGTGAAGTCAATAATGATCCTTTGACCTTTGCCCTTTCTAGGAGAGATGAGGGTTGATGTATCATCACAAGAATCTGAAGATGACAAACTCTATCACTTCATGAATTTATGGAGGCTTTAACTCTACCGAGAACCAGTGGTGACTGATCAGCCCACCCATGTGGCAACACCCACTTATATTGTAGTGGGGTGTTGTCTAATTTTATCATCATTATTTTGTATGAGAGTTCAGTATCATTATTTGATGTGACCAGTTGATACTTTATCGTCAAAATTAATAATACACAATAGCTACAAAAAGAAGTTACAACAAAGTCCAAAATAGCACTCCAGTAGGTCCAGTACAGTTCAATTTCAATGTGGTATCAATTCATCAGGTGGTGAGGCTGTTTGCAACTGAACACTCGATTAGAAAGGAGAAGAAGAGTACTGGATGACATATACATCATATTGCTCTCAGGGTGGTGGCACATCCCGCCCACACATGGTTGCTAAGGGGTCATATACTTGCACCATAGATTTTTAACTGCACATGGCTATAAAGCAGCTTAGTAATACTACACACAAAAAAAGAAGAAAGGTCAAGTCCTGCAGGTGCTATGAACAGTTTTCGAATTCAAAGTAAAAAGCATCAACCACCAAGCTTCACTGGCTAATTTTTGGTTTGTAGCTTTCTAGCATCACTCTCTAAAAAATTTCAGAAGGGTTTGTTGATATCTATTTTACTTCTTGATTTGGCCCAGAAACTTAAATACTTACTTTTGGGAACTCAAAAAGTAAAGTAGCTAGATACCAACAAATCCTTCTGTAATTTTGTAGAGAGGGCTACTAAGAAGCTTTAAGCCAAAAATCAGCCACTTAATTTCAGCAGTCAGTGAGAAACAATGCCTTTTATCTCTAGAGTAAAAAGATTCATATCACCTGTAAGAATTAACCATTTTAGTGTGTGTATTAGTGATATAGCTACTACCATATAACACTGTGCAATTTGAAGTCCATATATAGCTATAGTAATTTTGGAGTTTTTAATATTTAACTGCATAGGCGTAGGAAGCAATTTAACTTTGGGGGGGCTAGATTTTGAACTTTGTAGTGGACTGCGTGGCTGTTAGGCCACGGCAAGGGGGGGTGCAGGAGGAGGATGTACCTCTTCCCACGTGGAGCATGAAGCAAAATTTCAACTACTTCTTTGAGGCTAGATTTTTTACTTGCACCATCATAAAAATTAATATTTCTGAAGTATTGTATAGCTAACTGTACTGATTAGCTAGAAATATTGGGGGGGCTATAGCCCCCTCAGCCCCCCTGGTTCCTACGCCTATGAACTGTTAGCACGTGCATTGCTATGTGCCACCACTAGGCCTCGATAAATTATGCTAGCATTATTTTTGAGCATTTTAGGTATGTCAAAGCATAAGCATAAGGCCTCTCCAATAAAATCTTAAGTTTCTGGTTTAGTGCTTTGTATATTTCCATGCGGTGACGCTGGTTATTATTATTATTATTTAATCATGAATACCAGGTACCTGAAATCTATAGCGGAATTTCTTCTGGGCCCGAAAAAAGCTATATACAGAAAGTCATTTCTGGGCTTTCCACTTGTACGATCTAACGACTTCTTTTTCCCACACTCCAGCGAAACGCAGATGTGTGAGAAGCATTATTTTTGTAGTGAAGCAGCTGGTAGAGCTCGTTGTGCTGTGTCAGCATGCATCACGTGCACTCACTTGACTACTGAGCATGCGCAATATATTATTAGCAGATGATCAAATTTAGATGCGGGCGGTTGACCAGAAACTAACCATTTTATTGGAGTGGCCTAATAGGCATCATTTTGAAAATTTTAGGTAATTAATTGCTTATTAATTTTTATGCCTGTAGCCATAGAGTCTGCATGCACAGCAGCATGCAAAGTGGAGTTAGCTAAATGTATACAGGGCTCAATTGCAAGGTTGAGTCTCTCAGCACTGTGTCAGGTATTCTGAGCACATGATATACAGCTGGAATGGCTGAAGCAAGTGACCTTGTTGTTTTTGGTACAGACAGCTCACTGAGCTCAGAATTGGAAACAGTGATTATGACATCACTAGACCTATCATTCAAGTACCAGTAGTTAGTCTTCTAGATAAGCTCAGAAAAACATCCTATAGGAGAGGGCCTTTTAGATGCAGCTCGTGTTGATCAAGTGACAGTAGTCACATGCAGGATCTCGCATAGAAGCTACTAAGACATTGGAACCTATGGCTAGCTCAGTGGAAAGGGAAATGATTAATTGGCGTGCAACTATAAAAAGCCTGCAAAATTGCTTTACTCATGCAACCTTCATCAGCAACAGCGAAGTGCATTTTTCACTGTTATCAAATAGTTTTAATTCTCAGCAAACTTCTTCTTTGGAAGACTACATTGAAACATCAACTACAGAAAAGTAGCTAACAGTTTCGTAACAGTGAATGGGAATAATGAGTATAATGAGTCTCATTTTGTCACAATGTGAATGGGAATAATGAGCATAATGGGTTCAAATTTTTAGCATAATAGGTAGATTTCAAAGCATAATAGGCACTGTGCATGGGAATTTGAGAATAGCATAATAGGGAGAAAAGCTAGCATAATTTATCGAGGCCTAGCCACCACCCTTAAAGAAAGGTTTGAAACATCTGGAGTGGAGATAATGTGGGAAATCCCCCTCCCCTCAACACAATAATGTGTTGCTGCAATCACTGATAGTTGATGTTGTATACATTACAGATGGAGTTTTGTGCCTTTCCATTTCTTTTGCATCATTACTATAATATAGTGTATACAATTGCAGAACGAGATGATGAAGTACTCAATGAAGAGGAGCAGTTGTAATTGTAAGAGACCAAACCCTTACAGTAACCAAATCATCACCTGTATAATAGTTTCTTTAAGATCCATTCGATCCTATAAGAGGTATGCATATGTGGTAAAATGATATCGCAGCAAGCAACCCTTACTTAGTTATCACATGTGATAACCAAGAAAATTTCCTTAGCTGTACTACTAGCATGTGGAATCATGCTCTTACAGAGGATTGCAGGTTGGAGGGAGAAAATTTTGCTTATTGACATAATATACCACTAGCCATTGTTCAGGACAATAGCTGGTGGCCTCTTATATCCCTATGCATAGCTACATACATGAAAGAGAGAGAGAAAACAGACCAGGAACAAGTAAGGGAAAAACATTTCTATGAAATCAAAAAAATGTAGGGATGACCATTGCTCAAAAGGTAAGGAAACAAGGGTAGGGAGTGGAAATGGGATCAATCTTTGTTCTGTATATCCAGCTAAAGATCCCTACATATACATATATTTCTGCACTCTAATCTGTTAATACGTATTTAGGGATTGTTGGCTCGATATACAGGACAAAGATTGATCCCATTTCCCTTGTTTCCTTTTTTGAGCAATGGTCATCCCTACATTTTTTTTATTTTTTTTATTGCACAGATATGATCCTTGATTATTTTTTGGCTTTTTGTAGTCTGAAGTGGGCATCCAGCATTCAAAGCTTCACGCTTCGTGTGGGAGGGGGTACACTCTCCCCCTCGAAGCAGCCTCTGGCCACACATTACAGATAACCTTGTCAGTATTGCTCCCATACTAAAAATCCTCTTCCTCTGCCTATGTTTATGCCACCCCTTTCTATGTTGAGGATAGACCTCCTTTTTACATCAACCTTAATACATTTTAAATACACATCCACCACCTCAATTATGTACTTTATAGCATACTGTAAAATTATTTTGGTACATTTTATCATTTAAAAAAAAATATAACCAGTGAGCTAAAAAGGGGCCTATGTGTAAAAACTATGGTATCCTATTACTAGCTAATTTTTTACTATAATTGTAATTTCTTATTTCGCTATAATTCCATTTTGACACTACATGTAGCAACCACCCAATGGTGGAAATCCGTTCTTTTGTCAATACTTCCAATATCCCCGGCCCTGTAACACATGTGTAGTGTGCACACACTGAGCATGAGTTAGTAAACATTAATTTTAATTAGTTTGTGTGGTCAGATTAACATGAGTAATTCTAAATCAACTGCGCATGCGTAGTTCTCATGATTGCATATCATCACGGCAATATAGAGAGTTTTTCTCTTATCATCGGGTTTGATTTGCGTGAGTGTTGGAGTCAGTTTGCTGATAGATTGTGTCTAAACTAGTGCTAGAGTAGTAGTTTCTCTTCTAAGAGTACTCGGCGTAACTAACTAGTTGAAGTAGCGCCAGCTTACTTGTGGTCATTTTGGGAGGGCGGGGCTCGCTCTTGATCTCCAAAGCAAAGGTACGTATGATAGTCATCACTAAATAGCTACACTAGCTATAATATAGGTTGCAACTACAGACTCTTGAGCGGTCAGCACAGTCAAGCAGCTGAAGTTCTAGGGCTCAATAAATTATGCTCCAAATTCTCCCCATAATGCTATTCCCTAATTCTCATGCACATAATGCACAAATTCTTGATCATAGTTTTAAAAAGTTATCTAGCTATAGCTAGTTGTATTGGAGCATAGAAGTTTAGATAGTGTCATCCAAAGCAGAAGTTTGCTGGTCTGAAAAGTGAAAAACAAAAAAAACAACAAAAAAAACACGAAACAAAACAAAGCACTCTGCTGCAGTAGAGGAGGGCTGTACTAACAGAATCTGTCTGCAAGTAACAGACCAGTGAGGGAGCTGATTAGCATATTTCTTCCACCATTCAAGCTTATCCACTTCAGAAGAAATCACCATCCACTTTTAAGTTGGAAGTTCTAAATCCTCTATTTGATCACCGAAAAAACTTGTTGTAGTCAATTAGTAAACTTGCAATGAACAGTCTCTGTGACTTAGTAGTGATTGTAATGGCCAAAATGTTCATATCTTAGGCTATTTCAGTCTCCTATCTCTTTATGTTGCAAAGTTGATGTTTAGCTAGCTAGCTATAATGTGTAATGATGTCCAAATTCTACTTAAAATGCTAAAAAATGCTGCAGCACACCTAAAATGCTCAGAATGCTTCAGTGTGCGTGCACTCATAATGCGCTTAAAAAATGCCGGCACAATTATTAAGGCCTATGAAGTTATTTCGATATCTCAAGATTTTCATTGGCAAATTTTAATAGCTAGTTATGTGTAAATCTCGAGAAAAATGTGATATGATCTCAACACTATCATAGCTAGCTAGTACCTGATGGATAAAAACAGATGAAGGAATGCTTTGAAGCCTGTGGTCAATGTATAAAGGAAATCTTCATACTAGCAGTAGTAGTAGCTATAGCTAATACAACTTATAAAAAGGCTGGACTCGATTTGTAACTATTAGCTATTAGAAAATTTCCTTAGCTGTTTTATTTTATGCATCAGCAGTTGAAATAGGAATATGAAGTAGTAGCTAATTCAGAATGTCTTCAACTCTGTGTAATAGCTAAATATCAATAAAAGCAGTCTGCATTAAGAGTATAATAGGAATAGGAATCAGACTTTGTGTAGCATGCTATGAATTATATATCAATATGTATAGCATGCTATGAATAATAATTCATAACTAACTACATGTATAATTTCCAGCCATTCTCGTATTATCTTACTGCATGTGAATCAGATACAAGAAGAGAGAAATAATTGCTTTTGATGGCTTTACATTTTGAATGGCTGAGCATTTACCTTCAATATTAAAAGTAGGATGAGAATCGTGAGATTTATCGGCATAGTGGCAGTCCTTAGCTACTTTAAATCAACTAGCTTTGATTCCTGTTGGAAAGGCAGTGATGAGCTTATCATTTTAGGTGTGAGAGGATGATCAGGTCTGAACTGGTGCAGTTGTGGAAGTCTCGGGTCCAGTACCTGAGGCAATATTATTGCTTCAATGGCCATAGACCAAAGCAGAGAGGCTACCCCGTCCTTTCCCGCCATGTCTGGTTCATCCCTTTCATTTTGACTGCATGGTGGTTGTTGATAGCTGTCATCTTTTTATACAAGCTCAAAATGCAGGATTTATTAAACAACGGTGAGAATTATGTATAATTTATATTAAGTGTAATGGATAGTTAACCACTATGAATAAAGTTGGTAGAATTACTTTGAAGTGTCTAAATGAGCACCTAAATGAAGTGTCTCTACAAAGATTACCATATACCTTGGTCTGTTCATTACAGAGAGTTAGAATGTGTTGTTATAGTTACTTATAAGTTTGATCTTATTATAACTAGGGTATTTTGACAAGCATTGGGTAGACTTTGCCAGTTCCTGATCTTAAGAAAGCAAGCGATTATGTCCTGTCTTGGTGTGTCTAGCTACCAGGTAGCTCTATAGCTATGATGTTCCATTAAATCACTTCCTGTGTAAAGCTATAAACTTAACTAGTTGCCTATAGTTAGTAAAATCTGAAGTATTAAAAGTCCATTCTTGGTGGTGTTGGTTACGCAATTAAACTTTGATGACATTTAGGTTGCACAGAAGGTGATTTCAGACTTGTAAATGGAACTGGTACTGAGGGTTGTGTGGAGATATGTCTCAATGGAACTGTGTGTGACCAGATGTGGAGTGACACTGATGCCAGTGTGGTCTACAAGCAACTGGGAATGTCATCTACAGGTAGCACTATAACCTAAACTGAATATTTGAGAAGTGGAAATGCAAAATAATTAGTCCATAATAAATTATTTAATATTGCATATAAGTGAGAGAGAGAGAGAGAGAGAGAGAGAGAGAGAGAGAGAGAGAGAGAGAGAGAGAGCAGTAGCTCTCTCTTACCCCTCCTCCTTAGAAAAAAAAATAAAGTCAAAAATTATGGTACTCATTATTCATAATGCATTCTATAATTCTACAGTATTGAAAGAAAGACGGAGCTTACATAATTATATTTTTGAACTGGATTTTAAAGCTAATAATTTCACATAGCCCTACTCAGACTTGATGATTGTCAAAACTCCAAATTGCATGACTGGGACTTTGTACCCACAACCCAATGCTCCATGCTTGCATAAAAAATTCCATCCAGTCTCTGTGATGTATTTTTTCTTCTTCATCATCATCTTCTTTTGGCCAACAGCACTATAAGTATAAATGAACCTATAATATAGAGTTGACATCACACTAGCCTACTGAGCTGTCTGCGTTTAACTTTTCTGAGCATGGCTTAGAAATAGGACATGGGTTATAATTATGATAGCAGCAAAGTACATAGTCTAGTAGTTAGCATTGAGATGGGAAGAATAAACTAAAGTGCTTGTAAATCAGAAACCTTATATTACATCATAGAAAATTTCTTTGAGCTATTATAATTATTTTTATTTCTACTAATGAGATAAAATTGAAATACTTATACTTAACTCTTTTAATGCTCTGTTTTTCTATAGGTGATATCACAAGATACTTGCTTGCTTTGAACTTCCTGCTGGTATTGTTGTGGTGGAAGCTTGCCATAACTGAATCTGAAGGAACACTTAGACCTCACCTATATAAAGGCCCCTGTGGTTCTATGTGCACCAATCACAAGCTTCAATATGGCTGCACTACTGCATACAAGAATGCTTCCATAAACACTTTACCACCCCTTCATGATGACTGGAAGTGGTATCGAAGAAGAAGATCTCTTTTCATCGTCCACTATTCTGACCTTCAAGTGTTGGCGCCATTAACATTACTATTGTGTGGTGATGTTGAAACTAATCCTGGTCCTGGTGAGTATGTTACTTTATATTCAGTGTGTATTCGAGCAAGTGTATGTGAATCAAATGTCTATATATGTACACAGTATGTGGGCTAATAATATACCAGAGAAAATTAATAGTATTCATGGCCACAAATGGCTGATTTTGTAACCTGATAGCTACTGTATGTCATAATATGCTAGTATGTGCATTGTACTAGACTGTATATCAACTATGTGGTAATAATGTACCAACTAAAACTCTTAATGCTATTTCATGTATTCTGAATTCATAATTCGGTGAGTGAGCGTAGCAATCAAGCTGACTCTGAGGCTAACCCTCAGCGTATGTGCAAGGGTTATAGTGTGTGTCGTATGTGTATCTGTTACATCCATTACGAAGCCAGTAGTGGTTATAGTGCTTCAATTTCAGCATTAACAATGTCTAGACGATACTCTTCAGTGCTTAAATTTTTTGATAAAGGCTTTATTCCTGAAACTATATGTTTGTCGACCATTAGCTACCTACTCATCTTTAGGTGAGCTCTGTGTCTGTGGTACTCATTCATGAGTGTTATGATTTAAATAAATAGACTATTATATAATCATGATGGGTGGAGTTTCATACTGATGTTATGATTTTATACATTAGGAGTTAAAGATAGCAATGGTTCAGATAACCATAGTTAGTGTTTAGTAATCAATAGCTTAAAAATTGCCTTAGTACTTCCACAAATTTCATTGTTAAATTTTTGTGGTCTGTTCAACAATTATTAACCCTGCACAGTAAAAAGTAACATGAATTTCACAATTTACAGTAACTAATTACTTGGTTTATCTACTAATCAAAATTCCTAGTTCAGAGTGGCTTTACAGCTAGCTATGGAATGACATCTGCTGATGGAGATAGAACGATACTTTTACCTAGAAATGAATGAACATAATATGAACAGTTAATGAAGATTCATCTTATTCAGTGAAAAACAAGGTTCACTTCTCTTCCTGCTCCAAAAGAGCTGGATGAGGCTAGAGTATAGATAGATCTGTTTAATCAGGTATTTTAATGATGGAATCTTTGTTTTCATAGATATCGATGAAAATACTCTGCTAAGTGAACTAGTTGCAGTGGAGATCAAGTGGCTTCAAATAGGCATCCAGTTTGGCATCAAAAGAGACAAACTTAAAACATTTGAAGAAAATTACTCTTCCACTTTCAGATGTTTGATGGAAACTGTGAGCTATTGGTTGGATGGGAATACAAATGTTCCAGTATCCTGGGAATCTGTACTCACAGTTCTTAATGATCCTTCTGTTGATGAGTCAGGAATAGCAAAGCAAATACAGGAAAAGTACTGCTCCAAGAAAGGTATATTTTTGTGACCACATAATATTTAAAGCTTAGTGCTATACATTAATATGGCATGATAGCTATGAGGGGAATATGGGGAAATATTTAGTTTAAGGCTGGCTGTATTGGCCCAACTGCAGGGAGGGACAATATACAACCCGAGAACTGAATATTATTTTAATACTTATTGTACACTCGTGCATTGATATTTCTAGGCCTAGAAGCATCATGAGATAAACTGCTGCAGAATTCAATTAAGCTTACCTATCACCTTCAGAAATTTCAGCCAATAACTCTACTAGGCTATTCCATGCATGTGTAGCCAAGGTGTTGATAATGCCATTGAATATCATGTGAAAATTAAAACTTCCAGATATACAGAAAAAGGAAAATGTGTTTCAAGGTTGCATGTGGAGAGGTGGTATGTGACCTCTTTGTCAAATACTTGCCTAGCTAGCAATCAAGTAACAAATTTTAGCTAGAGATTAGCCGATTGACAATGCTATTTTCATATTTCATGAATATAGCCCGTTTGCAGAATTCATATGAATTACTACTAACTATAGAAGACTGCTGTAACTAAGTATATATTATTGTGGCCAATAATAATTATAATAATGGATGGCATTTTTTTAAAAAAGCCTTCCCCATTTTTCATCTGTTAACACAAGCCTTTCTCTGAACTATTACTGTTACAAAACCACTCACTTACTTGATAGCTATAACCTTTTCATTGATACCAGTTCTCTAGACATTAACACTTCTTGCATGGTGGAAGTGTCAAAACTCTTGATGTAGCTACATCATCTGGTCCAAACTCCAAGATATCATCTGCTAACACAAATCAAAACAGTTTTATGGATGAGCCTGATAGTAGCACTATGAAATACTCCACTGCTGTCTCTCCATGTGAACCTTCTTTGCATACTCAAAGAGACAGTATTACAAAATTATCACAAGGAGATTCGGTTGTGCTATGTACAAAACTACCCAAATGGCCACCAGTGTGTGATAATTATAATCTCTATCTAGCAGATGAAATAAGTAAAATATACTCGAAATTCATCACTTTATTTGAAGACATGGGGAGTCTTTCTTGAGTAGAGAAAGTGAAACAGAATTCCAAAAGCATCAGCCATATTTCCTTTCAAGAAAGCTACAATGAATGAAATCAAAAAGAATAAAGACAGGAGTTTTTGCAGCTAATTTTTGATCATCAATCTTACATGAATTTTAATTAGCTACAGCTGCATTTGTCTCTAGACTGGAGACAAATTTGTGATGTCACAAGCACCATGTGGCCTCGTTAGTTTGCCACCATTTCCCACTGTAGTTTTGCTTGCAGCTACAGATCTGTAAAAAGATGACAATCGACATGTTAGCAAGTCTAAGACAGGGGTCTGTATCTTAGTATTTTCTTTCTACAAGTCTGCAAACTTACAGCCACGAAAATGGTGGTAAACTAGCAAGGTCAGCACGTGGTGCTTGTGACATCACATCCTGCTACAATTCATTGCTGAATCTGAGCTTTTATGCCAGTCTAGCAACAAACACAGCTGTAACGCAGAAACTGTTGGAGGATAGAACTCAATTTTAGGAACCATTTAAACTGGGCACTAGCTGGAGATGCTTTTCACATAATAAATCTTAACTACAATATTTGGACAAACACATTAGGACCTAAAATATGAAGAAAAAAAAAGGCTTCTACTGAATATTGTTGAAGTTTACCTTGTGCTAGGATGGCAAAGAAAACTGTAGAGGTGATACTAATGCTAGTGGAAAAAATGTTCAAGATTGTAGGCCTTGACTACATGAATTATGGAAATTATGAGCTAAAGAAAATGAATCCCACACCTGTTTTAGGTACCTTTGTGTAGAGTTGTTTATAAGCAATACTGTTTCATTTTCAACATTGATATTTGTACTGTAGTTTGAGTGACAGCTGAATTATCCATGCTGAGTTTCAGACAATTCTGACCTGTAGCATAGAAAATACAAACTCTAACTCAAGCTTCCTTTTGCCTGCTTTGTTCCCTGCCAGTATCAGGGTTGACTGCACTATATATAGTGCCACAGGCTTAAAGAGTAGAACTTTTGTAATTTTTGTTTCTGTCTTCACCAAATCAGATTCCTCAGGGAACGATCTTCCTTCAAATTACAGTCCCCAAAGCTCAAGTAACCCTCGGATAGAGATCCCGGAACCTGCCCTTCCTCTGTTTTCTCAAGACATTGGACCTGATAAGGAGAGTGATCCTCCCCCTGATGATCCTCCAAACCTTCCTAGGAGTGAGCTTCACCTTGGTGATCTTCCTCTTAATGAGTCCTTTGATCCTCCAGACCCTCCTAGTATAGCTGAGTCCAGACAGGAAAGGAGAAGAAAACAAAGGATGAAACGCAAGTTCAAAGGTACCTTAGCTAGCTACATATTTGTACTTGTCCACAGGAATAGAGAGGTTGCTATAGCCATGGCTTTTCACAAGAAGCTTTTTTTTTGGTGTACACCTGTAGAGTCTGTCTAATGAGTATGAAGTACATTGTTATTTTACTTCTATGGGGTATAAATGGCTCCCCTTCTTCAATTCTACATCTGTAGCCATCTCTTTGTTTATTCTGCAAGACTTTTATAGTCAGAGTTTTACAGAGGGGATGGATTTTCCCACCCCCAAAAAATCCAAATTATACAAAATTACATAAGCAAAAACAATAAATAAAGTACAATTGTATTTTAAGTCTTGCTGATACTTATGCCCCCCCCCCTTAAAAAATTATGAAACCCTGATAGTTAACCTTGGTGTTAGTCAAACTGCCAAATAAAATCCTCCACTGAATATTTCCATCCATGTAGTATGTGTGTGGGAGGTGTCATAGTCAGGAGTGACTCCCTCAGGTGACTCCTGACTAGGTGTGGTATAATGTATGCTCATGAATTAATGAGACCAGTAGTAATTAACTAGGCTTCAATCTAATATGCTATTTTTGCTTATTATGCTTTTGAGCAATTCCTGAAAAAAATGCTCCATTATGCTCAAGTTATGCCCACTATTTAATATTATGGTTCATTAAACAAAGCCCAAAAGTCCATTAGTTCTAGATTTATTATTTTGAGTCGGTAACTCACAAACTGTACACATGACTAGTCAGTGGCAGTTGTATTGGAGTAGGAGTGATAACTTTATAAGGATTGATCTTGTTTGATAATGCACATTCCCAGACAGTTGTACAAGTAGGAGCTACTTGAGCCCCAAAAGGTTATCTTGACCTTTGAGTGATTGCTTACACTGCATGCATAGGGACTTTACTTACTATTTTTCCAAAATTAATATTCTAGCTTTATGCCTGATGGTAGGGAGTACCTATTATGCTCAAGATTATGCCAGTATATTAAGTTTGAGCCTAGTAGTAACACCAACTATGAAATACTGGGGTAAGGTGCCCAAACTTGTGTGCTGTATTATATAGATAGTGACGTAAAATGGGCATGGCTAGGCTGGTTATTTCTGGGGCACTACAGTCCACCATTGTCTGGCTGGTTTGGGAATGAGATGGCAGTGGTGGTTTCTTTTTACTTCTTAAGAAGTACCCATCTTAATTGCACAGCCAGGGCCGGATCCAGGATTTTTTGATAGGTGGGGTTGCAGGACTAGGAGCACACATACACTGGGCCATGGGGAAGGGCCAAGAAAGAACAAGTTATTTGAAGGATCCATGTTGGCTTCACTTGCAGGCTGCCACTTCTTGAGCATTTGCTTCATAATGCACAAATTTGGATCCAAGAAGTCCAAAATTTTCCCCAAATTTCCCTAAATGGCACATATTTGTGTGCATTATATGACAGCATGAGTATAGGCAAAGGTGAACCATCTCAAAAATTGCTAGCTAGCTATTACACTCAAACTCTGAAGTGACACATGCAAGGTCACAGGTGTTCATGAAGGAAATCACAGTTAGTATGCACTGAGTTATCTAATGTGTGACCTTGCAAATGAAAGCCAAAGTGTTCCAAAATTTAAAGTGCAAGTTCACAGGTGTGAAATAAGGAAGTCTCAGTTAGTATCCACTGAGTTATCTAATGTGTGAACTTGCCAAACATATACATAGACTTGACCATAGCCTTAGATTATGATGGCAGTAGTAACCACATTAGTTAAGTTAGCTCATAATATGTTCCTCTAATTATACTACTTTAGAGCAGAAACACAAGAAAATAGATACGGCTAAGCAAGTAGGCGTGATCAAATTGCATTAGCTATTATAGCTAGTGTATCATTTCATAGCTTGGGAACAAAGGGGGGGGGGTTGCAACCCCCTCAACCCCACCCCTGGATCTAGCCTTGACAGCATTAGCAATGAAAATATAAAAATGGGTGTGGTTATGGGAGTGGTAGTAGGAGACCCACTATTAAGAAGTACCCTTTAGAAAATCCTGGATCCACCACTGGATGGGGGATCTCAACTTCACCCCTGGATCCAGGGATCCAGCCATGTGCTTGTTATAAGATGCCGCCATGTTAGTGTATAGGTGAAGGGTATGTCTATGAGTATGAAGTGTCTGCTACAAGTCAACTCTGACTTCTTTTTAGTGTTAAAACATAATCTAACATACCAGCAACAGGACTCCTAAAGGCAAACTAGTACATTTCCCTTATACCATGTACACCAATATGGACAAGTCCAACGTTATAGAAAGCCACACCTATTGCAACCTCTCTATAGGAACTAAGGAGACAGAAATATCATACTGTATTTATTGCCTGGAATTAATAGGCTCCTGCAGATTATGCTCAGATTTATACACAAGATTCTATTCTCAGATTCTCACTCTAGCCCCTATTATTCTTTCAATTGTACCCATTATTCCCAAAGATTCTCTTATGCATAGCTATGGCAACAGGGCTGGATTTGGATTATTAAATAGATGGAGTTGCATGACTATGGGCACACACTGGACCATGGGGGAGGGTGTGGGAAAGGGTATGGGAATTATTTAGAGGACCATGTATGTTGGCTTCACTGATAGTTTGCCACATTTTGAGCTTTTAAATAATAATCCGAGTAGAGTAGTCTCCTATACCATAGATACATTTGTGTATGGTGTTGCATTCCTGTGAGTTGTTATAAACTAATGGTTTGTAACCTCAATACATAATCAAACCATGATAATAACATTGAGGTGCATGCCTATACCAACTATCCCTAATAATGTAGCAGTTATTTTTTCTGGCTTCTTCAAGCTTCTTCTTCAATCTTGTTCAGCTTCTTGCCCTATTCCACCACCTCTAAATGGCATGTGTGGTCAGTCATATGCTAGCATTTGTGTAGGTAAGGGGTGCACCACACCAAAATTATGACATCTTTGAAGTGACATATGCATGGAAATCAGTTTTTATGTACTAAGTTATAAAATGTGTGTCCTTGAAAGTGCAAGTCACTGTTTCTTACCACTTTGATGAAGTATGAAGTATATAATGTAAGTATGTAAGTAAGTGTGGGGGGTGGGGGAGGGCTCCTCATCCCAAACCCTGGATCCAGCCCAAGCAAGATCATCCCCAGAATAGAACTGAGTAACTGAGTATGTAGGGAAAAGCCACTAACATAGTTGCTAACTACTGGAAATGTTATAGTGACTGTTGATATGAGCCTATGGCATGCACGAAAAATTATCGTCCACACCCATTTTCTAATAAACATGCCCATTAAAGTTGACCTTTTAAAAAAACCACCAATGAGACAACTTCAGATCACATGATGCGTGCTGAGCATGCATAATAATGCTACAGCTGAACTATAGTAACTACTTCTAGCTCCATGTAGCTCTATCTGTCGGGACAAGTCATTGTTAAAGCACTATGTCAGGTGGGACCGGGACAAGAGCTATAATATCATGAGTATCCCAGCCAAATCAGGAGAGTTGGCAGCTATGCACTAAATAGAACTGAGTAATACCCTACCATCCTATCCACCATAATCTCCACTGTGGGGTGTGTTGCGGTGTTAGGTGTGCCAAATTAAACAGCTGTGGGTCCCTTTCCTCTCTATTATAGGAGCTACTGAGTCAGTTTGGGGAAATTTGTAGGCTGGATTTTCACCTACTGATGTCAGAAGAGAGTGAGACCAAGAGTTGAGAATGCAGGCTTTGCAAATTTCCTAATCTTCAACAACCTTGTCTTTTTCTATAATTTGAGTCAAATTGTTATGTGAAAATAATGGGATCATTTTTAAGGGGAAGTAAGTCCTAACATGTTTACTTACAATGACGTATGCAAGGACATATATAGAGTCCCTATGAAAGGACTCACTTTTTCCCTCCATTACAATTAAATGTGTACATGTTCGTTCATATTGACTGAAGTGAACACCATAAAGTTATTGTTGATATAAATGTGGGTAGGACCCTGCTGATTTCTTGTATTGTAGATGAGTTAGTAATTTAGCAATATTTTACATATTTATAGCTCCTCCTCTCACCTTAAACAACGTTGTGGCAGTCCTAGAGAAACTTTCACTTAAAACTGTTGATCACTGCCTGTTTATCCCCGACTCCAAGTATGATTCTATACAATCCGAATATCACACCAACCAGGAAAGACTGGCAGCACTCATCAAGCATTGGATCTTTAATGATCCATATGCTTCCTGGAGGAAACTTATACGTCAGCTTGACAACTTTAGCCATTCAGATATAGCGGACAGGATACGGAAGTATGCAGAGAAACTAACAGGTCAGTGAGTTTCATAACTCAGATGCTGAGATGTGATAATGTAATTGAGCCCACACTCTAATTGTATTAGTGAGGAAAGAAATATATGTACATTGACAGATAGGTGGACAGATTCAGCATGCTGCAGTTTAATTCTAGAAGTCAATGGTCTGTCAATTTATGGATCCTGCATTCATAGACTGTTCTGTTACAGTTGCAGCTGGTGTATTATCTCTAAGTGGTAATCTGCATTTTTTTTTGACTGGCAGCACATAGCACATGAGGACATGAGAGTATGACATTTTTACACAATTGCATATAATTATGTATTCTAACTTCTATATCTGCTGAGTCAACTATATCTTGGGGTTGATTGTCTACTTGACTACTGCACATGTTGAGACCCATGCCCAGTTACGAGTAGAGACTTAAAGTCTGTACAAAATTCAATTTTTTGCTTGTCAATTTCATTGCACTATTCGAACACACCCTATTATAGTTCACTCTGACACCTTGAGTCATGTAATCAGCTCTCTGCTGATGTCAGGAGTTATACCCAGTTCCAGAAATTTCCAAGTTGAAATATTTCACATTTTAATTTATCAATGAAATTTAATTTCGGAAACATTATATACAACATCCAAAAATTTTAAACAACAAATTGTTATTGCATCCAGATGTGTGTGAATTAGAGTTCGACTAGTTACCGCATGTACGTATGTAATGGCAGAGTCTGTGGCTGAGTCACAATGTGAGAGGCTATCATGAATACAGAACAATATGGACAGCAGCTATTGGAGAGTCTCTTTGTTGTATTAGGGGAACCTACTAATACAATAGATCAATACACTGTTGCTGTAATTAGAAGTGGATTAGTTGTTGGACATTTGCCTAAGAAGATTTCGAGATTTTGCTCACTTTTTTTGAGGAGAGGAGGTACCATATATTGTATAGTCACCAAATATTCCGCAGACCTCCCTCAAGGTGGACTAGAGATCCCCTGTACTTTGCACTTTGAAGGGAAATCAATTCTTTGAAAGACACTTCTAAAAACGCATGCCCAATCTCAATTCATAATCAGTACTTACATCATTGTTTTCATCTGCTAAAATTGTATTACAAAAGTTTTTTTTTATATTTCATTAATCATCAAATGAAATACAGTTGAAGAATTGCGACCAGAAGGTTAGGTAAGTTACATATATTGCATGCCGTAGTTGAATGTACAAACGTCTACATGTGGCTAAATGGTGCCTTTATATGGAAAAAATCGATAGTATAGACTGATTACCGAAATTGCCGAATTTTTATCCTCACCAAAATTATCCCGCTGTATGTACATCAATAAATCAATCACTGTTCACATCCACTTCTATCTCTGAATCTTCCATGTCTGAAAAACTGTCGGAATCCTGCCTACGTAAGTACGTACTTCATGTATGGACCAGTTTCTTAGCTTCACCCATAACTTTGTCCACTTCCTTATTAGCGAGTGCTACTCTCCTTGAGGTCATAATGTTGGATAAAGATCCACTGGGGCATCTTTAGCCTTGAAATACTTCTGTAAAGACATGTCTTGAGTATGTCAGAGCCACGTGTTATCTAAATTTCTGTAATTTACAAATATAATTTTCTGGTAAGTAGTTTTATTCAGACAATTCAATTTCGAATACTTCCAACTTCCAAAAATATTTTAGTTTTGAATTTTTTCTGGAACTACAATAACTAGTATCAATACTCTAAGTGCTAAGTAGATTTATTCAGAGCTATCTAGATCTTGGGGTTAGTAGGTGAATGCACTGCACATACAGAAAGAGAGCAAAGAGCATTATAGAAATGCAACAGTCACTGAATTCAGGATAACAAAGAGGTTCTATGTAACTGAAGTTATTCTGTAATGTATGGAAATGAGTTGTCTCACATAGCCAGCCTCTTGATTGCAATGCTGAGATCACTAGCATATGTTAGGAAAGGCTATCGTAGAGGTTTTGTCTATAGGACCAGAAGGAGTGTGATTAAGTGAATTAGACTCTTGCTCTCTAATTTCTTTTTTCTTGGATAGCAATAGTCATGCAAAATGTTAAATTTTAATAATAAGGTCAGTCAGTCCTATTGAAGAGAACTGCAAGAAATGTGAACAAACTACGTATAGTAGTAAGAGACTTGCTGTATTCTATATTCTGGGGGAAAGTTTAGTATTATTTTGGACAACATCTAGGGGATGAAATTTCCCTACACCTCCCCCTTATGGTTAGAGTTAGACAAGAATTAGGTGGTTTGAGGTTTCCATGCAATGGTTAACAGTGACTTCTAAATGTTTGACCTCGTAACTTCCCCTCCAAGTCGAAAATCCTCTTATTTGTATGCTATGGTACATTATGAAAGAGCCAACTTTGGAAAAGTTGGACCATCCACAGCTACTTTAATTATGTATTGTGTCTCTGAGAGTTTGAGCTGAGCATTTGCATGTGATGATTATTTACATATACACCATAGAATATGTGGTTCATGATTGGAAGACTGTCAGTTCAGCAGACTAGATCCACCCTTACATGCTCTTACCTGTTATGTGTGTCTATAATTGATTTTGTATTTAAAATCATTGAGTGGGAAATGGGAGTGGTTATGGGAGGAGTATTTTAGTTCCTCCTCAAAGAAGAATCACATGCCTTCATTTTTTCTAGATTCACCTACTGAGCATACAAAGTCACAAAAATGGCCTACAATATGAGTGTATAATTTATTTACTGTGCAATGAAGACATGTGAGCTTGACCAAACCCATTTCTTGCATGTTAGTGATGCTATTCTGCAATCAAGTGGATGGCTACACAAGACATGGAAGTGAGGGGATCATGCTTTTAGCTAAGTAGGACCCTCACCTCCTAAATAGCCTAATTGATCCATTGATAGCATAAACTTCCCCTCCCCTCCCACATTGATTATTTATTGTATTATCCTCAAACATAATACACACCCACACACAAACATCTCAGTGCCTTACTCTCTATATGGAACCCTCCATGGTGCTTGACTAGTACTGTAAATTCTGTGTGTGTGTCTTATCTGAGTGTTTGTGTCCTCCCCAGACCCCAGCCTCACCTCTCACAGTTTGCTGGCTGCTCTGGACACTGTGGGGGACAATTACTTGGATGGTGTACTTAACATACCACAGGGAAAGAGTAGGGAGATGAAGTCACGCGAAGAGAAGATAAAGTACTATATAAATTTTCATCCAAACGCTGGATGGAATCACCTGGCTGGGAAACTTCTCTCATGGGAACCACAGACAGCTCTTAAGAAAGTGAAGGGGAATATTACAGCTGATAAAGGTAGGTGTGTACACACTAGAACACATTCCACCATGTATCCACCACTACCAGAGTGTCCACACTTCAAAATACACTTTTCCAAGTTAAGAACACGCTCCTTATAAAGTAAAGTTTTCCCAGTATCTGCCAATATGTGGTAGTCCAGGGGTTTCATACAGCAGAGAGGGAAAGGGGAGAAACCCCCCTCTGATTAAAATTCCCCCTAAACAAATAATTACTTAATGTGTCTTAAAAATAGTAATCCTGAAAAAGAAACTATCTTCCCTTCCACAGCTAATTGTATATGAAGTAGATCAATAATGCAGTCACAACTTTGCTTTGAATTTTAAGTGCACATGACAGTCGTAGAAAGTAATTAAAGTGGGTGTGGTTACATTTTTCTCACACAGGCATGCCAATATGCATAGTCCACCCTGTATCCTAATTCCTGTATGAAACCTGCCCAGTGTGTCTACCTCAGTATGGAGATCCCAATGTGTCCACCACTATGTGGAGGTCCTAGTGCATGTGTCCACCACTATGTGGAGGTCCCAGTGTGTCCACCACTATGTGGAGGTCCCAGTGTGTCCACCACTATGTGGAGGTCCCAGTGTGTCCACCACTATGTGGAGGTCCCAGTGCATGTGTCCACCACTATGTGGAGGTCCCAGTGTGTCCACCACTATGTGGAGGTCCCAGTGTGTCCACCACTATGTGGAGGTCCCAGTGTGTCCACCACTATGTGGATGTCCCACCACTATGTGGAGGTCCCAGTGTGTCCACCACTATGTGGAGGTCCCAGTGCATGTGTCCACCACTATGTGGAGGTCCCAGTGTGTCCACCACTATGTGGATGTCCCACCACTATGTGGAGGTTCCAGTGTGTCCACCACTATGTGGAGGTCCCAGTGTGTCCACCACTATGTGGAGGTCCCAGTGTGTCCACCACTATGTGGAGGTCCCAGTGTGTCCACCACTATGTGGAGGTCCCAGTGTGTCCACCACTATGTGGATGTCCCAGTGTGTCCACCACTATGTGGAGGTTCCAGTGTGTCCACCACTATGTGGAGGTCCCAGTGTGTCCTCCACTATGTGGAGGTCCCAGTGTGTCCTCCACTATGTGGAGGTCCCAGTGTGTCCTCCACTATGTGGAGGTCCCAGTGTGTCCTCCACTATGTGGAGGTTCCAGTGTGTCCACTACTATGTGGAGGTTCCAGTGTACTTGTATATAGCAGTGGAATTGATGTGTATGTGTTGTCTACTCATAATTCTGTTCATTTGGAGGAAGTTTTGAAAACTACATAAATGTGGTTTGTGGCATGTAGTGTTGTTGGTCAAATGTAAACAGTCTCTATGGCATGACATCTTGTAACTATACATTCCTATTTGACATTAAGCATGTGTGCCATTGTGGATATCCCAGGGTTCCAATTGTAATGTGTATAAGGAAGAATCTTAGGCTTTTAGATGTATTTGTGTAAGAATATTATTAAAGGTGTCATATCTATCACTCCATTGATTCTTTTGCCAACAGATACAGTTCTTAGTACAACTGATTTTTTTCGGAGGGTTTTTTGTGTTTTTTCTATTTTACACTTAAGTCCAATTATGCACTCCTTGTTGAGTGTACATATGGCTAGAGGGTGTGAACCAGGATAGGTAAGGTTGTGCATCAGTGTGTGTGTGTGTGTGTGTGGGGGGGGGGGGGGGGGGGGGGGGGGGGAAGGGGGTAACAGCTGAAAGTTTATGGAAGGCATTATTTCATTATTATTATTATTGAAATGTGCAACACAAGTCTTTTTATGTCAAAGCAATTCCCACTATATACAGTACCTGTCATTCATCTCTTGATGTTAACACTAAGTGCATGCATACACCTCATATTGTCTGTAGAGCATAAACTATAGTTGACTGAAGTAATACATGCTCATACTATTTCCATTTGTTCCTGTTACTTGTTGAATGGACTTGTTTTTGTTGCTCAGCTCATGTTTTATTCTCTATGTTCTCTCCCACAGACCCCTCCCTCACCCTCACTAATCTCACTCAGCTGCTGGAGGATGTGGGGAATTTGATTGGTGTGACTCAGTATCTAGATATCCCCTACTCAGTGTATGATAGTATTACAACAATAACACAACAGTCCAGTTGGTCTGAATATAGGAAGGCTTGTTGGGAGTGGTACCTGAACAACCACCCATGCCCTTCATGGCGTCACATTGCTAATGCTCTGTATATGAGTGAGGAGCATGGAGTGCTAGAAGTGTTGAAGAGTCGCTACATTAAAGGTGAGTCTGGTTCTCTGTGATGATTACTGGAATGGTTGATTTGCATGTGTCCTGTCCCCAACTATGTAAAAACATCATCTTATATGCCACTGTTATTAATTAAATTTCTTCTCTCATAATCGATTGTTGTTGTTATTGTTGTTGTTGTTGTTGTGATTGTTGTTATTTTTGTTTGTTTTAATTCATTGGGTAGATGATATGAATATCGTGTATTAGTCATCTGCTATGGAGTACTGGCAGGAAGTTACATATAAAAATACAATACTCTTTTTGCAGAAATATTAATTCAGTGTATTTTCTGCTGGTACTTAAGCCACTCTGTTTTTTGGAAAGAAGAATGAAGGAACCATTTGTAGTAGAAAATGGTAGTTCTTATGAAGAGATGCAGTCTTGCTGATATAGCTACTTACATTCAAGAATGAGCCTTCAACAAGAAAACAGTGTTCTAGCATAGCTGTACTACTCCACTGACAGTTGATAGAATTCTTTCTCTGCATGCCTATCACATGGTTTTATAAGACAAGTACGTACGTGCAGCTTGGACATGAAGCAGGTTGCCGAAACTTGTCAGCTGATTCAACCTGTGCCTAATTGCTTCAGCCAGTTAGCAGATCGAGGTTATAGTAGTTTGACTACTTCAGCTTCAAGGTTGGATGAGCAGTGCTTCTACATAGCAGAGGATCATCTTGGGCTCTAACTGAGCTACATTAAACATCTTTATATACTAAGTGCTATATATATTGTGAGACGATCGGTCATTTTCCGAGGGCCATATTTGTTGTATGTTGTGTAGATTAACAAATCTACATGAGGTCTTTCCATATGCAGGGTAACTTACCATGACAGTAGCAATAAATTTGAAGGCTCTCAATATACTGCTCTGAAAGCCTTGCAAATCGGCAGAAAACAGCTATTGGGCCTCTGAATACCTTCTTATCAAACTATGGAGATTAACTCATTAACAGCATTACATAACCACATACCTTAATATCTACAAACACATTACAAGTATGCATGACACTTTTACAAGCTATTTGAAATGAGATTACAAGAAGTCAGTCAAGGTGAGTCTGGTTCTCTGTGATGATTACTGGAATTGTTGATTTGCATGTGAGTCTTCTCTCCTGTCCTCAAAGAAGTAAAAGCATCTTCCTATATGCCACTGTTATTAAAGAAAGTTTAAATCGGTTCTCTCATAATCGATTGTTGTTAGTTGTTATTATTATTATTGTGATTGTTGTTGTTATAAATATTTGTTTTGATTCATGGGGTAGGTTGTATATTAGATATCTGCTATGGCTAAAGTACTGGCAAGAAGTTGCGTATAAAAATACAATACTCTTCTGCCATCCATATGAATCCTCTGCTGGTACTTAAGCCACTCTATTTTTAGGAAAGAAAAATAAAGGAACCATTGTAATAGCAGCAGTCCTCATGAAAAAATGGAGTCTTGTGTAGCCTCGTCCCCCAGGCCCTTTTTAGTTATGATTGTGGAGGGCCTGGTACGTGAAGTCACGGGGGGATGGGTTGAACCATCTAATTGGGTGCTGGCAGAGCATTATGACCCTGCTCACATATTTGGGCTATGCACTGGAGTGGCTAAAGGATTGACCTAAAGGCACCAGAAAAACTTTTGCTGTTTTGCTACAACAAAAATTAATGACCAATTTGCTATGGCCATAAATCAAGGATTTGCTAAACTCGTGAAGAATTCTGAGGCCAATCTATTTATAATCAAGCTAAGCCTAAAATGTTACTATTAACGATAGGCAGCTCCGATACTATCTGCTGCTAGGCTAGCAAAGCGTAGTAACACTCACATTCAGTGGCAGCTCAATGCCTCTTCTCTTCGTTAGGCCTGGTTGGTCATGTGCTTGTGCTTGTAGCACCAATTCGTCATGGTGATGTATGTATTTCCTTGGACTCACGGATTTCTATGGTTTTGCGATATTTTCGAGTACCAGGCCCTCCACAATCATAATTGAAAAGGAGGGCCTGGGGACAAGGCTATAGTCATGATAAATTTTTGATTTTGATTTATTTTCAGGGTCATTAAAATTAATCACATGAAATATAATTACCTTGTACAAAATGGAGTACAAGCTTAAGCTGTAACAAAGAAAATAAACATGAAAATTAAAAGCATGAATTATTATTCAACTGAAAATTTCCCAATTTATGGTAGCTACTTAGCTACATTCAAGAATGAGCCTTCAACAAGGGAACAATGTTCTAGCATAGCTGTACTACTCCACTGACTGTTAAAGATCGATACTCTGCATATCTAATTCATGTTTTTATATCCACATCAACTGAAATAAGACAAGTCCAAACTTTATTAGCTGATTCCACAGTCTTCTGTGCCTAATTGCTTCAGCCAGTTAACAAATATTGTGGTTATGTTTGACTACTTCAGGTTCAAAGTTGGATGAGCAGTGCTTGTAGGATGCTATAACTGAGCTAGATTCATTTACAAGTAAAGGGAAAATATCTATTCTGAATAAAGAAGGAAAGTTAGGGGTGGCCGTGTGTGATTCAAAAAGTTCAGCAACAAGAGAGTAGGATAAGATAAAATATAAAGGGAGTGAAGTAGCTCGTAGTTTGGCTTACTTGACTGAAGTTCGCTCTCTTAACAGCATTACATAACCACATACCTCAACTACAAGCACATTACAAGCTTATACATGACATTTTTAAGCTATTTTACGAGGACCCAAGTGGCATCAACCAGGCCCAAATTTTTGTGAGGTAGAATTAGTGAAAAAAAAAGTTTTCTGCACTAATTTTCATGAATTCCATGCCCCATAAAATTTCGCACTATACGATAATGGAACTTCAGCACAATAATTATAATTTATTAGCACTTTGTTGGCTACAGCAGAATTTGCTATAAGAATCAAAGTAGTTAGAACAGAGTCACTTAATATGGAAGCCGAGAAGGGCACTTTTTCCACGAAAACCGAATAACTTTTTATATGTTCCACCTGATCGGCTGGATAGTGTGACTACTACCTTTAGGCGAAGTTACCTTCACATATCACATGAATATGATTTGCACTAATCATACCCACCAGACTTCCAGCAAGTTTTCTTCTCAAGTGAATAACCTCTGCCTTTAAGCAACACTGACCTCATTTCAGTTTGCTTGATCGACCACATACTGATTTTTAACTGGGTGTAAGTGATGTATGAGCTTGTTTCACTCACCTGAGTAGCCAATCACTCTAGTATGTCTAACTATTATCTTCTCCAACTAAACCACTAAATTTAATACTCACAAATTTAATGTTGTCATTATTAGGTAATACTTGCCAAGTATGTAACTTGATATTAAGCAAAGTGACCTCAGGAATAAGGATACAGTAACTTACACCTTCACTTTCTTAGGATGACTGAATAAAGAGCTCAAAAGTTGCTCCGGACACCATGCATGTGCTGCTGAAATCGTCCAAGGACATTTTGGTGTATGAAATTTGTCCATATTGGGACAAAATGTCCCAATACGGACACCAATGGTGTCCACAGCACACTTTCATTTTTACAGTGTACCTATTAGGAAGATTTACTCATTGCATGTTAACAGCATTACATAACCACATACCTCAATATCTACAAGCATAATTATTACAAGCATTACATGACAATTTTGCAAATTTACAAGCTATATTTGCAATGAGGTTACAGGAAATCATATGAAGCAGCTGAAAAAAGTATGAGTTCTTCAATGGTTTTGGACTATATACTCAGTTGAGTTACAATGAGCTCTAAATAGTGGTTAGTAGCATTATTATAGTCTGAAATTTTCACTGTTTAACAAAAATTGGAATGTGAACCATAATTATGTTTTGTGTACTGATTCTCTTCAAATCCAACACGAAGTTCTAGTCAGTATACTTCAGCACAATATAAACTTACCAAATGTTAGAATTCATATGCACAGGCATGGGCGTAGCCAGGGGTGGTTCGGGTGGTTCGGTCGAACCACCTTTTCAAAATGAATAAAAAATGTTTTAAGCGCGATCGCGCGCTATGCGCGTACGCGCGTTCGTGAGTGATCGATCGATCGTGAGCTCGAAGCGAGCAGAGAGAAACGAGTGAGGCAAAGCCTCTTATTATTTTTGTCCAGAAAAGGTCAGTTTTACGTATAACTCAGCCCTACTGAGCAGTTAGTGGCTTAGTGCCTGAGACTATGAATAAATCTTGCTGTAAAAACTGTACAAAAAACTGTACAGGTAGCTAGCAGATCGTGTACCATCTTCATCAAAAACTGTACAGGTAGCTAGCAGATCGTGTACCATCTTCATCATTTACTCATCTTCATACTTTCCCTGCCTTCATATGCTGCATTGCAGCTGCTAAGTCATTGTTTTTTTATAAATCGGTTATAAAAATGGGTGTGGTTATAGGAAAGTGGGCGTGGTCATGCCAAAAATTTTCCGCGCTTACGCGCAGATAACTTTAGAACCCCCTCTTCAAAAACTCTGGCTACGGGCCTGACAGGCTAGGATGTATGTTACCTTAGAGATAAGTGTTTAAACTTTGGGTGAGACATGCTGGGTGAATACCCATGATATCTGCATAATGAGAAACTGGACATCTTACAGAAATGTGTGAGGGTGCTAGTTTTCTCCTTGTTTACCTAAGTGCTGACTGAGCTTGGCCTTTACGTAATAGTTATAGCACTCCCTTCAGTGCTCTATTGTAGTTTGCATGGGTGGATTTACAAAGGAGCTGTACCACACTATATCTATGAGGACAAATCAATCTTGATGACTATAATTGATAATGTTGATAGGGAATGTTAAGCTCCCCCCCCCAAAAAAAAAAAAAAAAAAATTAATAATTAATACTGTAAATGGTATAGTGTCAATCAAGTTAATGTTCATGGTACAGTTGGACTAATTTCCTGAGAATCCAAGAATATAGGTGCATTATAGGAGGTGTAACTTTCTCCTCATCAATTTTAGTCAATTTTTACAATTTTAATGATATTCATTGAGTCTTGATTAGATTTTTGGTCAATAATCACATTGTTTGGAAACCACACATCCTGTAAATCTGTGGATACTATGAAAGTAAGAGTTTTTGTGCTTGTTTTGTAACTGTTCTAGTGTGTTCCAATTGGTGCATAGCTGGATCAGTTGTGCTTCGTTCAATTCATTGCGCATTGCATGCATGCAGCACTGTGCTGTATGGGCTGAACTGTATGAGTTTCATACAGCACAGCCTATTCAAAAACGGTGCTGTATGAAGGATATAGCACAGTACTGCTCCTTTGATCCACCCACGCAAAATACAATAATGCATTACATAGCCATGTTCCTGTGAAGAGTGCAGCTGAGATTTTTGTCATAGTATTTCTATTTATACAACTGACTACTGCAAGTTACCCAGTATGAATCACTCTAAAGTGATCCACTTTCTACCTAGCAACCATTAGTGGTACTATCATGTGCATAACCATGAAACTTTCCCTGCTGATCTTCGTCGATTCTTGAACTTGAAATACAGTCATTTAAAGCAGAAATGGAGAAAGTTCGTGTCTACAATGATTTACCCTTGCTCTGTACTTCTCACTTGAATGATTTCAAACTCAAACTATTTGTAATCATTCAGAACAAACTGAGAAAGTTCATGAGTATCGTGTCTCCAATGATTTGCTGGTAGCTTCTCTTGCTCTTGACGAGAGGTCCTCGTCTTGGTACTTGCTGCAATTTCTTGTTCCAATGACAAACATGAGGTAGTTCACAGCATCATTCCAAGCACATTACAAACATGCATGGCACTTTACAATTCTGAGTGCATGCTATAATTATTGTAGGCAGGATCCTTGAAAATAATTCCGCGAAATATTTAGAAATAACTATCCTCGAAATATTAATGCCTCAAAAATAGAGCGCTATATGGTAATACCATATGGCTGTAAGTGTTGGTGGAGAATTTTATTTCATAGTTTGGCCATTATCGTATAGTATATTGAGAGCCTTCAAATTTATTGCTACTGTCATGGTAAGTTACCCTGCATATGGTAAAGACCTTATTAATATTGATGATTGAGTATTCAGGCCGAGGACAAGGCTATTCACAGTCATAACTTCCAAATAACTACACCTGATTGGTTGGATAGAGTGACTACTGCCTTTAGGCATAGTTACCTTCACAAACGACTAAATAGTTAACTTTCAGGCTTGTTTATACAACAAAGCACATAACATTCATGTTTTGCTTAAGTCATGTCCACCTGAGTTCAATTTTAACCTAACAAGTTGAGTGGCCTGCTCTGCCTTCAAGAGATAGAGTGTGACACTGACCTTGAATCAATGGATTGATTGACCACATACCCATTTTTAACTGGGTATACGTTACTTACTTTGTATGAGCTCACACTTCACTCGCCCGAGTAGCCAATCACTCAGTATGTCTAACGGTATTTTTATAAAATCATATCTTCTTTCCATTACTCCCACTAAACCACTAAATTTAATACTCACAAATTTAATGTTGCCAAGTATGTAACTTGATATTAAGTAAAGTGGCCTCAGTAACGTATACGTCTAAGGTATAAGCCTCAGGAATCAGGATGCAGTAACTTACATCTTCACTTTCTTAGGATGACTGAATAAAGAACTTCCATGTGCTACTGAATTCATCCAAACATGCCTATTTAGAAAGGAAGATTTACTCATGGACATGTTAACAGCATTACATAACCACATACCTCAATATCTACAAACACATTACAAGCCATATGCATGGCAATTTTGCAAATTTACAAGCTATTTGCAATGAGATTACAGGAAATCATATGAAGAAGATGCAAGAAGTAGTTCTTTGGAATTATATACTCAGTTGAGTTACAATGAGCCCTAAATAGTGGTTAATAGCATTATTATAGTCTGAAATTTTCACTGTTTATTAAGGGAGGATTATGTCCAGTTTCTCGTGATTCAAACATCATGGGTATCCACCCAGCATGTCTCACCCAAAGTTTAAACACTTATCTCTATGGTAACATGCATGTGTAGGTTTAATCCAACTGAGCTAAAATTGTGGTCATAGTATTTCTATCTATATACTTCAATTAACTACTGCAAGCTAGCCTGTATGAATCACTCCAAAATCATCAACTTTCCGTCCAGCAACAACCTAAGAACCAACTTTGTGCTAGTGGTACTATCATCATGTGCATATATAAATCTATAAAACTTTTGCCTATTGATCCTTGAATGATTTCAAACTTGAATTATTTGAACAAATTGAGAAATTTCATGAGTATCGTGTCTCCAATGATTTGCTTGTAGCTCCTCTTGTTCTTACTTCTCATTTGGAGGTCCTCGTCTTGGTACTTACTGCAGTCTCACTTGCTTTTTTTCTCAAATGACTTATCTTGAGCTAGTTAACAGCATTACATAACCACATACCTCAATATCCACAAGCACATTACAAGCATATGCATGCAAATTTACAAGCTATTTGTAATGCGATTACAGGAAGTCATTTAAAGGTTGAATATGAAGAACCCAATAATTTGTGGAGTTGTTATCAAGGTAAGGCCATCATCCAAACCCAAGAACTACTTCTAGTTCAGATCATTGATAAAACGTCAGTTATATTGGCTATAGCAGCTCCAGGACTTACAATAAATAGAAAACAAAGAAGATTTAGATATTCAACTGGACACATAATTGAAAGTTTACCATCTGTAATGAGCTTTCTAGAAAAGAATCACCTGCTCCTTGCATTGATGAATTTGAGCATTTAGTTTAATAATAATTCATGAGGTTTGTATGATAAAGCACTAGCTATTGAAATATCAAAATCTCATGGAACCAATTAGCTCTTTGTGGAATCAGTGTACATAACATTGTGTGTAAGTGGTTGAACTTTCAATATTATTACGGTTTTCAGGAATGTGATAAGTAAATGTTTGTATGGTGTTAGTTTTATAGGAAGGCACTTCAGGAGTTGAATAGCATTATCTGGTTTTCTGTTTTGGTAATTAACCATTGGCTGACACTGAAGTCAGCAGCTCCAGCTGAAGTGGTACTAGGTAGCTAGCCTGTGAATGGCTAGCAAACTCTTGATTGCTGATTGAATACATATATAGCCATTCTTGACCTTCCGTAATTCAGCTGACTACTACTAACATGATTAGCACTTACTTTCCTAGGTCCAATGCTCTTGGCAGCTAGTGAGCATAAAGAAAGAAGAAAATAAATTGTTTACTTATCATTCCACTAATATAGTAGAATATTCTTACATGTGCATGCAAAAAAAGTATTAATATAGCTATTAAATTTTCAATCCCATGGTACAAATTATTCATGGTGTATGCAATGATGTTCTATGTCAGTTGTGTGCATGACACATACCAAGTAGAAAAAAATTAATTTCAGTGGGTATATTAATATAATTTGATGTTTATACATGCAAAATAGCCTCGTACCCAGGCCCGCTTTTTTCACGGGGCAGTGGAAAAGTGAAGGGCCTAGTATAAGTTGCATGCGCATGCACTTAATTAGACACGAGATAATATGTAAAATTTCATCCATGATGAATGATGTAATCATAAAAACGTATGTAGCACGTGTGCATTCAATCAGTGCATATCGCATGCAGCTAAGGTAAAGTGGGGCTATTTCAAACGGCGGGGCTATTCCGTAGGGTCAAATATTTTCAAAATTTCATGAGCTTACGAGCTCTATTTTGAAAGATATATTCTACCATTATAGTAGATTATATCCTCCAACATTGAGCTCAGTGGTTTCAGAAATATTTGAACCTACAGAATAGCCCCGCCGTTCGAAATAGCCCCGCTTTACTTTATCTATGCTTAAAGCTAGCAAGTTAGCTAGCTAGATCAGTGAAATAAACTAAGACACAACAAGAACAACACCATCCCTCTCAACCCAATATGGTCAAAAAAGGTAAGACATGATACTTTGATAGCAGCGACTCTTCTCGTCTAACCAGTTGGTAGCGACACACAAACAGCTTACACAGGATGCTTCTGGGAGTGAGGTGAGTTGAATCTAGAGCAGAAAGACAGAACAGTCTAGAGCTAGCTGCTGACTCAGCTCTCAAAATTACGATGATGTAATGTTTATTACGATTTGTGTAACAGACGTGCCCGAAAGTATAGCGAATCCCCCCCTAATTGGGGGGATGGATCGCATGCACATGCAAGTTATACCAGGCCCTTTGCTTTTCCACCGCTCCGCGAAAAAAGCGGGCCTGGGTACGAGGCTAACATGCATAATAACATTCATCCGGTTTTTTCATTGACTACCTGTAGGTTCCGCTGAGTCACGTCGACTGTATAACGAGGCAATGAAGCAGGGACATGTAAAGTCCCAGATCAACAAAGCCCTCCTTTATGGGGCTCCAGGAACCGGAAAATCGAGTTCGATCGACCTTTTCGTTGGTAACCCTCCAAGGCAAGCCAGAATAAGCACTCCTCTAGCTGCTCGTCCAATTACAATGATACATATGGGTGTAACCAAGAATGAGTGGAAAAAGCTTTCCTCAAAAGAACAGAAAAAAATTCTAGCGAGGGCCATATATGCTCAGCTTCATGCCAATGATAAAGATTCTGGCGAGGATTCTGTCTCTGATGAGGGATCTGGTGAGGATTCTGAATCTGGCGAAAATTTAAGTTCTGATACGACTCTTGAGCACAAAGAAGCTCATAGTAAAGAAGATAAGTCGACACGTGACGTACATCCACAAGTACACCCAGCAACTCATTCCAGTCCGACACCTGCTAGAAAACCAAAGAAAGGTTCTCAATCAAAGGAAAAGATTTCACTGCCATCCATTAGCACACATGAGGAACTAATGGAACTATTGGACGAGATCTCCAAATCAAATGAAGCCTTACCTGTCTTCCGGAAGGTCAAATTGATCGACTCTGGTGGACAACCACAATTTCATGAGGTGTTACCTGTATTTCTTCGTCGCATGTCCCTCTACATATTCGTCTTCAAGCTGTCAGAAGAACTCGCCACCAAGCCCATGGTAGAGTATTTTGGGGAGGATGGGAAGCGTGTGGGGACACCTTACCGATCAGCTCAGTCCAACGAGCAGCTATTGAACCACTGCCTTCGCACTTTGCACACCCACAGATCATCTCCCGATACTAAAGGTGAGTGCTCCAAAATCATGATCGTAGGGACCCACAGGGACGAAGAACACCTGTGCACGACCGAAACACGAGAGCAGAAGAATAAGAAGATAGAAAAGCTGTTGCTTCCGATGTTCCGAGAGGAAGTCATCTACTACAAACTGGCAGAAAATAAGTTAATCTTTCCAGTCAATGCCAAAAATCCTGAAGAGCTCGATAAGGATACAGCTAGAGATATCCAAAGTGTAGTCCTAACTAAGTGTATGCCTGATCCCATTGATGTGCCCCTTCAGTATTTCTCTTTGGAAATTATCCTTGAAGAAGTCAGCCTTTCTTTAGATAGAGGGGTATTGAGCAAAGAAGAATGCCTTCGAGCAGCAGATAAGCTTTTCTTTGATGAGCATACACTGGATGCAGCTCTCCAGTTCCTAGATGAAATTTCATCGGTCTTTTATTTCCCCGAGGTTCTGGATGGTGTTGTATTCACTAACCCTCAAGTCCTCTTGGATAAGGTAACTGAGTTGGTGGAGATTACCTATTGCTTGAGAGAAAATGTTGGTTGTAAAACACTTCGTGCACTTTCTGGAGGCTGGCAGAAGTTTAAAGATCATGGCATTATAAGCTTAGAGCTTCTGCAAGAGAAAGAGTTTGATAAGCATTATGTGCCTGATATCTTTACTCCTGTTGATCTGGTTAAGCTCTTTAGAAAGTTGCTCATCATAGCTGACTTTAGTGCTTCAGAGTACATCATGCCTGCTCTCCTTCCTGTTCTTGAAAATAAGAAAGTTCATGATTATCGTATCACTAAAGATTCACCTGTAGCTCCTCTTGCTCTGGACTTCCCACTTGGAGGTCCTCGTCTTGGTACTTACTGCAGTCTCACTTGCTTTCTTGTCTCCAATGATAACCAGTTTCCATGTCCTTGGAAAATAGTGCTGCTTCCTCATTCCAACACTCCAGCTTGCCTGAATCGAAACTGCACCCAATTCATTGTACAAGGCTTTCCTGGCTCTGTCACTCTGATTGACACATTCTCTCATGTTGAGATCCATGTGGACACTGCCAAGAAAGTTTGTAGCAAGCTCTGCTCTTTTGTCTCTCAGGCTGTGTTTGCAGGTCTAAAGAAAGCCATGGTGGTTCTAGGGTACAACAACTCGATCCCTTCGAAAGCACTTCTTTGTCCTTGCGGGGATAAAGATCCCCATGTTGCCACTTTCGGGGATGGTCTCTGGATCTGCAGTCAAGATAACAAAGTATTTGGAGACCTTACTCCTAGACACCAGCTGTGGATAGAACAACCTAAAGATGGTAAGTCCTTCATATATACATACATACAAACATAATTATATTCATACACTTAAGTATTGCTTGTTATTAATTTTTCAGAACCACTAAGGACTACACACTCACAAATCAAATCACTATAGCTATTTATATTTTGATACAGATTCAGAAGTACTGCAGCAATCCACATCACCATCCAGCCATGCATCTCTTCCAACTAGTCCTGTAATGCACACTTCACAAGGTTAGTTAATTAAAATGAAAGCAAAGAAATGGATCTAAATTAGTCAGCACTTTACTTGAATAGTATTTTGTAATGCTTAAATGAAAGGCTGAAAGGCTGGGGCCACATTACTACATGTTTATTATTATAATACCTTCTCATGATATTTAGTTGATCTTCTATCATTTAATTCTACAGTGTCTTGCCCTCCTCCAACCATGATGGACATCCTGTGTTTCCCCCTGCAAGACTCTAATGTGAACTTAACCACAGAAATCGGAGCAAAGTACCTTGAGTTTGGAACACTCCTCCTGGAAGACCAGACTGGTGCACAAATCAGTGCCTTTGAGATGGAACTCTGTAGGAATGCACAAAGCATCAATTATCGAGTGTTTCGAGAGTGGCTGCATGGGAGGGGAAAGCAACCTGTGTCCTGGGAGACTCTGATTTCTGTGCTGGAAAATATTGGATTGAATGAACTTGCTAAATCTATAAGAGGTGTTAAACTATAGAATTATTATATTATTCTCAGTGCAATTTTTTATGCTCTTACGTACATGTTGTCAATAATATCTCTTTGCGCATGCGCATTTTGATTGCAAAGTGGCATGGTGTGCATTATTTTGAATCTATCTTCAGTTAACGCATTTTGCAATTTGTGTGAGTAAGAAAGTTAGTGTACCTGCCGTTGAACTGACATTGTTCGGTAAGTAAATAATAGCTTCAAAATCATCCAGTGATCTACCTACCATAGAGCAGGTTTCCTGCATTCTCTCTCGTTTCCTGCAAGGGTGTAAAGAGAGCAGCAAAAAGACTAGGGCATTATTAAATTATCCTCGCCCTGTGCTGGCACTAACCACAGCAGTTCTATGTCACTGATTGAGTCCTTTCTCCCTTGATAGATTGGAACCTACCCCTAGATGTCTCAACTCACTCCATTCCTTCCTCTCCTGATGAGACAGTCGTGAGTTAGTAGGAGTAGAGGAGCTGGAGAGAGATCTGAGATGACTAGTCAAGACTCACATTACTGACAAACAGGTATATGCAGTACATTAAGGAAGGACTTTCTCTCTCCCAGTCTGATAAGTATATGCATGTCTTCTGATTGCCCCTCACTCCCTCTATATATTGTACCATTGCACTCACTGAGGGGGAGTTTGCACATCTGAGCACCTTATATGGCCCACCATTCATTCTGATTTTCTAATATACCACCAACTGTCCCTATCTTGGAGGGACAGTCCCTATTTGATTGCTGCTGTCTCACTTTTTCTTGGCTTTGTCCCTCTTTCTTCCGTGTGCAACTTTCTTATCAAATCAAAACAAGTTTTATGCAAAAAAAAAAACAACACTATTTGGAGAATGTGTCCCTATTTTTACTTTGAGGTTGGGATGTATGTTATAATGATAAAACCCTTTAACCAGTCTAATCGCCAGTGTGCATCCGGTTGTATTTACGCAATATACATGCTCATCACGCGGAATATATGGATACTAGGATACTAGGAAATTTTTATGACCTTGTATCTCTGGATTCTGTCAACATAAATCAACAAGCAGTTTTAGGCTGGCACAGATGACGTTTAGTGTGAATTTGGTACACGTAGCTATTACCACTAGAGAGTTATCAAGCCATGTCTCAATTTCAAGTGTATTGTTGGATTATAGGGCCATTTTCTGTAAACAAGTTATTTCATTTTGATACCAGGTACATTCTATAGAGGAATACTTACTGCATGCATAAATCCAACAATCATTTCTGTTCAAACATAATAACACAGTATAAATGACACCACATCTTTGCCACAAATAAATCACAATACACACTATAATGACTACAGTCTTGACAGCTTTGTTTCTTGAATTTCTACTTCAGTGCCTGCAGTGATCAATGACAAGTAAGTACATTAGAGTAAATGTGGCCCCTGCTACATTTGTGTCATAAGGGAGTGTGCAGTATACACATCCAGAGAATATGGAACAAATGTTAATTTTGGACCCAATGTCAAGCTTGCTATAACCGAGTAGCAGGAAATGTAAATTTTCACCCAGGACTGAAGACCTAAACCAGTAACTACTGGTATATTAAACTGCAATGCAAAACAGGGTCTGCAACATAGCCACACCTTCTAACAGGGAAATAACTGGTGGCGTTCACTGTGAATAACACAGTAAACACACTTTCAAGGAACACTACATTCAGGTTTACAGTACCTTGCAACTTGCAAGCTCATAGGGAGTGAATGTGTATCAGATCCAACACAGAGAACAGTACTCTAAATATTGCCCATCACCCTACATATCAACCCTTATTTGAGCCAGATCAGTAATGAACAGTCTACCCTATCAAAGTAGACATGAAAATTATTTGAGACAGATGAAAAATTCTAACTTGAGAATGATTCTAACACTGCTATGATTACATTAAACATACACTTATATATACAAACATGGGCCATTTATTGTAAAATGTAAGTATCAACCTAAAGTATGGACATACATGTTAGAATATATACTGACTATGTTTGTAGTAAGATAACTTCTGTTCATCTCTCTGAAGGGCCCATAAAAGCCATCTAAACTTCCATGACTCTCGACCACCATGGTTATTCTATGCTAAAAAGAGTTACTGTTTACTTACATAGCGGATGGTAAGGTAGAATAAGCCTATCACCATCTGTTGAGAACAAACCTACCACCTATAAGGTATCTAGTCTGATGAAAAGCCGAGCTCAAGAGATGTACCTCAGCGGCCATTTTCTCAAAAATTATGATGTCATCATGTAATATAAAAAGTATTGTAAATGTACGCTAGCTGGCGTATAGACTGTAACCACTTCAGCTGGCTTGTTGATGAGGTGTCTATCCAGAGAGGTATGGTCCCCATTTTGTTTTCTAGTATCAAGTCATATGGCAAATTTAAGTTTAGGCTGGGTAGCTTTGATTAGAGGTTTGAGGCAGGTGTAGCTATAATATTTATAGTGTGAACATAATATAATAGCCTTATACCATATGACATCTGATTCTTATCTTTCCAGCTCTGAGACTCTATTGTAGTTATAGTTTTAACATACACTAAAACAATGTGCTCTAATGTAGAGCCATCTTCCATTTAAAGATCAGGCACAGCATTTTAAGCTTGTCATTTGCCGGCATTTTAAGCTTGTCATTTGCCAGCATTTTACCAGTTACACTAAAGCTAGCCATACCATCTGTGCTGATCTGACATGATAATGATGCTTTAGACAATCCAAACTGAGGAATATGTGAAGAGCATGGACTACCTCTACATCAATATCTCTAAGCCAACCAACTCAAGTGAATGTGGCTGTTAATTATGATATCTGTCTGCATGGGGAGCATTATAGTACACATGGAACAGAAACTACTTAATCTCCCAAAGTTTTGTCATGCTGTACCTGTTAGCTCACTCAAATGTTGCCTAAGAACATATGTAATGTGATGTGCTTTATATAGAAATGATCCACACGCACTTTTGTGTAGGTGCCATAGTCCATTCAGAAAAGAGGACATCTGTTGCTCACACAGATTATGTACGTACGTACGTATGCATATGGAGGGTGTCACATGTTTGTCACATGCACACTATACTCAAGTTAGCTTTACTGTGGTATGCAGAGAGAAGTAGCTACCACTGCACATTCGAAAAATGCTACCTTGGACTATCACATACTGCAGAGCATTGTTAGCCTGACAGCTGGGTTGGGTATGGGCAGACAATGTGGATGAGTACACATAACTCCTTGCTTGTCAAAGTCTACATACCTTGCAGATTTATGGAACCATCAAAGGTCCTTCCTCTGGATTGAGTCTCAAAATGTATACATGTATTAACTGACAAACCAATGTTTAGTACATGTGGATCAAGAGTGATGACTAAGTGTTTGATTGGTTGCTAGCTTACCCTAGCAACTTAGCTTGGTGATTGTGGGGTTTTAAGTAGTGGGTTGGACTTGTCAAGTATGTGCAACAGTTTCATCAGAGTTGCCAGGTAACAATTATGTTTATATTTAGCAATGTGTCCATGGACCTTACAGTGTACATCCTCTCCCCCTCCACCCCTACAAGTTATTCCTGTAAATTATCACTCGTTTACATACACTACTCCATCAGTTAAAAATTCCGGCCAAGTTTCAAAGATCTGGAGTTGTGGGATATTCCCCTCCCCCCTCAACACAATATACATAATGTGTTGCATTTCCATGAGATCACTGAAGCACTGATGTTTGTATGCATTGCAGATAGAGCTGTTTTTTATGAACACTTCTCCTCCACACTTCTTTTTTTTTCTTTTTCATTGTTCTAACTAATCACTGTATGTTGTGTGTGCAATTACAGAATGAGATGATGAAGTCCTCAAGGAAGAAGAACAGTCGTAATCGTCCCCAAACTCTTACAGGTAACCATCAATCCCTTTCATATTTGTCTGTTTGATTCAAGCAGCCCCCACTTGGTCACTTTCCTTTCAAATGTGATTTCCTTTTGGTGTGATTTTGAATTGATATTGAATTTATGGCCCTATTCTGTACTTATGACTTTCTAATGTTGAGACCCTTTACCCAGCTAATGTGTATTGAGTGAACTTGACTTTTATATGTTGAGGCTCCAGAGAGGTTTTAGCATTTTCAATCGATATCTTCTGTTTAACAATGGCTTCCTTTCTAATATCCGGTATTAATCCTGTATTTTTAACTGTATTTTCGGAGAGTGTGCTCTAATATGAATCCATGCATCATCCAGGCAGCCTTAAACCCAGGGTAGTTTAAAAAGTGCTGAAGTCACAGGAATGTACTGTGATTATTTAGTGTGGTGATAAGAAAACTCGTATTTATAATTATTGTGTAACTTGTATAAGAGGATTTATGGAACCATCAAAGCAGGTTTTGCAGGATAGAAGGATTTGACACTTTGTTTAGCACGGCATATTGAACCAAAGACACTTGACAAGTCCAGCCCACTACTTCACCTCAGCACTCAGCTGAAAGGGAGGATTATCACATAAAAAATAAAATTTTTAAAACGTCCATATCTTCATTATACTACCCCCTTTATAAGCTTGATTTAGGTCTCAAAAGAGAGCTCTCTTTGAATGGTGTACTTAGTTACAACTTTACCCCCTCCCCCCCCCCCCCCCAAATATGGAATACCTGACATGACCTCAGTATTTAAATTTTTTTCAAATTACCACATACTTAGGAGGCCTTTGATACTCCTATCATAGCTTCTATGGGCCTAGCTGCTTTGAATGAACGAAGGGATTGTAAATGTGAAAAAAGTGTCATTTCTTTACATCTACCTTCATATGTTTGGAACTATGCTCCCCCCCCCCCCCCCCCCCTTGAAATCCTTCAAAGCAGCTAGGCCCATAGAAGCTATGATAGGAGTATCGAAGGCCTCCTAAGTATGCAAGTATTTTATAACCACTGAGGTCATATCAGGTTTTCCAGATGTGGGGGGTGTAAAGTTGTATCTAAGTACACCATTGGAAAGCTCTCAAGGAGAGCTCTCTTTTGAGACCTAAATCAAGCTTATAGGGGGTAGCATAATGAAAAGATATGGACATTTAAAAATTTTTATTTTTTATGGTATAGTCTACCCAATAGGCTGCATGATGTAATTAGTCTATACAGAACTAAGTAGTAAGAGTTTTTCACAGAACGTGCAGTTGTGCCTAGAACCAGCGACCTTTAAAAAAGGAGTGTCTTATGGTACAACACCAGATAAGGGGTTGATCCTGTGGGTAAATCCAATTGTGTATAGACAGTAATTCTGTGCAAGTACTCAGAGTACTTATGTTCTATACAACATAAAGTAATACATGTATTTTCCTTTCACTAATTATTCAGCCAAACAATTAACTGATTTAACTCTCAATGGGCCTGGTCCCTGCCACTTTATCTTCCCAAAACTTATATTTTCACACAACCATTACCTAGAAGAGTAAATGTTAGGCCAAAATAATTAATTGCGAATTTGATCTACCTTCTTCATCATTTAAGGTTACAATCGTATCTCAAGTAGGAACAATATCAGTTTGGCTAAATTTAGTACCTGTTGATAATAGTTTCCTTAAGGTGTGTGCTTGCAGACCCACATCATCTGTAGGTGCCTGATTATAGCACATCAAATCACCTGTAGGTGTCTGATTGATATGTCCAAATAAGTGCCAGTTGCTCACACAGGCTACATACAATGGTGGGCATTATTTGTGAAGCGCCTCATGTCCAACCTATACTTGTAATATTGAGACTCTTTACCCACTATAGAAATAGACTTGGATAATGACTTTTACTCAGTGCTCAATTGTTGTTCTGACTGAGTCTATCTAATACCGGTTGCCTGTGGAGAGCTTAGTTGCTGCCAAGTTTGCCAGTGTTTAATTTGTCAACAATTTAAGTTGGTCAGCATTTTGTAGGACTAGAGCAGTTGAGCCACCAGCTCTATGTATGGACAAGTGGTACCATTGTACAAGCTGTGGACTCCTCAAGCCCTCGAGTGTTCCATAAGGCCTGGTAGCACTTAAAGGCCTTCAGTTAGAAGTACTTTTGGCTCTCTTTCTGTGGCATAATGTAATTGGTCTATTCTGAACTGGTGAAATTACTTTTCCACAGCTGATTGCTCCAACCACATCATAATGAAGGGGGAGACCCCTAAATTAGTGTTGTGTGTACTAACTGATCCTGTTATGTGTTTCATTATGCACACTATCACATGTTAATTTCCTCTGGATACCACATATGTACATGCATGCACATCCACTGGCTTGCAATAACATACCATGTGCATTATAAACTAATTTCTTATGATCCAGGGACTGATTTTTTGGTTGGGTTGTACTATGTCTAGTATTGGACTTTAGACTGAAGTCCAGGCACCATCCTGTTGTTACATAATAATGCCCCAGGAGAAGAAGTGTATGTCCCTATACTGTGTGTGTGTGTGTGTGTGTGTGTTTATGTTATGGTGCAAATTACTGTCGATTTTCTTTCACATAATTATGTTTTATAATATTGAAAAGGAATTTTAACTACCTTCTCTTCTCATATATACACTCGTGACTTTCTAATGTTGAGACCCTTTACCCATATCCAGAGAGGTTGTCATAGTACTTTCAGTCGATATGAGCATTCACTTTCTGTTTCAATATGAATCCCTTTCTATTCTCCTGTATCAAACCATATTAATTGAGCTTAGCCTAGGAGGGTGTGCGTAGTCTGAGCATGTTTAAAATAAGTACCTGCCATTGAATCAGTGATAGCTTTCAATTGGTAAAGGTCATCCATTGATCCACCCATCTTGGATGTGTTTTCTTGTAGTTGAAGTGTGTATGATGATAATTATTATGATAGTACATTTAACTAGGATGCATACCTATAACTTACCTGTTAATATCAACTGTCAGTCATGAATCACAAAATCAGTCTGTTTCGGCTCCCATTTAAATTGATAATTGATTATAGATCTATTCAGCTCTTTATGCATGTGTGAAAGTTTCATTCCAGACAGATCCTGTTATTCCATAGAGCTGAAATAACTGAATGATATCTTATAAGTAACTTTTTTATGCTCTGCAGTTTTCCATTCACAATCAGCAGTAAAATTGTATAGAACCTTCCTCAATTGATGTGTGTTAGTGAAGTGGAAGTGGTTAGAATCTCTATGTCAAAAAATTTCAAAGCATCTGGGGGTCAGAGATAATGTCTGAGATCCCCCTCCCCTCAACACAATATGTACACATAATGTGTTGATGCTATCACTTGTAATATAATATGTTTTTGGCCAAACACACCCTCACCTCCCACATTTTTTTATCTTTTGCATTGCAATCACAGAATGAGATAAAGGAAGAGGAGCAGTTGTAATCATCCCTCTAAGAGACCAAACCATCAATCCTTTTCACCTTATACTTGTACTGTGTAATAGTTTCTTTAAAGTCAATTGGATCCCATTGCATCTTGTGGCAAAAATGATGTGTAAAAGCAGCCCTTACTTAATTACTTTCCTTTCACATGTGATTTCCTTTTTGATGTGATTTTTTAGAGCATTGTTATTGTATTTCTATCACCTTCTCCTCCTCAAGCCTCTTTGTGCTTGTATGTACTAGCATGTGGAATCATGCATTGCTCTTATCCTGCTTCCCTTTTAGAAAGTGCCTTTTGTATTGCTCTATCCATGCTGTCCTATATTCAGGTTCAATACATTTTCTAGTAACTCTTTCATATCCACCAACATCATCCACCATCTCGTTGTCACATAACATTAAGTTAACAGGAGAATGCACTATGTGTGTATTCTACTGCATTGTTTAGTTGTCCAAATGTCACAATATCAGTTTGGCTAAATTGTAGCCTTAAGGGTGTTTGCAATAGCAACGCCCGTGCTTCTATTTCTAGAGTTTGAAAAGGTTGTCCTGCACTTATACTGCAGCTAGTCAGATAATTTTATAGTCTTATCTTCAGATAGGATCAATCTACACACTATGTATTAGTTATTAAGAGGGGGTGGGGCATGGTGTGGCTAAAATACCTTAAACCATAAAATTTTGATTACCTCGTACATCTCAGGAACCACTGGTTGGAATCAGCTAATTTTTTGCATGCAGCTTTCATAAGCCAAGGTGACCAATGTAACAGTTAGTTTTTTTCTATATCTAGCTTAGACTTTTCAAATCACAAGGTCCGGCATGAAAAAATAAGAATAAACAAAAAATTAATATTGAAATTCAGAAAAACTCAATGTTATGTTGTAGAATATAGATAGAAGGTATCTGAGAGAAAAAAATTATCCAAGTAAGTCCAACAGTTCCTGAGAATTACAGGCATTAGCAAAGTTGTTCATAGCACCCACGAAAATTAGGCAATATTTAAAATTTTTGGTGTGTGTGGTAGTGACATGGTACTCTATAACTAGGATATTTTGCTTATTGCTGCTCTAAACAGCTCTGGAGTTATACTCCCCTAGCAACCATGTGTGGGCGGAGGGTTGTCAGAACCTTAAGGTGTGTTTGTGCAGACCCAAAATCCGAAGTACTGTCCTGGCTCTGTTCCTCTGGCATAATCAGGGGTGTATAAGGGAGGGCAAGCCTGGGGTATAGAAAAAAGAAGGGGGTGGGGGCAAACGAAAAGTGGATCTGCATGTGGTATAGGTGACCGAGTGGCTACGAGGGGTGTGTGCCCCCTCCTGTGCAGACCATAAAAAAAAATTTATTTTTGGTGGTTGTACTATGTCTAGTATTGGACTTTAGACTGAAGTAAAGGGTCCCTATGGGTATGTCAACCATGTGGTCCCATACTATCACATTTGTACACATTAATACAACATCTTATATAAAAGTAGCACCCTATGCTGGTGGAAACTATTTTGTCCTGCACTTACTGGGTATGTATTGTTTGATTCTTTATTCATTACTGATGCAGTCACCTAAATCCAATGTCCTATACAACAGTTCCATTGCACAGAGAATGCCTTTGAAGTGGTTACAGGACAAACATGTCTAGAAATAAATGACTCCCATGATAGTACCTGACACTCTGTAGTGGTATAATGTACATGTGTGGTATTCCCCTCTGTTTTCTTTACAGATGCTTCAGCTAAAGGAAAACTGAAACATTTTCAACTTGGTTGCTGCTGATTTTGTTGACTCTACCTCCTCTCCCCTCCTCCCTCAGAGATTACCTCCTCAATAAAAGGGTCCAGCTGGTCCTTACTGAAGAGCACTTGCACCCATGGATTCTGGATCAACTAAAGGTACGTACATGGGGACTATTTAGAGTTATTCATGTGCAGAAAGGTTTTACGTAATTTGGACCCTTCTATATCAATGTTGTGGTTAATGAGCCTTCGATGTGTGAGATAATCCCCACTCGCTTATATACCTCAGCCTGTTTCAATTCCAGTGTCCTCCCTCACACCTCCCAATCACTATGACTTGTAACTATAGGCTGTGAATTGATTAGTCAATAATGACCCTTTGACCTTTGCCCTTTCTAGGAGAGATGAGGGGTTGGTGTATCGTCACAAGAATCTGAAAATGACAAAGTCTCTCACTTATGGAGATTGTAACTCTACCAAGAACCAGTGGTGACTGATTAGCCACACCCATGTGGCAACACCCACTTATATTGTAGTGGGTGTTGTCTTTCATCTTTTATAGAATATATCCATTATTTTGTATGAGAGTTCAGTATCATTATTTGATGTGACCAGTTGATACTTCATTGTCAAATTAATACTACACAATATCTAATACACAAAAAGTTACAATAAAGTCAAAAATAGCACTCCAGCAAGTCCAATGCAGTTCAATTTCAATGTGGCATGAATTCATCAGATGGTGTGGCAGAACAGATTGATTAGGCTGAATGTAAAAGGTCATCACCCTCAGTCGAATTGGATATCAGGTCATGTAGAAGCTCTATAGTGTGATTCATGCAAAGTAACACTTTTATTGTCTGGAGATGATGATCTGATATAGCTATAGCACTTTTGAATGAACGAGCCAGAATGATAATGCTGTAAGGTAAAGCGGGGCTATTTCGAACGGCGGGTAATTCCGTATTATTCAAATATTTCTGAAACTACTCAGGCTTTTGAGCTCAATGTTGGAGGATATAATCTACCATAATAGTAGAATATACCTTTCAAAATAGAGCTCATAAGCTCGAGGAGTTTTGAAAATATTTGACCCTACGGAATAGCCCCGCTTTACCTTACAGCAGCAGGTATTCCTTGATTCTATACCTCTCGTGTGGATCTTCCATTTATTATGCAGGAAGTATGTTATTTATGACTGTACAATTCAATATACATGTAGCTATATTATTGCCAGGAGCAGTTTGCGCATGCGCATTTTTTGCAACCGGTTGCAAAGTGGCGGGCATTATTTAGCGTAGTAGACTGCGGAGTTTTTCTGAGTGCCCGTAGTCAACCCAATTGAACGATCGCGTAGGGCAGTGCTGTGAATAAGAAAACTAGTCTTGAGTCTTTGTGTACCTGCCTTTGGATCGGTAAGCAATGAAAACTCTTGCTTCAGTGATAGCAGATCCACCCATCATAGAGCCATAGATAATCTATGATGTAGGAGATTCACCTCCCCATCCCCTCTCAACACAATACACATAATTTGTTGCATTTTTGAGATCACTGAAGCACTGATGTTCGTATGGATTGTAGATAGAGCTGTTTTTTGACGAAAATACCTCTCACCCCCTCCACTCTTCTTTTTTTTTTTCTTTTTCATTGTTCTAACTAATCACTGTATGTTGTGTATGCAATTACAGAATGAGATGATGGAAGTCCTCAAGGAAGAAGAACAGTCGTCATCGTCCCTCTAAAATACCAAACTCTTATAGGTAACCATCAATCCTTTTCATATTTGTCTGTTTGATCTTACTCGGTTACTTTCCTTTCACATGTGATTTCCTTTTGATGTGGTTTTGAGCATTTCTATTGTACTTCCCCTTCCCCCAAGCCTCTTTGTGATTGTATGTACTAGCATGTGTGTGGATTCATGTCCTCTATGTCCCTTCCCCTTTAGAATGTTGCTGGTGCTTTTTGTGTGACTGGCTCAATGTGCAAGCTGGGCAATAAGGTATTGATATGCCACCTCTGTGCAGTGCATCCCAGTTTCATAGGTACGTATAATCAGTACATCTTCTGATTGCCCCTCCCTCCCCCTATATATTGTATCATCTCACTTTGTCCCTAGAGTGGATAGTGCTAAGGGAGAGGTTATAGACCTGAACACCTCATGGCCCACCACTGTCACTTTAGATTAGATGGTGTGTTTTGACATTGACTGTTCTGTTTTTGACTTTCTAGTCTTGAGACCCTTTACCCATTTAATGTATTTGATATTGTAGTTGTTCTCTTGTAGTTGTTTATGACTTTGTCAATCTTTACCAATTATTCCATTATTCAGCATAATGAACTTAGGTAGTTGAAGAGCCACATGTAAATCTGTGTATCATAATTATAACTTCTGATTGGTCTAATTGGTACATGTTCTAATTGCCCCTCCCTCCCCTACATATTCCGTGTGTCCCTAGCATGGAAGTGCTGATAGATGTCATGCCCACCACTATTCTGTACTTATGACTTTCTAATGTGGACCCAACTAATGTGTATAGAGCGGCAGTACAGGAACTTGACTTTGAATGTTGAAGTGTCTCTCCAGAGAGGTTGTAGCATATAATTGTTTACTTTCTGTTTCGTAATGGCTCCCTCTCTATTGTCCTGTATCAAGCCAATATGTTTTTAAGCTGGAAATAACTTTATTTCGGGAGGGTGTGCTCTAATAGTCTGTGCATGTTTCAACTAGCCTTAAATCCAGGATTGTTGAAGTCACGGGAATGTAATTACTGTGCATTATTTAGAACCTTTAGCATTAGATGCTAGTATGTGTGTGCCCTAATATTATGCCCATCGATCCTTTTGTGCATAATATTGTGTTGTTTATTAGCAATGTGTGGATTCACTTTCCTTGAGTATCCTCTAAGATTGAAAGCAAGTACATTTGAACATTAGTTTATTCTTAAATTCTGTTTGCATTTTAGCAATTCTATCTCACAATTGTTACTTGGAAATTTCATTTAATGTATCACTTTCTTGAATATTTAATTTTGTGTTGCCAAAATCTACACAGAGTACACACTGTTACCTTATAATATGATGTGAGCTTATAATGAAGCTGTTTGCTTGTTGGGTGTGCATCATAATGTGAGATTTATAGAGCCCTTCAAGCATCAGACTGAGAGTCTTAAAATGACAATGTATTAACAGGATCAATACATGTATTAAGTTAATTAATCAAGATCACCTCCCATCCATTCAAGCCAGTGTTGAAGGTACATGTTGAATGCACAACCAAAAGAATGGTGGTTGGTGACCAAGTGCTTTCAGAGGTTAGCGGGTCAGACTTATTAAGTGTGTGAGGACACATAATTCACCTTCACCACCAAAGACTAATTATGTATTTACTGTATACTGTACACACAGCTGGTCACTAGATCCTAAGATAATTTCAAGTTTAAGAGCATCTGGTAGATCTGGGGTTGAAGATGATGTGGGAGATTCCCCCCCCCCCCCCCCCCCCCCCCCTCTCAACACAATACACATAATGTGTTGCATCTCCATGAGATCACTGAAGCACTGATATTCATATTCATTGTAGATAGAGCAGTTTTTGACAAACACACACCCCACCCCCTCTACTCGATCTTCTTTCATTGTTCTAACTAATCACTGTATGTTGTATATGCAATTACAGAATGAGACGAAGTCTCAAGGAAGAGGAGCAGTCGTAATTGTCCCTCTAAAATACCAAACTCTTACAGGTAACCATCAATTCTTCTCATATTTGTCTATTTGATCTTACTCGGTTACTTTCCTTTCACATGTGATTTCCTTTTGATGTGGTTTTTGAGGATTGATATTGTATTTCAACCACCTTCCCCTCCCCCCAAGCCTCTTTGTGATTGTATGTACTAGCATGTGTGTGGATTCATGTCCTCTATGTCCCTTCCCCTTTAGAATGTTGCTGGTGCTTTATGTGTGACTGGCTCAGGAGGAATGAATATGGCAAGCTGGACAATAAGGTGTTGATATGGTGCAATCCATCACATTTTCATAGGTATGTATAATCAGTACGTCTTCTGATTGCCCCTCCCTCCCTATCATCTCATTTCGTCCCTAGAGTGGATAGTGGTGAGAGAGTTCACGGACCTGAACACCTCATGGCCCACCACTGTCAATCTAGATCTAGATGGTGTGTTTTGATATTGACTACAGTAGAACCTCGTTTATCCGTACCTCGATTATCCGGATTCAGAATTCAACCAGCCACGCCCCCATTTTCACTTAATTAGAACATCAGCTGTTAGCGATCAGGTAGCTTTTGTTGTTGTTGCTTGTCTTGCTGGCTAGTGGTTGGCTTTTGCTAAACAGAAGAGAGTAGTGTGACTGTTAATGAGAAGGTGGCAACTGGTAAGCAGCTAGCAAAAGCTTACTACTACTTCAGTTATCCGCACTATTTCAACAGCAAACAAATTTCTGAGGACAAAGCTGTTCGGATAACTGAGGTTCTACTGTATGACTTTCTAGTCTTGAGACCCATTTGATATACTTGATATTGTACAATCGTTCTATTGCTTGTAAATTCATGTAGTCGTTTGTGACTGTGTCAATCTTTACCTTATTCTTATAGTATGGATAGTATTGAGGGAGACTTTATAGACCACATGGCCTATCATTGCCAGACCCTTTATAGAGTGACAGTGCAGAAACTTGAATTCCAATGTTGAAGTGTCTATTCAGATTGAGTGGTTGTATGATTATTTATTTTCTGCTCACTATGCCCCCCTTTCTGCCATCCTTCTACCTAGTGTCAGTAACTGTACCCTTGGCCTCAGACCATTCACAGTCGCATTAATTTTTTTTTAATGTGTCCTGCTATAATGTCCTGATAATGTATTTTGACCTGCCACCCTTAAATGGCAAAATGCCCAGTACTGGGATTAATATTGGGGATCATTCATCTGATTGTACATGTGACGTACATTAAAAAGTTGTACTTTTAGTGGTTGGAATTTGACTGGAAATTAACGGGTGACTGGATGTTATTTTGAGCACTATTGGTATAGAGGTGTATGGAGTATGTACCACCATTACCCCTCACCAGGTTGGGATGTCATGTGACAGCTGGCAGTATACGTAACCCCTTGTTAGCCATTGTCTACACAGAGTATACACTGTTGTCTTATAATGTGATGTGAACTTACAATGAAGCTGTTTGCTCATTGGGTGTGCATCATAATGAGATAATGCTGAGCATCAGATTGAGAGTCTTGAAATGTACATATTTTATTAACAGGACTCAATACATGTATTAAGACCACCTTCCATGCATTCTCAAGCCAGTGTTGTAGGTACATGTTGAATGCATGACCAAAAGAAATGACTAAGTTCTTTCATAGAGGTTAGTGGACCAGTGTGTGTGTGTGTGTGTGGATGCATACAATGCCCTCTCAAGTTCCCCTTCACCACCAAAGACCAATCACAATTACAGTAACAGGTTCTTTGGTCTTTGCAGGTGTTAGGGAGTTGCTATGACTTCATAGTTTGCTAGTCCATGCTTTTTGAATGGTCATTATTAACCTTACATATGTGTGATCAACTCTTAAGTACATTGTACGAGTAGGGTAATAGGACAGGCATCCTCTTGATTCATTTTTATCCTTACAGTGCACACCCCCTCCACCTCTATAAGTTATTCCTGACTCGTTTACACTCCTTCATCAGTGCATACCTTTGTTTCATGCACCTTTGTTTCATGCTGCTTTATTGCATGCTGCTCATTTTGTTTAGTTTTAGACAAAGTGGAACTGTGTCACTCTCCCATTCTCTACCTCCAGAATTTACTAACAATTGTATACACAGCTGGTCACTAGATTGTTACCTTCTAAAGAAAATGTCAAGTTTCCAAGCATCTGATAGATCTGGGGGTTAGAGAAGATGTGGGAGATCCCACTCTCCCTCCCAATACACATAATGTGTTGCATTTCCATAAGATCACTGAAGCACTGATGTTTATAGATAGAGCTGTTTTTGATGAACACACACACACCCCACCCTCTCCCTATATATTGTACCATCTCACTTGTCTACTGATTGATGGAGAGTTTGTAGACCTGAGCACCTCATGGCCAACCAAATGACTATTCTGCACTTGTGAGTTTTAATGTTGAGACCCTTTACCCACTCTAGCCTGGCTAGAGAGGTTAGCATTTTCAGTCAATATGAACATTCACTTTCTGTTTCAATATGGATCCCTTTCTATTGTCCTGTATCAGTTGATTTAGCCTGTGTGTGTAGTTTGTAGTATACTGAACAACCATGGAGTAGTATACTGAATACTGAACAACCATGGAGTAGTATACTGAATACTGAACAACCATGGAGTTGTATACTGAAGAACCATGGAGTAGTATACTGAAGAACCATGGAGTAGTATACTGAATACTGAACAACCATGGAGTATACTGAATACTGAACAACCATGGAGTAGTATACTGAACAACCATGGAGTAGTATACTGAATACTTAACAACCATTGAGTAATGTTGACCTTGTCACCTTTATCTGTTGGATTCAAGCAATATGATGCGATATCCTCTAGAAGGTGTGTGGAACTGGCCCAAAAGGTATCTTTTTCAATGAGGTATGCCTCATATCCTCCCAGTTTAGTACGTCTTCTGATTGTCCCTATAAATTGTGCCATCTCTTAACATGCATAGTGCTGAGTGGTTTATAAACCTGAGGACTTCACGGCCCACCACTCATTCTAGAGATGATTTGGACTTGTGACTTTCAAATGTTGAGACCCTTTACCCACTCTGGCCTAGCTAATGTATATAGAGTGGCATATCCAGAGTTTGTCATGTTAACACTTTCAGTTGATATGATAATTCATTTTCTGTTTCAATATGGATTCCTTTCTATTGTCCTGTATCAAACCATATCAGTTGAGTTTAGCCCTAGGAGGGTGTGCATAGTCCAGTGATAGCTTCCGAAGGTCATCCATTGATCCACCCATCTTGGAGCAAAAGACGTGTTTTCTTGGAGTTAAAGTGTGTATGATGATAATTATGATGATAGTACATTTAACTAGGAGATTGCAAAGCTGAATAAAGTGTATGATATCTAATAAGCTTTTTCTACTCTGAAGTTTTCCATACTAAATATATACAGTCCATGAACAACCATGAAGTACATTGATCCATCAAAATACAAAGCCTCTGCTACTACTTCCACTTCACTAACACACATGCCTGACAGGGTTTCAGTAATTGGTTGGGGGAATTTCAATCAAAGGGGGATCTCCCCCTTCCCCCCTGCGCTGTATGAAACCCTGCCTGATACCATCATATGTAGCAAGAGCAGCCAATGATTCACAGAAATTTTTTCCCTATTATTTCTTCACTAAAATGCTTCTCATTCAACCGCTGGCATTGAGATTCAACCCAAATCTATGCCAGCATGATTTGGATGTCCCTATCTCAAGTTTCCCTTTGTAAGTCCCCTCTGTAACTTAACCTATGACTCCAGTAACCAGTGTTTATTTGCCCTCTGTTGATTTCACCTCCCCTGAGCTAACATTCTTAGTCAACAGTCGGCACTTAGTCTCTCTCTCTCTCTCTCTCTCTCTCTCTCTCTCTCTCTCTCTCTCTCTCTCTCTCTCTCTCTCTCTCACTCACTCACTCACTCTCCCCTTCCCTGAATTTCAAAAAATAATTAAAAAACCAAGTAAGTGTTTGCTATGGTTCTATTTAGTGTTCTCTACATTGTGACACATAACAATAACTGTGCATATGTTTCATCAATGCTCTGTACTGTTTTTGTTAGTAGGCTAAGCAGCTGAAACATCTCTGAATATTGTCCAGAAATGGTTAGAATCTCCTCCAGAATTGTATGCTCAGCTGGTCACTACATTGTTCTTAAAAAGTTTGGGGTTGGAGATAACGTGGGAGATCCCTCCCCTCCCCTCAACACAATACGTACACATAATGTGTTGCTGCTATCACTAGTAGTTGATATTTTATACGGTTTTACAAACACACCCCCACCACACCTCCTCCACACCCCCACCACACCCCCTCCACGTATTGTTCTAACTAATCACTGTATGTTGTGTATGCAAGTACAGAATGAGACGATGAAGTCCTCAAGGAAGAGGAGCAGTCGTAATCATCGCTCTAAGAGACTAAATCCTTCAAGGTAACAAAAAAAAAAGGTAGGTTGGAGATAACGTGGGAGATCCCCCCCCTCCCCTCAACACAATACGTACACATAATGTGTTGCTGCTATCACTAGTAGTTGATGTTTTATAAACACACCCCCACCCCACCCCCTCCACATATTGTTCTAACTAATCACTGTATGTTGTGTATGCAAGTACAGAATGAGATGATGAAGTCCTCAAGGAAGAGGAGCAGTCGTAATCATCGCTCTAAGAGATTAAATCCTTCAAGGTAACCATCAATCCTTCTCACCTTATACTTGTGCTGTGTAATAGTTTCTTTAAGGTCAATTGGATCCTATAAAGGGTGTGCATGTATGGCAAAATGTGTGACAGCTGGCAGCAAGATACCCTTACTTGGTTATCACATGTGATTTCCTTTTTGATGTGGTTTTTTTAGAGCATTGTTATTGTATTTCAATCACCTTCCCCTCCTCGAGCCTCTTTGTATATGCTAGCATATGGAATCATAATCTTATCCTGCTTCACCTTTACTACATCATGTTTTCCATGGCTCAAAAGATATCGATATGCCACCCCTCCCGTGCTGTCCTTTCTATTCAACCTCAATACATTTCCTACTAACTCCTTCATATCCACCAACATCCTGTTGTCACATAATTATGTTAATATCCCATGCAGGAGAAATGCTACTGTGTTGCAACATGAAATTCAGAACATCAAACCAAAATTTACATAGCTTCCTTTTAAGTAGCCCAACTCTAAAGCCACAATTAAGTCCTTTGAAAGGAGGCTATGTAAATTTTGGTTTGGTGTTCTGAATTTCATGTTGCAAGATTATTGTAATCCACTATACAGTGTGTTGTGCAACACTCACTTGCACTTATAATAACACCAACCACTTCACAGTACAGCTTTTCCACTGAGTGTGCACAAGTACATCACAACTAGAGAATTACTTTTTCTCCAGCAGAACAACAAAGTGAAAAGTGTAATTTGTTAATCAGCCAGTGAGTTGTGTACAGGTTATGTTCAATGTTCCATTTTCTTTCCTCTGGTATAATGTAATCAGTCTATTCAGAACTAGTGAAATTACCCTTCCACAGTTAACCTCATCATATTGATGGGGAGACCCCCTAAATTAGTGTTAGTTGTGTGTTGCTGTGTATTACTTACCTTATCATGTCATGTGTTTCCAATCACAATCCCTCTGGATACCACATGCACATCCACTGGTTTGTGTGGAAATTCTTACTAATTGGGCAATGCATATACAGTGTGTCTAGAAGGTATGTTATCAAGCGACTTTAAAAAAAGGGAGTATCTTATAGTAAAACACCAGGTAAGGGGTTGATCCTGTGGGTAAAAATGTATGGACAGTAATTCCAAGTACTCAGAGTACTTATGTTGTATACAACATAATGAGCCCTTTAATGTGTGAGATAATCCCCACACACTTACCTCATCTGTTTCAATTCCGTCACATCTCCCAATCAATATGACAGGCTATCAGTATGTCTTCTTATTGTCCCTCCCTCCCCCTCCCCCCCCCCCCCCCCCCCCATCTCACTTGTATGGATAGTGGTTGAGAGGGGGTTTGTAACCTGAACATCTCATGGCGTATCCCTGTTGAATGTTGATATAGAGGTTGACTTCGACTATTCTGAACTTGTGATTTTCTAATGTTGAAACCCTTTACCCACTCTAGTGTATTGAGCAATTGTGCAGGAATTTAACTTCAAATGTTAAGTGTGTTGTCTGAATTTTTGAATGTCTTGATCAGCACTCTCAAGTGTCTGTGCATTATTTAGAAGTTTGAGTATTATGATGCTAGTGTGTGTGACTGCCCCAGACAGATTAGACACAACCCTTTAGAGCATATCCCCCATTGGTTGGTATGTACGTATGTGAAATTCCTGCCAGGTTGAGACTGTTACAATTAATGACTACAGCACATACGTAAAGTATGACATAGTGTTAAGATATCATGTGACAGGTGGGTTGCATAACCTCTCTACAAAGGACAAAAGGTTGGGTCCCAAGTGTGTCAGGTTCCACTGCAATAATCTCTATCCCAGTCCAATATGTCTTCTGATTGCCCCTCCCCCCTCCCCCTAATAATTACATTGTCCCATCTCGCTTTGTCCCTAGCATCACTTTGCATCTAGCATTGATAGTGAACACTTCATGCCCTGCCCTTTTCTTTCTAGATGGTTTAACTTTCTATTGATTATATGTGGCTTTATATCATCCATTTAAAATTAATTTGAATGTAGCTTTGATAGAGATTTGAGGAGGGTGTGCTACTTTATGGATTCATAATACGAGCATGTTACTGATGGCCTTTTCCCCATGGTAGTTTCATGGTAATTGTTGTCAACCATGTAGTGGAGTAAATCCATAGTGGACCTTGCAGTTTTTATTCTCTGTCCATATGTAATCGACTGTCTTAAAATTGTATGCTCTATATAGAACAGGGATCAATACTGAGGGGGAGGCTCACCCATGGTAGTAATATACAATGGATGATGTTCATGCACCCCCTTTCCCATATTACATATTGGTTCTTAATGATGCTCACCCTTGTAGGTATATAATACATTGGATGCTGCTCACCCACCTTCCTGTACTATTACATTGATGCTCACCACCTTTCCCATATTGATTAATGCATGGTAGTAACACATTTGATATTGCTCACCAACCATCATTCTTATGATGCAATGTGTATGGACAGGTGGTACCATCGTACTTGTACTGGCCTTGAGTGTTCCATAAGACCAGTTAGCACATCACTTAAAGGCCTTCAATTAGAAGTACTGTCCTGGCTCTGTTCCTCTGACATAATGTAATTGGTCTATTCTGAACTGGTGACGTGAGATTACTTTTCCACAGCTGATTGCTCCAACCACATCATAATGAAGGGGGAAACCCCCTAAATTAGTGTTGTGTGTACTAACTGATCCTGTTATGTGTTTCATTATGTACACTATCACATGTTAATTTCCTCTGGATACCACATATGTACATGCATGCACTCGACTAATAGCTGTGTGGCAATAGCATACCATGTGCATTATAAACTAATTTCTTATACTATGTCTAGATTGGACTTTAGACTAAAGTCCAGGTAAAGGGTCCCTATGGGTATGTCAACCATGTGGTCATTACTTGGGGGAATGATAATACTCTTGAGAGTGGGTCCACACCTATTATCATGTGCATGCAGCTCTATGTGGAACTGTCTTTCCATGGCTCGAAAAGGTAACAGTATGCCACCTTTTTCATTCCAGATATTTTCACATTTTCTATCACCATTATCATCCACAATCCTGTTGCTACGTAATAATCCCCCCAGGAGAAGTGTATGTCCCAATATTGTGTGTGTAAAATTATCTTGTGGTGAATTAGTTCTTTATTCCTCTGGCATATGCAGCAACATTACAAACTACTATTCCTACTTCATTCCTAGGCCTCCTAATTTCAATAGTGAAGTTACTGAAGTAGGAATAGTAGTTTGTAACAGGTGATCATCAATTAATTCAGCGAGCGAATGGAGCGAGTGAGCTGACTCTCAAGTCATGACTCATTGAAATTGTAAATATATAATAAATTATATGTACGTGTACACTCCAAAATCCCCCAGGCAATGTATGTCCGGGTGGGTTGTATGGTACATGTCCTGAATTAGTAGCACTGTGCGTGCATAATACTCCGTGTGAGTGTGTGTGGAGTCACTGATAGTGAGTGGATTGTGGATATGAACTGATGGTACGTACACGGGCACTCTTTAGAATTGTTTGAGTACAGAAAGGTTACATTCATATGCTGTACAATTTAGAAGATGCCAAACACCCCCACCCCACCCCCTCCACATTTTGTTTCGTTCTAGATAATCACTGTATGTTGTGTATGCAATTACAGAATGAGATGATGAAGTCCTCAAGGAAGAGGAGCAGTCGTAATGGTCCCTCTAAAAGAACAAACCCTTACAGGTAATCATCAATCCTTCTCACCTATGTAATAGTTTCTTTAAGATCCATTTGATCCTATAAGAGGTATGCATATGTGGTAAAATGATGTGGCAGCAAGCAACCCTTACTTGGTTATCACATGTGATTTCCTTTTAATGTGGTCTTTTAGAGCATTCACCTTCTCCCCCTTCTCATACATACATACTTATGTAGAAATGTAAAGCTTGTTATTAACTTTTTCAGAAACACTCTATACTGTTACTCACAAATCACTATGCAATTTGATACAGATTCAGAAGTACTGCAGCAATCCACATCACCATCCAGCCATGCATCTCTTCCAACTTGTCCTGCAATGCACACTTCACAAGGTTAGCTAGCTAGTTTTAATTTTTTTTAAAGCAAAAGAAATGGATCAAAATTAGCTATAGCTCTCTGGCCTAGTCACAACTTGAATAATGAAATCTGTGAGAGCGTCCTACATTACGTCACTCTTGTCTAGCTACATCTATAAATGAAAGGCTGGGATAACATTACTATAATCAGGTCATGATCATTAGTACTTCATGGTCTTCTGTCATTTAATTCTACAGTGTCTTGCCCTCCTCCAAACATGACTGACTTCCGTGTTTCCCCCTACAAGACTCAAATAATATGAACTTAACCACAGAAATCGGAGCAAAGTACCTTGAATTTGGAACATTCCTCCTGGAAGACCATACTGCAGGTGCACAAATCAGTGCCTTTGAGGTGGAACTCTGTAGGAAAAAGCATCAACTATCGTGTGTTTCAAGAGTGGCTACATGGGAAGATTTCTGTGCTGGAAGATATTGGACTAAATGAACTTGCTAAATCTATAAGAGGTGTTAAACTATAGAATTATAATTCTATGTGAGATTTATCTGCTATTCATAAGTTACCCAAGTGTCATTTTGCGCATGCGCATTGATGGGCATTATTTGAAACGAAGCTTCAATGCACTTTGCGGAACTGTGGCTAGAAAGTTCGTGTTCTTGCCTTTGGACCTGGTAAGCAATGTATCAGTGATAGCTAGCGCCAATGATCCACCCATCATGGAGCTGAAATGCATGTTTGTTGATGGAATCAGCGTTTGAACACTATGATAGTTAAAATTCTAGTGACATGATTTTACCAAAAGACTAGCTAGAGCATGATTAAGTTATCTGCACCCTGTGCTGACATTAAATGTCTCTCCCTTCCTCCCTAAACATGGATCCCTTCACCATTTGAATGTCTAGGAACCTACCTCCAATGGCCAACTCCTTTCCCTGATGAACAAGTATCAGAAGTTTCTTAAGAGTTGGAGAGATCTATGTGAGATCACTAGTCAAGACTCATTTATGGACAAACAGGTATGTGCAGTACATTAAGGAAGGACTCTCTCAATCTCCCTGTCTGATATGTATAAAACAGTACGTCTTCAAATGCCTCCTCCTATGTATTGTCCCATCTCACTTTATTCCTAGCATGGATAATCCCGAGATCGAATCCTGAGCACCTCATAATCATGGCCTACCACTCATGATCATTCAGACTTTCTAATGATAAGACCCTTTACCCACTTTGGCCTAGTTAAAGTAGTAGAATTTGACTTCAACTGGATGAGGTTGAGGTTGTATTTAAACTTCATGTGATATGTTCATTTTCTGTTTTACCTTTTGTTCTCTGGTATCAAGCCATGTGGTATGTGGGTGTGCTAGAGTGTGAACATAAAGCCTTTTCCATATGACATCTGATTCTTATCTTTCCAGCTCTGTAGTTTTCCATTGATAAATGGCTCATTTCAGAAATTCTGACTTGGACTACAGCACGTATTGAATAGCATTGTTAGCCTAAGTGCTGGAAAAAGTCTACACACCTTATTGATTTATATGGAACCATCGAAGGTCCTTCCTCTGTATACAGAAGCATCAGAGTCTCTCAATGTTATCTTTAGACAGAGTAGCAATACATCATGTGTTAACTGACAAGCCAATATTTTTACATGTTGGATTCAAGATCATGACTAAATGGTTACTTAGCTTACCCTGGCAACCTAGCTTAACCTGACTGAGGGGTTTGTGCACTGAGATTAATTAGGTAGTGAGTTGGACAGTGTATGAACAGTTTTCTGAGAATTGCCAGGTAACCTTTTATGCATAATATTGCTGATTATTGTCCATGGATTCATTATCCTTACAGTGTATACCTCCTCACCTCTATTAGAAATGATGTGGGAGATTCCCCTCTCCCCTCTCAACACAATACTGCATTCCCATGAGATCACTGAAGCACTGATGTTCGTATACATTGCAGATGGAGTTTTTGACAAACACACACACACACACACCTCCTCCACACTTTTTCCTTTTTTTCATTGTTCTAACTAATCACTGTATGTTGTGTATGCAATTACAGAATGAGATGATGAAGAGGAGAAGTCAAATTGGTCCTCTAAGAGACCAAACCCTTACAGGTAACCATCAATCCTTCTCACCTTTGCAAGTTGAATCCAAACATCCCTTACTTGGTCACTTTCCTTTGATATGTGATTTCCTTTTGATGTGATTTGAGCATTCATATTGTATTTCCCCCTGCTCAAGCCTCTTAGTGATTGTATGTACTAGCATGTGTGTGGATTCATGTCCTCTATGCCTCCAAGCAAGGTTGCCAGTGCTAAGGTGTTGATATATATGCCACCTATGTGCATTTTCATAGGTATGTATAATCAGTACGTCTTCTGATTGCCCCTCCTCCCCCTATATATTGTACCATCTCACTTTGTGGATAAGATTTCATAGACCTGAATACCTCATAGCCCACCACTGTCAATCTAGATATAGGTCAACGGTATATTTTGAGATCGAGTATTCTTTAGTGTTGAGACCCTTTACCAATTTAGCCTAGTTAATTGTAGTAGTCGTTTATGACTTTGTAAAACCTTATGGATTATTGTAATAATCAACTTTGGTATATAAAGTCCTAACCTCGCACCTCTGTACTGGTATCGGTTTCTTGTACCATTGAGCTGAATGTCTGGGTCTCCTTACTGAACAAGTTGTGGGTATACCATCTGTGCAGATCTGATATGATAATGATGCCTTTGACAATCCAAACTGAGGAATGTCTGAAGAGCATGGACTACCTCTACATCAATATCTCTAAGCCAACCAACTGTTTATTAATTAAGCTTAAGATATCTGTCTGCATGGGGAGCATTATAGTACACATGGAACAGAAACTGCTTTCCTTTTTTAATCTCCCAAACTTTTGTCATGCTGTACCTGTTAGTTCACTCAAATGTTGCCTAAGAACATATGTAATGTGATGTGCTTTATATAGAAATGATCCACACACTTTTGTGTAGGTGCCATAGTCCATTCAGAAAAGAGGATGTCTGTTACTCACACAGATTATGTACGTACATATGCATATGGAGGGTGTCACATGTTTGTCACATGCACACTATACTCGAGCTTTACTGTGGTATGCAGAGAGAGGTAGCTACCACTGCACATTCGAAAAAAGGCAACTTTAGCTTGGACTATCAGCATAAGTTCATAGCATTGTTAGCCTGAGTGGTGTTACAGCTGGGTTGGGTATGGGCAGACAATGTGGATGAGTACACATAACTCCTTGCTTGTCAAAGTCTACATACCTTGCAGATTTATATGGAACTATCAGAGGTCCTTCCTCTGGATTGAGTCTCAAAATGTCACAGTACAATACATGTATTAACTGACAAACCAATGTTTAGTACATGTGGATCAAGAGTGATGACTAAGTGTTTGATTGGTTACTAGCTTACCCTAGCAACCTAGCTTAACCTAGAATGGTGACTGTGGGGTTTTGAGTAGTGGGTTGGACTTATCAAGTATGTGTATCAACAGTTTCCTCAGAGTTGCCAGGTAACATTTATGCATGATAATTATTATGTTGTTATTTAGCAATGTGTCCATGGACCTTACAGTGTACATCCTCTCCCCCTCCACCCCTACAAGTTATTCCTGTAAATTATCACTGGTTTTACATACACTACTTCATCAGTTGAAAATTCTGGCCAAGTTTCAAAGATCTGGGGTTGTGGGAGATTCCCCTCCCCTCTCAACACAATACACATAATGTATTGCATTTCCATGAGATCACTGAAGCACTGATGTTTGTATGCATTGCAGATAGAGCTGTTTTTTATGAACACTTCTCCTCCACACTTCTTTTTTTTTTCTTTTTCGTTGTTCTAACTAATCACTGTATGTTGTGTGTGCAATTACAGAATGAGATGATGAAGTCCTCAAGAAAGAGGAACAGTCTTAATCGTCCCCAAACTCTTACAGGTAACCATCAATCCCTTTCATATTTTGTCTGTTAGATTCAAGCAGCCCTCACTTAGTCACTTTCCTTTCAAATGTGATTTCCTTTTGGTGTGGTTTTTAACATCAATATTGTATTTCAACCACCTCCCCCCCCACCCCACCACCACCACCAGTCCACCACCACCATGCAAGTGTCTTTGTGATTGTATGTACTGGAATGTGTGTGAATTTATGTCCTCTATATCTTCCCTTTAGAAGGTGCTAGTGTTGATGTGTGTCAGTGCATCCCTTTTTCATAGGTACTTATATTCAGTAAGTCTTCTGATTGCCCCTTCCATCCCCTTGTTTATGGTCCCATCTCACTTGTCCCTCTCATGGATAATGCTGAGAGAGAGTTTGTTGACCTGAACACCTCATGGCCCACCACTGTCAATATAGACATAGATTGAGACTTTCTAGTGTTGCCCATTTTAACCTAGTTGATATTGTACAATCATTCTGAACTTAAATTCCTTACCAATTATTCTAAATGTAATTATTCTTGAACCGTGAGAGTTGAAGCCAAACCACCAAATTATCCATCCACATGGAAATCTGTGCATCATAACTATGTTTAGCTTCCCCATGTTGCTTCTGACATCAGCTAATTCCTCTCTTCCTTGATAGTTCTTATACCGTCTGAATGTCTGGTAACCTACCCCCATACACAATTCAACTCCCTCCACCCCTTCCTCCCTGCTGAACAAGTTGGACTCTCTCTGATTAGTACATCTTCTAATTTCCCCTCCCTCCCCTTTATATTCAGTTTGTCCCTAGCATGGAAGATGCTGATGGAGTTAGTAGATGTGAACACCTCATGGCCCACCACTGTCATTCTATTCTGTACATATGACTTTCTAATGTTCAGACCCTTTACCCAGCTAATGTGTATAGAGTGGCAGTACAGGAACTTGACTTTGAATGTTGAGGTGTCTCTCCAGAGTGGTTGTAGCACTTTCAGTCAATATGATTGTTCCTTTCTGTTTCATAATGGCTCCCTTTCTATTATCGAGCCAGTATGTTTTTTTAGGCTGAGAATGAATTTATTTTAGGAGGGTGTGCTCTAATATGAATCCATGCATAGTCCGAGCATGTTTCAACTAACCTTAATTAAACCCAGAAAGTGCTCACGGGAATGTAGAACCTTGAGTATTAGATGCTCTGTGTGCCCCCCAGATCAAGTTTTACTCTGGGGCTATCACATGTTTAACACACACACACTCTATAGGGTTTCATACGAATCTTCCAAAAAGGGGGGAACCACTTGAAGCCCCTCTCCCTTCAAAATAATTCATAGCAAAGCCATTAAGAGACCACCTCTATTTAAAGACTACATTTTCCACTGTATAGCTACATGAATTCTTATCACCACATCATCTCAAGAGAGAATGCAAGTATCAGACATCATGCAATAAGCTTCAGTCCCAAGTTGTACGTATCAATGGGGCATACAGACAATACACTTATTAACCCCTTGCTTGGTAAAGTCTTGATGAAGTATGTACGGTGGGCATTATTATGTGACAGTATCAGGTAGAAATCCTTAAATCATGCTTTTAATAATGAAACTATCACAAGCTTTGTCATTTAAGGTATTATTTGTGGTGTGAATGACCATCAATCCCTTACTTGATCACTTTCCTTCCACATGTGATTTTCTTTTGATATTGTTTTTGAGCATTGATATTGTATTTCAACCTCTCTCTCTCTCTCTCTCTCTCTCTCTCTCTCTCTCTCTCTCTCTCTCTCTCTCTCTCTCTCTCTCTCTCTCTCTTCCCCCCCCCCCCCCCCCCCTGCCTCTTTGAGGTCGTAATAAACTATATAATTATGTACCAACATGTGGAATCATGTCCTCTATGCCTCTTTTCCAGCTTCCCCCTTTAGAATACAGAAAGGTATCAACTTTATATCCCAGTCAGAGGTACATATAATCAATACGTCTTCTGATTGCCCCTCCCTCCCCCTATAATGCTGTCCCATCTCACTTCATCCCCTGCATGCATGGATAGTGCCTATGTAGAGTTTGTAGACTTGAGCACCTCATGGCTGGCCGGCCCACCCCTGTCATCTGGATGACTATATTCTGCACTTGTGACTTTCTAAAGTTTGCCCACTATAGCCTAACTTGCTAAGGAAATGGAGTGGTGTGTCCTCATAATAGCACGTTCAGTCAATATGAGTTTCTATTTCAATATGAATCCCTTTCTATTGTCCTGTATCAAACCATATTAGTTGAGCTTAGCCTAGGAGGGTGTGTGTAGGCCGAGCATGTTTAATATCAGCCTGTCCATCATGAATCACAAAATCATTCTGTTTCAGCTGTCATGCAATGTAAGTAAAATTATCAATTTTAGACCTAATCAGCTGATTAAGATCTTTAAGTAAGCACCGTGTGTGTTCCAGACAGATCCTGTTATTCCATAGAAGACTGCAAACTGAATAAAGTGTGTGATATTATCTGATAAGCAACTCTGAGACGTTGCATTTTTCAGTAAAATTGTATGCTCTTTGTATATATAGAACCTTCCTCCATTTAAAGATCAGACATGTGTGTTAGTGAACTGGAAGAGGTTAGAATCTCTTCCAGAATTGCATGCTCAGCTGTGGATTGCAGTGATCTTGCAACATGAAATTCAGAACACCAAACCAAAATTTAGATAGCTTCCTTTTAAGTAGCCCAACTTTAAAGCCACAATTAAGTCCTTTTAAAGGAGGCTATGTAAATTTTGGTTTGGTGTTCTGAATTTCATGTTGCAAGATCACTGCAATCCACATTTACAAATCAATTTTTTGGCCAAACACACCCCCACCCCACCACCTCCACATTTTTTTTTTCATTGTTCTAACTAATCACTGTATGTTGTGTATGCAATTACAGAATGAGATGATGAAGTCCTCAAGGAAGAGGAGCAGTTGTAATCATCGCTCTGAAAGAACAAACCTTATAGGTAACCATCAATCCTTCTCACCTTATGATGCTTGTACTGTGTTTCTTTAAGGTCTATAAAGGAATTCCTTTTTGATGTGGTTTTTTTAGAGCATTGTTATTGTATTTCAATCACCTTCCCTCCCTACAAGCCTCTTTGTGTACTATAATGTGGAATCATGCTCTTATCCTGCCTTTTTAGAAGGTGCCAGTACATTAAGTTTTCCAAGTCTCAAATGATATCAATACGCCATCTTTTTCCATCGTAAACGAAGTGTTGATATGCCACCCCTCCCATGCTGTTCAACCTTCTATACATTTCCTACTAACTCCTTCATATCCACCAACATCCTGTTGTCACATAATTATGTTAATATCCCATGCAGGAGAAATGCTACTGTGTCAGGGCTCACAATAACAGTCAGTCACAGGACATTTGTCCAGTCATTTTCTGCCTTTGTCTGACCAATTTTTCTATTATAGTAAAACTGCTATTAGATAATCATGTGTGGACAATAATGTAGTGTTACTGTGAGTCCTGTTGTGTGTGTGTCCTACTAGTTGTCCAACTGTCACTTGCACTTATAATAACACCAACCACTTCACAGTACAGCTTTTCCACTGAGTGTGCACAAGTACATCACAACTAGAGAATTACTTTTTCTTGCTCTTGGAGCAGAACAACAAAGTGAAGAGCACAATTTGTTGAATCTTTTTTTCTGCCAGTGAGTTGTGTACTGGTTATACTCAAGCCCTTGAGTGTTCCATAAGGCCTGGTAGCACACCACTTAAAGGCCGTCAATTAGAAATACTGTCCTGGCTCTGTTCCTCTGACATAATGTAATTGAACTGATGAAAATACTTTTCCATAGGTGATTGCTCCAACCACATCATAATGAAGGGGGAGACCCCCTAAATTAGTGTTGTGTGTACTAACTGATCCTGTTATGTGTTTCATTATGCACACTATCACATGTTAATTTCCTCTGGATACCACATGTACATGCATGCACATCCACTGGCTTGACTAATATCTGTGTGGCAATAACATATCATGCACATTAGAAACTAATTTCTTTATTTTTTTGGTGGTCCTGTTGTTACATAATAATGCCCCAGGAGAAGAAATGTATATCCCAGTACTGTGTGTGTGTGTGTGTGTTGTGGTGCAAATTTCTTTCTATACTTGATTTTCTTTCATGTATGATATATTTTTTGTTTTTCATAATATTGAAAAGGAATTTTAACTCTTATCTTCTCCCCCCCCCCCCCCCCCCCCCCCCAATTTGTAGTTGTATAACTATTTTGCACTCGTGACTTTCTAATATTGAGACCCTTTACCCACTTCAGCATAGAGTTGATAATTATGAGCATTCACTTTCTATTTCAATGTGGAGCCCTTTCTATTATCATGTATCAAGCCATATTAATTGAGCTTAGCCTAGGAGGGTGTGTGTAGTCTGAGCATGTTTAAAATAAGTACCTGCCATTGGACATTTGAATCAGTTCAATTGGTAAAGGTCATCCACTGATCCACCCTTGGACGTATTTTCTTGTGGTTGGAGTGTGTATGATGATAATTATGATGATAGTATATTTAACTAGGATGCATACCTATAACTTACCTGTTAATATCAACTGTCAGTCATCGATCACAAAATCGGTCTGTTTCGGCTTCCATTTAATGCAAGTAAAAATTGATAATTGATTATGGACCTATTCAGCTGATTAAGATCTTTATGTAAGCAGTGGTGTCATCCATGTGTGAAAGCTTCAGTTCCAGACAGATCCTGCTATTCCATAGAAGACTGCAAAGCTGAATAAAGTGTATATCTGATAAGCAACTTTTTCCTGCTCTGCAGTTTTCCATACACAATCAGCAGTAAAATTGTACGCTCTATGTAGAACCTTCCTCCATTGATGTGTGTTAGGAAGTGGTTAGAATGTCTATGTCTGGAGATCTGGGGGTTGGAGATAATGTCTGAGATCCCCCTCCCCTCAACACAATACGTACACATAATGTGTTGCTGCTATCACTCTTAGTATATACATTTTTTGCCGAACACACCCTCACCCCCCACATTTTTTGTCTTTTGCATCGTTCTATTTAAATATTGTATATTGTGTATGCAATTACAGAATGAGATATTGAAGTCCTCAAGCAAGAGGATCAGTCACAATCATCGCTCTAAGAGAACAAACCTTTACAGGTAACCATCAATCCTTCTCATTTTATACTTGTACTGTGTAATAATTTCTTTAAGGTCAATTGGATCCTATAAAGGGTGTGCATGTGTGGCAAAATGTTGTGTGACAGTTGGCAGCAAGTGACCCTTACTTAGTTACTTTCCTTTCACATGTGATGTGGTTTTTTAGAGCATTGTTATTGTATTTCTATCACCTTCTCCTCCTCCTTGAGCCTCTTTGTGGTTGTATGTACTAGCATGTGGAAATTGCTCTTATCCTGCTTCCCTTTTAGAAGGTGCCAGTACATAATGTTTTGTATAGCTCAATTTTCCATGCTGAACAAGGTGTTGATATGCATGCTGTCCTATATTCAGGTTCACTACTAACTCCTTTATATTCACCAACATCATCCACCGTCTCGTTGTCATATAATATTATGTTAATTACATATGTTAATATCCCAGGAGAATGCTTGTCCCAATACTCTGTGTGTATTCTACTGCATCGTTAATGTCACAATATCAGTTTGGCTAAATTGTTACTCTAAGGTGTGTGTGTGCAGACCCACATCATCTGTAGGTGCCTGACAGCACATCAAATCACCTGTAGGTGTCTGATTGACATGCCCAAATAAATGCCAGTTGCTACATACATATGGTGGGCATTATATGTGACAGTCCCAGCCAGCACATTACATTAATCGTTCGCTTTAAAATTACGAAACAGTCCCAAACTTCCCTATCAGATGGAGTTCGTAGACCTGAGCTCACCAGTGTCATTGACTTTTTGTACCTTTTAAGATTGAGACCCTTTACCCACTGCATGAAATTGACTTCAAATGTTGATCCAGAGAAGTTGCCATATCAAAACATAATTTTTCACTTTCTGTTTCACTGTTCTATCATCCATCTACCGTAATATGGTATGAATTTGAACTTGGGTAAAGAGTAGGGTGTGCTACAATATGGATTCATAATCCAAAACATGTTCTGAGTGAGTCTATCTTTCATAAACTTATACTTTATATCTTGACATGTTGTGAATATCAGTTGCCTGTGGAGGGCTGAGTTGCTGCCAATTAAGTTTCCAGTATTTTCAGCATTTAGTAGGACTAGAGCAGTTGCACTAAAGCTAGCCATACCAGCTGTGTGTATGGACAGGTGGTACCCTTGTACTGGTACTGGCCCTTGAGTGTTCCATAAGCCTGGGGTATAGAAAAAAGAAGGGCGGGGGCAAAGGAAAAGGCACATAACATACAGTACTTCAAGCTGCAATAAATAATAAGTATAATTTAATTTTAAATTATAACTTCTATATTGTCTGTACAGCTTCTAAGAACAGTTTACTGGAACACTTACTGTTTATTGTGATGAACATAAGCAAGCTGAGAATCCAACATCCCACCACTGTCAATTTATGGTATGTTTCGAGATTGACTATTCTGTTTTCGACTTTCTGGTGTTGAGACCCTTTACCAATTTTTGATAACCTTCTCTTGCTTAAATTCATGTAGTCGTTTGTGACATTATATAATGAACTTTGGTAGCATAATTGCAAACCACCAAATTATCCATCCACATGGAAATCTGTGCATCATAATTATGACTTTAGCTTCTCCAGGTTGGAGAAATTTATCTGCACCTCTGTACTGACATCAGTGTCACATTGATTAATTCCTCTCTCCCTTGATAGGGTCTGAATGTCTGGGATCCTACCCACATGCAAATTCAACTCCCTTTACCCTTAATTACGAGTTGCATGCATGAAGGAAGGACTCAGTATTGTCGGTACATCTTCTAATTGCCCCTCCCCTATATATTTTCCCATCTCTGTCAGTAGTGGGGTGAATACGAGTTGCTTGCATGAAGGAAGGACTCTCTCTGATTGGTATAATTGTAATCCCCTCTCCCTCCCCTATATATTCAGTTTGTCCCTAGCATGGAAGTGTTGATGGAGTTAGTAGATGTGAACACCTCATGGCCCACCACTGTCATTCTATTATGACTTTCTAATGTTCAGACCCTTTACCCAGCTAATGTGTATAGAGTGGCAGTACAGGAACTTAACTTCAAATGTTGAGGTGTCTCTCCAGAGAAGTTGTAGCACTTTCAGTCGATATGATTGTTTACTTTCTGTTTCATAATGGCTCCCTTTCTATTATCAAGCCAGTATGAATTTATTTATGGAGGGTGTGCTCTAATATGAATCCATGCACCCTACACACTTACCAACTCTCCAGCAGTCTGTCATGTTGTGTGTCGGACTTGTCAAGTGTGTGTGGACACATACTGTGTGTGTATTAATGTGTATAGAGTGGTAAAATGTTGAGGTGTGTATCCAGAGAGGTTGTCATATTAGTTGATATGATTGTTTATTTTCTGTTCCTGTATGGGGTTTTTGAATAGACCATTGGAAAGCTTTTAAATCATTTCTGGTGGTTAAGAATCGAATTATTGATCATGAATCATAATATTAATTACACATAGTTGGTTAATGCCCTCAGCCTCGGAGTTCCACATAGGACGGTTATAATGACCTCAAGCTTTACACTCAGTCAGCGTAATAGCAACAACTCTCAGGTTCCTAAACTAGTGAAACTCCTTGACTTTGTGGAATGACCTTTATACTCAAGTGGTTAAATGACTGTTGTATAATGTACATACATATGAAGTGTTTCCCTCTGTTTTCCATGTAGATGCTTCAACTTAAGGAATGCAAAGACAATGGAGCACTAACATTCTGTGGTGATCTGCAAACTCAGAACTGGGTGCTGTTTGTTTTGTTGACTCCACCTCCTCTCCCCTCCTCTCCCCTGATGTGACACCCACAGAGATTGCGTCCCCCCATGAAGGGATCCAGCTGCTCCTTATTTAAGACCACTTTCACTCACTATCGGATTCTGAAGGTATGCAGAAAAGTCACTTTCTTATTCTGCAGTTTCCTGTTTTGGTTATCTTGGACATGTCTTTTGAATATTTGACCTTGATGTGGCTAATGGAATGTTAATTACCCTTTGATGGATGAGATGATCCCTACATAACACTCCCAATCACTATGACCTAAACCTATGGGGTGTCCCTGTAATTAGTCCATGAATGACCTTTTGACCTTTCCAATGTACATAGGAGAGGGAACAGAAGTGGACGTCATCGATGTATTCTCACCAGAGTCTGAAGATGACACGTCAGAAACACTTCTGCCAGCCCGTACAGTGCAGTGATGACTACAGGGCCACACCCACTTATGTCTCACCTTTCATCTTTTTGAACTATTATGTGTACATATTAATATGTGTATGTTGGGTTGAGAGAGTTCAGTATCATTGTTGGTCATGTGATCAGTTGTATCATCATTCTTGATAATATCCTCCACTCCTAGGCTGTTAATCAATTTTGCGCATGGGCATTGTGATTTTAGGGGGTGGGGCAGGCTGGTTGCATGGTGGGCATTATTTGCATCAGTGATAGCACATGCATTGAATATTCTGACCGAGATGGAGACAGCTTGCTTGTTGAGTGTCTGCAGTCGGCGCCATTGAACGAGGTTTCATTCATTCAGATGGAAGTGTTCTGCATTAATAACTGGCATCTGTGTAAGTACCTGCAGCCTTTGGACATTTAGGTTAACAAGTCTTGAATCAGTGATAGCGTCCAACTTATAAACATCATCAATTGATCCACCCATCTTTAGCAAAAGACATGTTTCACCTGTAGGTGTCTGATTGACATGTCCAACCAGTTGCTACATACATATGGTGGGCATTATATGTGACAGTCCCAGTCAGCACATTAGATTATTCATTTCTCAAATCATGCTTTATAATTATGAAACAGTCCAAAACTTCTGTCATATAATGGTTGTCCTGTCTCACCTTGTCCCTAGCATGGATTGTGTTGAGAGGATTGTAGACCTGAGCACCACCCTGTTATTATAGATGGTTGACATTGACAAACCCTTTACCCAATGTACGTAGTACTTTCTAAATGTTGACACCCTTTACCCACTTCAATTTAGCAAGAAATTGACTTTTTTCACTTTTTGTTTCACTATGGTCCCCTTTCTATCATCCAACTATTAACCCATAAATATATTATAATCTGAGCATGTTACTGAAGACCTTTCACCCAGTGCTCACTCATTCTGAGTGAGTCTGTCTTTCATAAACTACTCTGTATAGTTTTTGAATACTGGTTGCCTATGGAGAGCTGAGTTGCTGTTAAGTTTGCCAGTATTTTACATTTTAAGTTGGTGAGTATTAGGACTAGAGCAGTTGCACTAAATCTACGTAGCCATACCAGCTGTGTGTATGGACAGGTGGTACCATCGTACTGGTACTGGCAAGCTGTGGACTGCTCCAAGCCCTTCAGTGTTCCATAAGACCAGGTAGCACTGGCACACTACTTAAAGACCTTCAATTAGAAATACTGTCCTGGCTCTGTTCCTCTGACATAATGTAATTGGTCTATTCAGAACTGGTGGGATTACCTTTCCACAGCAGATTGCTCCAACCACATCATAATGAAGGGGGAGACCCCCTAAATTAGTGTTGTGTGTACTAACTGATCCTGTTATGTGTTTCATTATGTACACTATCACATGTTAATTTCCTCTGGATACCACATATGTACATGCATGCACATCCACTGGCTTGACTAATATCTGTGTGGCAATAGCATACCATGCGCATAATTTCTTATCATCCAGGGACTGATTTTTTTGGTAGAGTTGTACTATGTCTAGTATTGGACTTTAGACTGAAGTCCAGGTAAAGGGTCCCTATGGGTATGTTAACCATGTGGTCATTACTTGGGGGAATGATAATACTCTTGAGAGTATTTGCATTGGGAGCATTTAATTTTATATTCCATACAACATGTGATATATTAATAACTCACAATCTTCTAGAGAAGAGTAGTTGGATCTATACATACTAGTATGAGTCACATGATTGCTTGGTGGGTGTGGTTTGTTTGATTGACTCCACCTCCTCTCCCCTCCCCCTTATACGATACCAACAGAGACTGCCTCCCCTGATGAAGTGATCCAGCTGGAACAACACTATCTTCACCCAAGGATTCTTGATCAACTAATGGTACGTACTTTAGAGTTATTTGGGTACAGAAAGTTCCATTTGTATTCTGTGCCATTACCTCTATATCTGAATATTTCATCTTATGTGATTAATGGAATGCCTTTGATTGGTGAGATAATTCTTATGTATTATTACCTCAGCCTGTTTTAATTCCAGGGTCTTCCCTCACACCTCCCAATCACTATGACTTGTATGTGAAAATTGATTAGTGGATTGACCCTTTGACCTTTGTCCTATCTCATTTTATCATCACTAGCATGGATAGTGACACATGGGTAGTGTTGGGAGGTGATTTATAGACCTGAGCACCTCATTGTTATTCTAAATGACACTTGTGTGTACGTATCATTCTAATGTTGAAACCCTTTACCCACTCTAGTTCAGGTGTCTAGGTTATTATATTAGCACTTTCAGTCAATATGATTATTCACTTTCTGTTTCGGTATGGTCCCCTTTATAAGACATGAGCTTACCTTTGATAGAGATTTGAGAAGGGTATGCTATCCACAATCCAAGCATGTAATTGTTAGTGATTGTCTTTTTGGTTTTCAGACTGAACCATGTGAATTACAAGTGTTTTTATGGTAACTGTTGTCAAGTGAAGTAAATCCATAATGGACCTTGCAGTTTTTATTCTCTATCCATATGTAATCAATGGTCTTCAAATTGTATGCTCTATATAGAACAGGGATTAATGTGGATGGGTGGGTGTATGATAAGGTCTCCCCTCCTAAAATTGCTTTAGTGGTGTTGTTTAAGAAGTAATTCTACAACCTAATGTGTCTCTCTCTCTCTCTCTCTCTCTCTCTCTCTCTCTCTCTCTCTCTCTCTCTCTCTCTCTCTCTCTCTCTCAACCTCATCCTCAAAATCCTGTATGAATCCTTGTAAAACCTTCCTCCATTAAAAGATCAGGCAGTAATTTTATGAATTATGTACTCATTGTTTCTCGAGACAGTCTCAACTGCCCCCATTTAGTTCGTCTCTTTGTGTGTGCTGTATTCAAATTTTGCTACCTATTATTCCTGATTATGTATTATGTGCTGGGAGTGCATGATAAGGAGATAATGTCGAGCAAAACCCTTCCTCCTGTCTCTGGTTGTTCCTCTCCCTCCCCCTATAATATTGTACCATCTCACTTTGTCCCTACCATGGATAATGTTGAGTTTGTAGACCTGAACACCTCATGGCCCATCCCTGTCATTCTAGAGAGTTAACATGTACTCAATGTTGAGACCCTTTACCCACTTCATATTAGTTGATATGATTGTTTATTTTCAGTTTCATTATGGTCCCTTTTATGGGTTTTTGAATAGACCAACCATTGGAAAGTTCTTGAATTAAAAAGCTGCATTTTAGTGGTAAAAAGGTTCTACCAGTATGTACAAGCAAATCTATAGAAGTTCAACAAAGATGAATAATTTCAGGTTTAAAAAAAATTTTTTTTTTCATGGTCATGAACCCCTTAAAGGTGAAGGTATCATGTCTGAGTCAGAATTCAAATAGTCCATAGTCATGCACTACTGTCACTACTTCCACTACAGACTTCACTATAGTCTTATAGTGGTCCCTTGATGTGGATCATTGCTTCCATCAGTAACAAATGATAATGGAAGCAATTTCCTCTGAGAATGCATTCAAAAAAAGATGAAACTTGAAAGTACAACTACCATGACTTCCCACATTTTACATCCTATAAAAGTAGCACTCTGCACATACATCCCATTCCTGTCACTGTTAACAAAAATAACACTCGATGTTATTCTTCAGCTTCTATGGTATACTGATGGATACACATAGTACATTCAAACCCAATCACATGACCAATTGTACCTAATCACATGATTGGATTGCAATACAATGTCCTATGCCTTTGAAGTGGCTACAGGACAATAGCAGTTGTCTAGAGATTTGGTCAGATAAAAAATATTGACCAGGAAACAGTGAACCCTGACACACTATGTACTAATTACTATAAGACTATGGCATCCATAATATGCTTTGAAGTTTCTACTTTAATGAGGTCTCTAATGAGGTCTTTAAAACAGGGATAAATGACCAATACCTGTCTGGGCTCCATAAGCACCAGCTTCGACTCATTATATAGTGTCATTGGATTTCTTGTGTTTTTAAAAGAATGCAATTATTTTGCATTAACTTTAATAGTGATATCACATAATTATTATTCATGATCAAATAATTACATTCTTTAAAAGCAGAAGGTTTGACAGTATCATTGAGTCTACATTATACTGTAAGTGCCGAGTTCCACTGCTATAATGACCTCAAGCTTTGCCCTCAGTTACCATAATAAAGTGGTTCAATGACTGTTGTATGATGTACATACATATGAAGTGTTTCCTCTGTTTTCCATGTAGATGCTTCAGCTTAAGGAATGTAAAGACAATGTTCTGTGGTGATCTGCAAACTCGTAGAACTGGGTGCTGTTTGTTTTGTTGACTCCACCTCCTCTCCCCTCCCTCTGATACAATACCCACAGAGACTGCCTCCCCAATGAAGCTGGTCCTTATTAAAGAGCACTTGCATTCACTGAAGGTATGCAGAAAACTCACTTCATAGTTTGGACTATTTTGGTTATCTTGCTTTTGAATATTTGACCTTGATGTGGTTAATGGAATGCTAATTACCCTTTGATGGATGAGATGATCCCTACATAACGCTCCCAATTACTATGACCTAAACTATGGGGTGTGAATAGGTATCAGTCCATGAATGACCTTTTGACCTTTCCAATGTGCATAGGAGAGGGAACAGAAAAGACGACTGCGAAGTTTGTCGATGTATTGTCACAAGTCTGAAGGAGAGGACGCTTCAGAAAGTGATGGAGGTTCCACTTCCACGAGTCCGACTACAGGACCACACCCACTTATATCTTGCCTTTTGTTTTTAAAGTGTATCATCTTTAATTCTATTGTGTGTATATTGGGTTAAGAGAGTTCAGTATCATGTGACCAGTTGAGTCATCATTCCTGATAACACTTCTGTATTTGGCTGTTCCTTCTCCAAGATCTAATTATGTTGGGGTGCACATCTTCCCTAGGCCAGAGTAAACCAGTGTTGATATCTGTAGTGAAAAAGGTGAAGAAAAACTCTTGAATGGTTGATCTGAACAGGTCCAGTGCAATACATGATGAATGAGGTAGATTCATCAGATGGTATGGCTCTACAGTGTGATACATGCAAGTGGGGATGAGGGTCTTTAGACTTCGTAGGACTTATATTGATGTGCAGTACATATGTATGTACCTGAGTTATGAGTCTTTGTTTTGAGGACTTGGAAGACTTGTCCAGCTGCTCTGAAGTACCATTGCCTTGCCTGCTCTGAGTCAACATCCTCTATGCCTCTATGTGGGTTCACAGGTGTGCTCCCATCCTGCATGAAATTTCAATGTACATCAAGTCACAGATTGATCCCACTTCTTCCTTCACTCCCACTTCATACTTATAAGTTGAATGTTGTATTAAATTTTCGTTGAAAATCTATTAATTTTAATAAAATATTTCTCTTAATAGTACCTACTAGATCAAGGGTCAGAGGAAATGGTAACTCAGAGTTAATTACATTAATTTCTGTCACATTACATTCCACAGTTCAAGTGCTCACCCTTGGTGTGGAGAAAGGACCTAGACTTGAACACAGCTTCCTGTTTCTTACAACTCCATTGAAGGATGGAAGAGATGAGCACAACTCAATGCCACACTCCCAGAGCTGCAAAGAAACAAAATAGCAGATAAAGAGTATCAAAACATTACATATTTGTGGGTTAGCCTCACTAGGGATTAGGGACTAGGGCTAGGGCTAGGGCATCAGTACTACATGTAATATAGAGCTTCCAAGCCAGAGAAAAAAAGAACAGATCGGATTAAGGGTCTGTATATACACAATCAAACTGGTGGAATGTAAAGATGAGGGAGACAGGACCAATCATCTCTAGGACATAACATGACTGGTAGTTTTTCCCCTTGCTGATCATCTGGTTATCATGTCTCCATAGCTACATCACCACAAACACTTCATACAACTGCTTGAGAGTTTCATCATACTTACCTGTCCAGAAGACCAGAACTCACTAGATGCACTATTAGCTGGCAGGTGAATGCCACAGCCAGCTCAAATACAGGGAGAGAATCTATACCCTTTACCATAATAGAGTTTAGATATGACCACCCTTTACCATAATTTTGGGCGTGGCACCAGGATGTGAAAAGAAAGAAATGGGGAACAAGACGAATAAACAGAAGTATGGGCCCGAGCCCGAGCCGAACTCTTTTCCTTCGAAGTCCGCAGGGAGCGATCTTTCTTCAGATTTCAACCCCCTAACCTGTGAAGCAAGCCAAAAAAAGACACACAAAGCTGCCTCCTCCCCTCCCCCTCCTGTAAACATTGACATTGGACCTTCCAAGCCAAATAAGGAAAGCGAGCCTTCCCCTGATGAGTTCATCGATCATCCAGACCTTCCTAACATAGATGCAGGGAGTAAAAGTTTGTCGAGTGGACCAGCATTTAAGACTGAACCGAAGTCAGATCAATCTAGGTCTGCAGGGAGTGATCTTCCTTCAGATTCCAGTCCCCTATGCACCCCTGAAGCTTCCTCCTCCCCTCCTCATCCTTTGAACATTGATAAATCATCTGAACTTCCCATGTCAAATAAGGGGAGTGAGCCTCCCTCTGATCATCCAGATCCTCCTCTAGACACTGGGAGTAAGAGCAGACCAGCATTTAAGACTGAGTCAAGTCCTCCAAAGAAAATATCACGGCAGGAGAGGCGACGAGCAGAAAGGGCGAAACGCAAGTTCAAAGGTATCTAGTTACACACTCATACCTGTGACTTCTCCATAGGAGTACAGAGGGATTGTAATGGCTGTGGTTTATTACTGCTGGAGGGTGTGTCTATGGGTATGAAGTATACATGTGTCTGACCTCCCATGCAAATTCAAGACAGTTTTGCTAACATGATGCAGCCCAAATCATCAACTTGTCTCACCTTTGCCCCAAAACTAACTTTGCTAAATTGATGGAGTTAGAGGAAGTGATAAGGTCTTCTTTGTAGCATAAACAGCAGCAGGAGCCTCCAAAAGTGCAAACCAATTTAAGTACTACAATTTATGCCAAATACACCAATATGGACATAGCTGTTAAATTATAGTAAGCCACCACCTATTGCAACCTCTCTATGGGATCTTAGGGTACAGAAATATCATACTGTATGTCCGGCAGTCATCTTGCTCAGACATGGATGACTGATGACTTCCCCAGTCATTCCTGATTGAGCTGTAATGACTCCACGTAATCTTTATGGGAGACATTGTATTACTGTCTGCCATTTCCACACAAACATTTCAATAGCTGGCTTTTCTTTTACTCTGGTCAAGACAAATACCCTCTACATGTTCTCCCAGTACAACACACAAACTGAAAGCAATCACAAAAAATGCCTTAAGTGGTAGGTAGTAAGTGATAGGACTGATAGGGTGTGACTTCCTTCATGCACTGTGTGATCACCTGGATAAGTGGGGGTAAGGTGTCCCCAAACTCGTGTGCTGCTGCATTATAGATTGTGAAGTGAAATGGGCATGGCTAGGCTGGTCATTTCTGGGGCACTACTGTGCACTGGCTTGGGAATGAGGTGTGGATGGGGTCAACTTCACCCCTGATCCATGTGCTTGTTACAAGATGCCGCCATGTTGGTATATAGGTGAAGGGTGTGTCTATGAGTATGAAGTGTCTGTTATTTCAAAAACCTCATGCAAATACAAGTCAACTCTGACTTCTTTTTAGTGTTAAAACATGATCTAACATACCAGCAACAGGACTCCTAAAGGCAAACTAGTACATTTCCCCTATACCATGTACACCAATATGGACAAGTCCAACGTTATAGAAAGCCACACCTATTGCAACCTCTCTATAGGAACTGAGAGGACAGAAATATCATACTGTATATATTGCCTGGAATTAATAAGCTCTTGCAGATTATGCTCAAATTTATACACAAGATTCTATTCTCAGATTCTCACTCTAGCCCCTCAATTATTCCCCAAGATTCTCTTATACATAGCTATATGGCAACAGGGCTGGATTCAGATTATTAAATAGATGGAGTTGTATGACTAGGGGCACACACACTGGACCATGGGGGAGGGTGTGGGAAAGGGCATATGGCATGGGAATTATTTGGAGGACCATGTATGTTGGCTTCACTGATAGTTTGCCACATTTTGAGCTTTTAAAGTTTGTGCATAAAATTGAATAATCCAAGTAGAGTAGTCTCCTATACCATAGATACATTTGTGTATGGTGTTACATTCATGTGGGTTGTTATAAACTAATGGTTTGTAACCTCAATACATAATCAAACCATGATAATAACATTGAGCTGCATGCCTATACCAACTATCCCTAATAATGTAGCAGTTATTTTTGCTGGCTTCTTCAAGCTTCTTCTTCAATCTTGTTCAGCTTCTTGCCCTATTCCACCACCTCTAAATGGCATGTGTGGTCAGTCATATGCTAGCATTTGTGTAGGTAAGGGGTGGACCACACCAAAATTATGACATCTTTGAAGTGACATATGCATGGAAATCAGTTTTTATGTACTAAGTTATAAAATGTGTGTCCTTGAAAGTGCAAGTCACTGTTTCTTACCACTTTGATGAAGTATGAAGTATATATAATTATTATGAAGTATTATTGTCAAAGTAGAAATGCACATGACCAAGCAAGTAGGTATGGTCAAAATCACTGTGCACCGTTTTAGGGGAGTGGGGGCCAACCACCCCCCCCCCCTCCCCGAATATGTAAGGGAAAGTCCAACTTTTGAACTTTATGGATGTCACCATCTTATTCACCCATAATCTCGACTGTGGGGTGTGTTGGGGTGTGCCAAATTAAACAGCTGTGGGTCCCTTTCCATAGGAGCTGCTGAGTCAGTTTGGGGAGTCCAAAACTCACGGATTTTCACCTGCTGAGCAATATGTATTGATATATTTCCACTAAGTTGTGGTTAATATGGGTACATCCTTGCTGATATCTATTAATTAGTGTGTCATTGATATTTTGTTTGTAGCTCCTCCACTCAGCTTAAGAAATGTTGTTGCAGTCCTAAACAAACTTTCGTGGAGCCGTGTTGGTGAAATACTGAAAATCCCCGAGACTAAGTTAAATACTATCGAAGACGAGTGTGATACGGATGAGGAAAGACTTTTAGCCACTGTTAATTATTTTTTATTAAATGATCCGAATGCGTCCTGGAGGAGACTTATACGTCGGCTTGACATGTATAGCCATTCAGATATAGCAGACAGGATACGGAAGTATGCAGAGAAACTAACAGGTTAGTGAGAGCTTCAAACATATTGACATATGTACATGAATAGGTTGCATGTGCAGTTAAAACATTGCTGCTGTTCTGTTCCACAGGACTCAGTTGTATTATCTCTAATCTCCATGACGTTTTACATAATTACATAATTATATCTGCTGAGTCAGCTATGTCATTGTAACTACTTGACTGCTGCACATGCTGAGACCCATGCCCAGTTGTTAAGAGTAGAGACTCAAAGTCTGTAGTACATGAAACAAAGTTTAATTTTTTGCTTGTCAATTTCATTGCACTATTCCAACAAACCCTATTATAGTCTATTTACAGTCACTCTGACACCTTAAAGTTAATGAGTTATGTATATAACTTTTTACTGGAGTCTTATAGTAGCCACCATTAGAACCAGCATGTAATCAGCTCTCTGCTGATGTCTTAAATCGGTCAGGAATCGACAAAGTTATAATGTAATTCCAAGTTGAAATATTTCACATTTTTATTTTTCAATGAAATTTAATTTCGGAAACATTATATACAACATTAAACAACGAATTGTTATCGGATCAAATGTGCGTGAATTAGAGTTCAACTAGTTACCGCATGTACGTATGTAATGGCAGAGTCCGTGGCTGAGTCACAATGTGAGGTGGATTCCTGCATCAGAGGCTATCATGAATACAGAGCAATATGGACAGCAGCTATTGGAGTCTCTTTGTTGTATTAGGGGAGCCTACTAATACAATAGATCAATACGCTGTTGCTGTAATTAGAAGTGGACTAGTTGTTGGACATTTGCCTAAGAAGATTTCAAGAGTTTGCTCACTTTTTTTTGAGGAGAGGATGTATCATATATTGTATATTCACCAACACCAGGAGATATTCCGCAGACCTCCCTCAAGGTGGATTAGAGATCCCCTGTACTTTGCATTTTGAAGGGATCAATTCTTTGAGAAGACGCTTAAAACAATGCATGCCCAATCTCAATTCATAATCAGTAATTAAATCATTATTTTCATCTGCTAAAATTATATTATAAAAGTTACTACCGTACAGCGGTTTTTTTATATTTCGTTAATCATCAAAGGACAATACAGATGAAGAATTACGGTAGTCTTTTATTCGGTATGGTACGATTATTTTTGCGCATGTACAACAATATCTACGGACTTCGATTCACAGCTGCTTTTTCACTGGCTTGCATACTATTCTTTGCCTTCATTTCTTCAGGTATAGCCCTCTTCGCAATCGTGGCGACTTCTTAAGTGATGGAATCTAGCTAGCTAAGAAGAAAGTGGACCAGAAGGTTATGTAAGTTACATATATTGCATGCTGTAGTTGAAGGTATGAACGTCTACATGTGGCTAAATGGTGGCTTTTTATTGGAAATAGAAAATTTTTCGATAGACTGATTACTGAAATTACCGAATTTTTATTCCCACCAAGATTATCCCGCTGTAAGGTACGCATTAAGTACATCAATCAATCACTGTTCACATCCACTTCTTCTATCTCTGAATCTTCCACACCAAGTACTTTATTGTCAACATCAAGTGCTTGACATATTCCAGCTTCGTTCACTATGAATGACGGATTATCAACAATGTGCTGAACACTCTTAACAAGCCATTTGGCACCAAGTTCTTTCATAGCTGGTAAACATAGGTCAGCAGGTTCCAATCTTGATCCAACTGCTCTGCTATTTGACTTGAATACCAGTCTTGAAATTTTCGCCGAAGAAAATCCTTCACAGGCTTATTAACAGAGATGTCCACTGGCTGTAATAAATCTGTGGTATTAGCAGGCAACAAATAAACATGAATCGAATTCTCTTCAAGAATAGCATTAACACATGGAGTGATTTGACCTTTAAAATTATCCATAATCACAAGGGCAGACTTGTCTTCCCCCAAATTGTCTCTTTGCTTTTCAACATATGGAATGATTATGGCTTTGATGTATTGAAACATTGCTTCTTCATTTGACCAATGTTTGGGTGAATGTGTACTATCCCAGTCACTCGGAAATTTGAAATGGGAGTGACAACGGTTTGTCTTGACAGTGGAAGTGACATCATTTAGAAATTCCTTCTTCAACTGTGCAACACTAAATTTGTTCTTTGTTGTGGTGGCTTTTCACTGGACAAATTTCATCCACACAAGAAGTGAATTTGCCCATGGTCTGTAGCCACCAAACTCTTCTAACTTGAACTTGTCATATGCCATCACAATACCTCGAGCAGCAGCAACAACAATACATGCAGATACAACACGTCCAGTTTCTCGCAAATATGCTTGCACAACCATTGTCAAGGGGTGGAATGTCCCCCTCTTAGAATGACCCGGGGGTCATTTTACCCTAGGGTGAAGTGACCTGGCTAATCTAGGCTGGAATGACCCCCCTGGGTCACTTTGCCCTTTGGTATAATGACCTCTCCCTCCCCGTCTCTACATAGGATGTGGAATTAGACAATCAAATCAATTACTTTGGTGAACATCAAAACCACTTGATACTTTTTTTCTTCCATGCTGCTGCTGGTGCTGTGACACATGAGCTGCAACTGATAATCAGTTACAAAAATCTCAAAGGTAATTGCTGCCCAACTTGAGCTTTTTTCCTGTTTTTCTGCTGTGGAAATGATGTCAGTGCCGATTTTCTAACAGTTGAAAAGATGCTTCCGAAACTTGTGTAATATATGCAACAGAGCAAACAATCACTGCCATTACCCTGAATTTTTGTACATTGACGAAACATATATCCAGTGGAGTAGGAATAGGAAATTTATCTGGGGGAGGGGGGCAGGGACAATAATAAGTTAATCACAGTAATAGCAACAAAATTCAATCCTTCTGTCATTAAATTGCATTAGATAACAGTCAGCAAGCAGCAGTGAAATTGCTGACATCACACTGCAATGACATGTAATTGCTTGGTGCTTGGTCTTACTTTCAATATGCTGTTCATATTTTTTTTTTGGGGGGGGGGGCAGTGCCTCTCCATCTATAGTATTGGGGGGCAGTGGCCCCCCTGCCCCCCCTCTCCCCCCATTCCTACTCCACTGTCTGATATCATAAATATAGTCTCGCGGGCCAATCCTTTACCAAAATACACCTCCCGCCGCGCTGATATCAACGGAAACTGTTGATATTAAATTAGCCAGGGGCTGCTAAAAAAACTGTAAAGAAATATTGTTCTGTGATCATGAAGTGCCGAATACTTATTAGAGCATGCGCAACTCACATGTACACTTTACTTATGTGGGGGTCACTTGACCCTGAGGGGGGTCATTAACCCTAGATTAGAGTGACCTCCGGGTCACTACACCCTAGGGTAGAATGACCGGGGGTCACTATACCCTCCAACACCGTATCTAAATAGTCCCCCAGCAAAAGTGGCCTACCACGCTTTCTTTCAGGAAGCTCATCCACTCATTATTATCTGTTTTCCTTTTCTCTCTCACACTTTCAAGGTAGTCCTTGATCGAGATGGTACTACTGTTGATTTTCACCCTCAACTTTCAAGAGAAATGTGCAGCAGCTGCTGAAACTCCATGCTGACTGCATATCTGCCCATATCAGCACAATCCTTAGGACTATATTAATAGAATTGTCATCTTTTTCCTAAGCTAGCTTAGCTACCTACGTAAGTATATACTTCATATATGGACCATGTTTTTTCTGTTTCTTAGCTTCAACCATCACTTTGTCCACTTCCTTATTAGCGAGCGCTACTGCCCTCAAGGTCATAATGTTGGATAAAGATCCACTGGGGCTTGGAAGTCCATCCTTAGCCTTGAAATACTTCCGTAAAGACATGTCTCGAGTATGTCAGAGCCACGTGTTACCATAATTTAAATTTTCATACAAATATAATTTCTGGTAAGTAGTTTTATTCAGACAATTTAATTTCGGAATACTTCCAACTTCCGAAAATATTTAATTTTTTAATTTTTCTGGAACTACAGTAACTAGTATCAATACTCTAAGTGCTAAGTAGATTTTTCAGAGCTATCTAGATCTTGGGGTTAGTAGGTGAATGCACTGCACATACAGAAAGAGAGCAAAGAGCATTATAGAAATGCGATAGTCACTGAAAGAACAACAAAGAGATTCTATGTAACTGAAGTGTAATGTATGGAAATGAGTTGTCTCATGTATCCAGCCTCTTGATTACAACACTGAGATCACTAGCATATGTTAGGAAAGGCTATCGTAGAGGTTTTGTCCATAGGACCAGAAGGGGTGTGATTAAGTGAATTAGACTCTTGCTCTCTAATACAATTTCTTTCTTTTTTCTTGGCTAGCAATAATCATGCAAAATGTTAAATTTTAATAATAAGGTCAGTCAGTCCTATTGAAGAGAACTGCAAGAAATGTGAACAAACTACGTATAGTAGTAAGAGACTTGCTGTATTCTATATTCTGGGGGAAAGTTTAGTATTATTTTGGACAACATCTAGGGGATGAAATTTCCCCTACGCCCCCCCCCCTCCTTATGGTTAGTTAGGCACACGAATTAGGTAGTTTGAGGTTTCCATGCAATGGTTAACAGTGACTTCTAAATGTTTGACCTCGTAACTTCCCCTCTAAGTCGAAAATCCTCTTATCTGTATGCTTTGGTACATTATGAAAGAGCCACCTTTGGAAAAGCTGGACCATCCACAGCTACTTTAATTAGGTATTGTGTCTCTGAGAGTTTGAGCTGAGCATTTGCATGTGATGATTATTTTACATATACACCATAGAATATGTGGTTCATGATTGGAAGACTGTCAGTTCAGCAGACTAGATCCACCCTTACATGCTCTTACCTGTACAGAAACTATTATGTGTGTCTATAATTGATTTTGTATTTAAAATCATTGAGTGGGAAATGGGAGTGGTTATGGGAGGAGTATTTTAGTCCCTCCTCAAAGAAGAATCACATGCCTTCATTTTTTCTAGATTCACCTACTGAGCATACAAAATCACAAAAATGGCATACAACTATGAGTGCATAATTTGTTTACTGTGCAATGAAGACATGTGAGCTTGACCAAACCCATTTCTTGCATGTTAGTGATGCAATTCTGCAATCAAGTGGATGGTTACACAAGACATGGAAGTGAGGGGATCATGTTTTTAGCTAAGTAGGACCCTCACCTCCTAAATAGCCTAATTGATCCGTTGATAGCATAAACTTCCCCTCCCCTCCCACATTGATTATTAATTGTATTATCCTCAAACATAATACACACCCACACACAAACATCTCAGTGCCTCACTCTCTATATGGAACCCTCCATGGTGCTTTACAAGTACTGTAAATTCTGTGGGTGTGTCTTATCTGAGGTAATAGAAGTGTTTGTGTCCTCCCCAGACCCCAGCCTCACCTCTCACAGTTTGCTGGCTGCTCTGGACACTGTGGGGGACAATTACTTGAATGGTGTACTTGAGATACCAGGGCCTAAGAGAAGGGAGATGAAGTCACGCGAAGAGAAGATAAAGTTCTATATAGATTTTCATCCAAATGCTGGATGGAATCACCTGGCTGGGGCAATTCTCTTTGAGGAACAACACAGCGCTCTTGAGAAAATGAAGAGGAATGTAACAGCTGATAAAGGTAAGTGTGTGGTAGATGACACATACTAAGTGAGGCAAGGGTGAATATAGTCATGTGATTGGTCAACAGTGGATACTCTTTTGAATAAATGACTCTCCAAGTTCAGGACTATAAATATTAATTTTTTTCTCATGAGAGTGTGGTAACTTTTTTCTCACACAAGCATGCCAATATGCATAGTCCACCCTCTATCCAAAATTCCTGTATGAAATGTGTCCACCACTATGTGGAGGTTCCTGTGTGTCCACCTGTATGTTGAGGTTCCAGTGTGTCCACAACTATGTGGAGGTCCCACCACTATGTGGAGGTTCCAGTGTATGTGGAGGTCCCAGTGTGTCCACCATTATGTGGAGGTCCCAGTGTGTCCACCACTATGTGGAGGTCCCAGTGTGTCCAGCACTATGTGGAGGTCCCAGTGTGTCCAGCACTATGTGGATGTCCCAGTGTGTCCACCACTATGTGGAGGTTCCAGTGTGTCCACCACTATGTGGAGGTCCCAGTGTGTCCACCACTATGTGGAGGTTCCAGTGTGTCCACCACTATGTGGAGGTTCCAGTGTGTCCACCACTATGTGGATGTCCCAGTGTGTCCACCACTATGTTGAGGTTCCAGTGTACTTGTATATAGCAGTGGAATTGATGTGTATGTGTTGTCTACTCATAATTATGTTCATTTGGAGGAAATGTGTTTAGATTTTGAAAACTACATAAATGTGGTCTGTGGCATGTAGTGTTGTTGGTCAAATGTAAACAGTCTCTATGGCATGACATCTTGTAACTATACATTCCTATTTGACATTAAGCATGCATGCCATTGTGGATATCCCAGGGTTCCAATTGTAATGTGTATAAGGAAGCTTTTGGGGGAGAGTTAGTACGTAGGGGATGTCCCATTCAGCCAAGAAAATAAGCAATCAGGAAGTTACGCAATAGTAGTGTAGTGATCAAAATAACAACCTGACACGACATTCTAATCAAGTATATCAGGTACATGCATAACACCAGTAAAGGCATGTAGTCTTAGTGTTCACAATGCGTAGTCATCCTGACCAAAGTGGACTTCAAATTTCAGCTCTACAATGCTATACATTCCTATTTGACATGAACTTTCACATTCTCCCAGTCTAACATAATGTACTGTTGCCTCTGTATTACTTTTTTTCCTGATGCAGTGCATTGGTTTTCAGTAAATCTAACCAAAAGTTGTTTTTAGTGTTGATACAATATTGTAACAGTTCCCATTGGTTGGTTATTTCCACTAATTCATCAGTAAATTTTGAGAGAGGAAACCCTACTGTGATTACCCCTGTTAAAGCTGCTGAATTGAAGACAATTTATATATCTCAAATTAAAGAACTCTATTCGTTGCTCGAGGTTGGGGCTATAACAGATGGTGACTTTCAAAAAGTATTTTAGAACTGATGGATAAATTGTAAGGCTATGTTGCTTTTGATATTACCATACATTCTAATTTTAGCACCCACTAAGATTATGGAGCAAGCAATTGCTTAAATGGAAAGAATAAATTAGGGGTCTTAATTTGTTATGCACTATTCTATTTAAGAACTGCTTTCTCGTGGTGGGTTTTACCCAAAACTGGCAAGATCTAGACTAGCTGTAATTTGAAATGATCCTGCAACTTCAGTCTGGTCATAATGCTACGTCAGAATATCAGTCTCTAAAAATATATTATTGCATATAACCTGCATGTTTAATATAATTTACACAATCTAATGGAGTAATTGAAGCAAATGCTTCAGCGAATATGATTCTAGGTGTGTTTGTGGATTGATAACTTAGTTCATTATCTCTAAGATATGACTTCACTTGACTAAATGCTTCCTCAATGGGGTTCAAGTCAGGGGAGTAAGGTGGTAAAAATCGTACTAAAGCACCAGTGGCTGAAATCAATTGAGTTACTGCTTCTACATGGTGGATAGACGCATTATCAAGTATGACTACAGAACAGGGATTGTCACCACCATCAAATGGAAGTAGTATAGGAAGTAAGCACCATTGTACAAAATTCATGAAAACATCCGAGTTCACATTTCCCTCTGCAATATAAACATCTTCTATTCCCCGAAAAGTCAGTATCCCTATGGCCGACAACCTCTTACCATATAAAGTAAATTTGTGGGAAACAGGTGTCATGCCTTGAAGACCATATCCATATTTACGTATTGTATTACGGTGGTTTGATCCTGTTTCATCAATGAAAATGAAAGTTTTGGGGTTAAATTCCATTATTTCAGAGATATATTTTGCTCTCTGAACATCACACCTTTGTCTTGCTACTAGACGCATTTTCTGTCTAGTCATACCCAGTCTTTTGATGGTACGGCAAATAGTAGCACAATCATACCGGGATCCTGTTATATGTAACAGCTTTTGTTGTATCTCACGAAGATACATGCTGGGTGTACTCAGCAGCGTCTCTAAAATGGTGATTTCCTCAAACTCACTCATTTGTGGTAATGGACCATGCCTTTGGCATTTAGATGATATATCCTCAGTTGTATAAAAAAGATAGATATATCTCTCAATTGACCTGATGTTTACATACAGTTCCCTAGAAATCTCTTTTATTGTCTTCTTTTGTAGAAGATACTTCCAAATTATCCGCCATCTAAGGTCTTTTGAGTATCCTTTTGGCATTTTGACTGCTTCTTGTACTGTACAGTAGTTATTTTGAATTTGAATTCTGAGCATGCTCACCTGTGTCTGCTAGCTAGATAGTACATACAGTGTACACAAGGGCTATGGTACTACTGAATTCCACTACACTATATATATTGGTGTCTTAAAATTCATTCTTGTTTGCAGTTAAAATTTGCTACTGAATGGAATGGGAATTTCTGCAAAGTGCAGATTTAGCTGCCGAAACCAAATCATGCACTACAAGTAGAAGTCCTGGGTTCCTGGGTTAGAAGTCCTGAGAACATAGTTTCTTACAATTATATGATGTAAATCTGGGCCATGGGGACCATGATAATTTTAGTAATTATTAAACAAGTTCAACATAAAATTATAACCCTGATTATGCATGAGATTCACAGATCTATTTCTATTTAGCTTACTACATTGTAGATTTAGTTGTCACAACTTTTGTATTAGCATTTTGCAATGTGACAAGCAACTTGCAAAACTCTGTATGTGTTGTCTACTCATAATTATGTTCATTTGGAGGAAATGTGTTTAAGTTTTGAAAACTACATAAATGTGGTCTGTGGCATGTAGTGTTGTTGATCAAATGTAAACAGTCTCTATGGCATGACATCTTGTAACTATACATTCCTATTTGACATTAAGCATGCGTGCCATTGTGGATATCCCAGGGTTCCAATTGTAATGTGTATAAGGAAGAATCTTAGGCTTTTGGGGAAGAGTTGGTACGTAGGGGATGTTCCATTCAGCCAAGAAAATAAGCAATCAGGAAGTTACGCAATAGTAGTGTAGTGATCAAAATAACAACCTGACACGACATTCTAATCAAGTATATCAGGTACATGCATAACACCAGTAAAGGCATGTAGTCTTAGTGTTCACAATACGTAGTCATCCTGAAGAAAATCTAACCAAAGTGGACTATATTAATATGCCCAAATTTCAGCTCTACAATGCTATACATTCCTATTTGACATGAACTTTCACATTCTCCCAGTACTGTTGCCTCTGTATTACTTTTTTTCCCAATGCAGTGCATAGATTTTCAGTAAATCTAACCAAAAGTTGTTTTTAGTGTTGATACAATATTGTAACAGTTCCCATTGCTGACTGGTTGGTTATTTCCACTAATTTTATTAAAGTACTACTTACCTGATGACTATCCATTAACTTTCACACGTGAAATATACCACAATACAATTTAGTAAGCAACCACAAAATTAAGTGAGTGATTGTTCCAGGAAATTCCGTATACTATTCCGTGTTCACTGGCATTTCACATCCATATGGAGTATCTATATTATCTATGGCCTATGCAAAAGGCTGTAGAAAACAATCTAGCTCAATTACAATTGGAGCATGTGCATTATGCACACACACGTATGGCACCATACGTATGCCTGGGGCATTTTGTATTGTAGACATATATATATATTACAATTTCAATGAGTCATGACCTGAGAGTCAGCTCACTCACTCTACTCACTCACTTAATTAAGATATCTGTAATTTAGGTCCTTATTTATAGGAATTGTGTAATCTGTACGGCATATCTGATTATTGTATATGACCACATGAATTCTTTTGCTAACGGATACAGTTGTTAGTACAACTGATAGTAATTTTGTTTGAGTGATTTTAGTCCACTGAGGTCCCAGTGTACTTTTAAATAGCAGTGGAATTAATGTGTATTACACAGAAGATACTTTTTGTGCTCTGTGTTGTTTCCTGCCCATATATTAGCTAGCATATATTCATTTGTTAGACAATAACATGAATAATTGCCTTTGATATAATGAGGTAACTATATCATGTAGTAACCACTTGTTCGGCATACAAGTGATCAGGTATCTAAGTGTCTACTTAGAGACCAACTTAGAAACCTGTGATTGTCATCAGACTATATATACACAGTTTATACTACTGTCTAAGTCATTAGATCACTCCAGTGAGTGACTACTTGGTTTAAAATAGACACTTCGGCTCTGCCTCAGTATCTATTGTAATCACTCACTGTCATGATCTAACCTATACATAGGGAAAAATGTTGATGACTATCATAAATACCGTAGACTGTCAGTGGTATGTTGTGTGGTTGGTCAGGTATAAACAATCTCTATGGCATATATCTGTTAGTTCTGACTTGATCCATCGTATTGCTATTGGTCAAGAATATCTAGGCAAGTGTGCTTTAATTTTCATTTCATAGTTTCTTTGTTTTCATATGATTTCCTTGTTTGGATGACTATTTCACCTTTTTTGTATTCAATGAAGATACCTGATGGAGGTTTTAATATAATGGGAATTGTGATATTTTGAACATCCAAATAGCAATTATTAAAGGGGGTGGTTAGATTGTTCCTATCTGTTTCATTAAAGTGGCATAAGCTTCTCTATAGTCATGGCTATGAGATACTGTATATGGAAATGATACATACCTACATCAAGGTCAGAGCATGCATACTACAACAGGGGTCAAAGGTCGGATATCTAATGTTGGTGGCAATCTTCAAACTATAGGAGTTCAGTTTTTCTTCTTTTCTTTTTGTGTATTTGTGTAAGAATATTATTAAAGGTGTCATATCTATCACTCCATTGATTCTTTTGCCAACAGATACAGTTCTTAGTACAACTGATTTTTTCGGAGGGTTTTTTGTGTTTTTTCTATTTTACACTTAAGTCCAATTATGCACTCCTTGTTTAGTGTACATATGGCTAGAGGGTGTGAACCAGGATAGGTAAGGTTGTGCATCAGTGTGTATGTGTGTGTGTGTGGGTGTGTGGGGGGGGGGGGGGGGGGGGGGGAGGGGTAACAGCTGAAAGTTTATGGAAGGCATTATTTCATTATTATTATTATTGAAATGTGCAACACAAGTCTTTTATGTCAAAGCAATTCCCACTCTATGCAGTACCTGTCATTCATCTCTTGATGTTAACACTAAGTGTATGCATACACCTCATATTGTCTTTAGAGCATAAACTATAGTTGACTGAAGTAATACATGCTCATACTATTTCCATTTGTTCCTGTTACTTGTTGAATGGACTTGTTTTTGTTACTCAGCTCATGTTTTATTCTCTATGTTCTCTCCCACAGACCCCTCCCTCACCCTCACTAATCTCACTCAGCTGCTGAAGGATGTGTGGGATTTGGTTAATGTGACTGCTTATCTAGACATCTCCCGCTCAGTGTATGATAGTATTACAAGTAGGAAGGCTTGTTGGGAGTGGTACCTGAACAATCACCCATGCCCTTCATGGCGTCACATTGCTAATGCTCTGTATATGAAAAATGAGTATGGAATGCTAGAAGTGTTGAAGAGTCGCTACCTTAAAGGTGAGTCTGGTTCTTACTGGAATGGTTGATTTGCATGTGTCCTGTCCCCAACTATGTAAAAACATCATCCTATATGCCACTGTTATTAATTAAATTTGTTCTCTCATAATCGATTGTTGTTGTTATTGTTGTTGTTATTGTTTGTTGTTGTTATTGTTGTTGTTGTGAGTGTTGTTATTTTTGTTTGTTTTAATTCATTGGGTAGATGATATGAATATTGTGTATTAGTCACCTGCTATGGAGTACTGGCATGAAGTTACATATAAAAATACAATACTCTTTTTGCAGAAATATTGTATTTTCTACTGGTACTTAAGCCACTCTGCTTTTAGGAAAGAAGAATAAAGGAACCATTTGTAGTAGAAAATGGTAGTTCTTATGAAGAGATGCAGTCTTGCTGATATAGCTACTTACATTCAAGAATCAGCCTTCAACAAGAAAACAGTGTTCTAGCATAGCTGTACTACTCCACTGACAGTTGATAAAATTCTTTCTCTGTGTACCTATCTCATGATTTTATAGGCACAGCTGTAATAAAATAAGACAAGTACAGCTTGGACATGAAGCAGGTTGCCGAAATTTGTCAGCCTGTGCCTAATTGCTTCAGCCAGTTAGCAGACATCGAGGTTATAGTGGTTTGACTACTTCAGCTTCAAGGTTCAAGGTTGGATGAGCAGTGCTTCTACATAGCAGAGGATCATCATGGGCTCTAACTGAGCTACATTAAACATCTTTACATACTAAGTGCTATATATATTGTGAGACGATCGGTCATTTTCCGCAATTGGGCAGTCTGTGCCATCCCTAGCTACTTATCGTACTCTCTCATACTTTACTTAAATTTTTTTTTCAGTATTTTCAAAAATTCCTGTCAAATTTAAAAATACTAATGAGTCGATATGTTGGGAAAGCAGTACATTCATAATAGCATATCTCACCTGAACTATGATAACATGCATGTGTGACAGTTGAGGGTAGAAATCAAGCTTCATTCACGCTTTCTACTTTTGAAAAAAAGTTTGAAAGGCAGAAAATTTTGACAAAAGTAAAGTTTGACTAAAACGTTGGGGTTGTCCCCAGAAAATAAAAGTAGAGCAGTAAATTGTGTCACTGCGCATGCATGTAATCGATCGCGCACAAGATCGTCGGTCAGTACAGTGCAGTAGCCTCGTCCCCAGGCTCTAATTTTACAGCTATAGGATAGCTCTCATGTACCAGTTCTTTCTCAGTGTGCGGATGGTGTGTTTGTTTAGCTGGGATAACCCCACCTAGTACTGAAGAAGGATCAGCAAGCAATTCTCTCCATTGGTCTGTTCGTTGGTGAATAGTGCAGAGCTGATGCTATGATCATCTCCTCTGACTTTAATGTAGGTTGGTTTACGGATACACCACTATGAATAGATTTGGAAGTGCCAGAGAACAGAGCAATGCTCATACACATAGTTACATGCTGTGATATCACATACCATCATAAAGTGTAATAGGCTGGAATTTCGCGTGAAACAAGACTATACAGTGCAGGTGCAGTGTAAATGGGCTGAGTTTCGATACAGCTAGAGTCAAGTAAGGTATTGAAGAGGTAGTGAAAATAGCTTAGTTAGTTCATTATTCCAAGTCCATAAGCTTAAAAGCCTACCTTATAGCTGTTGTGCTGGATTCTCTTCGTTCACTAGCTAGCTGAACCAAGACCCTCGTGAGACTATAGCTAGCTTTAGAGCTTGATTTGAAGTCTCACTCTAAAATCATCCACTTTCTGTTTTGCAACAACTGAATTGCTCCATAGGAAGCAGGCGTCCTTGTTGTTTGTTTTTTTTTGTCGAGGAAGGGGGTGATGGGGTCACTGGTGGACTACAAGCCTGTGACTACACAGTTTCAGCATAGACCATTTTATAGAACTTATCCAGACTGAGCCTGGTACATTCTGTGATGCATAAGGAGCCCCTCCCCCAATTATGTCCACCCCCTAGCCATAATCATATGATTTTGAACTTACAATATACTGTCACTTAGTGCAGTCTAGAACTGAAATGGAGAAAGTTGAATATTGTGTCTCCACTGTAGCTCTGGACTTCTCACTTGGAGGTCCTTGTCTCAGTTCTTACTGCAGTCACACTTGCTTGCTTGTCTCAAATGACAATCAGTTTACTCTTGAGCTAGTTAACAGCATCACCTAACCACATACCTCAATATCTACAAGCACATTACAAGCAACAACCCAAGAACCAAATTTAAAGTTAGTGCTTTCTAGCTCTATAGAAAGCATGCATGAAGAAATCCTTTAGTTAAAAACATGTTCACTATATCATCATTCTATGAAACGTTTCCCTGATTCCTCGTTGATTCTTAAATAACTTCAAACCTGAAATACAGTCACTTGATTAGAATAGTATAGAACTGAAATGGAGAAAATCCATGAATATCATGTCTCCAATAATTTGGCAGTAGTTCCTCTTGCTCTGGACTTCCCACTTGGTTGTTACTTCTTGCAGTCTTACTTGTCAAATAACAATCAGTTTACTCTTGAGCTAGTTAACAGCATTACATAACCACATACCTCAATATCCACAAGCACATTACAAGCATATGCATGCAAATTTACAAGCCATTTGTAATGGGATTACAGGAAGGTTAGGGGAAGATTCAAAGAGTTATGTTCGTGGAGTTGATATCAAGGCAAGGCCATCATCCAAACCCAACAAAAGCCAAGAACTACTTCTAGTTCAGATCATTGATGAAACTTCAGTTATGTCAGCTCCAGGACTTACAATAAATAGAAAACAAAGAAGAAACATAAAGATTTAGATATTCAACTGGACACATTGAAGGCTTACCATCTATAATGAGCTTTCTATCACCTCATAGAAAAGAATCACCTGTTCCTTAGATTGATGAATTTGAGCATTTAGTTTTCATAAGGTTTATATGATGAAGCACTAGCTATATGATATTGAATTAACAAGGTCTCAAATTGCATCTTGGAACCAATTAGCTCTTTATGGAATCAGTGTAAATACCATAATCGTATAAATTTTCAGAGGTTTAAAATTTCATGATTTCCGGAGCTGTTCCTATAATAAAAAATTTCTGCAGATCTTGGAAAATAATGCATGCGCATAATATCTATATCATTGCTTGCTGCTGGGGCCAAGTGACATGCATGATGGCGTGATTTGTGGCTACTACTGAGAAACCTAGATAGTCCCCCAAAAAGAAGAAAAGCTGGGCTGGCGATGCCAGACTAAAATCTGGACTGCTACGGAAGCGAGACACTTCATTGTAGAAGAGAGACAGGTAATGGCCATGATCCCACATCACGCACGCATGCACATCGTTATCATTATGATATCATAGTACTAATTATTTTCAAGGATTCTGATCGACTACGAAAAAAACAAAAATAAAATCCCATCGAAAATTTATACGAATACGGTATATTTTTTCACTGCTACTACTTTTCAGGAATGTGATAAGTATAAATGTTTGTATGTTATTAGTTGCACTATTGGCATTATCTGGTTCTCCACCATTGGCTGACTAAAGTGGTACTAGGTAGCTAGCTATCCTGTCAATTGCTAGCAAATTCTTGATTGCTGATTGATTCTTGACCTTACGTAATTTGGAGCTGGCTACCACTAACATGATCAGCACTCACTTGGCAGCTAGTGAGCATAAAGAAAGAAGAAATTGTTTTGTTTATCATTCCACTATCATATCTGGAATATAGTAGAATGTCCTTACATGTGCATGCAAAAAACTATACGTAATGTCCAAGAAAAAACTGCAGGACAGTATGCAATGATGTTCTATGTCTGTTGTGTGTGTAACACATACCAAGTAGAAAAAAATTAAATTTGAGTGGGTGTATTAAATATTAGTAATATAATTTATACATGCACAATGACATTCGTCTGTTTTTTGTTTCATTGACTACCCGTAGGTTCCGCTGAGTCACGTCGACTGTATAACGAAGCAATGAAGCAGGGACACGTAAAGTCCCAGATCAACAAAGCCCTCCTTTATGGGGCTCCAGGAACCGGAAAATCAAGTTCAATGGACCTTTTTGTCGGTAACCCTCCAAGACAAGCCAGAACAAGCACTCCTTTAGCTGCTCGTCCAATTACAATGATTCAAATGGGAATCACATCAAAGGAGTGGAAAAAGCTTCATCCAAAAGAACGGAAAGAAATTCTAGCAAGGGCCATATATGCTCAGCTTCATGCCAATGACGCAAATTCAGGTGAAGATTGTGAGGCATCAGCTAATTCTGGTGAGAGTTCTGATTCTGATGAAATATTAACGACTCCTGAGCATAAAGAAGCTCGTAGTAAAGAGGATAAGTCGACACGTGACGTACATCCACGAGTACACCCAGCAACTCCTTCCAGTCCAACATCTGCTAGCAAACCAAAGAAAGGTTCTCATTCGAAGGAAAAGATTTCACTGCCATCCCTTGGCACACATGATGAACTAACAAAATTATTGGATGAAATTTCCAAATCAGATGATCTTGAAGCTTTACCTGTCTTCCGGAAAGTTAAACTAATCGATTCTGGTGGACAACCGCAATTTCATGAGGTGTTACCTGTATTTCTTCGTCGCATGTCCCTCTACATATTCGTCTTCAAGTTGTCAGAAGAACTCGCCACCAAGCCCATGGTAGAATATTTTGGGGAGGATGGGAAACGTGTGGGGACACCTTACCAATCAGCTCAGTCCAATGAGCAGCTATTGAAGCACTGCCTTCGCACTTTGCACACCCACAGATCATCTCCCGATACTAAAGGTGAGTGCTCCAAAATCATGATCGTAGGGACCCACAGGGACGAAGAACACCTGTGCACGACCGAGACAAGAGAGGAGAAGAACAAGAAGTTAGAAGAGCTGTTACTGCCGATGTTCCAAGAGGAAGTCGTCTATTACAACCTGGCAGAAAATGAGGTGATCTTTCCAGTCAATGCCAAAAATCCTGAAGAGCTTGATAAGAGTACAGCTAGAGATATCCAAAGTGTAGTCCTAACAAAGTGTATGCCTGATCCCATTGATGTGCCCCTTCAGTATTTCTCTTTGGAAATTATCCTTGAAGAAGTCAGCCTTTCTTTAGACAGAGGGGTATTGAGCAAAGAAGAATGCCTTAGAGCAGCAGATAAGCTTTTCTTTAATGAGCATACACTGGATGCAGCTCTCCAGTTCCTAGATGAAATCTCGTCAGTCTTTTATTTCCCCGAGGTTCTGGATGGTGTTGTATTCACTAACCCTCAAGTCCTTTTGGATAAGGTAACCGAGTTAGTGGAGATCACCTATTGCTTGAGAGAAAAGGTTGGTGGAAAAGCACTTCGTGCACTCTCTGGAGGCTGGAAGAAGTTTAAAGATCATGGCATTGTTAGCTTAGAGCTTCTGCAAGAGAAAGAGTTTAATAAGCATTATGTGCCTGATATCTTTACTCCTGTTGATCTGGTCAAGCTCTTTAGAAAGTTGCTCATCATAGCTGACTTTAGTGCTTCAGAGTACATCATGCCTGCCCTCCTTCCTGTTCTTGAAACTGAGAAGGTTCATAAATATCGTGTCTCTAATGATTCACTAGTAGCTCCTCTTGCTCTGGACTTCCCACTTGGAGGTCCTCGTCTCGGTACATACTGCAGTCTTACCTGCTTTCTTATCTCTAATGACAACCAGTTTCCCCGTCCTTGGAAAATAGTGTTGCTTCCTCCTTCCAGCACTCCAGCTTGCCTGAATAGAAACTGCACCCAATTCATGGTACCTGGCTTTCCTGGCTCAGTCACTCTGATTGACACATTCTTTCATGTTGAGATCCATGTGGATGACACTGCCGAGAAAGTTTGTAGCAAGCTCTGCTCTTTTGTCTCTCAGGCTGTGTTTGCAGGTCTAAAGAAAGCCATGATAGTTCTTGGGTACAACAACTCAATCCCTTCGAAAGCACTTCTTTGTCCTTGTGGGGCTAAAGATCCCCATGTTGCCACTTTCGGGGATGGTCTCTGGATCTGCAGTCGAGATAACAAAGTATTTGGAGATCTCATTCCTAGACACCTGCTGTGGTGTGATCAAGCAGATCATTCTCCTATGAAAGGTTGGTCAAATTTAAAACACTCTGGCTAATGTTATGTCCTTGACTTATTGATCTTATTTTATTAGTTATTAAATTAGCTAATGCCTTTCTTTCACTGCTTTGACTTTTGATAATTTTAGTCTTATCTTTATCATGGAATTTCATTTGCAGGAGCTTCTGCCTCTTCAACTCCTACTATGATGGAAATCATTCGCTTCCCTCTAAAAGATTCCAAAGTGAACTTGGCTCAAGAAATCGGAACTAAGTATTTCGAATTTGGAACTTTCTTGCTTGAAGATGCCACTGGCGCTCGTATCAGTGCCTTGAAAAAAGAGTTGAGAGATAATGCAGAAGATATCAATCGCGAAATCTTCCAAAAATGGTTGAGTGGAGATGGGAAAAAGCCTGTTTCATGGGAGACTCTAATTGCTGTACTTGAAGACATTGGATTGAGCGAACTAGCAAAATCGATAGCAGAAGTCAAACAATAAGCACATTATTATATCTATCTACACTTTTCATTACATTCTACTTCTATACCCGTACTATAGCATTGTTCAATAAAAATTTTATTCACGTTAAGTATATGAACAATAATACAATGGTCTTCTAATTCCAGTGTCTTTCTCTCCTCCAACTATGATGGACATCCTGTACCTCTACAGGACTCTAACTTGGCTCAAGATTTAGTATGGCTACTCTTTTCTTCCTTGAAGACAGAACTGGAGCTGAAATCCGAATAACTGCCGAGTGTTGAGAAGACTGGAAAACTAATTATTCTTTATAATAATTTGAATTCTGATACCCAACAAAAGGCAAAACACACACACAAACAAAAAACCAGTAACACAGAGCAGAGAACAACAGCAATAGCTACATTAAATACATTTACTTTTATTAAACAACAATGAGCTTGACCAAAAATAATATATAGGAAAGAGGACTCAGATCATCCTGAAAAGCCCCAATAACTCAATGCTTTCTTTATGTCCTCTTTGATGGAGTTAGTGGCCAAAGGATTATGTCTACCAATAACCCAAACAGTTCCCTTCATTACATCACAATTCATTTATGTGGGTCTCTAGTTAGCACTCTAAAAGAATTATTGTGCACAGATCATGGAAATATAAAGAAGTCAATCACTACAGTTAATAGCACACTCTGTCTGTCTGGACTATGACTCTTTCTCCTTATTTTGCGCATGAGCAATGTGTTTGATTTTAAGGGGGTGGGGCAGGCAGGCTGGAATTGCATGGTGGGCGTTATTTGCATCAGTGGATAGCACATGCATTGGAATATTCTGACCGAGGACTCTGTTTGAAGATCGACGTGGAGACAGCTTGCCTGTTGAGTGTCTGCAGTCAGCGGCATTGAACGAGGTTTCATTCAGAGGGAAGTGTTCTATATTAATAACTATGGCATCGGTGAAAGTACCTGCCTAAGTTTTAACAGGTAGTGAAAACTCTTGATCAGTTCCAACTCATCCATTGATCCACCCATCTTTAGCATAAGACATGTTTCTTGGAGTCAGGTATGATGATGTGCATTTACATTGTATTATTAGTATATGATGTCATATGACTGTTTGGTTGCATACACACAGTACAGCTTGCCAATGTCTACTTATATGGTACTGTTGCCTTACTGTGACCTTAATCAAGTTGTTCAAATTTACGTGCTGGGTTTGTGATAATTAGGAAGCATCGAAGGCTCTTGAATAAAACATCAAAGTCTTAAAATATCAAATATGCCAGACATCCTTTTGTGTATAATATTAGCAATGTATGGATTTACAGTGTACACCCTTCCTCTCCCCACCTTAGTTTTAACTGCTCGTTTACAGAGTGGAGTTGTAATTCCAGCATAGCTGGTCACTAGATCGTTTACTTTCAGAAAAAAGTTTCTGAGCATCTGGTAGGTTTGGGATATAGTGAGCCCCTTCACCCCCATTACGATAAACTAACATGTTGCATTTCCATGCAATCACTGGTAGTAGTAAAGCACTGATGTTTGTATATACAGATAGAGCAAACACACCCCCACCCCCTCCATACTTCTTTTGGTTCTAGCTAATCACTGTATGTTGTGTATGCAATTACAGAATGAGATGATGAAGTCCTCAAAGGAAGAGGAGGAGTCGTAATTGTCCCTCTAAGAGACCAAACCCTTACAGGTAATCATCAATCCTTCTCATATTTGTCTGTTGGATCCAAGCAGCCCTTACTTGCTTTCACATGTGATTTCCTTTTGATGTGGTTTTAAACATTGATATTATGTCTCAACCACCCCCACCCTCTGCTCAAGCCTCTTTGTGATTGTATGTACTAGCATGTGTGTGGATTCATGTCCTCTATGCCTCCCCTTTATAAGCTGCCGGTGCTTTATGTGGAATTGGCTCAGAAGGTATAAATATTCCTATTGCTTAACAATAAGGTGTTGATATGTCACCTATATGCAGTGCATCACATTTTTATAGGTACGTATAATCAGTACGTCTTTTGATTGCCCCTCACTCCCTCTATATATTGTCCCATCACACTTTGTCCCTAGCATGGATAGTGCTGAGAGAGAATTCGTAGCCTCATGGCCCACCACTGTCAATCTATGGTATGTTTTGAGATAGACTATTCTGTTTTCGACTTCTGGTGGTGAGACCCTTTACCCATTTTCGATGTTGTATAATCATTTTGAACCTTCTCTTGCTTAAATTCATGTAGTCGTTTGTGACATTATATAATGAACTTTGATAGCATAATTGTAAACCACCAAATTATCCATCCACATGGAAATCTGTGCATCATAATTATGACTTTAGCTTCTCCAGGTTGGAAAAACTTGCACCTCTGTACTGACATCAGTGTCACATTGATTGATCCCTCTCTCACTTGATAGGGTTCTTGTACCATCTGAATGTCTGGGAACCTACCCACATGCAAATTCAACTCCCTTCACCCCTTAAATATGAGTTGCATGCATGAAGGAAGGACTCGGTATTGTCGGTACATCTTCTAATTTCCCCTCCCCTATATATTGTCCCATTTCTGTCAGTAGTGGGGTGAATACGAGTTGCTTGCATGAAGGAAGGACTCTCTCTGATTGGTATAATTGGTACATCTTCTAATTGCCCCTCCCTCCCTTATATATTCAGTTTGTCCCTAGTATGGAAGCACTGATGGAGTTAATAGATGTGAACACCTCATTGCCCACCACTGTCATTCTATTCGACTTTCTAATGTTGAGACCCTTTACCCAGCTAATGTGTATAGAGTGGCAGTACAGGAACTTGACTTTGAGTGTTGAGGTGTCTCTCCAGAGAAGTTGTAGCACTTTCAGTCGATATGATCGTTCCTTTCTGTTTCCCTTTCTATTATCAAGCCAGTATGTTTTTAGGTTGAGAATGAATTTATTTTAGGAAGGTGTGCTCTAATATGAATCCATGCATAGTCCGAGCATGTTTCAACTAACCTTAATTAAACCCAGAAAGTGCTGAAGTCACGGGAATGTAGAACCTTGAGTATTAGATGCTCTGTGTGCCCTCCAGATCAGGTTTTACTCTGGGGCTATCACATGTTTAACACACACACACACTCTATAGGGTTTCATACGAATCTTCCAATCAGGTGGGACCACTTGAAGCCCCTCTCCCTTCAAAATAATTAGTAGCAAAGCCATTAAGAGACCACCTCTATTTAAAGACTACATTTTCCACTGTATAGCTACATGAATTCTTATCACCACATCATCTCAAGAGAGAATGCAAGTATCAGACATCATGCAATAAGCTTCAGTCCCAAGTTGTATGTATCAATGGAGCATACGGACAATACACTTATTAACCCTTTGCTTGGTAAAGTCTTGATGAAGTACGTATGGTGGGCATTATTATGTGACAGTATCAGGTAGAAATCCTTAAATCATGCTTTTAATAATGATACTATCACAAGCTTTGTCATTTAAGGTATTATTTGTGGTGTGGATGACCATCAATCCCTTACTTGGTCACTTTCCTTCCACTTGTGATTTTCTTTTGATATTTTTTCTTGAGCATTGATATTGTATTTCAACCTCTCTCTCTCTCTCTCTCTCTCTCTCTCTCTCTCTCTCTCTCTCTCTCTCTCTCTCTCTCTCTCTCTCTCTCCCCCCCCCCCCCCCCCCCCCCCCCCCCCTGCCTCTTTGAGGTCGTAATGAACTATATATGTACCAACATGTGGAATCATGTCCTCTATGCCTCTTTTCCAGCTTCCCCCTTTAGAATACAGAAGGTATCAATATGCCAACTTTATGTCCCAGTCAGAGGTACATATAATCAATACGTCTTCTGATTGCCCCTCCCTCCCCCTATAATGCTGTCCCACCTCACTTCATCCCCTGCATGCATGTATAGTGCCTATGTAGAGTTTGTAGACTTGAGCACCTCATGGCTGGCCGGCCCACCCCTGTCATCTGGATGACTATATTCTGCACTTGTGACTTTCTAAAGTTTGCCCACTATAGCCTAACTTGCTAAGGAAATGGAGTGGTGTATCCTCATAATAGCACTTTCAGTCAATATGAGTTTCTATTTTAATATGAATCCCTTTCTATTGTCCTGTATCAAACCATATTAGTTGAACTTAGCCTAGGAGGGTGTGTGTAGGCCGAGCATGTTTAATATCAGCCTGTCCGTCATGAATCACAAAATCATTCCGTTTCAGCTGTCATGCAATGTAAGTAAAATTATCAATTTTAGACCTAATCACCTGATTAAGATCTTTAAGTAAGCACCGTGTGTGTTCCAGACAGATCCTGTTATTCCATGGAAGACTGCAAACTGAATAAAGTGTGTGATATTATCTGATAAGCAACTCTGAGACGTTGCATTTTTCAGTAAAATTGTATGCTCTTTGTATATATAGAACCTTCCTCCATTTAAAGATCAGACATGTGTGTTAGTGAACTGGAAGAGGTTAGAATCTCTTCCAGAATTGCATGCTCAGCTGTGGATTGCAGTGATCTTGCAACATGAAATTCAGAACACCAAACCAAAATTTACATAGCTTCCTTTTAAGTAGCCCAACTTTAAAGCCACAATTAAGTCCTTTAAAGGAGGCTATGTAAATTTTGGTTTGGTGTTCTGAATTTCATGTTGCAAGACCACCTCCACTTTTTTTTTCATTATTCTAGCTAATCACTGTATATTGTGTATGCAATTACAGAATGAGATGATGAAGTCCTCAAGGAAGAGGAGCAGTTGTAATCATCGCTCTGAAAGAACAAACCCTTACAGGTAACCATCAATCCTTCTCACCTTATGATGCTTGTACTGTGTTTCTTTAAGGTCCATAAAGGAATTCCTTTTTGATGTGGTTTTTTTAGAGCATTGTTATTGTATTTCAATCACCTTCCCTCCCTACAAGCCTCTTTGTGTACTATAATGTGGAATCATACTCTTATCCTGCCTTTTTAGAAGGTGCCAGTACATTAAGTTTTCCAAGTCTCAAATGATATCAATACGCCATCTTTTTCCATCGTAAACTCCTGTGCAGACCATAAAAAAAAAATTATTTTTGGTGGTTTTACTATATCTAGTATTGGACTTTAGACTGAAGTAAAGGGTCCCTATGGGTATGTCAACCATGTGGTCCCATAACTATCACATTTGCACATTAATACAACATCTTATATAAAAGTAGCACCCTACGCTGGTGGAAACTATTTTGTCCTGCACTTACTGGGTATGTATTGTTTGATTCTTTATTCATTACTGATGCAGTCACCTAAATCCAATGTCCTATACAACAGTTCCATTGCACAGAGAATGCCTTTGAAGTGGTTACAGGACAAACATGTCTAGAAATAAATGACTCCCATGATAGTACCTGACACTCTGTAGTGGTATAATGTACATGTGTGGTATTCCCCTCTGTTTTCTTTACAGATGCTTCAGCTAAAGGAAAACTGAAACATTTTCAACTTGGTTGCTGCTGATTTTGTTGACTCTACCTCCTCTCCCCTCCTCCCTCAGAGATTGCCTCCTCAATAAAAGGGTCCAGCTGGTCCTTACTGAAGAGCACTTGCACCCATGGATTCTGGATCAACTAAAGGTACGTACATGGGGACTATTTAGAGTTATTCATGTGCAGAAAGGTTTTACGTAATTTGGACCCTTCTATATCAATGTTGTGGTTAATGAGCTTTTGATGTGTGAGATAATCCCCACTCGCTTATATACCTCATCCTGTTTCAATTCCAGTGTCCTCCCTCACACCTCCCAATCACTATGACTTGTAACTATAGGCTGTGAATTGATTAGTCATTAATGACCCTTTGACCTTTGCCCTTTCTAGGAGAGATGAGGGGTTGGTGTATCGTCACAAGAATCTGAAAATGACAAAGTCTCTCACTTATGGAGATTGTAACTCTACCAAGAACCAGTGGTGACTGATTAGCCACACCCATGTGGCAACACCCACTTATATTGTAGTGGGTGTTGTCTTTCATCTTTTATAAAATATATCCATTATTTTGTATGAGAGTTCAGTATCATTATTTGATGTGACCAGTTGATACTTCATTGTCAAATTAATACTACACAATATCTAATACTTACACAAAAAGTTACAATAAAGTCAAAAATAGCACTCCAGCAAGTCCAATGCAGTTCAATTTCAATGTGGTATGAATTCATCAGATGGTGTGGCAGAACAGATTGATTAGGCTGAATGTAAAAAGGTCATCACCCTCAGTCGAATTGGATATCAGGTCATGTAGAAGCTCTATAGTGTGATTCATGCAAAGTAACACTTTTATTGTCTGGAGATGATGATCTGATAGCACTTTTGAATGAAGGAGCCAGAATGATAATACGCAGGTATTCCTTGATTCTATGCCTTTCGTGTGGATCTTCCATTTATTATGCAGGAAGTATGTTATTTATGACTGTACAATTCATGATACATGTATATTGCCAGGAGCAGTTTGCGCATGCGCAACCGGTTGCAAAGTGGCGGGCATTATTTAGCGTAGTAGACTGCGGAGTTTTTCTGAGGAGTGACTGTCGTCAACCCAATTGAACGATCGCGTAGGGCAGTGCTGTGAATAAGAAAACTAGTCTTGAGTCTTTGTGTACCTGCCTTTGGATCGGTAAGCAATGAAAACTCTTGCTTCAGTGATAGCAGATCCACCCTAATCTGGCGTAGCCAGCCCCGAGCGCCAAAGGCGCGAGGGTCTGGTGACACATAATACTTGGACTTGTTCCGGGGCAGGAAGTGCCGGATGATGCTTCCAATTATTCATGTGTCACGATGACGCATTACGCGCGCAGTGGGCAGAACCGCAGGAACATCTCTCTTAGATAGAAAAGCATCCAACTGCTCAAACTTCAACCGCTATCCTATGGATTGGTACCCGAATCTAACAGCAGTTCTGTCGGCAGCATCTTTCAGAGTTGTTGCAGAGCATGTGGCTATTTTAAATGAGGTCATCCAGTGGCGCGTGACGTCATTTCGCGTCACTAAACGTCAGAATACGTCACATAATGATTTCATTCATTTAGCAGATTTCTTGCTAAATGAACAAGTCCCTCCCTACAAGCCTCTTTGTATATGCTAGCATATGGAATCATAATCTTATCCTGCTTCACCTTTACTACATCATGTTTTCCATGGCTCAAAAGATATCGATATGCCACCCCTTTCCTCTATGCTGTCCTTTATATTCAGCCTCAATACATTTCCTACTAACTCCTTCATATCCACCAACATCCTGTTGTCACATAATTATGTTAATATCCCATGCAGGAGAAATGCTACTGTGTTGCAACATGAAATTCAGAACATCAAACCAAAATTTACATAGCTTCCTTTTAAGTAGCCCAACTCTAAAGCCACAATTAAGTCCTTTGAAAGGAGGCTATGTAAATTTTGGTTTGGTGTTCTGAATTTCATGTTGCAAGATTATTGTAATCCACTATACAGTGTGTTGTGGAACACTCACTTGTACTTATAATAACACCAACCACTTCACAGTACAGCTTTTCCACTGAGTGTGCACAAGTACATCACAACTAGAGAATTACTTTTTCTCCAGCAGAACAACAAAGTGAAAAGTGTAATTTGTTAATCAGCCAGTGAGTTGTGTACAGGTTATGCTCAATGTTCCATTTTCTTTCCTCTGGTATAATGTAATCAGTCTATTCAGAACTAGTGAAATTACCCTTCCACAGTTAACCTCATCATATTGATGGGGAGACCCCCTAAATTAGTGTTAGTTGTGTGTTGCTGTGTATTACTTACCTTATCATGTCATGTGTTTCCAATCACAATCCTGTTAATTTCCTCTGGATACCACATGCACATCCACTGGTTTGTGTGTGGAAATTCTTACTAATTGGGCAATGCATATACAGTATGTCTAGAAGGTATATTATCAAGCGACCTTTAAAAAAAGGGAGTATCTTATAGTAAAACACCAGGTAAGGGGTTGATCCTGTGGGTAAAAATGTATGGACAGTAATTCCAAGTACTCAGAGTACTTATGTTGTATACAACATAATGAGCCCTTTAATGTGTGAGATAATCCCCACACACTTACCTCATCTGTTTCAATTCCGTCACATCTCCCAATCAATATGACAGGCTATCAGTATGTCTTCTTATTGTCCCTCCCCCCCCCCCCCCCCCCCCCCCCCCCCCCAATCTCAAGGAGGAGGAGCACTTGTAATCGTCCCTCTAAGAGACCAAACCCTTACAGGTAACCATCAATCCTTCTCACCTTATGATGCTTGTACTGTGTTTCTTTAAGGTCCATAAAGGAATTCCTTTTTGATGTGGTTTTTTTAGAGCATTGTTATTGTATTTCAATCACCTTCCCCCCCTACAAGCCTCTTTGTGTACTATAATGTGGAATCATGCTCTTATCCTGCCTTTTTAGAATGTATCAATACGCCATCTTTTTCCATCCTAAACAAAGTGTTGATATACCACCCCTCCCATGCTGTTCAACATTTCCTACTAACTCCTTCATATCCACCAACATCCTGTTATCACATAATTATGTTAATATCCCATGCAGGAGAAATGCTACTGTGTCAGGGCTCACAATAACAATCAGTCACAGGACATTTGTCCAGTCATTTTCTGCCTTTGTCTGACCAATTTTTCTATTATAGTAAAACTGCTATTAGATAATCATGTGTGGACAATAATGTAGTGTTACTGTGAGCCCTGTTGTGTGTGTGTCCTACTAGTTGTCCAACTGTCACTTGCACTTATAATAACACCAACCACTTCACAGTACAGCTTTTCCACTTAGTGTGCACAAGTACATCACAACTAGAGAATTACTTTTTCTCCAGCAGAACAACAAAGTGAAAAGTGTAATTTGTTAATCAGCCAGTGAGTTGTGTACAGGTTATGCTCAAACCATTGAGTGTTCCATTTTCCTCTGGTATAATGTAATCAGTCTATTCAGAACTAGTGAAATTACCCTTCCACAGTTAACCTCATCATATTGATGGGGAGACCCCCTAAATTAGTGTTAGTTGTGTGTTGGTTACCTTATCATGTCATGTGTTTCCAATCACAATCCTGTTAATTTCCTCTGGATACCACATGCACATCCACTGGTTTGTGTGTGGAAATTCTTACTAACTGGGCAATGCATATACAGTATGTCTAGAAGGTATATTATCCAGCGACCTTTAAAAAAGGGAGTGTCTTATAGTAAAACACCAGGTAAGGGGTTGATCCTGTGGGATGAGAGTACTTATGTTCTATACAACATAATGAGCCCTTTGATGCGTGAGATAATCCCTACACACTTACCTCAGCCTGTTTCAATTCCAGGGTCTTCCCTCACACCTTCCAATCACTATGACTTATAACTATAGGCTATCAGTATGTCTTATTGCTGCTATGGATAGTGTTGAGAAGACCTGTAGACCTGAACATCTTTCATGGCATATCCCTGTTGATCTAGAGGTTGTGACAGGGCTAGGGCATTGACTATTTGTGATTTTCTAATGTTGAAACCCTTTACCCACTCTAGTGTATTGAGCGGAATTTGACTTCAAATGTTAAAGTGTCTGAAAATGGAATGGGAAAATATGCTGCACTTAGTAAGTGTTATCTGGATTTTTGAATCTCTTGATCAGCACTCTCACGTGTACCATATTTACTGTGCATTATTTAGAAGTTTGAGTATTATGACAGACAGATTAGACACAACCCTTTAGAGCATATCCCCCATTGGTTGCTATGTACATATGTGAAATTCCTGCCAGGTTGGGACTGTCACAATTAATGACTACAGCACATACGTAAAGTATGACATAGTGTTAAGATATCATGTGACAGGTGGTGGGTTGCATAACCTCTCTACAAAGGACAAAAGGTTGGGTCCCAAGTGTGTCAGGTTCCACTGCAATAATCTCTATCTCAGTCCAATATGTCTTCTGATTGCCCCTCCCTCCCCCTAATAATTACATTGTCCCATCTCACTTTGTCCCTAGCATCACTTTGCATCTAGCATTGATAGTGAACACTTCATGCCCCACCCTTTTCTTTCTAGATGGTTTAACTTTCTATTGATTATACAGACTTTATATCATCCATTTAAAATTAATTAGAGTAGTAGCTTTGATAGAGATTTGAGGAGGGTGTGCTACTTTATGGATTCATAATACGAGCATGTTACTGATGGCCTTTTCCCCGTGGTAGTTTCATGGTAATTATTGTCAACCATGTAGTGGAGTAAATCCATAGTGGACCTTGCAGTTTTATTCTCTATCCATATGTAATCGACTGTCTTAAAATTGTATGATGATGTTCATGCACCCCCTTTCTCATATTACATATTGGTTCTTAATGATGCTCACCCTTGGAGGTACATAATACATTGAATGCTGCTCACCCACCTTCCTGTACTATTACATTGATGCTCACATATTCTGTGCAATTTAAACCTCTTACCTCTATATCTTTGAATTAATGGAATGTCTTTGATGTGTGAGATAATCCCTACACACTTACCTCAGCTTGTTTCAATTTCAGGGTCTTCCCTCATACCTCCCAATCACTGACTTATAAGCTGTGAATTGATTATGGCCCTTAATGGATTGACCCTTTGACCTTTGCCCCATCTCATTTTATCACTAGCATGACATGGATAGTGGTTTATAGACCTGAGCACCTCATTGTTATTCTCAATTGTTGGTTGTGTCACCTCATTCTAATGTTGAGACCCTTTACCCACTCTAGTTGAGGTCACTTTCAGTCTATATAATTGTTCACTTTCTGTTTCAGTTCTCCTTTATATAGTATTGTAAAACATGAGCTTAGCTTCGATAGAGATTTGAGAAGGGTGTGCTAATATGGATTCACAATCCGAGCATGTTAGTGATTGTCTTTTTATTTTTCCGACTGAACCATGTGAATTTCCCCATAGTAACTGTTGTCAACTATGAAGTGAAGTAAATCCATAATGGACCTTGTAGTTTTTATTCTCTATCCATATGTAATCAATGGTCTTAAAATTGTATTTCTAGGGATTCGTGTGTGTGTGTGTGTGTGTGTGTGTGTGTGTGTGGGGGGGGGGGGGGGGGGGGGGGGGGGGGGGTGGTGGTGAATCCCCATATGATAAGATCTCCCCTCTTTTTTATAAGTATTGTTTATGAAGTTCTTCAGCCTAATGTTTCTATTAACTATCAAGGCAGTGAGGATTATTACTTTTGTCAGTTGATCTAACAAATGACAGACCATTCAGAGAATTGTTAAGTCAATTGGTATTAGTGGTCTGACATCAAAGATAAATTTAAAACCTAGCACTCCAGTGATGTCGAAATTAAAGAAAAAGTTTACACCCAGTCATTTTTAGCTGTAGCATTGGCTATTGGCTAGCAGTGAGGCAAGTCTAAAGTAACCATAATTATAGTCTTCTGGACCCTCAGTGACAATTCTCATCATATGGACCTAAAGTATGACAAAAGTGGAAGTATGGCAAAAGTGGATATGGTCAGGGAAAATTTTTTCAGTGTAAATCCTTGTAGAACCTTCCTCCATTGTGTGTTAGTGGTTTTATGAATTATGTGCTCAATGTTACTCCATGGTCATGAGTGAGTCTGTCTTTCATAAACTACACCCATATAGTTCATCTCTTTATGTGTGTTGCCTGTGGCGAGTTTGCCAGTATTCTAAGTTTAGAGCAGTTGCACTAAAACTAGCCATAACATCTGTGAATATCATCCTTAGAGTTCCGACTTTCTAGCTGTGGTTATAATGACCTCAAGCTTTGCCCTCAGTCACCATAGTAGCAACAACTCTCAAGTTCCTAAAATGGTGAAACTCATCGACTTCATGCAATAACCTTTACATACATATGAAGTGTTTCCCTCTGTTTTCCATGTAGATGCTTCAACTTAAGGAATGGGAGCACAAACATTCTGTGCTGATCTGCAAACTGGGTGCTGTTTGTTTTGTTGACTCCACCTTCCCTCCCATACCCTCCCCCTGATGTAACACCCACAGAGATTGCATCCCCCAATGAAGGGTTCCAGCTGCTCCTTATTAAAGACCACTTTCACTCACTATCGGATTCTGAAGGTATGCAGAAAAGTCACTTTCATATTCTGTAGCTTCCTGTTTCGGTTATTTTGGACATTGTCTCGACCTTGATGTGGTTAATGGAATGTTAATACCCTTTGATGGATGAGATGATCCCTCCCAATCACTATGACCTAAACCTATGGGTGTCCCTGTAATTAGTCCATGAATGACCTTTTGACCTTTCCATTGTACATAGGAGAGGGAACAGAAGTGGAGATCGTTGATGTATTTTCACCAGAGTCTGAAGATGACACTTCAGAAACACTTCGCCAGCCTATACAGTGATGACTACAGGACCACACCCACCTTTCATCTTTTTTTTTAATGTGTATGTTGGGTTGAGAGAGTTCAGTATCATTGTTGGTCATGTGATCAGTTGTGTCATTCTTGATAATCTTATTTTTTTTTTTTTTTTTTTTTTTTTTGGACATAATAATTGCATAATAATAATCTTATAAGCTTACGCATGGGCATTATGATTTTAGGGGGTGGGGCAGGCTAGTCTCGCGCGGGCCAGACTCTCACAGTCGCGCAGGCTGCGCTGCGCTGGATATGGTGCTGGGTATTATTTGCATCAGTGATTACACTGATTTGCAGGTCGGTTGTCACAAAAAAGGTCGTCAATTTGCACGCATGCGTGTTGAATTCCATTGGTTTTGAATTGAGATGAACACGCATGCGTGAAATTTGACGACCCTTTTTTGTGACAACCGACCTGCAAATCGGTGTAGCACATGCAGATCTGTTGAGATGGAGTAGTTTCGCGGGCCAAACCCTTTACCAACCGCGAGGGAAGGAAATAGTCTTGTTTCAACCATGTTTCAACTTGCCAAAAATTTGGTGGCGGGCATGCGCAAAATGTCACGATACGTCACGGCTCTCAAACAGATTTTTTCGCGCGTGCACTTCCAGAGTAGTCCTAGAGTTAGTCATGTTAATGAGCTGCTGCTTGTGTGCAGAGATCTCGTTGGTGATCATAGGAAAAGAAAAGGCTGCATGGTCCAGGGTGTGCATCAACCAAAGAACTGCTCCAGGTACTTGCAGGAGTTGCACTGGAAACATTTCCGACACTTTCTGACCAGAAAGCTCACTCTCTTGAATAGCCGGCCGCCTCCAGTCTGTAATCATATTCTTGCTCAGCCATGTGACGCTAAAAAATCCGGAGCGCAGATTTTTCCTAAATTCGTGATGTATAATAACGTCATAGTCGCGCCCCTCCTTCCGAAGATTGCTGACTGTGCACAACAAGACTCCTTCACTCGCGGTTGGTAAAGGGTCTGGCCCGCGAGACTAGAGACAGCTTGCTTGTTGAGTTGAGTGTCTGCATCGGCGCCATTGAACGAGGTTTCATTCATTCAGATGGAAGTGTTCTGCATTAATAACTGGCATCTGTGTAAGTACCTGCAGCCTTTGGACATTTAGGTTTAACAAGTCTTAAATCTGTGATAGCTTCCAACTTGTAAAGATCATCCATTGATCCACCCATCTTTAGCAAAAGACATGTTTTCTTGGAGTCAGATATGATGATGTGCTTTTACATTGTATACCTATATGATGTCATGTGACAGCTGGGTTGCATATGCATAAACCCCTTGCTGACCAATGCGGTACTGTTACCTTACTGAATATGATGTGACCTTAATCAAGTTGTTTAAATTATGTGCTGGATTTATGGAAGCATCGAAGGCTGGCTTGGATAAAGCATCAAAGTCTTACAATATCATACGCATTCTTTTGTGTATAATATTAGCAATGTGTGGATTTACAGTGTACACCCTTCCTCTCCCCCTCCACTTCACTTATTTACACTTCCACACCTTTGTTTCAACTGCTACATGCAGTGGAGTTGTACAGCACAGCTGGTCATACTTTCAAGCTTCTGAGCATCTGGTAGGTTGGAGATACTTCTTTTCATTCTAACTAATCACTGTATATTGTGTATGAAATTCCAGATTGAGATGATGAAGTCCTCAAGGAAGAGGAGCAGTCGTAGCCATCCCTCTAAGAGACCAGACCCTTACAGGTAACCATCAATCATTTTCAATAGTGTCTGTTGGATCCAAGCAGCCCTTACTTGGTCACTTTCCTTTCACATGTGATTTCCTTTTGATGTGGTTTTTAAACATTATTATTGTGTATCAACCACCTTCTTCCCCTTTCCATTTGCTCTTTGTGATTGTGTGTACTAGCATGTGTGTGAATTCATGTCCTCTGTCTTTGTCTCCCCTTTAGAAGGTGCCAGTGCTTTATGTGGAAGTGGCTCACTTTGTCAAGCTTAACAATAAGGTGCCACCTATGTGCAGTGCATCCCAGTTTCATAGGTAGTATGTCTTCACTTTGTCCCTAGCATGGATAGTGGCGAGAGAGTTTGCACCTCCACTGTTAATCTGGATACTGACTATTCTGTTTTTTTACTTTCTAGTATTGAGACCCCTTTACCCATTTTAGCCTAGTAGTTGATAATATTATGCAACCATTTGATCCTCAATTTCATGTAGTTGTTTGTGACTTTGTATAATCCTTACCAATTAATTTTTGCATATGAACTTTGGTAGTTGAAGTTCTTAATTGCCAAACCACCAAATTATCCATCCACATGGAAATCTGCTCTGACTTTAGCTTCTCCATGTTACACCTCTGTACTTCCTTTCAGGATTCTTGAATGTCTGGGAACCTATCCCGACTCACAATTCAACTCCCTCCACCCCTTCCTCCCTGCTGAACAAGTTGCTTGCATGAAGGAAGGACTCTCTCTGATTAGTATAATTGGTACATTTTCTAACTGTCCCAGTTTTTCCCTAGCATGGAAGATGATGGAGTTAGTAGACATGCCACCACCGTCATTCTATTGACTTTCTAATGTTGAGACCCTTTACCCAGCAAATGCGTATAGAGTGGGCCGGCTGTACAGGAACTTGACTTTGAATGTTGAGGTGTCTCTCCAGAGAGGTTGTAACACTTTCAGTAGATATGATTGTTTACTTTCTGTTTCACAATGGCTCACTTTCTATTGTCCAATAATTATCAAGCCAGTATGTTTTTAGTCTTGGAATAACTGTATTTTAGGAGGGTGTGCTCTAATATGAATCCCATGCATAGTCTTATAAACCCAGAAAATACTGAAGTCACAGGAATGTAATTACTGTGCAGTATAGATGTTAGTATGTGTGTGTACCCTCTCAACTTTGCTTCCTTTTCACATGTGATTTCTGTTTTGATGCGGTTTTAGCCCCTATATATATTGTCCCGTTCCTAGTATGGATAGTGCCAAGGGAGAGTTTATAGACTTGACATGGACCACGATGACTATACTGCACTTGTGACTTTCTAATGTTTAGACCCTTTACCCACTCTAGTATAGCGTGTCATATCCAGAGAGGTTGTCACTATCAGTAATCACTTTCTGTTTCAATTTGGATCCCTTTCTATTGTCCTGTGAGGTAGCCTCTAGAAGAGGGTGTGCTTAGATTTGTGAGATCACTGAAACACTGATGTTCGTATACATTGCAGATAGAGCTGTTTTTGACAAACACACCCCCTCCATACTTCTTCATTCTGGCTAATCACTGTATGTTGTGTATGCAATTACAGAATGAGATGATGAAGTCCTCAAGGAAGAGGAACAGTCGTAATTGTCCCTCTAAGAGACCAAACCCTTACAGGTAACCATCAATCCTTGTCTGTTGGATCCAAGCAGCCCTTACTTGGTTACTTTCCTTTTTCCTTTTAATTTGATGTGGATTTTGAACATTGCAAATTGTATTTCAACCACCCCCTGTTCAAGCCTTTTTGTGGGGAACTGGCTCAGAATAAATAAGACTACCTATGTGCAGTGGATAATCAGAAGATGTGCTGCTATGCAACTGGTATCCCTCCCCCCTATATATTGTGTGGAAGGTACATGTTGAATTCAGAATGGTGAACAGTCTGTCATTTGTCAGATCAATTGATAATCCTCACTGTGTAAGGATAAAAATGAATCCACATATTTCTAACTAAACAACTCCCAAAAGAACCAAGTTGTACTTGGTCTTTGGTGGTGAAGGAGAACTTAAGAGGGCATTGTATAAGCACTTAGTCACCAATCAGAGAATTGTTAGGTCATTTGGTATTACCGTAATCGTATAAATTTTCGGAGGTTTAAAATTTCGTGATTTCCGGATTGTTCCTATAATAAAAAATTTCCGCAGGTCTAATTTTCGTACGTACGTAGCAAGCACATGCGCGTATATTAATAGCTATATCATTGCCTGCTGCTGGGGCCGAGTGACATGCAAGAAAAGCTGGGCTGGCGACGGCCAAACTAAAATCTAGACTGCTATGGAAGGCGAGACGCTTCGTTGTAGAAGCAAGAGAGACAGGTAACGGCGGTAATGAAGCATGATACTCTCGACTATCTGTTTTCCAGCTGCCATCGATATCACACACGCATGCGCATCGTCGTCATATATGACGTCATAGTACTAAGACTTCGTTTATTATTTTCGAGGATTCTGATCGACTACGAAAAAAACGAAAATAAAACCCCATCGAAAATTTATACGATTACGGTAGTGGTCTGACATCAAAGGTAGCAGACCAATTTAAAGCTTGACACTTCAGTGATTTTGAACTTAAAGAAGCCTACACCCAGTCATCATGTCTCCCTATTGGCTTGCTACTAGCTGACAGTGAGCCAAGTTTAAAGTAACCACACAATTATGACCAGTCAAGAGTGACAGTTTATATAGTTAATTGGTCTGTCATTGTGTGGTTTTGTCCGGATTTTGACTGGTGACCGGCTGTTATAGTGCACTCTGTTACAGTGCACACCCCCTCCACCTCTATAAGTTATTTCTGACTTGTTTACACTCCTTCGTCAGTGCACACCTTTGTTTCAACTGTTGCATGCAGCTCATTCATTTTCATTTTTTTAGACGAAGTGGAACTGTGACACTCTCCAATCATCCCTCTAAGAGACCAGGTAACCCATCAATCCTTTTGATGTGGTTTTTGAGGTACATCACCCCCCCCCCCCCCTTCAAGCGTCTTTGTGATTGTATTTGTATGTACTAGCATGTGTGTGGATTCATGTCCCCTTTAGAAGGTGTCGGTGCTTCATGTGGAATTGGCTGCAGTGCTTTAGGTACTACAATCAGTACGTCTTCTGATTGCCCCTCCCTCCCCATATATATTGCACCATCTCACTTTGTCCCTAGAATGGATAGTGCTGAGAGAGAGTTCGTTGACCTGACACCTCATGGCCCACCCACTGTCAATCTAGATATGTTTTTGACTTTCTAGTGTTAACACCCTTTACCCATTTTAGCTTGTACAATCAATCTCTTGTTTAAATTCATGTAGTTGTTTGTGACTTTGTCAATCCTTACCACTTACTCTAAAATGTAATTATTCTTGAACCTTGATAGTTGAAATCCTTAATTGCCAAACCACCAAATTATCCAGCCACATGATTTTACGACTTTAGCTCCATGTCTCTGTATCATGGAAGTGCTGATGGAGTTAGTAGACACTGTCATTCTATTCTGTACTCATGACTTTCTAATGTTGAGACCCTTTACCCGGCTAATGTGTATAGAGTGGTAGTACGGGAACGTGACTTCGAATGTTGAGGTGTCTCTCCAGAGAGGTCGTAGCATATGATTGTTTGTTTACTCTCTGTTTCACAATGGCTCCCATAATTATCTGGTATCAAGACAGTATGAATTGTGTGTTGTTTATTAACAATGTGTGGATTCAGTATCTTTACAGTGTACACCAGAATTTACTACTAAACCTATGCTGTGCTCTTCTTCCCTGAAGATATTACTCTGCCTCAATACAATTTCATATTTTCTATAAACTCCTTCATATCCACCATACTGCTCCATGGTTGTTCAGTATACTACTCCATGGTTCAGTATACTACTCCATGGTTCAGTATACTACTCCATGGTTGTTCAGTATATTACTCCATGGTTGTTCAGTATACTACTCTATGGTTCTTCAGTGTACTACTTACCATGCAAGAGCAGCCAATGTTTCACCGAAGTGGTAGTGGTAACAAAATTTTATCCTATTACCAGGGTTTCATACAGGAATCTTGGATAGAGGGGACTATGCATATTGGTATGCTTGTGTGAGAAAAAAAGTTGCATGCCCACTTTAATTACTTTCTATGACTGTCAGTGTGAAGAGTAAAATTGTGACTGTATTTTGAATCCCACTTTATGTAGGATTAGCTGTGGAAGGGAACTTGAAGGTAGTTTCCTTTTCAGGATGTGCTGTATAGACACATTCAGTAATTGGTTTGGGGGGGGGGGAATTTCAATCAATGGGGGATCTCCCCTCTTTCCCCCCTCTGCTGTATGAAACCCTGAATGCAACCATTTCTGCTGTGATTTCTTCTCTAAAATGCTTCTAACTCAACTGTGCCAGCATTGAGGTTCAACCCAAATCCATCCCAGCATGATTTGCATGTCCCTACTCTCAAGTTTCCCTTTGCAAATTACCAAGGAGCATGTCCCAAAGTAATAAATCACAACTAAAAATGATTGACGTACTCATCACAGTAGCCGACAGCTCTGCACTTGCCACATCTGAAGAGTTTCTTCCACAAACACTTTGCGGGAAAAGGAAGGACTTTAACTCGCTAAATGATGTTGATATTGGTCTCTACCCTGGTGAAGGCAGGGGGTTTTCCCCCTCTAAAAATCCCCCCTGAGCTAACACTCTTAGTCAGCACTTAGCCTCTCTCTCTCTCTCTCTCTCTCTCTCTCTCTCTCTCTCTCTCTCTCTCTCTCTCTCTCTCTCTCTCTCTCTCTCTCTCTCTCTCTCTCTCTCTATATGAGGATAGAATTCCTTTACATCAACCTCAATACATTTTCAATACATCATCCACCATCTCATTGTCATAATGTTATTAATGTCCCAGGAGAAACTGCAATGTCCCAATACTGTGTCTATGTTGTTTAGTTGCCCAACTGTCACAGTCCATATGGAACAGTCCCAAACTTCTGTCATAATGGTTGTCCCATCTCACTTTATCCCTAGCATGGATGGTGTTGAGAGGGGGGGCAAGGAGAAAAAGCAGAATGGCGGAAATGGTGGAAACCAAAAGTAAACCTTTAAGAAAAGGTTGTAGGGTTGTAGGGATGATGATAACTAGTAGCTATGTTATCAAAATAATAAAGTCAAACATGTAGCCAAATCATTCATAGTCTTGTTGATATTTTGATATTGACTCCAAAATGGCTTTGTGACTTTCTAGCAGAGCAGAAATTATTTCATGAGGGATTATTAGATGTGTCTGTGGGTGAAACTGTGGCCATACTAAACACATGTAGATGGTAATATGCATTACCAAACTGAGACTTGGGGAATTGGGCTTCCTGCAAGTGTCCTCCATGCATGATAATGATGCACAGATCATGAGGAGGAATTCATGTAGTGTTGTTTGCAACCAAAACAAACACTGATATTACCTTAATGAAGGTCACCCAAAATGGATCCATTGACTCTTTTGAGGATTGATAAGTACAAAAGGTCTTAGCTGGTAGTATTTGTCCAGAAATCAGATATGATTGTCTAAAAATAATAACGATAACAACAACAGAGAAGAAGAATCCAGCGACTTGCTTGCCACAGTAAGCTCCTGAAGCTTGGTCTGCACTTTGTAGTAGGCTCTAGTAGGCTGGATAATCATTCAAGTCGCTTTTGTTAAGTCTTAAGTGGGGGAACTAGATTTTCACTTTTGTATTAGTCTATATGCAGCATGCACAGCCATCCACGTCATCCTTACATAGAGAGAGCTAACTGCTCTCTCTGATACCAGTATACCAGTCAGTCAGCTTTATATTTGGTTTCCTTGGATTCCGCCATTCTGCCATTTCCGTCATTCCGCTTTTTCTCCCTGCCCTTGAGAGGGGATTTATAGACCTGAGCACCTCATGGCCCATCCTCTTTGATCCAAAGAGGTTGCCATATTAACACTTTCAGTTGATATGATTTTCACTTTCAGTTTTTACTGTGGTCCCCTTTCTATCATCCGACTATCAATCCATAAATGTATGATATAAATTTGAATGTGTTGGGTAGAGATTTGAGGAGGGTGTGCTACGATATGGATTCATAATCCGAGCATGTTACTGAAGACCTTTTACCCAGTGCTCACTCTCCTCTATTGTTGTCCTGAGTGAGTCTGTCTTTCATAAACTACCCATACACTTTATATCTTGATATGTTTTGAATACTGGAGGGCTGAGTTGCTGCTTTGCCAAAGGGGAGACCCCCTAAATTAGTGTTGTGTGTACCAACTGATCCTGTTATGTGTTTCATTATGCACACTATCACATGTTAATTTCCTCTGGATACCACATATGTACATGCATGCACTTGACTAATAGCATACCATGCACATTATAAACTAATTTCTTATGATGATTTTTTTGGTGGTTGTACTATGTCTAGTATTGGACTTTAGACTGAAGTCCAGGTAAAAGGTCCCTATGGGTATGTCACGTCAACCATGTGGTCATTACTTGGGGGAATGATAATACTCTTGAGAGTGGGTCCACACCTATTATCATGTGCATGCAGCTGTATGTGGAACTGTCTTTCCATGGCTTGAAAAGGTAACAGTATGCCACCTTTTTCATTCCAGTGAAGTCAATATATTTTCACATTTTCTATCACCATTACCATCCACAATCCTGTTGCTACGTAATAATCCCCCCAGGAGAAGTGTATGTCCCAATATTGTGTGTGTAAAATTATCTTGTGGTGAATTAGTTCTTTATTCCTCTGGCATATGCAGCAACATTACAAACTACTATTCCTACTTCATTCCTAGGCCTCCTAATTTCAATAGTGAAGTTACTGAAGTAGGAATAGTAATTTGTAACAGGTGATCATCAATTAATTCAGCGAGCGAATGGAGTGAGTGAGCTGACTCTCAAGTCATGACTCATTGAAATTGTAAATATATAATAAATTATATGTACGTGTATGCTCCAAAATCCCCCAGGCAATGTATGTCCGGGTGGGTTGTATGGTACATGTCCTGAATTAGTAGCACTGTGCGTGCGTAATACTCCGTGTGAGTGTGTGTGGAGTCACTGACAGTGAGTGGATTGTGGATATGAACTGATGGTATGTACACGGGCACTCTTTAGAATTGTTTGAGTACAGAAAGGTTACATTCATATGCTGTACAATTTAGAAGATGCCAAACACCCCCACCCCACCCCCTCCACATTTTTTTCCCTTCTTCATCGTTCTAGATAATCACTGTATGTTGTGTATGCAATTACAGAATGAGATGATGAAGTCCTCAAGGAAGAGGAGCAGTCGTAATGGTCCCTCTAAAAGAACAAACCCTTACAGGTAATCATCAATCCTTCTCACCTATGTAATAGTTTCTTTAAGATCCATTTGATCCTATAAGAGGTATGCATATGTGGTAAAATGATGTGGCAGCAAGCAACCCTTACTTGGTTATCACATGTGATTTCCTTTTAATGTGGTCTTTTAGAGCATTCACCTTCTCCCCCTTCTCATACATACATACTTACGTAGAAATGTAAAGCTTGTTATTAACTTTTTCAGAAACCCTCTATACTGTTACTCACAAATCACTATGCAATTTGATACAGATTCAGAAGTACTGCAGCAATCCACATCACCATCCAGCCATGCATCTCTTCCAACTTGTCCTGCAATGCACACTTCACAAGGTTAGCTAGCTAGTTTTAATTTTTAAAAAGTAAAAGAAATGGATCAAAATTAGCTATAGCTCTCTGGCCTAGTCACAACTTGAATAATGAAATCTGTGAGAGCGTCCTACATTACGTCACTCTTGTCTAGCTACATCTATAAATGAAAGGCTGGGATAACATTACTATAATCAGGTCATGATCATTAGTACTTCATGGTCTTCTGTCATTTAATTCTACAGTGTCTTGCCCTCCTCCAAACATGACTGACTTCCGTGTTTCCCCTACAAGACTCAAATAATATGAACTTAACCACAGAAATCGGAGCAAAGTACCTTGAATTTGGAACATTCCTCCTGGAAGACCATACTGCAGGTGCACAAATCAGTGCCTTTGAGGTGGAACTCTGTAGGAAAAAGCATCAACTGTCGTGTGTTTCAAGAGTGGCTACATGGGAAGGGAAAGCAAGATTTCTGTACTGGAAGATATTGGACTAAATGAACTTGCTAAATCTATAAGAGGTGTTAAACTATAGGATTATAATTCTATGTGAGATTTATCTGCTATTCATAAGTTACCCAAGTGTCATTTTGCGCATGCGCATTGATGGGCATTATTTGAAACGAAGCTTCAATGCACTTTGTGGAACTGTGGCTAGAAAGTTCGTGTTCTTGCCTTTGGACCTGGTAAGCAATGTATCAGTGATAGCTAGCGCCAATGATCCACCCATCATGGAGCTGAAATGCATGTTTGTTGATGGAATCAGCGTTTGAACACTATGATAGTTAAAATTCTAGTGACATGATTTTACCAAAAGACTAGCTAGAGCATGATTAAGTTATCTGCACCCTGTGCTGACATTAAATGTCTCTCCCTTCCTCCCTAAACATGGATCCCTTCACCATTTGAATGTCTAGGAACCTACCTCCAATGGCCAACTCCTTTCCCTGATGAATAAGTACAGAAGTTTCTTAAGAGTTGGAGAGATCTATGTGAGATCACTAGTCAAGACTCATTTATGGACAAACAGGTATGTGCAGTACATTAATGAAGGACTCTCTCAATCTCCCTGTCTGATATGTATAAAACAGTACGTCTTCAAATGCCTCCTCCTATGTATTGTCCCATCTCACTTTATTCCTAGCATGGATAGTCCCGAGATCGAATCCTGAGCACCTCATAATCATGGCCTACCACTCATGATCATTCAGACTTTCTAATGATAAGACCCTTTACCCACTTTGGCCTAGTTAAAGTAGTAGAATTTGACTTCAACTGGATGAGGTTGAGGTTGTATTAAAACTTCATGTGATATGTTCATTTTCTGTTTTACCTTTTGTTCTCTGGTATCAAGCCATGTGGTATGTGGGTGTGCTAGAGTGTGAACATAAAGCCTTTTCCATATGACATCTGATTCTTATCTTTCCAGCTCTGTAGTTTTCCATCAATAAATGGCTGAAATTCTGACTTGGACTACAGCACGTATTGAATAGCATTGTTAGCCTAAGTGCTGGAAAAAGTCTACACACCTTATTGATTTATATGGAACCATCGAAGGTCCTTCCTCTGTATACAGAAGCATCAGAGTCTCTCCAAATGTTATCTTTAGACAGAGTAGCAATACATCATGTGTTAACTGACAAGCCAATATTTTTACATGTTGGATTCAAGATCATGACTAAATGGTTACTTAGCTTACCCTGGCAACCTAGCTTAACCTGACTGAGGGGTTTGTGCACTGAGATTAATTAGGTAGTGAGTTGGACAGTGTATGAACAGTTTTCTGAGAATTGCCAGGTAACCTTTTATGCATAATATTGCTGATTATTGTCCATGGATTCATTATCCTTACAGTGTATACCCTTCCTCACCTCTATTAGAAATGATGTGGGAGATTCCCCTCTCCCCTCTCAACACAATACTGCATTTCCATGAGATCACTGAAGCACTGATGTTCGTATACATTGCAGATGGAGTTTTTGACAAACACACACACACACACACACACACACACACACACACACACACCTCCTCCACACTTTTTCCTTTTTTTCATTGTTCTAACTAATCACTGTATGTTGTGTATGCAATTATAGAATGAGATGATGAAGAGGAGAAGTCAAATTGGTCCTCTAAGAGACCTAACCCTTACAGGTAACCATCAATCCTTCTCACCTTTGCAAGTTGAATCCAAACATCCCTTACTTGGTCACTTTCCTTTGATATGTGATTTCCTTTTGATGTGATTTGAGCATTCATATTGTATTTCCCCCTGCTCAAGCCTCTTAGTGATTGTATGTACTAGCATGTGTGTGGATTCATGTCCTCTATGCCTCCAAGCAAGGTTGCCAGTGCTAAGGTGTTGATATATATGCCACCTATGTGCATTTTCATAGGTATGTATAATCAGTACGTCTTCTGATTGCCCCTCCTCCCCCTATATATTGTACCATCTCACTTTGTGGATAAGATTTCATAGACCTGAATACCTCATAGCCCACCACTGTCAATCTAGATATAGGTCAACGGTATATTTTGAGATTGAGTATTCTTTAGTGTTGAGACCCTTTACCAATTTAGCCTAGTTAATTGTAGTAGTCGTTTATGACTTTGTAAAACCTTATGGATTATTGTAATAATCAACTTTGGTATATAAAGTCCTAACCTCGCACCTCTGTACTGGTATCGGTTTCTTGTACCATTGAGCTGAATGTCTGGGTCCCCTTCCTCCTTACTGAACAAGTTGTGGGTATACCATCTGTGCAGATCTGATATGATAATGATGCCTTTGACAATCCAAACTGAGGAATGTCTGAAGAGCATGGACTACCTCTACATCAATATCTCTAAGCCAACCAACTGTTTATTAATTAAGCTTAAGATATCTGTCTACATGGGGAGCATTATAGTACACATGGAACAGTATCTGTCTGCATGGGGAGCATTATAGTACACATGGAACAGATATCTGTCTGCATGGGGAGCATTATAGTACACATGGAACAGAAACTGCTTTCCTTTTTTAATCTCCCAAACTTTTGTCATGCTGTACCTGTTAGTTCACTCAAATGTTGCCTAAGAACATATGTAATGTGATGTGCTTTATATAGAAATGATCCACACACTTTTGTGTAGGTGCCATAGTCCATTCAGAAAAGAGGACATCTGTTACTCACACAGATTATGTACGTACGTATGTATGCATATGGAGGGTGTCACATGTTTGTCACATGCACACTATACTCGAGCTTTACTGTGGTATGCAGAGAGAGGTAGCTACCACTGCACATTTGAAAAATGGCAACTTTAGCTTGGACTATCACATACTGCAGTATAAGTTCATAGCATTGTTAGCCTGAGTGGTGTTACAGCTGGGTTGGGTATGGGCAGACAATGTGGATGAGTACACATAACTCCTTGCTTGTCAAAGTCTACATACCTTGCAGATTTATATGGAACTATCAGAGGTCCTTCCTCTGGATTGAGTCTCAAAATGTCACAGTACAATACATGTATTAACTGACAAACCAATGTTTAGTACATGTGGATCAAGAGTGATGACTAAGTGTTTGATTGGTTACTAGCTTACCCTAGCAACCTAGCTTAACCTAGAATGGTGACTGTGGGGTTTTGAGTAGTGGGTTGGACTTATCAAGTATGTGTATCAACAGTTTCCTCAGAGTTGCCAGGTAACATTTATGTTATTATGTTGTTATTTAGCAATGTGTCCATGGACCTTACAGTGTACATCCTCTCCCCCTCCACCCCTACAAGTTATTCCTGTAAATTATCACTGGTTTACATACACTACTTCATCAGTTGAAAATTCCGGCCAAGTTTCAAAGATCTGGGGTTGTGGGAGATTCCCCTCCCCTCTCAACACAATACACATAATGTATTGCATTTCCATAAGATCACTGAAGCACTGATGTTTGTATGCATTGCAGATAGAGCTGTTTTTTATGAACACTTTTCCTCCACACTTCTTTTTTTTTTCTTTTTCATTGTTCTAACTAATCACTGTATGTTGTGTGTGCAATTACAGAATGAGATGATGAAGTCCTCAAGAAAGAGGAACAGTCTTAATCGTCCCCAAACTCTTACAGGTAACCATCAATCCCTTTCATATTTTGTCTGTTAGATTCAAGCAGCCCTCACTTAGTCACTTTCCTTTCAAATGTGATTTCCTTTTTGGTGTGGTTTTTAACATCAATATTGTATTTCAACCACCTCCCCCCCACCCCACCACCACCACCACCACCACCACCCACCACCACCATGCAAGTGTCTTTGTGATTGTATGTACTGGAATGTGTGTGAATTTATGTCCTCTATGTCTTCCCTTTAGAAGGTGCTAGTGTTGATGTGTGTCAGTGCATCCCTTTTTCATAGGTACTTATATTCAGTAAGTCTTCTGATTGCCCCTTCCATCCCCTTGTTTATGGTCCCATCTCACTTGTCCCTCTCATGGATAATGCTGAGAGAGAGTTTGTTGACCTGAACACCTCATGGCCCACCACTGTCAATATAGACATAGATTGAGACTTTCTAGTGTTGCCCATTTTAACCTAGTTGATATTGTACAATCATTCTGAACTTAAATTCCTTACCAATTATTCTAAATGTAATTATTCTTGAACCGTGAGAGTTGAAGCCAAACCACCAAATTATCCATCCACATGGAAATCTGTGCATCATAACTATGTTTAGCTTCCCCATGTTGCTTCTGACATCAGCTAATTCCTCTCTTCCTTGATAGTTCTTATACCGTCTGAATGTCTGGTAACCTACCCCCATACACAATTCAACTCCCTCCACCCCTTCCTCCCTGCTGAACAAGTTGGACTCTCTCTGATTAGTACATCTTCTAATTGCCCCTCCCTCCCCTTTATATTCAGTTTGTCCCTAGCATGGAAGATGCTGATGGAGTTAGTAAATGTGAACACCTCATGGCCCACCACTGTCATTCTATTCTGTACATATGACTTTCTAATGTTGAGACCCTTTACCCAGCTAATGTGTATAGAGTGGCAGTACAGGAACTTGACTTTGAATGTTGAGGTGTCTCTCCAGAGAGGTTGTAGCACTTTCAGTCAATATGATTGTTCCTTTCTGTTTCATAATGGCTCCCTTTCTATTATTGAGCCAGTATGTTTTTTTAGGCTGAGAATGAATTTATTTTAGGAGGGTGTGCTCTAATATGAATCCATGCATAGTCCGAGCATGTTTCAACTAACCTTAATTAAACCCAGAAAGTGCTCACGGGAATGTAGAACCTTGAGTATTAGATGCTCTGTGTGCCCCCCAGATCAAGTTTTACTCTGGGGCTATCACATGTTGAACACACACACTCTCTATAGGGTTTCATACGAATCTTCCAAAAAGGGGGGAACCACTTGAAGCCCCTCTCCCTTCAAAATAATTCATAGCAAAGCCATTAAGAGACCACCTCTATTTAAAGACTACATTTTCCACTGTATAGCTACATGAATTCTTATCACCACATCATCTCAAGAGAGAATGCAAGTATCAGACATGCAATAAGCTTCAGTCCCAAGTTGTACGTATCAATGGGGCATACAGACAATACACTCTTTGCTTGGTAAAGTCTTGATGAAGTACGTATGGTGGGCATTATTATGTGACAGTATCAGGTAGAAATCCTTAAATCATACTTTTAATAATGAAACTGTCACAAGCTTTGTCATTTAAGGTATTATTTGTGGTGTGAATGACCTTACTTGGTCACTTTCCTTCCACATGTGATTTTCTTTTGATATTGTTTTTGAGCATTGATATTGTATTTCAACCTCTCTCTCTTTCTCTCTCTCTCTCTCTCTCTCTCTCTCTCTCTCTCTCTCTCTCTCTCTCTCTCTCTCTCTCTCTCTCTCTCTTCCCCCTCCCTCCCTCTATAATGCTGTCCCATCTCACTTCATCCCCTGCATGCATGGATAGTGCCTATGTAGAGTTTGTAGACTTGAGCACCTCATGGCTGGCCGGCCCACCCCTGTCATCTGGATGACTATATTCTGCACTTGTGACTTTCTAAAGTTTGCCCACTATAGCCTAACTTGCTAAGGAAATGGAGTGGTGTATCCTCATAATAGCACTTTCAGTCAATATGAGTTTCTATTTCAATATGAATCCCTTTCTATTGTCCTGTATCAAACCATATTAGTTGAGCTTAGCCTAGGAGGGAGTGTGTAGGCCAAGAATGTTTAATATCAGCCTGTCCGTCATGAATCACAAAATCATTCTGTTTCAGCTGTCATGCAATGTAAGTAAAATTATCAATTTTAGACCTAATCAGCTGATTAAGATCTTTAAGTAAGCACCGTGTGTGTTCCAGACAGATCCTGTTATTCCATAGAAGACTGCAAACTGAATAAAGTGTGTGATATTATCTGATAAGCAACTCTGAGACGTTGCATTTTTCAGTAAAATTGTATGCTCTTTGTATATATAGAACCTTCCTCCATTTAAAGATCAGACATGTGTGTTAGTGAACTGGAAGAGGTTAGAATCTCTTCCAGAATTGCATGCTCAGCTGTGGATTCAGTGATCTTGCAACATGAAATTCAGAACACCAAACCAAAATTTACATAGCTTCCTTTTACGTAGCCCAACTTTAAAGCCACAATTAAGTCCAGGCTATGTAAATTTTGGTTTGGTGTTCTGAATTTCATGTTGCAAGATCACTGGAATCCACATTTACAAATCAATTTTTTGGCCAAATATCCCATGCAGGAGAAATGCTACTGTGTCAGGGCTCACAATAACTGTCTGTCACAGGACATTTGTCCAGTCATTTTCTGCCTTTATCTGACCAATTTTTCTATTATAGTAAAACTGCTATTAGATAATCATGTGTGGACAATAATGTAGTGTTACTGTGAGTCCTGTTGTGTGTGTGTCCTACTAGTTGTCCAACTGTCACTTGCACTTATAACACCAACCACTTCACAGTACAGCTTTTCCACTGAGTGTGCACAAGTACATCACAACTAGAGAATTACTTTTTCTTGCTCTTGGAGCAGAACAACAAAGTGAAGAGCACAATTTGTTGAATCTGTTTTTCTGCCAGTGAGTTGTGTACTGGTTATACTCAAGCCCTTGAGTGTTCCATAAGGCCTGGTAGCACACCACTTAAGGGTGCTTGCAACCCTCCGCCCACGCATGGTTGCTAGGGGAGTATAACTCCAGAGCTGTTTAGAGCAGCAATAAGCAAAATATCCTAGCTATACAGTACCATGTCACTACCACACACACCAAAATTTTTAAATATTTGCCTAATTTTCGTGGGTGCTATGAACAACTTTGCTAATGCCTGTAATTCTCAGGAACTGTTGGACTTACTTGGATAATTTTTTCTCTCAGATACCTTCTATCTGTATTCTACAACATAACATTGAGTTTTTCTGAATTTCAATATTAATTTTTTGTTTATGCTTATTTTTTCATGCCCGACCTTGTGATTTGAGAAGTCTAAGCTAGATATAGAAAAAAACTAACTGTTACGTTGATCACCTTGGCTTATGAAAGCTGCATGCAAAAAATGAACTGATTCGAACCAGTGATTCCTGAGATGTACGAAGTAATCAAAATTTTATGGTTTAAGGTATTTTAGCCACACCATGCCCCACCCCCTCTTAATAACTATTACATAGTGTGTAGATTGATCCTATCTGAAGATAAGACTATAAAATTATCCAACTAGCTGCAGTATAAGTGCAGGACAACCTTTTCAAACTCTAGAAATAGAAGCATGGCCGTTGCTATTGCAAGCACCCTTAAAGGCCGTCAATTAGAAGTACTGTCCTGGCTCTGTTCCTCTGACATAATGTAATTGGTCTATTCAGAACTGATGAAAATACTTTTCCATAGCTGATTGCTCCAACCACATCATAATGAAGGGGGAGACCCCCTAAATTAGTGTTGTGTGTACCAACTGATCCTGTTATGTGTTTCATTATGCACACTATCACATGTTAGTGCTGGTCACATGACTTGTGACCAATCAGATCCTCTGAAAAGTGTACTTTAAATCTCATAAAGCACACTTTTATGTGCACTAAATGTTTAGTGCACACTTGGGGAACTGTGCTGGAGCCTAGTGGAAGATCCACTAGGACTATGACCTTCCAGCCTCAGTCCCTAGTACTTACAGTGAGTACATGTCTTAATATTTTCTTTTATAGACTTTAGCATTTCACTTATTACATTGGGTTTCAAACAGGAAAACCTCAGGAATTTACCTCGTTTATTTTTTTGAATATCATTAAATTAGAGCATTCTTACTGAACCAAAGTATGTCAGAGCTTGCTAGGGCTAGGGTTGTGTAAGGACCAACTGGAATTTGATTGGTCACAAGTCATGTGATCAGCACTAAAATGTTTAGATCACTCTATTCTAGCTCCATGTGTTTTAATGCATGGTGCACTCGAATGATGCTATAATGCTCTCGGTGATGTAATGCACTCGCCTTCGGCTCGTGCATTACATTCACCTCAAGCATTATAGCATCATTCTTGTGCAGGTGCATTAAAACACTTAGAGCTAGAAAAGAGTGAACTAAATATTACTTAATTTCCTCTGGATACCACATATGTACATGCATGCACATCCACTGGCTTGACTAATATCTGTGTGGCAATAGCATATCAGACTGATTTTTTGGTTGGGTTGTACTATGTCTAGTATTGGACTCTAGACTGAAGTCCAGGCACCATCCTGTTGTTACATAATAATGCCCCAGGAGAAGAAGTGTATGTCCCTATACTCTGTGTGTGTGTGTGTGTGTGTGTGTGTGTGTGTGTGTGTGTGTTTATGTTGTGGTGCAATTACTGTTGATTTTCTTTCACATATGATGTTTTATAATATTGAAAAGGAATTTTAACTACCTTTTCTCCCCCCCCCCCCCCCCCCCCAATCAGTAGTAGATAACTATTTTACACTCGTGACTTTCTCATGTTGAGACCCTTTACCCATATCCAGAGAGGTTGTCATATTAGCACTTTCAGTCGATATGAGCATTCACTTTCTGTTTCAATATGAATTCTCCTGTATCAAACCATATCAGTTGAGTTTAGCCTAGGAGGGTGTGCGTAGCCTGAGCATGTTTAAAATAAGTACCTGCCATTGAATCAGTGATAGCTTTCAATTGGTAAAGGTCATCCATTGATCCACCCATCTTGGATGTGTTTTCTTGTAGTTGAAGTGTGTATGATGATAATTATGATGATAGTACATTTAACTAGGATACATACCTATAACTTACCTGTTAATATCAACTGTCAGTCATGAATCACAAAATCAGTCTGTTTCGGCTCCCATTTAAATTGATAATTGATTATAGATCTATTCAGCTCTTTATGCATGTGTGAAAGTTTCATTCCAGACAGATCCTGTTATTCCATAGAGCTGAAATTACTGAATGATATCTTATAAGCAACTTTTTTATGCTCTGCAGTTTTCCATTCACAATCAGTGGTAAAATTGTATAGAACCTTCCTCAATTGATGTGTGTTAGTGTAGTAGAATCTCTATGTCAAAAAATTTCAAAGCATCTGGGGGTCAGAGATAATGTCTGAGATCCCCCTCCCCTCAACACAATATGTACACATAATGTGTTGCTGCTATCACTTGTAGTATGTATGTTTTTGGCCAAACACACCCTCACCCCCCACATTTTTTACATCGTAGAATCTATTTAAATATTGTATATTGTGAATGCAATCACAGAATGAGATAAAGGAAGAGGAGCAGTCGTAATCATCCCTCTAAGAGACCAAAGGTAACCATCAATCCTTTTCACCTTATACTTGTACTGTGTAATAGTTTCTTTAAAGTCAATTGGATCCCATTGCGTCTTGTGGCAAAAATGATGTGTAAAAGCAGCCCTTACTTAATTACTTTCCTTTCACATGTGATTTCCTTTTTGATGTGATTTTTTAGAGCATTGTTATTGTATTTCTATCACCTTCTCCTCCTCAAGCCTCTTTGTGCTTGTATGTACTAGCATGTGGAATCATGCATTGCTCTTATCCTGCTTCCCTTTTAGAAAGTGCCTTTTGTATGGCTCTATCCATGCTGTCCTATATTCAGGTTCAATACATTTTCTAGTAACTCCTTCATATCCACCAACATCATCCACCATGTCATTGTCACATAACATTAAGTTAACAGGAGAATGCACTATGTGTGTATTCTACTGCATTGTTTAGTTGTCCAAATGTCACAATATCAGTTTGGCTAAATTGTAACCTTAAGGGTGTTTGCAATAGCAACGCCCGTGCTTCTATTTCTAGAGTTTGAAAAGGTTGTCCTGCACTTATACTGCAGCTAGTTGGATAATTTTATAGTCTTATCTTCAGATAGGATCAATCTACACACTATGTATTAGTTATTAAGAGGGGGTGGGGCATGGTGTGGCTAAAATACCTTAAACCATAAAATTTTGATTACCTCGTACATCTCAGGAACCACTGGTTGGGAATCAGCTAATTTTTTGCATGCAGCTTTCATAAGCCATGGTGATCAATGTAACAGTTAGTTTTTTTTCTATATCTAGCTTAGACTTTTCAAATCACAAGGTCCGGCATGAAAAAATAAGCATAAACTAAAAATTAATATTGAAATTCAGAAAAACTCAATGTTATGTTGTAGAATACAGATAGAAGGTGTCTGAGAGAAAAAATTATCCAAGTAAGTCCAACAGTTCCTGAGAATTACAGGCATTAGCAAAGTTGTTCATAGCACCCACGAAAATTAGGCAATATTTAAAAATTTTGGTGTGTGTGGTAGTGACATGGTACTGTATAGCTAGGATATTTTGCTTATTGCTGCTCTAAACAGCTCTGGAGTTATACTCCCCTAGCAACCATGTGTGGGCGGAGGGTTGCCAGCACCCTTAAGGTGTGTTTGTGCAGACCCAAAATCCGAAGTACTGTCCTGGCTCTCATAATCAGGGGTGTATAAGGGAGGGCAAGCCTGGGGTATAGAAAAAAGAAGGGGGTGGGGGCAAACGAAAAGTGGATCTGCATGTGGTATAGATGACCGAGTGGCTACGAGGGGTGTGTGCCCCCTCCTGTGCAGACCATAAAAAAAATATTTATTTTTGGTGGTTGTACTATGTCTAGTATTGGACTTTAGACTGAAGTAAAGGGTCCCTATGGGTATGTCAACCATGTGGTCCCATACCTATCTGTACACATTAATACAACATCTTATATAAAAGTAGCACCCTACGCTGGTGGAAACTATTTTGTCCTGCACTTACTGGGTATGTATTGTTTGATTCTTTATTCATTACTGATGCAGTCACCTAATCCAATGTCCTATACAACAGTTCCATTGCACAGAGAATGCCTTTGAAGTGGTTACAGGACAAACATGTCTAGAAATAAATGACTCCCATGATAGTACCTGACACTCTGTAGTGGTATAATGTACATGTGTGGTATTCCCCTCTGTTTTCTTTACAGATGCTTCAGCTAAAGGAAAACTGAAACATTTCAAACTTGGTTGCTGCTGATTTTGTTGACTCTACCTCCTCTCCCTCAGAGATTGCCTCTTCAATAAAAGGGTCCAGCTGGTCCTTACTGAAGAGCACTTGCACCCATGAATTCTGGATCAACTAAAGGTACGTACATGGGGACTATTTAGAGTTATTCATGTGCAGAAAGGTTTTACGTAATTTGGACCCTTCTATATCAATGTTGTGGTTAATGAGCCTTTGATGTGTGAGATAATCCCCACTCGCTTATATACCTCAGCCTGTTTCAATTCCAGTGTCCTCCCTCACACCTCCCAATCACTATGACTTGTAACTATAGGCTGTGAATTGATTAGTCAATAATGACCCTTTGACCTTTGCCCTTTCTAGGAGAGATGAGGGGTTGGTGTATTGTCACAAGAATCTGAAAATGACAAAGTCTCTCACTTATGGAGATTGTAACTCTACCAAGAACCAGTGGTGACTGATTAGCCACACCCATGTGGCAACACCCACTTATATTGTAGTGGGTGTTGTCTTTCATCTTTTATAGAATATATCCATTATTTTGTATGAGAGTTCAGTATTATTATTTGATGTGACCAGTTGATACTTCATTGTCAAATTAATACTACACAATATCTATACACAAAAAGTTACAATAAAGTCAAAAATAGCACTCCAGCAAGTCCAATGCAGTTCAATTTCAATGTGGTATGAATTCATCAGATGGTGTGGCAGAACAGATTGATTAGGCTGAATGTAAAAGGTCATCACCCTCAGTCGAATTGGATATCAGGTCATGTAGAAGCTCTATAGTGTGATTCATGCAAAGTAACACTTTTATTGTCTGGAGATGATGATCTGATAGCACTTTTGAATGAACGAGCCAGAATGATAATACTGTACAGCAGCAGGTATTCCTTGATTCTATGCCTTTCGTGTGGATCTTCCATTTATTATGCAGGAAGTATGTTATTTATGACTGTACAATTCAATATACATGTATATAAGGGAAAAAGCATTTCGTGAAATGAAAAAAGATGTAGGGATGACCACTGCTCAAAAAAGTAAGGAAACAAGAAGGATGGAAATGGGATCAATCTTTGTTCTGTATATCCAGCCAACAATCCCTACATATACACACATTACTACACTATAATCTGAAGTTACCTGACGTATATGTAGGGATTGTTGGCTGGATATACAGAACAAAGATTGATCCCATTTCCATCCTTCTTGTTTCCTTACTTTTTTGAGCAGTGGTCATCCCTACATCTTTTTTTCATTTCACGAAATGCTTTTTCCCTTACTTGTTCCTGGTCTTTTTTCCTCTCTTTTATGGTTTTAGCTATGATTAGAGTTCATTCTTCTATGTGTATGCAGGGACAGATGAAAGAAGTTCTCCAATAGCCTTCTTCTTAGACAACCATATCTCTCGAACCACTCAAGCTACAGCCATGATTTCTGGACAAATCCACTCCAAATTCTACCAACTACGATCTTTTCTACTCGTTGATCCTCGAAAGAGTCGATGAAAAAGGAGACACTATGGAGCACAGCACTCGACTAATTCAATTAGGAAGCCATCTTTTCTATAATACGCATGCGCATGTATTTGAATATCCAATTATTCGAAATCATAATATTACTCAGCTGTCTCTAGCTAGCTAGCTAGCTAGCTGATGATAGACTACTGTATCGATTCGGGGATTTAGATTCACCACGGTAGACTCTATTTCAGCATCTTCGACCTCCAAGTATGGCTCAACAACACAACACCTTGACTCGATAAATGATTGGGCTGGTATGCTATTGGAGAACTTCTTTCATCTGTCCCTGCATACACAGAAGAATGAACTCTAATCATAGCTAAAACCATAAAAGAGAGGAAAAAAGACCAGGAACAAGTAAGGGAAAAAGCATTTCGTGAAATGAAAAAAAGATGTAGGGATGACCACTGCTCAAAAAAGTAAGGAAACAAGAAGGATGGAAATGGGATCAATCTTTGTTCTGTATATCCAGCCAACAATCCCTACATATACGTCAGGTAACTTCAGATTATAGTGTAGTAATGTGTGTATATGTAGGGATTGTTGGCTGGATATACAGAACAAAGATTGATCCCATTTCCATCCTTCTTGTTTCCTTACTTTTTTGAGCAGTGGTCATCCCTACATCTTTTTTTCATTTCACGAAATGCTTTTTCCCTTATAATAATAATAAGGGAAAAAGCATTTCGTGAAATGAAAAAAGATGTAGGGATGACCACTGCTCAAAAAAGTAAGGAAACAAGAAGGATGGAATCTTTGTTCTGTATATCCAGCCAACAATCCCTACATATACGTCGGGTAGCTTCAGATTATAGTGTAGTAATGTACGCATATGTAGGGATTGTTGGCTGGATATACAGAACAAAGATTCCATCCTTCTTGTTTCCTTACTTTTTTGAGCAGTGGTCATCCCTACATCTTTTTTCATTTCACGAAATGCTTTTTCCCTTACTTGTTCCTGGTCTTTTTTCCTCTCTTTTATGGTTTTAGCTATGTATAGAGTTCATTCTTCTATGTGTATGCAGGGACAGATGAAAGAAGAATAGTTCTCCAATAGCATACCAGCCCAATCATTATCAACGAGTCAAGGTGGAGGTAGAAGATGCTGAAATAGAGTCTACCTTGTTGAATCTAAATCCCCGAGTCGATACAGTAGTCTATCATCATCATCATTATTCTAGCTACATATACCTATACCTAGGACCTAGCTAGCTAGCTAGAGGCAGCTGAGTAATATTATAATTTCGAATAATTGGATATCAAATACATGCGCATGCGTATTATAGAAAAGATGGCTTCCTAATTGAATTAGTCGAGTGCTGTGCTCCTTAGTGTCTCCTTTTTCATCGACTCTTTCGAGGATCAACGAGTAGAAAAGATCGTAGTTCGTAGAATTTGGAGTGGATTTGTCCAGAAATCATAGCTGTAGCTTGAGTGGTTCGAGAGATATGGTTGTCTAAGAAGAATAATAATAAGAAGAAGAATAATAACAAGTAAGGGAAAAAGCATTTCGTGAAATGAAAAAAAGATGTAGGGATGACCACTGCTCAAAAAAGTAAGGAAACAAGAAGGATGGAAATGGGATCAATCTTTGTTCTGTATATCCAGCCAACAATCCCTACATATACACACATTACTACACTATAATCTGAAGTTACCTGACGTATATGTAGGGATTGTTGGCTGGATATACAGAACAAAGATTGATCCCATTTCCATCCTTCTTGTTTCCTTACTTTTTTGAGCAGTGGTCATCCCTACATCTTTTTTTCATTTCACGAAATGCTTTTTCCCTTACTTGTTCCTGGTCTTTTTTCCTCTCTTTTATGGTTTTAGCTATGATTAGAGTTCATTCTTCTATGTGTATGCAGGGACAGATGAAAGAAGTTCTCCAATAGCATACCAGCCCAATCATTTATCGAGTCAAGGTGTTGTGTTGTTGAGCCATACTTGGAGGTCGAAGATGCTGAAATATAGTCTACCGTGGTGAATCTAAATCCCCGAATCGATACAGTAGTCTATCATCAGCTAGAGCTAGCTAGCTAGCTAGCTAGAGACAGCTGAGTAATATTATGATTTCGAATAATTGGATATTCAAATACATGCGCATGCGTATTATAGAAAAGATGGCTTCCTAATTGAATTAGTCGAGTGCTGTGCTCCATAGTGTCTCCTTTTTCATCGACTCTTTCGAGGATCAACGAGTAGAAAAGATCGTAGTTCGTAGAATTTGGAGTGGATTTGTCCAGAAATCATAGCTGTAGCTTGAGTGGTTCGAGAGATATGGTTGTCTAAGAAGAATAAGAAGAAGAATAATAATAATAGAGAAGAAGAAGAATATAGCGATTTACCTGCTTGCCGTATTTCTGAAACGGTAAGCTCCCTGGTCCTGAAACTTGGTCTGCACATTGTAGTAGGCTCTAGTAGGCTGGATAATCATTCACAGTAGCTTTTGTTAGGTCTAAGTGGGGGAACTGGAATTTCACTTTTGTATTAGTCTATAGGCGGCGCGCGCGGCCGTCCGAGTCATCCCTACATAGAGAGTGCTACCGCACTCTCTGATAATAATAGAGAAGAAGAAGAATATAGCGATTTACCTGCTTGCCGTATTTCTGAAACGGTAAGCTCCCTGGTCCTGAAACTTGGTCTGCACATTGTAGTAGGCTCTAGTAGGCTGGATAATCATTCACAGTAGCTTTTGTTAGGTCTAAGTGGGGAACTGGAATTTCACTTTTGTATTAGTCTATAGGCGGCGCGCGCGGCCGTTCGAGTCATCCATACATATAGAGAGTGCTACCGCACTCTCTGATTATTGCCAGGAGCAGTTTGCGCATGCGCATTTTTTGTAACCGGTTGCAAAGTGGCGGGCATTATTTAGCGTAGTAGACTGCGGAGTTTTTCTGAGGAGTGACTGTCGTCAACCCAATTGAACGATCGCGTAGGGCAGTGCTGTGAATAAGAAAGCTAGTCTTGAGTCTTCGTGTACCTGCCTTTGGATCGGTAAGCAATGAAAACTCTTGCTTCAGTGATAGCAGATCCACCCATCATAGAGCCATAGATAATCTATGATGTAGGAGATTCACCTCCCCATCCCCTCTCAACACAATACACATAATTTGTTGCATTTTTGAGATCACTGAAGCACTGATGTTCGTATGGATTGCAGATAGAGCTGTTTTTGACGAAAATACCTCTCACCCCCTCCACTCTTCTTTTTTTTCTTTTTCATTGTTCTAACTAATCACTGTATGTTGTGTATGCAATTACAGAATGAGATGATGGAAGTCCTCAAGGAAGAGGAACAGTCGTTATCGTCCCTATAAAATACCAAACTCTTATAGGTAACCATCAATCCTTTTCATATTTGTCTGTTTGATCTTACTCGGTTACTTTCCTTTCACATGTGATTTCCTTTTGATGTGGTTTTGAGCATTTCTATTGTCTTCCCCTCCCCCCCAAGCCTCTTTGTGATTGTATGTACTAGCATGTGTGTGGATTCATGTCCTCTATGTCCCTTCCCCTTTAGAATGTTGCTGGTGCTTTTTGTGTAACTGGCTCAATGTGCAAGCTGGGCAATAAGGTATTGATATGCCACCTCTGTGTAGTGCATCCCAGTTTCATAGGTACGTATAATCAGTACATCTTCTGATTGCCCCTCCCTCCCCCTATATATTGTGTCATCTCACTTTGTCCCTAGAGTGGATAGTGCTGAGGGAGAGGTTATAGACCTGAACACCTCATGGCCCACCACTGTCACTTTAGATCTAGATGGTGTGTTTTGACATTGACTGTTCTGTTTTTGACTTTCTAGTCTTGAGACCCTTTACCCATTTAATGTACTTGATATTGTAGTTGTTCTCTTGTAGTTGTTTGTGACTTTGTAAATCTTTACCAATTATTCCATTATTCAGCATAATGAACTTAGGTAGTTGAAGAGCCACATGTAAATCTGTGTATCATAATTATAACTTCTGATTGGTCTAATTGGTACATGTTCTAATTGCCCCTCCCTCCCCTACATATCCCGTGTGTCCCTAGCATGGAAGTGCTGATAGATGTCACCACTATTCTGTACTTATGACTTTCTAATGTGGACCCAACTAATGTGTATAGAGCGGCAGTACAGGAACTTGACTTTGAATGTTGAGGTGTCTCTCCAGAGAGGTTGTAGCATATAATTATTTACTTTCTGTTTCGTAATGGCTCCCTCTCTATTATCCTGTATCAAGCCAATATGTTTTTAAGCTGGAAATAACTTTATTTCAGGAGGGTGTGCTCTAATAGTCTGTGCACGTTTCAACTAGCCTTAAACCCAGGGTTGTTGAAGTCACGGGAATGTAATTACTGTGCATTATTTAGAACCTTGAGCATTAGATGTTAGTATGTGTGTGCCCTAATATTATGCCCATCGATCCTTTTGTGCACAATATTGTGTTGTTTATTAGCAATGTGTGGATTCACTTTCCTTGAGTATCCTCTAAGATTGAAAGCAAGTACATTTGAACATTAGTTTATTCTTAAATTCTGTTTGCATTTTAGCAATTCTATCTCACAATTGTTACTTGGAAATTTCATTTAATGTATCACTTTCTTGAATATTTAATTTTGTGTTGCCAAAATCTACACGGAGTACACACTGTTACCTTATAATGTGATGTGAGCTTATAATGAAGCTGTTTGCTTGTTGGGTGGGCATCATGATGTGAGATTTATAGAGCCCTTCAAGCATCAGACTGAAATACACATAATGTGTTGCATCTCCATGAGATCACTGAAGCACTGATATTCATATTCATTGCAGATAGAGCAGTTTTTGACAAACACACACCACTCGATCTTCTTTCATTGTTCAAACTAATCAAATACCAAACTCTTACAGGTAACCATCAATTCTTCTCATATTTGTCTGTTTGATCTTACTCGGTCACTTTCCTTTCACATGTGATTTCCTTTTGATGTGGTTTTTGAGGATTGATATTGTATTTCAACCACCTTCCCCTCCCCCCAAGCCTCTTTGTGATTGTATGTACTAGCATGTGTGTGGATTCATGTCCTCTATGTCCCTTCCCCTTTAGAATGTTGCTGGTGCTTTATGTGTGACTGGCTCAGGAGGAATGAATATGGCAAGCTGGACAATAAGGTGTTGATATGGTGCAATCCATCACATTTTCATAGGTACGTATAATCAGTACGTCTTCTGATTGCCCCTCCCTCCCTATCATCTCATTTCGTCCCTAGAGTGGATAGTGGTGAGAGAGTTCATGGACCTGAAGACCTCATGGCCCACCATTGTCATTTTAAATCTAGATGGTGTGTTTCGATATTGACTATTCTATTTTTTGACTTTCTAGTCTTGAGACCCTTTACCCATTTGATATACTTGATGGTGTACAATCATTCTCTTGCTTGTAAATTCATGTAGTCGTTTGTGACTGTGTCAATCTTTACCAATTATTTGATTATTCTTATAGTATGGATAGTATTGAGGGAGACTTTATAGACCACATGGCCTATCACTGCCAGACCCTTTATAGAGTGACAGTGCAGAAACTTGAATTCCAATGTTGAAGTGGCTATTCAGATTGAGTGGTTGTATGATTATTCATTTTCTGTTCACTATGCCCCCCTTTCTGTCATCCTTCTACCTAGTGTCAGTAACTGTGCCCTCGGACTCAGACTTTTCACAGTTTTTCAATGTGTCCTACTGTAATGTCCTGATAATGTATTTTGACCTGCCACCCTTAAATGGCAAAATGCCCAGTACTGGGATTAATATTGGGGATCATTCATCTGATTGTACATGTGACGTACATTAAAAAGATGTTATTTGGAGCATTATTGGTATAGAGGTGTATGGAGTATGTACCACCATTACCCATCACCAGGTTGGGATGTCATGTGACAGCTGGCAGTATACGTAACCCCTTGTTAGCCATTGTCTACACAGAGTACACACTGTTGTCTTATAATGTGATGTGAACTTACAATGAAGCTGTTTGCTCATTGGGTGTGCATCATAATGAGATAATGCTGAGCATCAGATTGAGAGTCTTGAAATGTAGATATTTTATTAACAGGACTCAATACATGTATTAAGACCACCTTCCATGCATTCTCAAGCCAGTGTTGTAGGTACATGTTGAATGCATGACCAAAAGAAATGACTAAGTTCTTTCATAGAGGTTAGTGGACCAGTGTGTGTGTGTGTGTGTGGATGCATACAATGCCCTCTCAAGTTCCCCTTCACCACCAAAGACCAATCACAATTACAGTAACAGGTTCTTTGGTCTTTGCAGGTGTTAGGGAGTTGCTATGACTTCATAGTTTGCTAGTCCATGTTTTTTGAATGGTCATTATTAACCTTACATATGTGTGATCAACTCTTAAGTACATTGTACGAGTAGGGTAATATGACAGGCATCCTTTTTATCCTTACAGTGCACACCCCCTCCACCTCTAAGTTATTCCTGACTCGTTTACACTCCTTCATCAGTGCATACCTTTGTTTCATGCACCTTTGTTTCATGCTGCTTTATTGCATGCTGCTCATTTTGTTTAGTTTTAGACAAAGTGGAACTGTGTCACTCTCCCATTCTCTACCTCCAGAATTTACTAACAATTGTATACACAACTGGTCACTAGATTGTTACCTTCTAAAGAAAATGTCAAGTTTCCAAGCATCTGATAGATCTGGGGGTTAGAGAAGATGTGGGAGATCCCACTCTCCCTCCCAATACACATAATGTGTTGCATTTCCATAAGATCACTGAAGCACTGATGTTTATAGATAGAGCTGTTTTTGATGAACACACACACACCCCACCCTCTCCCTATATATTGTACCATCTCACTTGTCTCTAGCATGGATAGTACTGATTGATGGAGAGTTTGTAGACCTGAGCACCTCATGGCCAACCAGATGACTATTCTGCACTTGTGAGTTTTAATGTTGAGACCCTTTACCCACTCTAGCCTGGCTAGAGAGGTTAGCATTTTCAGTCAATATGAACATTCACTTTCTGTTTCAATATGGATCCCTTTCTATTGTCCTGTATCAGTTGATTTAGCCTGTGTGTGTAGTTTGTAGTATACTGAACAACCATGGAGTAGTATACTGAATACTGAACAACCATGGAGTAGTATACTGAATACTGAACAACCATGGAGTAGTATACTGAATACTGAACAACCATGGAGTTGTATACTGAAGAACCAGGAGTAGTATACTGAAGAACCATGGAGTATACTGAATACTGAACAACCATGGAGTAGTATACTGAACAACCATGGAGTAGTATACTGAATACTGAACAACCATGGAGTTGTATACTGAAGAACCATGGAGTAGTATACTGAATACTGAACAACCATGGAGTAGTATACTGAAGAACCATGGAGTAGTATACTGAATACTGAACAACCATGGAGTAGTATACTGAACAACCATGGAGTAGTATACTGAATACTGAACAACCATGGAGTAGTATACTGAAGAACCATGGAGTATACTGAATACTGAACAACCATGGAGTAGTATACTGGAGTAGTATACTGAATACTGAACAACCATTGAGTAATGTTGACCTTGTCACCTTTATCTGTTGGATTCAAGCAATGTGATGCGATATCCTCTAGAAGCTGTGTGGAACTGGCCCAAAAGGTATCTTTTTCAATGAGGTATGCCTCATATCCTCCCAGTTTAGTACGTCTTCTGATTGTCCCTATATATTGTGCCATCTCTTAACATGCATAGTGCTGAGTAGTTTATAAACCTGAGCACTTCATGACCCACCACTCATTCTAGAGATGATTTGGACTTGTGACTTTCTAATGTTGAGACCCTTTACCCACTCTGGCCTATATAGAGTGGCATATCCAGAGTTTGTCATGTTAACACTTTCAGTTGATATGATAATTCATTTTCTGTTTCAATATGGATTCCTTTCTATTGTCCTGTATCAAACCATATCAGTTGAGTTTAGCCCTAGGAGGGTGTGCATAGTCCAGTGATAGCTTCCGGTTTGTAAAGGTCATCCATTGATCCACCCATCTTGGAGCAAAAGACGTGTTTTCTTGGAGTTGAAGTGTGTATGATGATAATTATGATGATAGTACATTTAACTAGGAGATTGCAAAACTGAATAAAGTGTATGATATCTGATAAGCTTTTTCTACTCTGAAGTTTTCCATACTAAATATATACAGTCCATGAACAACCATGGAGTACATTGATCCATCAAAATACAAAGCCTCTGCTACTACTTCCACTTCACTAACACACATGCCTGACAGGGTTTCAGTAATTGGTTGGGGGAATTTCAATCAAAGGGGGATCTCCCCCTTCCCCCCTGCGCTGTATGAAACCCTGCCTGATACCATCATATGTAGCAAGAGCAGCCAATGATTCACAGAAATTTTTCCCCTATTATTTCTTCACTAAAATGCTTCTCACTCAACTGCTGGCATTGAGATTCAACCCAAATCTATGCCAGCATGATTTGGATGTCCCTATCTCAAGTTTCCCTTTGTAAGTCCCCTCTGTAACTTAACCTATGACTCCAGTAACCAGTGTTTATTTGCCCTCTGTTGATTTCACCTCCCCTGAGCTAACATTCTTAGTCAACAGTCGGCACTTAGCCTCTCTCTCTCTCTCTCTCTCTCTCTCTCTCACTCACTCACTCTCCCCTTCCCTGAATTTCAAAAAATAATTTAAAAACCGAGTAAGTGTTTGCTATGGTTCTATTTAGTGTTCTCTACATTGTGACACATAGCAATAACTGTGCATATGTGTCATCAATGCTCTGTACTGTTTTTGTTAGTAGGCTAAGCAGCTGAAACATCTCTGAATATTGTCCAGAAATGGTTAGAGTCTCCTCCAGAATTGTATGCTCAGCTGGTCACTACATTGGGTTGGAGATAACGTGGGAGATCCCTCCCCTCCCCTCAACACAATACGTACACATAATGTGTTGCTGCAATCACTAGTAGTTGATGTTTTATACGGTTTTACAAACACACACCCACCACACCCCCTCCACGTATTGTTCTAACTAATCACTGTATGTTGTGTATGTGTGACAGCTGGCAGCAAGTGACCCTTACTTGGTTATCACATGTGATTTCCTTTTTGATGTGGTTTTTTAGAGCATTGTTATTGTATTTCAATCACCTTCCCCTCCTCGAGCCTCTTTGTATATGCTAGCATATGGAATCATAATCTTATCCTGCTTCACCTTTACTACATCATGTTTTCCATGGCTCAAAAGATATCGATATGCCACCTCTTTCCTCCATGCTGTCCTTTATATTCAGCCTCAATACATTTCCTACTAACTCCTTCATATCCACCAACATCCTGTTGTCACATAATTATGTTAATATCCCATGCAGGAGAAATGCTACTTGTTGCAACATGAAATTCAGAACATCAAACCAAAATTTACATAGCTTCCTTTTAAGTAGAAGCCACAATTAAGTCCTTTGAAAGGAGGCTATGTAAATTTTGGTTTGGTGTTCTGAATTTCATGTTGCAAGATTATTGTAATCCACTATACAGTGTGTTGTGCAACACTCACTTGCACTTATAATAACACCAACCACTTCACAGTACAGCTTTTCCACTGAGTGTGCACAAGTACATCACAACTAGAGAATTACTTTTTCTCCAGCAGAACAACAAAGTGAAAAAGTGTATTTTGTTAATCAGCCAGTGAGTTGTGTACAGGTTATGCTTAAACCATTGAGTGTTCCATTTTCCTCTGGTATAATGTAATCAGTCTATTCAGAACTAGTGAAATTACCCTTCCACAGTTAACCTCATCATATTGATGGGGAGATCCCCTAAATTAGTGTTAGTTGTGTGTTACTGTGTATTACTTACCTTATCATGTCATGTGTTTCCAATCACAATCCTGTTAATTTCCTCTGGATACCACATGCACATCCACTGGTGTGTGTGTGTGGAAATTCTTACTAATTGGGCAATGCATATACAGTATGTCTAGAAGGTATATTATCCAGTGACCTTTAAAAAAGGGAGTGTCTTATAGTAAAACACCAGGTAAAGGGTTGATCCTGTGGGTAAAACCAACCATGTATGGACAGTAATTCCAAGTACTCAGAGTACTTATGTTGTATACAACATAATGAGCCCTTTGATGTGTAAATGTTGGTATAGAGGTTGACTTCGACTATTCTGAACTTGTGATTTTCTAATGTTGAAACCCTTTACCCACTCTAGTGTATTGAGCAGTTGTGCAGGAATTTAACTTCAAATGTTAAGTGTGTTGTCTGAATTTTTGAATGTCTTGATCAGCACTCTCATGTGTCTGTGCATTATTTAGAAGTATGAGTAATATGATGCTAGTGTGTGTGACTGCCCCAGACAGATTGGACACAACCCTTTAGAGCATATCCTCCATTGGTTGGTATGTACGTATGTGAAATTCCTGCCAGGTTGGGACTGTTACAATTAATGACTACAGCACATACGTAAAGTATGACATAGTGTTAAGATATCATGTGACAGGTGGGTTGCATAACCTCTCTACAAAGGACAAAAGGTTGGGTCCCAAGTGTGTCAGGTTCCACTGCAATAATCTCTATCCCAGTCCAATATGTCTTCTGACTGTCCCTCCCTCCCCCTAATAATTACATTGTCCCATCTCACTTTGTCCCAAGCATCACTTTGCATCTAGCATTGAGAGTGAACACTTCATGCCCCACCCTTTTCTTTCTAGATGGTTTAACTTTCTATTGATTATATGTGGCTTTATATCATCCATTAAAATTAATTTGAGTGTAGCTTTGATAGAGATTTAGGTGTGCTACTTTATGGATTCATAATACGAGCATGTTACTGATGGCCTTTTCCCCATGGTAGTTTCATGGTAATTGTTGTCAACCATGTAGTGGAGTAAATCCATAGTGGACCTTGCAGTTTTTATTCTCTATCCATATGTAATCGACTGTCTTAAAATTGTATGCTCTATATAGAACAGGGATCAATACTGAGGGGGAGGCTCACCCATGGTAGTAATATACAATGGATGATGTTCATGCACCCCCTTTCCCATATTACATATTGGTTCTTAATGATGCTCACCCTTGGAGATACATTGAATGCTGCTCACCCCTTCCCTGTATTACATTGATGCTCACCACCTTTCCCATATTGATTAGTAACACATTGGATGTTGCTCACCCACCTTCCTGTATTGCACCACTGTCATTCTAGAGGACTATTCTGCACCTAATGTTGAGACCATATACCCACTCTTTCTAATGGTGAAACCCTTTACCCACTCTAGCCTAGGTTGTCATACTTTCAGTTGATATGGGCATTCACTTTCTGTTTTTAATATCTGTAGTTGTACCCAAGGTAGTTTACAAGTCATGGGAATGTGAATTGTAAATCAGAAAGTGCACAACTAGGTAACTGTTACTTGTTCACCATGTAAAATTGATAACCAATAATAGACCTCTTTAGATGTGAAATAGGGACACCCTCTCTAATAAGGACACTTTGTTACGTCCAAAATGTGCTCTTTTAGTACAAGTCAACCCCTGAAATAAGGCCACCCTTCTACAAAGGCCATAGACTTTGGCAAGCAAGGGGTTAAGTATGTGGCACTATGCAACCCAGCTGTTACATGACATCATAACATTTGGATTAATGATGTCATAAACTTATGCTTCAAGTATTCCGTATTCTGATTATTCAAATTTGCTACCTATTATTCCTGATTATGTATTCATATGTGTTGGGTGTGCATGATAATGAGATAATGCTGAGCATAACCATTGAAAGCCCCTTCCTCTGGTTGTGAACTGTCTCTGATTGCTCTTCTTCCTCCCCCTATATATTGTACCATCTCACTTTGTCCCTAGCATGGATAATGTTGAGAGTTAGTAGACCAGAACACCTCACTTGATGTTGAGACCCTTTACCCACTTTACCTTAATTAATGTGTAAAATGTTGAGGTGTGCATCCAGAGAGGTTGTCATATTTTCAGTTTCAATATGGTCTCTTTTATTATGTATGGGGTTTTTGAATAGACCATTGGAAAGCTTTTAAATCATTTTGGTGGTAAAAAGGTTCTACTGGTATAGTCTATAGAAGTTCAAATAATTTCTTTTTTTTTTTTGGTGGTCATCAACCCCTTAAGGGAGTTGCTACCCACAGTTTTGGTGATTTTCGAAATATTTTGTCGAACTTCTAGGCTTCATACATGCCCCTAGAACCTTTTTTTACCACCAAAATGCAGCTTTTTAAAGAGCTTTCCAATGGTCTATTCAAAACCCCCCTAGTCCAACCATGACCGAGATAGCAAAAATATTTTGGAAAATTGTACAACTGATATCTCAAAATATTATATACATTTCATACTTATCAGAGAGTGCGGTAGACTCTCTATGTAGGGATGACTCGGATGGCCGCGCGCGCCGCCTATAGACTAATACAAAAGTGAAATTCTAGTTCCCCCACTTAGACCTAACAAAAGCTACTGCAGGGGCGGATCTGACTAAGTTCGTCCGAACCCCCCCTTTTTTAGGGTCGACTATAAGGACTGAAGGGCGGCTAGCCTTTATGATTGACTTAAATACTCGCCTTTTTCTAGTTCTGGGTTCCCATATTACAATAGTGCTCACCATGGTTGGACCCCTTTCCCATATTACATATTGGTTCTTAATGATGCACACCCTTGGAGGTATATAATACATTGAATGCTGCTCACCCCTTCCCTGTATTACATTGATGCTCACCACCTTTCCCATATTTAATGCATGGTATTTGATTGGACTGTATTGCACTCTTAATATATGCTAGCTGAGAAGAATAGGTGTGTCTATATAGTGCACTGTAACATATGTATGCTAGCTGAGAAGAATAGATGTATTTCTAGCTAGTATCCAACCATATATGTGCCTGATAGCACCACCACATCACCTGTAAGTGCCTGATCACCCATTTCAATCACCTCTAGGTGCCTGATACCAAATCACCCTTAGGTGCCTGCATGATCCAAATCATGCACCTGTATGTAAGTAGGTGCCTGATAACCACCAACTGTATAGCCAGTTCAATGTCAGAACAAATCCAAATATGTAGGTACCTATTATACTCACACAAACCATGTACATGGTGGGCATTATATGTGATAGTCCCAGCATTAGATTAATCGTGCTTTTAATAATGAAACTGTTCCAAAATTTTATCATTTAAAGTGGTGTGAATCATATTTGATTTTGTTGGAAATGACCATTAATCCCTATAATATAATTGTCCCATCTCACTTTCTCCCTAGCATATAGATAGTGCCGAGATAGAATTTGTAGACCTGAGGACCTCGTGGCCCACCACTGTCATTCTAGATGACTATTCCACACTTGTGACATGACTTTCTAATGTTGAGACCCTTTACCCACTCTAGCATGGCAATTCACACTACGTCACATGCCCCACACTTTAGTCATGATCATTTCTATGCCATATCTGGTTGATTTTTAAGATAGTCAAATGTGACTCTCTTTGGTTGCCTGTATTGTGTCCACCAAAATATGCTAAAAGTTCCCCATGTAATCATACCTGATGGAGAAGGATCTCAGGATCTTTCATTAGTTAGACACTAGACCATGTGCTCTATTGATGCTTTTTTTTTTAAAGCTGTCTCATGCATAATATATTAGTTTGTGGTAAATTGTGTATTGACACTTCTTACTTGTGTATAAAAGTGTGTGTGTGTGTTGTATGAGTATTATTTTGATTATTGTGGTGAATTAGTGTTTTATATAGTCCATTCAGAACTGATGTAATTACTTTCCACAGTTGATTGAAGGAAGGGTTGGGGGGTGGACCCCAAAATTGATTGTTTGTGTTGCTATCATGTAAAATTAATGTGTTTCATTATGCACACAATCACATGCTAATTCCCTTAATACAATAATTATATGTACCGTATTTCCTTGAATAATAGCCCTCCTTGAATAAACGCCTGCCTCATATAATTGCCGGGACTTCAAGCAACATAAGAAATACACGCCGGCCTCGAATTAACGCCTGGTCAAAGTGCATGAAGCTGCTAAGTTTGTGTCGAAAAGATCTTGCTACAGTAGCATAACCAAAATCAAAGCTGTAGAAATGACAGATAAAAGTCTAAGAAGCAGGTAAGATCAGCTACGTATGATGCAGCAATACTATATATCCTCGGATAACGCTCGACCCGCCATTAATAATGCACACGCCACCTTGTGCATATGCCCCGCCGGCCCGCAGTACATTAATTTAATAGACACCGGCCTTATATAGAAGCCTGCCTCGTTTTGTAGCCGGGTATGAGAATTCTCTGTAAGAAATAAACGCCCAGGCTATTATTCAAGGAAATACGGTATGTACATCCTGTGCATATATAACTCAGACACATCCACTGCACTGGGCCACTGGCTCGACTATCATTGCTGTGGCAACACAATCTTCTAACTGGGCAATGCATGCATAGATGGTATGCCATTTCTGATTATCCAGGGACTTACTATACTAGGTAAAGGGTCCCTACGGGCAAAACCAACCTTGGGATGGGGGTTTATTTACTCTTGTAGTACGTGGAGTAGTTATTTGTGCTCTGGGCATAATTATGTGACAGTATCAGGTAGAAATCCATCCTCAAATCATGCTTTTAATAATGAAACTGTCTCAAACTTCTCTCATATGGTTGAGCTGGAAGTGGCACTTGTGGTATGAATGAAGATTTGATTTCTACACTATTAGTAATGTGGATCATCAATCCTTGTCACATCTGTCTGTTGGATTCAAGCAGTCCTTACTTGATCACTTTCCTTTCACTGGCCCAAAAGGTAACTTTTTCAATGAGGTATGCCACATATCCTCCCAGTTTAGTACGTCTTCTGATAGTACCTATAACTTGCCTCTTAATATCAGTCTATTTGGGCTGCCATGTAAAGCAAGTATGGTCCTATTCAGTTGATTAAGATCTTTATGTAAGCAGTGGTCAATTCCAGGGTCTTCCCTCATATCTCCCAATCACTATGACTTGTAACTATAGGCTGTGAATTGATTATGGATTGACTCCTTGACCTTTGTCCCATTTCATTTTGTCACCAGCATGGATAGTGTTGAGAGGTGGTTTATAGACCTGAGTTATTCTCAATGGTTGACATTGACACTTGTGTCATTCTAATGTTGAGACCCTTTACCCACTCTAGTTCAGAGGGGTCTATTCTGAAAGAAGCCCTTTCAGTCCATATGACTGATTTCACTGTGGTCCCCTTTGTAAAACATGAGAAATTTGAGGAGGGTGTGCTACAATATGGATTCACAATCCAATCATGTTACTGATATATCTTTTACCAGGTTAGCTTTCAGACTGAACCATGTGAATTACAAGTGTTTTTCATGAGAACTGTTGTCAAGTGAAGTAAATATAAATGGACCTTGATTGTTCTCTATCCATACGTTGAGGGTGGGGAGTGTGATATAAGATAAGACAAGATCTCCCCTCCCAAAATATAATGCTTTTAAGGTAGAATGTATTGTTTAAGTAGAAATTCTGCAGCCAAATATGTCTACTAAAATTAAAACTGACAATTCTCATCCTAAAGTGGAAGTACGGCAAATGTGGATATGGTCAGGGCAAATCTTTCAGTCTGTGTGATGCATTGCATGTGTACCCCCCAATACATGTGTTAGTTGTATGTGCTCAATGTTACTCCATGGTCATGAGTGAGTCTAACTACTCCCATATAGTTCATCTCTTTATGTGTGTGTGCCTGTGGCTAGTTGCCAACATTCTAAGTTTGTCAGCATTTTGTACAACTAGAGTGTTTGCACTAAAGCATCTGTGCCAATTGAGAAGTTACCATGGTACAGGTATTAGACTGCTGCATTTAATGAGTTTTGAATATCTTGATTGATTTGCACTCTCATGTGTACCATAAAGTACCTAACTGTGCATTATTTAGAAGTTGAGTATTGTGATGTTAACATCCCCAGACAGAAATGAAATATACACATTCCTTTTAGACATACTTTAGTCCCCCCATTGGAGGTATTGATGTAGAGGTGTACAACCAATGCAACATTCAATCATTCATTAAGTACCCATGTATGTACTCTATTGAGATTTGGTCAGATAAAGATATTGACCAGGAAGCAGTGAACCCTGACACATTATATACTAATTACTATTAAACCATCCATAATATGCTTTAGAACAGAGCCATCAGGAATAAATGACCAATGCCAGTCTGGGCTCCATAAGCACCATAGTAATGCTTGCGATTCATTTTATAGTGTCATTGGGTTTCTTGTACTTTAAAAAAGAATTTTTCATTAACTTTAATAGTGATATCAAAACTATGGCAGGCTAAATGTTATAGTATCACTCACAGTATAATGTAGACTCAATGAGTCCCTTTTATACTGTCAAACATTCAGCAGTCTTGTTGGGTTTCTGGTGGTTTTAAGTGGGATTTATAAGAATGTAATTATTGTTCATGAATAATAATATTAATTATAGGATTTTTCACTAAGTCGGTTAATACCCTCATCCTCAGAGTTCCACTATTTTAGGACCTTCTAGCTGTTGTTGTAATGACCTCAAGCTTTGAATATAATTATAGGATTTTTCACTAAGTCGGTTAATACTCTCATCCTCGGAGTTCCATTATTTTAGGACCTTCTAGCTGTTGTTGTAATGACCTCAAGCTTTGCCCTCAGTCACCATAACAGCAACAGCTCTCAAGTTCCTAAAATAGCATACTCAAGTGGTTGAATGACTGTTGTATAATGTACATACATATGAAGTGTTTCCCTCTGTTTTCCATGTAGATGCTTCAACTTAAGGAATGCAAAGATAATGGAGCACTAACATTCTGTGCCGATCAGCAAACTCATGGTGTTTTTTTTTTAAATTGACTCCACCTCCTCTCCCCTCCCCTCCCCCTGATGTTACGCCCGCAGAGATTACGTCCCCCAATGAAGGAATCCAGCTGGTCCTTATTAAAGACCACTTGCACTCACTATCGGATTCTGAAGGTATGCAGAAAAGTCACTTTCTTATTCTGCACCTGTTTTGGTTATCTTGGACATGTGTCTTTTGAATATTTGACCTTGATGTGGTTAATGAATGTTAATACCCTTTGAAGGATGAGATGATCCCTACATAACACTCCCAATCACTATGACCTAAACCTATGGTGTGAATAAGTGTCCCTGTGATTAGTCCATGAATGACCTTTTGACCTTTCCAATGTATATAACAGAAAAGATGATCAATGTAGTGTCACAAGAGTCTGAAGACGACACTTTAGAACGTGATGGAGGTTCTACTTCCACCAGCCTATACAGTGGTGACTGCAGGACCACACCCACTTATGTCTCATCTTTTTGTCTTTTTTTAAAGTGTATCATCTATTATGTGCACATATTGTATGTTGAAAGAGTTCAGTGTCATTGTTGGTCATGTGTGTCCTCATTCCTGATAACATCCTTCACTCCTGTTTGTAGGCCGTGTTCCTCATCAATTTTGCGCATGGGCATTGTGATTTTAGGGGGTGGGGCAGGCTGGTTGCATGGTGGGCATTATTTGCATCAGTGATTAGCATAATATGCATGTTCAATATTCTGACCGAGAGATCCGTTTGAAGATCGAGATGGAGACAGCTTGCTTGTTGAGTGTCTGCAGTCGGCGCCATTGAACGAGGTTTCATTCATCCAGATGGAAGTGTTCTGCATTAATAACTGGCATCTGTGTAAGTACCTGCAGCCTTTGGACATTTAGGTTTAACAAGTCTTGAATCAGTGATAGCGTCCAACTCGTAAAGATCATCCATTGATCCACTCATCTTTAGCAAAAGGCACGTTTTCTTGGAGTCAGATATGATGATGTGCTTACATAGTATTCCTATATGTTGTCATGTTTGTGTATGCATAAACCCCTTGCTTGCCAATGTCTACTCATACGGTACTGTTGCCTTACTGAATATGATGTGACCTTAATCAAGTTGGATATATCATCGAAGGTTGGAAGCATCAAATAATTATGCCAGACATCCTTTTGTGTATATCTAATATTAGCAATGTGTGGATTTACAGTGTACACCCTTCCTCTTCACTTATTTACAGTTCCACACCTTTGTTTCAACTGCTGCATGCTTTTCATTTTGTTTTACAGAGTGGAGTTGTACTTCCAACACAACTGGCCATACTTTCAGAAAAAAGTTTCTGAGCAAGCATCTGGTAGGTTGGAGATATACTTCTTTTCGTTCTAACTAATCACTGTATGTTGTGTATGAAATTACAGAATGAGATGATGAAGTCATCAAGGAAGAGGAGCAGTCGTAGCCATCCCTCTAAGAGACCAGACCCTTACAGGTAACCATCAATCATTTTCAATAGTGTCTGTTGGATCCAAGCAGCCCTTACTTGGTCACTTTCCTTTCACATGTGATTTCCTTTTGATGTGGTTTTTAAGACATTGTTATTGTGTATCAACCACCTTCCTCCCCTTTCCATTTGCTCTTTGTGATTGTGTGTACTAGCATGTGTGTGAATTCATGTCCTCTGTCTTTGTCTCTCCTTTAAAAGGTGCCAGTGCTTTACGTGGAAGTGGCTCACTTTATCATGGGTGTCACCTATGTGCAGTGCATCCCAGTTTCATAGGTAGTATGTCTTCTGATTGCCCCTCCCTCCCCCTACATATCACTTTGTCCCTAGCATGGATAGTGACGAGAGAGAGTTTGTAGACCTGAGCACTTCACAGCCCACCACTGTCAATCTGGATACTCACTATTCTGTTTTTTACTTTTCTAGTGTTGGGACCCCTTGTCCCCCCCCCCCCCCCCCCCCCCATTTTTTCCCTAGCATGGAAGATGCTGATGGAGTTAGTAGACATGCCACCACTGTCATTCTATTGACTTTCTAATATTGAGACCCTTTACCCAGCTAATGTGTATAGAGTGGGCCGACTGTACAGGAATTTGACTTTGAATGTTGAGGTGTCTCTCCAGAAAGGTTGTAGTACTTTCAGTAGATATGATTGCTTACTTTCTGTTTCACAATGGCTCCCTTTCTATTGTCCAATATCAAGCCAGTATGTTTTTAGTCTTGGAATAACTGTATTTTAGGAGGGTGTGCTCTAATATGAATCCCATGCATAGTCCGAACTAGTCTTAAACCCAGAAAATGCTGGTCACACGAATGTAATTACTGTGCAGTATAGATGTTAGTATGTGTGTGTGCCATCTCCACTTTGCTTCCTTTCACATGTGATTTCTGTTTGATGTGGTTTTAGACCATTGATATTGCACCCCTTCCTTCCTTCTTGAGCCTTTTTGTGGTTGTACTATGATCAACTATGATCATGTCCTCCATGTCTCTTATCAGTAGATTATTTGGAACTGACTCAGAAGGTATCAATATGCCTACTTTTTATGCTGATATGCCAATGCATGCCAGTTTCATACGTCTTCTGATTGCCCCTCCCTCACCCTATATATATTGTCCCGTCCCTAGTATGGATAGTACCAAGGGAGAGTTTGTAGACTTGACGTGGACCACGATGACTATACTGCACTTGAGACTTTCTAATGTTTAGACCCTTTACCCACTCTAGTATAGAGTGTCATATCCAGAGAGGTTGTCATATTAGCACTATCAGTATTCACTTTCTCTTTCAATTTGGATCCCTTTCTATTGTCCTGTGAGGTAGCCTCTAGAAGAGGGTGTGCTTAGATTTGTGAGATCACTGAAACACTGATGTTCGTATACATTGCAGATAGAGCTATTTTTGACGAATGCACCCCCACCCCCAATCACTGTATATTGTATATGCAATTACAGAATTAGATGATGAATCCTCGAGGAAGAGGAACAGTTGTAATCGTCCCTCTAAGAGACCAAACCCTTACAGGTAACCATCAATCCTCGTCTGTTGGATCCAAGCAGCCCTTACTTGGTTACTTTCCTTTTTTTTTTTTTTTCTTTTTTTTTTTTTTTTATTTGATGTGGATTTTGAACATTGCAAATTGTATTTCAACCACCCAACTGGCTCAAGCCTCTTTGTGGGGAACTGGCTCAGAATGTAAGTTCGACAATAAGACCACATATGTGCAGTGGATACCAGTTGCATAGGGTACATATAATCAGTACATCTTCTGATTGTTAGGGACTGGCACATTCTGCCAGCATAGTTTTGGGAATAATAGGTCTATCAAAGCAGGAAGCATAATGCTGGCATAATAGGCTATCGAAAGTGAACTCCATGGTTGATCTTGAATGTATTTATCATGTGTGCCTACACTAGCTAGCCTAGCTTGACCAAACTTGTCTGCTAATAGGCTATTTATGTAGTCTTTCAAATACATATGACATCAGGTACGAGCATAATCAAAGAATAATAGGTCAGTAAAAAAGAATAGTAACTTTATACAGCTGGAATTAAAGAATAGAATAATGGGGAAGCAAAAAAGCATAATGTGCCAGAGCCTACTGATTGTCCCTCCCTCCCCCTATATATTGCACCATCTCGCTTTGTCCCTAGCATGGATAGTGCTGAGAGAGAATTTGTTGACCTGACACCTCATGGCCCATCACTGTCAATCTAGATATAGTGAGATGTTTTTGAGTGTTGAGACCCCTTACCCTTTTTTAGCCTGGTTGAATTAGTGCAATCATTTTGAGCCATCTCTTGCTGAAATTCGTGTAGTTTGTGAATTTATTCTATTATTCTTGCATAATGAACTGTGGTAGTTGGAGTCGTAATTGCCAAACCACCAAATTATCCAGCCACATGGAAATCTGTGCATCATAATAATTAATTTTATGACTTTAGCTTACCCATGTTGGAAAAAAAACTTGCACCTCTGTACTGACATCAGTTTCACATTAATTCTCTCTCCCATCTACCCCCATGCACAATTCAACTCCCTCCACCCCTTCCTCCTGCTGAACAAGTGTTGTGGGTGAATGTATGAGTTGCTTGCATGATGGAAAGACTCTCTCTGATCAGTATAATTAGTACATCTTCTAATTGCCTCTCCCTCCCCTATATATATTCAGTTTCTCCCTAGCAGGGAAGTATTGATGGAGTTAGTAGACGTACCACTACTGTCATTCTATTCTGTACTTATGACTTTCTTATGTTTGAGACCCTTTACCCTGCTGATGTGCAGCACAGGAACTTGAGTTTGAGCGAACTTGAGTTGGAATGTTGAGTTCAGAGAGGTTGTAGCACTTTCAGTCGATATGATTGTTTCACAATGGCCCTCTTTCTATTATCCGGTATCAAGCCAATATATATATTTTTTATTCTGGGAATAACTTTTATTTAGGAGGGTGTGCTCTAATATGAATCCAAGCATATTCTCAACTAGCCTTTAAACCCAGGGTGCGGGAATGTACTTACTGTGCATTATGGTGAACTGTGTAATATTTTCTTTAAGGTCAATTGGAGCTGGCAGCAAGTGACTCTTGATTATCACATGTGATTTCCTTTTTGATGTGTTTTTTTGTTGTTTTTTTTAGAGCATTGTTATTGTATTTCAATCACCTTCCCCCTCCTCGAGCCTCTTTGTATATACTAGCATGTGGAATCACCTGCTTCACTTTTAGTACATTATGTTTTCCATGGTTCAAAAGATATCAATATACCACCCTTTCCTGTCCTTTATATTCAGCCTCAATACATTTCCTACTAACTCCTTCATATCCACCAACATCCTGTTGTCACATAATTATGTTAATATCCCATGCAGGAGAAATGCTACTGTGTGTGTCCTACTAGTTGTGCTACTGTCACTGGAAATGTCTGTACTTATAATAACACCAACCACTTCACAGTACAACTTTCCCACTGAGTGTGCACAAGTACTCCACAACTATACAATTACTTCACCAACCTCTTGACCAGAAGAAAAATACAATTTGTTGAATCAATCTGTTAGTCTGCCAGTGAGTTGTGTACTGGCTCAAGCCCTTGAGTGTTCCATAAGGCCCACTTAAAGGCCTTCAATTAGAAGTACTGTCCTGTCAGAACTACTGTCATAAGTTGCCTGAGTGTTATGATGTCATGTGACAGCTGGGTTGCATATGGGCAGTACACATAACCTCTTTACAAAGGACAAAAGGTTGGATTCACTGACTGTACTATTGTTTGAATTGAGGTAGTTTAAATTGAGGTCATAACTTTTATGATGCAGGTAATGAAATATATGCCATGTTAGGAGTCTCCAGAAAGTGCTCTTTTATATGTGATATTGTGAAGAACCTCTTTGGATGAGATGAGCAAGGATAGAGGGTAAATTCCTGAGATGTACTGATAGTATAGTATAGAGTGGTTGTCCTCTTTCAGAATTAAACAAGTCATCATATGCAAATTATTATTTGTATTTTGTTTGTTTGATTATTTTGTTTTTGTTTTGTTTTTACAGAGTCAGTTACTTCTTTCTGCTTCTGGTGGTCTTCCTAACTTGTTAGTAGGGCAATATTTCTGTGGATGTGACCACTCCGACTATATGAGTCTTCATTTCCATCTATCAAAACATTTCATCTAAAAAAGCAATAATTTAATCTTTTCATCATTACAAATCGCTATTCAGCTAGATCATGAAAGTCTCCTGGAAAGATGGGTGGGGCTATTTAGCGCAGTAGACCCTTTACCCTATTTCTCAAAAGAGGTGGGGCTGGCTAGCTAGCGATGTAGTAACTTTAGTGGGCGTGACACCGGGCTTAGAGCGATGGGGAACAAGGCAGGCAAAAAGAAGCATGAATCGCTTCTACTTGATGATAATGAGTCCTTTCAGTCTGATTCTCCTAATCTTGAAGTAGAGAGTGAACCTCCCCCTAATGTTCTTCCTCCTAATGAGGCCTCTGATCCTCCAGACCCTCATAGTCTAACTTCAAAGAGTGAGTCGAATCTTAAAAGTCAGCAAGCAAGGACTGGAGCTACTCCATTGAAAGTGTCCAGACAGGAGAAGAGAAGAAAACAAAGGATTAAACGCAAGTTCAAAGGTACCTTAACTAGATACACATTTATACTTGTCCACAGGAATAGAGAAGTTGCAATAGCCATGGCTTTTACAAGAAGCTTTACGTTGTAGTGTGTCTAATGAGTCTGATGGAGTACATTGCTATTTTACTTCTATGGGGTATAAATGGCTCCCCTTCTTCAATTCTACATCCATAGCAATCTCTTAGTTTATTCTGTAAGACTTTTATAGTCAGAGTTTTACAGAAGGGATGGATTTTCCCACCCCCAAAAAATCCAATTTATACAAAATTACATAAGCAAAAACAATAAATAAAGTACAATTGTATTTTGATACTTATGCCCCCCCCCCCCTTTAAGAAATTATGAAACCCTGATAATTAACCTTGGTGTTAGTCAAACTGCCAAATAAAATCCTCCACTGAATTTTTCCATCCATGTAGTATGTGTGTGGGAGGTGTCATAGTCAGGAGTGACTCTCTCAGGTGACTCCTGACTAGGTGTGGTATAATGTATGCTCATAAATTAATGAGACCAGTAGTAACTAACTAGGCTTCAGTCTAATATGCTATTTTTGCTTATTATGCTTTTGAGCAATTCCTGAAAAATATTCTCCATTATACTCAAGTTATGCCCACTATTTAATATTATGGTTCATTAAACAAAGCCCAAAAGTCCATTAGTTCTAGATTTATTTTTTTGAGTCAGTAAGTCACAAACTGTACACATGACTAGTCAGTGGCAGTTGTATTGGAGTAGGAGTGATAAGTTTATAAGGATTGATCTTGTTAAGATTGATAATGCACATTCCCAGACAGCTGCTCCCAGAAGGTTATCTTTGAGTGATTGCTTACACTGCATGCATAGGGACTTTACTTACTATTTTTCCGAAATTAATATTCTAGCTTTATGCCTGATGGTAGGGAGTACCTATTATGCTCAAGATTATGCCAGTATATTAAGTTTGAGCCTAGTAGTAACACCAACTATGAGATACTGGGGTAAGGTGCCCAAACTTGTGTGCTGTATTATATAGATAGTGACGTAAAATGGGCATGGCTAGGCTGGTTATTTCTGGGGCACTACAGTCCACCATTGTCTGGCTGGTTTGGGAATGAGATGGCAGTGGTGGTTTCTTTTTACTTCTTAAGAAGTACCCATCTTAATTGCACAGCCAGGGCCGGATCCAGGATTTTTAGATAGGTGGGGTTGCAGGACTAGGAGCACACACACACTGGGTCATGGGGAAGGGTCAAGAAAGAACAAGTTATTTGAAGGATCCATGTTGGCTTCACTTGCAGGCTGCCACTTTTTGAGCATTTGCTTCATAGTGCACAAATTTGGATCCAAGAAGTCCAAAATTTTCCCCAAATTTCCCTAAATGGCACATATTTGTGTGCATTATATGACAGCATGAGTATAGGCAAAGGTGTGAACCATCTCAAAAATTGCTAGCTAGCTATTACACTCAAACTGAAGTGACACATGCAAGGTCACAGGTGTTCATGAAGGAAATCACAGTTAGTATGCACTGAGTTATCTAATGTGTGACCTTGCAAATGAAAGCCAAAGTGTTCCAAAATTTAAAGTGCAAGTTCACAGGTGTGAAATAAGGAAGTCTCAGTTAGTATCCACTGAGTTATCTAATGTGTGAACTTGCCAAACATATACATAGACTTGACCATAGCCTTAGATTATGATGGCAGTAGTAACCACATTAGTTAAGTTAGCTCATAATATGTTCCTCTAATTATACTACTTTAGAGCAGAAACACAAGAAAATAGATACGGCTAAGCAAGTAGGCATGATCAAATTGCATTAGCTATTATAGCTAGTGTATCATTTCATAGCTTGGGAACAAAGGGGGGGGGGGTTGCAACCCCCTCAACCCCACCCCTGGATCTAGCCTTGACAGCATTAGCAATGAAAATAAAAAAATGGGTGTGGTTATGGGAGTGGTAGTAGGAGACCCACTATTAAGAAGTACCCTTTAGAAAATCCTGGATCCGCCACTGGATGGGGGATCTCAACTTCACCCCTGGATCCAGGGATCCAGCCATGTGCTTGTTATAAGATGCCGCCATGTTGGTGTATAGGTGAAGGGTGTGTCTATGAGTATGAAGTGTCTGCTACAAGTCAACTCTGACTTCTTTTTAGTGTTAAAACATAATCTAACATACCAGCAACAGGACTCCTAAAAACTAGTACATTTCCTTTATACAATATGGACAAGTCCAACATTATAGAAAGCCACACCTATTGCAACCTCTCTATAGGAACTAAGGAGACAGAAATATCATACTGTCTGGAATTCATAGGCTCCTGCAGATTATGCTCAGATTTATACACAAGATTCTATTCTCAGATTCTCACTCTAGCCCCTATTATTCTTTCAATTGTACCCATTATTCCCAAAGATTCTCTTATACATAGCTATGGCAACAGGGCTGGATTTGGATTATTAAATAGATGGAGTTGCATGACTATGGACACACACTGGACCATGGGGGAGGGTGTGGGAAAGGGCATATATGGCATGGGAATTATTTGGAGGACCATGTATGTTGGCTTCACTGATAGTTTGCCACATTTTGAGCTTTTAAAGTTTGTGCATAAAATTGAATAATCCAAGTAGAGTAGTCTCCTATACCATAGATACATTTGTGTATGGTGTTACATTCCTGTGGGTTGTTATAAACTAATGGTTTGTAACCTCAATACATAATCAAACCATAATAATAACATTGAGCTGCATGCCTATACCAACTATCCCTAATAATGTAGCAGTTATTTTTGCTGGCTTCTTCAAGCTTCTTCTTCAATCTTGTTCAGCTTCTTGCCCTATTCCACCACCTCTAAATGGCATGTGTGGTCAGTCATATGCTAGCATTTGTGTAGGTAAGGGGTGGACCACACCAAAATTATGACATCTTTGAAGTGACATATGCATGGAAATCAGTTTCTATGTACTAAGTTATAAAATGTGTGTCCTTGAAAGTGCAAGTCACTGTTTCTTACCACTTTGATGAAGTATGAAGTATATATAATTATTATGAAGTATTATTATTGTCAAAGTAGAAATGCACATGACCAAGCAAGTAGGTATGGTCAAAATCACTGTGCACCGTTTTAGGGGAATGGGGGCCAACCACCCCCCCCCCCCCCCCCCCGAATATGTTAGGGAAAGTCCAACTTTTGAACTTTATGGATGTCACCATCTTATTCACCCATAATCTCGACTGTGGGGTGTGTTGGGGTGTGCCAAATTAAACAGCTGTGGGTCCCTTTCCATAGGAGCTGCTGAGTCAGTTTGGGGAGTCCAAAACTCATGGATTTTCACCTGCTGAGCAATATGTATTGATATATTTTCACTAATATGTGGTTAATATGGGTACATCCCTGCTGATATCTATTAATTAGTGTGTCATTGATATTTTGTTTGTAGCTCCTCCACTGAGCTTAAGCAATGTTGTTGCAGTCCTAAACAAACTTTCGTGGAGCCGTGTTGGTGAAATACTGAAAATCCCCCAGACTAAGTTAAATACTATCAAAGACGAGTGTGATACGGATGAGGAAAGACTTGTAGCCATTGTTAGGTACTGGTTATTCAATGATGTGAATGCATCCTGGAGGAAACTTATACACCAGCTTGACTTATTCCACCACGTATGGGACCATTCAGATATAGCAGACAGGATACGGAAGTATGCAGAGAAACTAACAGGTTAGTGAGAGCTTCAAAAATATTGACATATGTACATGAATAGGTTGCATGTGCAGTTAAAACATTGCTGCTGTTCTGTTCCACAGGACTCAGTTGTATTATCTCTAATCTCCATGACGTTTTACATAATCACATAATTATATCTGCTGAATCAGCTATATCATTGTAACTACTTGACTGCTGCACATGCTGAGACCCATGCCCAGTTGTTAAGAGTAGAGACTCAAAGTCTGTAGTACATGTAACAAAGTTTAATTTTTTGCTTGTCAATTTCATTGCACTATTCCATTCACTCTGACCCTTGAAGTTAATGAGTTATGTATGTAACTCTTTACTGGTATAAAATAGAGTCTTATAGTAGCCACCATTAGAACCAACATGTATATAATCAGCTCTCTGCTGATGTCTGAAATCAGTCTGGAATCAACAAAGTTATACTGTAGTTCCAGAAATTTCCAAGTTGAAACATTTCACATTTTTATTTTTTAATTTCGGAACATTATATACAACATCCAAAAATTTTCAACAATGAATTGTTATTGTATCCAGATGTGCGTGAATTAGAGTTCGACTAGTTGCTGCATGTATGTATGTAATGGCAGAGTCTGTGGCTGAGTCACAATGTGAGATGGATTCCTGCATCAGAGGCTATCATGAATACAGAGTAATATGGACAGCAGCTATTGGAGAGTCTCTTTGTTGTATTAGGGGAGCCTACTAATACAATAGATCGATACACAGTTGCTGTAATTAGAAGTGGACTAGTTGTTGGACATTTGCCTAAGAAGATTTCAAGAGTTTGCTCACTTTTTTTGAGGAGAGGAGGTACCATATATTGTATAGTCACCAACACCAGGAGATATTCCGCAGACCTCCCTCAAGGTGGATTAGAGATCCCCTGTACTTTGCATTTTGAAGGGATCAATTCATTGAGAAGATGCTTAAAAAAATGCATGCCCAATCTCAATTCATAATCAGTACTTAAATCATTGTTTTCATCTCCTAAAATTATACTATAAAAGTTACTACCGTACAGCGTTTTTTTTTTTATATTTCGTTAATCATCAAAGGACAATGCAGATGAAGAATTACGGTAGTCTTTTATTCCGTATGGTACAATTATTTTAGCGCATGTACAACAATATCTATGGACTTCGCTTCACAGCTGCTTTTTCACTGGCTTGCATACTATTCTTTGCCTTCATCTCTTCAGGTATAGCCCTCTTCGCAATCGTGGCGACTTCTTAAGTGATGGAATCTAGCTAGCTAAGAAGAAAGTGGACCAGAAGGTTATGTAAGTTACATATATTGCATGCTGTAGTTGAATGTACGAACGTCTACATGTGGCTAAACGGTGGCTTTATATTGGAAATAGAAAAATTTTTGATAGACTGATTACTGAAATTACCGAATTTTTATTCCCACCAAGATTATCCCGCTGCAAGGTACACATTAAGTACATCAATCAATCACTGTCCACATCCACTTCTTCTATCTCTGAATCTTCCACACCAAGTGCTTTATTGTCAACATCAAGTGCTTGACATATTCCAGCTTCGTTCACTATGAATGACGGATTATCAGCAATGTGCTGAACTGTCTTGACAAGCCATTTGGCACCAAGTTCTTTCATAGCTGGTAAACATAGGTCAGCAGGTTCCAATCTTGATCCAACTGCTCTGCTATTTGACTTGAATACCAGTCTTGAAATTTTCACCGAAGAAAATCCTTCACAGGCTTATTAACAGAGATGTCCACTGGCTGTAATAAATCTGTGGTATTAGAAGGCAACAAACAAACATGAATAGAATTCTCTTCGAGAATAGCATTAACACATGGAGTGATTTGACCTTTAAAATTATCCATAATCACAAGGGCAGACTTGTCTTCCCCCAAATTGTCTCTTTGCTTTTCAACATATGGAATGATTATGGCTTTGATGTATTGAAACATCGTTTCTTCATTTGACCAATGTTTGGGTGAATGTGTAATATCCCAGTCACTTGGAAATTTGAAATGGGGGTGTTGAATGGGGGTGACAACAGTTTGTCTTGACAGTGGAAGTGACATCATTTAGAAATTCAAATGTGAAAAATTGGCAACACTAAATTTGTTCTTTGTTGTGGTGGCTTTTCACTGGACAAATTCCATCCACACAAGAAGTAAATTTGCCCATGGTCTGTAGCCACCAAACTCTTCTAACTTGAACTTGTCATATGTCATCACAATACCTCGAGCAGCAGCAACAACAATACATGCAGATACAACACCTCAGTTTCAGCAAATATGTTTGCACAACCATTGTCATAGGGTGGAATGTCCCCCTCTTAGAAAGATCCGGGGGTCATTTTACCCTAGGGTGAAGTGACCTGGGGTCACTCTAACCTAGGCTGGTCACTCAGTCCTAGGGTATATTGATCCCTCTAGGATGTAGTGACCCCTTTGCCCTTTGGTATAATGACCTCTCCCTCCCCGTCTCTACATAGGATGTGGAATTAGACAATCAAATCAATTACTTTGGTGAACATCAAAACCACTTGATACTTTTTTTCTTCCATGCTGCTGATGGTGCTGTGATACATTGCTTGTGAAACCACTGAGTCTTGGCATGAGCTGCAACTGATCATTTTCCATATTCAATTACAAAGGTAATTGCTGCCAAACTTGAGCTTTTTTCTATTTTTTCTGCTGTGGAATGATGTCAGCGCCGATTTTCTAACAGTTGAAAAGATGCTTCCGAAACTTGTGTAATATATGCAACAGAGCAAACAATCACTGCCATTACCCTGAATTTTTGCACATTGACAAAACATATATCCAGTGGAGTAGGAATAGGAAATTTATCGGGGGGAGGGGGGGCAAGGACAATAATAAGTTAATCACAGTAATAGCAACTAAATTCAATCCTTCAGTCATTAAATTGAACATATGCATTAGATAACAGTCAGCAAGCAGCAGTGAAATTGCTGACATCACACTGCAATGACATGTAATTGCTTGGTGCTTGGTCTTACTTTCAATATACTGTTCATATTTTTTTTGGGGGGGGGGGGGGGGCAGTGCCTCTCCATCTATAATACTGGGGGGGGGAGTGGCCCCCCTGCCCCCCCCTCTCCCCCCATTCCTACTCCACTGTCTGATATCATAAATATAGTGCCAATCCTTTACCAAAATACACCTCCCGCCGCACTGATATCAACGGAAACTGTTTATATTAAATTAGCCAGGGGCTGCTAAAAAAACTGTAAAGAAATATTGCTCTGTGATCATGAAGTGCCGAATACTTATTAGAGCATGCGCAACTCACATGTACACTTTACTTATGTGGGGGTCACTTGACCCTGAGGGGGGTCATTTAACCCTAGATTAGAGTGACCTCTGGGTCACTACACCCTAGAGTAGAATGACCGGGGGTCACTATACCCTCCAACACCGTATCTAAATAGTCCCCCAGCAAAAGTGGCCTACCACGCTTTCTTTCAGGAAGCTCATCCACTCATTATTATCTGTTTTCCGTTTCTCTCTCACACTTTCAAGGTAGTCTTTGATCGAGATGGTACTACTGTTGATTTTCACCCTCAACTTTCAAGAGAAATGTGCAGCAGCTGCTGAAACTCCATGCTGACTGCATATCTGCCCATATCAGCACAATTCTTAGGACTATATTAATAGAATTGTCATCTTTTTCCTAAGCTAGCTTAGCTACCTACGTAAGTATATACTTCATATATGGACCACGTTTTTTCTGTTTCTTAGCTTCAACCATCACTTTGTCCACTTCCTTATTAGCGAGCGCTACTGCCCTCAAGGTCATAATGTTGGATAAAGATCCACTGGGGCTTGGAAGTCCATTCTTAGCCTTGAAATACTTCCGTAAAGACATGTCTCGAGTATGTCAGAGCCACGTGTTACCATAATTTAAATTTTCATACAAATATAATTTCTGGTAAGTAGACAATTTAATTTCGGAATACTTCCAACTTCCGAAAATATTTAATTTTTGAATTTTTCTTGAACTACAGTAACTAGTATCAATACTCTAAGTGCTAAGTAGATTTTTCAGAGCTCTCTAGATCTTGGGGTTAGTAGGTGAATGCACTGCACATACAGAAAGAGAGCAAAGAGCATTATAGAAAAATAGTCACTGAAAGGACAACAAAGAGGTTCTATGTAACTGAAGTTATTCTGTAATGTATGGAAATGAGTTGTCTCACATAGCCAGCCTCTTGATTACAACACTGAGATCACTAGCATATGTTAGGAAAGGCTATCGTAGAGGTTTTGTCCCTAGGACCAGAAGAGGTGTGATTGAGTGAATTAGACTCTTGCTCTCTAATACAATTTCTTTCTTATTTCTTGGCTAGCAATAGTCATGCAAAATGTTAAATTTTAATAATAAGGTCAGTCAGTCCTATTGAAGAGAGCTTCAAGAAATGTGAACAAACTACGTATAGTAGTAAGAGACTTGCTGTATTCTATATTCTGGGGGGAAGTTTAGTATTATTTTGGACAACATCTAGGGGATGAAATTTCCTCTACACCTCCCCCCCCCCTTATGGTTAGTTAGACACAAGAATTAGGTAGTTTGAGATTTCCATGCAATGGTTAACAGTGACTTCTAAATGTTTGACCTCGTAACTTCCCCTCTAAGTCGAAAATCCTCTTATCTGTATGCTTTGGTACATTATGAAAGAGCCACCTTTGGAAAAGCTGGACCATCCACAGCTACTTTAATTAGGTATTGTGTCTCTGAGAGTTTGAGCTGAGCATTTGCATGTGATGATTATTTTACATATACACCATAGAATATGTGGTTCATGATTGGAAGACTGTCAGTTCAGCAGACTAGATCCACCCTTACATGCTCTTACCTGTACAGAAACTATTATGTGTGTCTATAATTGATTTGTATTTAAAATCATTGAGTGGGAAATGGGAGTGGTTATGGGAGGAGTATTTTAGTTCCTCCTCAAAGAAGAATCACATGCCTTCATTTTTTCTTGATTCATACGAAGTCACAAAATGGCATTGCATAATTTGTTTACTGTGCAATGAAGACATGTGAACTTGGCCAAACCCATTTCTTGCATGTTAGTGATGCAATTCTGCAATTTCTGCAATCAAGTGGATGGCTACACATGACATGGAAGTGAGGGGATCATGCTTTTAGCTAAGTAGGATCCTCACCTCCTAAATAGCCTAATTGATCGGTTGATAGCATAAACTTTCCCTCCCCTCCCACATTGATTATTAATTGTATTATCCTCAAACATATACACACCCACACACAAACATCCCAGTGCCTCACTCTCTATATGGAACCCTCCATGGTGCTTGACTAGTACTGTAAATTCTGTGGGTGTGTCTTATCTGAGGTAATAGAAGTTTTTGTGTCCTCCCAGACCCCAGCCTCACCTCTCACAATTTGCTGTCTGCTCTTGATACTGTGGGGGATGATGACTTGGATGATGTACTTGAGAAACCATGGACATCACGAGAAGACATGATAAAGTACTATATAGGTACTCATCCAAACGCTGGATGGAATCACCTGGCTGGGGGTCTTCTCTACAAGGAACAACACAGAGCTCTTGAAAAAGTGAAGGGGAATGTTACAGCTGATAAAGGTAGGTGTGTACATACTAAGTGAGGCAAGGGTGAATATAGTCATGTGATTGGTCAACAGTGGATACTCTTATGAATAAATGACTCTCCAAGTTCAGGACTATAAATATGTTTTTCTCACTAGAACACATTCCACCATGTATCCACCACTACCAGAGTGTCTACACTCCAAAATACAATTTTTAAAGTTAAGAACAAGTTCCTTATAAATTTTTCCGCCAATATGTACTAGTCCCAGGGGGGGAGATCCCCCTTTGATTGAAATTCCAGTAATCCTGTTCCAGTGTGTCCACCACTATTTGGAGGTCCCAGTGTGTCCACCACTATTTGGAGGGTGGAATTGATGTGTACAGAGTTTTGCAAGTTGCTTGTCACATTGCAAAATGCTAATACAAAAGTTGTGACAACTAAATCAACAATGTAGTATAGCTGAATAGAAAGGGCATTTACATGTAAATTTACCATCATGTGACTGTCATGCATCAGCCAGATTTGAAAAAATAGCCAGGTACTGTCTACAAGTTGGTGTAGCTAACTATGTCCTACTACCAGCATTCTAATTACTTCTTTGGTAATGGCCAGATGACTCCCCATTACTACCCTTGATCACAGCCTCCTTATCAACAAGAATGGGCAGGTGTAAGTCAGCAAGACCATGATAACAGCCCTATTCTCATTAGTCCATCGAAGAGTACAGTTGAAGATTCTAATCATGACTCAAGTGTAACTGAGCCTAATTTCAGTTAGTGTGAAAATAATTTGTCCCAATGAAAAAAGGACTGAACACAAGACATTCATGTTGCGTGACCTTGATATGGGGGAAGTGAGCTCAATATTGGCTTTTAGAAAAGAGATACTTACTCAATTTGGTGATGGACTTATTGACGCGATTTTGATTTCGGATTCTACAAAGGAACTAAGCGAATATGGGTTAGAAACGATCACGATTTTGATGAACTGATCCAATCACTTCAAATAAAATCTAGTACTATAACTGTATGGTGTGAAGGACGCAGCAAGAAACGAAAGAAGGACTCCTCAGGCTCTGAAGATGAATCTAACAGAACAAAAAAGAAAAAAAAAGGATCTAGTGATGACAGAATGTCAAGAGTTGATGATATAACAGACAACTTGAGAGAAAAACATGGGCATATGTACAGTAACCTACAGTATTGTGTATGGGCTGAAACAATTGTTGGAGGCAGGCATGCATCTATGGAAAATCCTCATATTTCAAGAAATCCAAAATTCTACCATCATGTGATGTTTCATCAGTAATTTTTGAGAAAGGAAACCCTACTGTGATTACCCCTGTTAAAACTGCTGAATTGAAGACAATTTATATATCTCAAATTAAAAAACTCTATTCATTGATCGAGGTTGGGGCTATAACAGATGGTGACTTTCAAAAAGTATTTTAGAACTGATGGATAAATTGTAAGGCTATGTTGCTTTTGATATTACCATACATTCTAATCTTAGCACCCACTAAGATTATGGAGCAAGCAATTGCTTAAATGGAAAGAATAAATTAGGGGTCTTAATTTGTTATGCACTATTCTATTTAAGAACTGCTTTCTCGTGGTGGGTTTTACCCAAAACTGGCAAGATCTAGACTAGCTGTAATTTGAAATGATCCTGCAACTTCAGTCTGGTCACAATGCTATGCCTAGAACTTTCTCAGAATATCAGTCTCTAAAAATATATTATATGAAAGATTACATATAACCTGCATGTTTAATATAATTTACACAATCTAGTGGAGTAATTGAAGCAAATGCTTCAGCGAATATGATTCTAGGTGTGTTTGTTGATTGATAACTTAGTTCATTATCTCTAAGATATGACTTCACTTGACTAAATGCTTCCTCAATGGGGTTCAAGTCAGGGGAGTAAGGTGGTAAAAATTGTACTAAAGCACCAGTGGCTGAAATCAATTGAGTTACTGCTTCTACATGGTGGATAGATGCATTATCAAGTATCAGGGATTGTCGCCACCATCGAATGGAAGTAGTATAGGAAGTAAGCACCGTTGTACAAAATTCATGAAAACATCCGAGTTCACATTTCCCTCTGCAATATAAACATCTTCTATTCCCCGAAAAGTCAGTATCCCTATGGCCGACAACCTCTTACCATATAAAGTAAATTTGTGGGAAACAGGTGTCATGCCTTGAAGACCATATCCATATTTACGTATTGTATTACGGTGGTTTGATCCTGTTTCATCAATGAAAATTAAAGTTTTGGGGTTAAATTCCATTATTTCAGAGATATATATTGCTCTCTGAACATCACACCTTTGTCTTGCTACTAGACGCATTTTCTGTCTAGTCATACCCAGTCTTTTGATGGTACGGCAAATAGTAGCACAATCATACCGGGATCCTGTTATATGTAACAGCTTTTGTTGTATCTCACGAAGATACATGCTGGGTGTACTCAGCAGCGTCTCTAAAATGGTGATTTCTTCAAACTCACTCATTTGTGGTAATGGACCATGCCTTTGGCATTTAGGTGATACATCCTCAGTTGTATAAAAAAGATAGATGTATCTCTCAATTGACCTGATGTTTACATACAGTTCCCTAGAAATCTCTTTTATTGTCTTCTTTTGTAGAAGATACTTCCAAATTATCCGCCATCTAAGGTCTTTTGAGTATCCTTTTGGCATTTTGACTGCTTCTTGTACTGTACAGTAGTTATTTTGAATTTGAATTCTGAGCATGCTCACCTGTGTCTGCTAGCTAATTAAATTAGATAGTACATACAGTGTACACAAGGGCTATGGTACTACTGAATTTCACTACACTATATATATTGGTGTCTTAAAATTCATTCTTGTTTGCAGTTAAAATTTGCTACTGAATGGAATGGGAATTTCTGCAAAGTACAGATTTTAGCTGCCGAAACCAAATCATGCACTACAAGTAGAAGTCCTGGGTTCCTGGGTTAGAAGTCCTGAGAACATAGTTTCTTACAATTATATGATGTAAATCTGGGCCATGGGGACCATGATAATTTTAGTAATTATTAAACAAGTTTAACATAAAATTATAACCCTGATTATGCATGAGTAGCTATTTCTATTCAGCTTACTACATTGTTGATTTAGTTGTCACAACTTTTGTATTAGCATTTTGCAATGTGACAAGCAACTTGCAAAACTCTGTATGTATTGTCTACTCATAATTATGTTCATTTGGAGGAAATGTGTTTAAGTTTTGAGAACTACATAAATGTGGTCTGTGGCATGTAGTGTTGTTGGTCAAATGTAAACAGTCTCTATGGCATGACATCTTGTAACTATACATTCCTATTTGACATTAAGCATGCATGCCATTGTGGATATCCCAGGGTTCCAATTGTAATGTGTATAAGGAAGAATCTTAGGCTTTTGGGGAAGAGTTAGTACATAGGGGATGTTCCATTCAGCCAAGAAAATAAGCAATCAGGAAGTTATGCAATAGTAGTGTAGTGATCAAAATAACAACCTGACACGCCATTCTAATCAAGTATATCAGGTACATGCATAACACCAGTAAAGGCATGTAGTCTTAGTGTTCACAATGCGAAGTCATCCTGAAGAAAATCTAACCAAAGTGGACTATATTAATATGCCCAAATTTCAGCTCTACAATGCATTCCTATTTGACATGAACTTTCACATTCTCCCAGTCTAACATAATGTACTATTGCCTCTGTATTACTTTTTTTCCTGATGCAGTGCAATGGTTTTCAGTAAATCTAACCAAAAGTTGTTTTTAGTGTTGATACAATATTGTAACAGTTCTCATTGACTGGTTGGTTATTTCCACTAATTTTATTAAAGTACTACTTACCTGATGACTATCCATTAACTTTCACACGTGAAATATACCACAATACAATTTAGTAAGCAACCACAAAATTAAGTGAGTGATTGTTCCAGGAAATTCCGTATACTATTCCGTGTTCGCTGACATTTCACATCCATATGGAGTATCTATATTATCTATGGCCTATGCAAAAGGCTGTAGAAAACAATCTAGCTCAATTACAATTGGAGCATGTGCATTATGCACACACACGTATGGCACCATACGTATGCCTGGGGCATTTTGTATTGTAGACATATATATATTACAATTTCAATGAGTCATGACCTTAGAGTCAGCTCACTCACTCTACTCACTCACTTAATTAAGATATCTGTAATTTAGGTCCTTATTTATAGGAATTGTGTAATCAGTACGGCATATCTGATTATTGTATATGACCACATGAATTCTTTTGCCAACGGATACAGTTGTTAGTACAACTGATAGTAATTTTGTTTGAGTGATTTTAGTCCACTGAGGTCCCAGTGTACTTTTAAATAGCAGTGGAATTAATGTGTATTACACAGAAGATACTTTTTGTGCTCTGTGTTGTTTCCTGCCCATATATTAGCTAGCATATATTCATTTGTTAGACAATAACATGAATAATTGCCTTTGATATAATGAGGTAACTATATCATGTAGTAACCACTTGCTCGGCATACAAGTGATCAGGCATCTAAGTGTCTACTTAGAGACCAACTTAGAAACCTGTGATTGTCATCAGACTATATATACACAGTTTATACTACTGTCTAAGTCATTAGATCACTCCAGTGAGTGACTACTTGGTTTAAAATAGACACTTCGGCTCTGCCTCAGTATCTATTGTAAACCTTGTAGTCACTCACTGTCATGATCTAACCTATACATAGAGGAAAATGTTGATGACTGTCATAAATACTGTAGATTGTCAGTGGTATGTTGTGTGGTTGGTCAGGTATAAACAATCTCTATGGCATATATCTGTTAGTTCTGACTTGATTATTTTTGTGACTTCCATCATGTCACATTGTATTGCTATTGGTCAAGAATATCTAGGCAAGTGTGCTTTAAGGTTTCTTTGTTTTCATATGATTTCCTTGTTTGGATGACTATTTCACCTTTTTGTTTTCAATGAAGATACCTGATGGAGGTTTTAATATAGGAATTGTGAACATCCAAATAGCAATTATTAAAGGGGGTGGTAAGATTGTTCCTATTCTGTTTCATTAAAGTGGCATTTTTAGTTTAAGCAATAAGCTTCTCTATAGTCATGGCTATGAGATACTGTATATGGAAACGATACATACCTACATCAGGTCAGAGCATGCATACTACAACAGGGGTCAAAGGTCGGATATCTAATGTTGGTGGCAATCTTCAAACTATAGGAGTTCAGTTTTTCTTTTATTTGTGTAAGAATATTATTAAAGGGGTCATATCTATCACTCCATTGATTCTTTTGCCAACAGATACAGTTCTTAGTACAACTGATTTTGTTCGGAGGGTTTTTTGTGGTTTTTCTATTTTATGCTTAAGTCCAATTATGCACTCCTTGTTGTGTACATATGGCTAGAGGGTGTGAACCAGGATAGGTAAGGTTGTGCATCAGTGTGTGTGTGTGTGTGTGGGGGGGGGGGGGGGGGGGGGGGGGGGAACAGCTGCAAGTTTAAGGAAGAATTATTATTAATATGGAAATGTGCAACACAAGTCTTTTTATGTCAAAGCAATTCCCACTATATACAGTACCTGTCATTCATCTCTTGATGTTAACACTAAGTGCATGCATACACCTCATATTGTCTTTAGAGCATAAACTATAGTTGACTGAAGTAATACATGCTCATACTATTTCCATTTGTTCCTGTTACTTGTTGAATGGACTTGTTTAGTTGCTCAGCTCATGTTTTATTCTCTATGTTCTCTCCCACAGACCCCTCCCTCACCCTCACTAATCTCACTCAGCTGCTGGAGGATGTGAGGGATTTGGTTTATGTGACTGGTTATCTAGACATCCCCACCTCAGTGTATAATAGTATTACAACACAACAGTCCAGTGAGTCTGAACGTAGGAAGGCTTATTGGGAGTGGTACCTGAACAACCACCCATGCCCTTCATGGCATCACATTGCTAATGCTCTGTATATGAGAGGGGAGCATAGAGTGCTAGAAGTGTTGAAGAGTCGCTACCTTAAAGGTGAGTGTGGTTCTCTGTGATGATTACTGGAATGGTTGATTTGCATGTGTCCTGTCCCCAACTATGTAAAAACATCATCCTATATGCCACTGTTATTAATTAAATTTGTTCTCTCATAATCGATTGTTGTTGTTATTGTTGTTGTTGTTGTGATTGTTGTTATTTTTGTTTGTTTTAATTAATTGGGTAGATGATATGAATATCGTGTATTAGTCATCGCAGGAAGTTACATATAAAATACAATACTCTTTTGCCAGAAATATTATTAATTCAGTGTATTTTCTGCTGGTATTTAAGCCACTCTGTTCTTAGGAAAGGAACCATTTGTAGTAGAAAATGGTAGTCCTTATGAAGAGATGCAGTCTTGCTGATATAGCTACTTACATTCAAGAATGAGCCTTCAACAAGAAAACAGTGTTCTAGCATACTCCAGTGACAGTTGATAAAATTCTTTCTCTGTGTACCTATCTCAGTTTTATAGGCAGAGCTGTAACAAGTACAGCTTGGACATGAAGCTGGTTGCCAAAATTTGTCAGCTGATTCAACCTGTGCCTAATTGCTTCAACCAGTTAGCAGACATTGAGGTTATAGTGACTACTTCAGCTTCAAGGTTGGATAAGCAGTGCTTCTACATAGCAGAGGGTCATCACGGGCTCTAACTGAGCTACATTAAACATCTTTACATACTAAGTGCTTAATGTGAGACGATCGGTCATTTTCCGAGGGCCATATTTTTTGTATGTTGTCCCAACAAGAATGGATTAACAAATCTACATGAGGTCTTTACCATATGCAGGGTAACTTACCATGACAGTAGCAATAAATTTGAAGGCTCTCAATATACTGCTCTGAAAGCCTTGCAAATCGGCAGAAAACAGCTATTGGGCCTCTGAATACCTTCTTATCAGACTATGCAGATTAACTCATTAACAGCATTACATAACCACATACCTCAATATCTACAAACACATTACAAGCATGCATAACACTTTTGCAAGCTATTTGAAATAGGATTACAAGAAGATATGAAGACAACAAGATGTAGTCTAGGTGAATCTGGTTCTCTGTGATGATTACTGGAATTATTGATTTGCATGTGAGCCTCCCCAAGGAAGTGTTATTAAAGAAAGTTTAAATTGGTTCTCGATTATCGTTATTATTGTTGTTGTTATTATTGTTATTGTGATTGTTGTTGTTAATATTTGTTTTGATTCATGGGGTAAGTTGTATGAATGTCATATATATTTGACATCTGCTATGGCTAGAATACTGGCAGGAAGTTGAAGAACTCTTGCTGTTTTGCTACAACAAAAATTAATGACCAATTTCCTATGGCCATAAACCAAGGATTTGCTAAATTCATGAATGATTTGCTAAATTCATAAATTCATGAAGAATTCTGAGGCCGATCTATTTATAATCCAGCTAAGCCTAAAATCTTGATAGCTTTACTATCTAACGATAGGCAGCTCCGATACTATCTGCTGCTAGGCTAGCAAAGCGTAGTAACACTCGAATTCAGTGGCAGCTCAATGCCTCTTCTCTTTGTTAGGCCTGGTTGGTCATGTGCTCGTGCATGGTTGTAGCACCAATTCGTCATGGTGATGTATGTATTTCCTTGGACTCACGGGTTTCTATGGTCTTGCGATATTTTCGAGTACCAGGCCCTCCACAATCATAATTGAAAAAGAGGGCCGGGGGACAAGGCTAATCATGATAAATTTTTGATTTTGATTTATTTTCAGGGTCATTAAAATTAATCACATGACATTTAATTACCTTGTACAAAATGGAGTAAAAGGTAATTATAAGTATAAGTTGTAACAAAGAAAATAAACAAATTAAAAGCATGAATTATTATTTAACTAAAATTTCCCAATTTATGGTAGTTACTTACATTCAAGAATGAGCCTTCAACAAGAGAGCAATGTTCTAGCATAGCTGTACTACTCCACTGACTGTTAAAGATCGATACTCTGCATATCTAATTCATGTTTTTATATCCACATCAACTGAAACTTTGTTAGCTGATTCCACAGTCTTCTGTGCCTAATTGTTTCAGCCAGTTAACAAACATTGTGGTTATGTTTGACTACTTTAGCTTCAAAGTTGGATGAGCAATGCTAGTAGGATGCTATAACTGAGCTAGATTCATTTACAAGTAAAGCTATTCTGAATAAAGAAGGAAAGTTAGGGATGGCCATGTGTGGTTCAAAAAGTTCAGCAACATGAGAGTGAACTTCATAGGATAAGATAAAATATAAAGGGAGTGAAGTAGGAATAGTTAGCTCGTAGTTTGGTAATATTGTTGGTTACTTGACTGAAGTTCACTCTCTTAACAGCATTACATATCCACATACCTCAACTACAAGCACATTACAAGCATATGCATGACACTTTTGTAAATTTACAAGCTATTTTACAAGGACTCCAAGATGTCAGTTTGTGGATCAATGGCATCAACCAGGCCCAAATTTTTGTGAGGTAAAATTAGTCAAAAAAGTTTTATGCACTAATTTTCATGAATTCCATGCCCCACAAAATTTCGCACTATACGATAATGGAACTTCAGCAGAATTTGCTATAAGAATCAAAGTAGTTTGAACAGAATCACTTAATATGGAAGCCGAGAAAGGCACTTTTTCCGCGAAAACTGAATAACTTTTTATATGTTCCACCTGATCGGCTGGATAGTGTGACTACTACCTTTAGGCGAAGTTACCTTCACATATCACATAAATATGATTTGCATTAATCATACCCACCAGACTTCCAGCAAGTATTCTTCTCAAGTAAATAACCTCTGCCTTCAAGCAACACTGAGTTTTGCTTGATCGACCACATACCCATATTTAACTGGGTGTAAGTTACGTATGAGCCTTTACTTACCCGAGTAGCCAATCACTTAACGAGTGATGAAAGAGTTATGTAGGCTGGAGTACATGACTATAAAAAGTACGGAAATAAGGTGTACTGCATTTGCTCTGCTAACTGTCACAGAATTGACAAACCCTACATCGCTGCATGGACTGCATTTGTCACTGTGCTCTGCTAACTGTCATAAAATTGACATAAACCCTACATCGCTGCTGCCATATTATCCTTTTTGGCTACACCTTGCAGTGATGTAGGGTTTATGTCAACTCTATGTCCAATTGGGCAGTCTGTGCCATCCCTAGCTACTTATCGTACTCTCTCATACTTTACTTAAATTTTTTTTCAGTATTTTCAAAAATTCCTGTCAAATTTAAAAATGCTAATGAGTCGATATGGTGGGAAAGCACTACATTCATAATAGCATATCTCACCTGAACTATGATAACATGCATGTGTGACAGTTGAGGGTAGAAATCAAGCTTCATTCACGCTTTCTACTTTTGAAAAAAAGTTTAAAAGGCAGAAAATTTTGACAAAAGTAAACTTTGACTAAAACGTTGGGGTTGTCCCCAGAAAATAAAAGTAGAGCAGTAAATTGTGTCACTGTGCATGCATGTAATCGATCGCGCACAAGATCGTCGGTCAGTATAGTGCAGTAGCCTCGTCCCCAGGCTCTAATTTTACAGCTATAGGATAGCTCTCATGTACCAGTTCTTTCTCAGTGTGCGGATGGTGTGTTTGTTTAGCTGGGATAACCCCACCTAGTAATGAAGAAGGATCAGCAGCAAGCAATTCTCTCCATTGGTCTGTTTGTTGGTGAATAGTGCAGAGCTGATGCTATGATCATCTCCTCTGAGGTTGGTTTACGGATGCACCACTATGAATAGATTTGGAAGTGCCAGAGAACAGAGCAATGCTCATACACATAGTTACATGCTGTGACATCACATACCATCATAAAGTGTAATAGGCTGGAATTTCGCGTGAAACGAGACTATACAGTGCAGGTGCAGTGTAAATGGGCTGAGTTTCGATACAGCTAGAGTCAAGTAAGGTATCGAAGAGGTAGTGAAAATAGCTTAGTTCATTATTCCAAGTCCATAAGCTTAAAAGCTTACCTTATAGCTGTTGTGCTGGATTCTCTCCGTTCACTAGCTAGCTGAACCAAGACCCTCGTGAGACTATAGCTAGCTTTAGAGCTTGATTTGAAGTCTCACTCTAAAATCATCCACTTTCTGTTTTGCAACTGAATTGCTCCATAGGAAGCAGGCATCCTTGTTGTTGTTTTTTTGTCGAGGAAGGGGGTGATGGGGTCACTGGTGGACTACAAGCCTGTGACTACACAGTTTCAGCATAGACCATTTTATAGAACTTATCCAGACTGAGCCTGGTACATTCTGTGATGCATAAGGAGCCCCTCCCCCATTTATGTCCACCCCCTACCATTATCATATGATTTTGAACTTACAATATACTGTCACTTAGTGCAGTCTAGAACTGAAATGGAGAAAGTTGAATATTGTGTCTCCACTGTAGCTCTGGACTTCTCACTTGGAGGTCCTTGTCTCAGTTCTTACTGCAGTCACACTTGCTTGCTTGTCTCAAATGACAATCAGTTTACTCTTGAGCTAGTTAACAGCATCACCTAACCACATACCTCAATATCTACAAGCACATTACAAGCAACAACCCAAGAACCAAATTTAAAGTTAGTGCTTTCTAGCTCTATAGGAAGCATGCATGAAGAAATCCTTTAGTTAAAAACATGTTTACTATATCATCATTCTATGAAACGTTTCCCTGATTCCTCGTTGATTCTTAAATAACTTCAAACCTGAAATACAGTCACTTGATTAGAATAGTATAGAACTGAAATGGAGAAAATCCATGAATATCATGTCTCCAATAATTTGGCAGTAGTTCCTCTTGCTCTGGACTTCCCACTTGGTTATTACTTCTTGCAGTCTTACTTGTCAAATAACAATCAGTTTACTTTTGAGCTAGTTAACAGCATTACATAACCACATACCTCAATATCCACAAGCACATTACAAGCATATGCATGCAAATTTACGAGCCATTTGTAATGGGATTACAGGAAGGTTAGGGGAAGATTCAAAGAGTTATGTTCGTGGAGTTGATATCAAGGCAAGGCCATCATCCAAACCCAACAAAAGCCAAGAACTACTTCTAGTTCAGATCATTGATGAAACTTCAGTTATGTCAGCTCCAGGACTTACAATAAATAGAAAACATAGAAGAAACAAAGATTTAGATATTCAACTGGACACATTGAAGGCTTACCATCTATAATGAGCTTTCTATCACCTCATAGAAAAGAATCACCTGTTCCTTAGATTGATGAATTTGAGCATTTAGTTTTCATAAGGTTTATATGATGAAGCACTAGCTATATGATATTGAATTAACAAGGTCTCAAATTGCATCTTGGGACCAATTAGCTCTTTATGGAATCAGTGTAAATACCATAATTGTATAAATTTTCAGAGGTTTAAAATTTCATGATTTCCGGAGCTGTTCCTATAATAAAAAATTTCTGCAGATTTTGGAAAATAATGCATGCGCATAATATCTATATCATTGCCTGCTGCTGGGGCCAGTGACATGCATGATGGCGTGATTTGTGGCTACTACTGAGAAACCTAGATAGTCCCCCAAAAAGAAGAAAAGTTGGGCTGACAATGCCAGACTAAAATCTCGACTGCTAGACACTTCATTGTAGAAGAGAGACAGGTAATGGCCATGATCCCGCATCACGCACGCATGCACATCGTTATCATTATGATGTCATAGTACTAATTATTTTCAAGGATTCTGATCGACTACGAAAAAAACAAAAATAAAATCCCATCGAAAATTTATACAAATACGGTATATTTTTTCACTGCTAGTATAAATATTTGTATGTTATTAGTTGCACTATTGGCATTATCTGGTTCTCCACCATTGGCTGACTAAAGTGGTACTAGGTAGCTAGCTATCCTGTCAATTGCTAGCAAATTCTTGATTGCTGATTGATTCTTTACCTTACGTAATTTGGAGCTGGCTACCACTAACATGATCAGCACTCACTTGGCAGCTAGTGAGCATAAAGAAAGAAGAAATTGTTTTGTTTATCATTCCACTATCATATCTGGAATATAGTAGAATGTCCTTACATGTGCATGCAAAAAAGTAATACGTAATGCCCAAGAAAAAACTGCAGGATAGTATGCAATGATGTTCTATGTCTGTTGTGTGTGTAACACATACCAAGTAGAAAAAAACTAAATTTGAGTGGGTGTATTAAATATTAGTAATATAATTTATACATGCACAATGACATTCGTCTGTTTTTTGTTTCATTGACTACCCGTAGGTTCCGCTGAGTCACGTCGACTGTATAACGAAGCAATGAAGCAGGGACATGTAAAGTCCCAGATCAACAAAGCCCTCCTTTATGGGGCTCCAGGAACCGGAAAATCAAGTTCAATGGACCTTTTCGTTGGTAACCCTCCGAGACAAGCCAGAATAAGCACTCCTTTAGCTGCTCGTCCAATTACAATGATTCAAATGGGAATCACATCAAAGGAGTGGAAAAAGCTTCATCCAAAAGAACGGAAAGAAATTCTAGCAAGGGCCATATATGCTCAGCTTCATGCCAACGACACAAATTCAGGTGAAGATTGTGAGTCATCAGCTAATTCTGGTGAGAGTTCTGATTCTGATGAAATATTAACGACTCCTGAGCATAAAGAAGCTCGTAGTAAAGAGGATAAGTCGACACGTGACGTACATCCACGAGTACACCCAGCAACTCCTTCCAGTCCAACATCTGCTAGCAAACCAAAGAAAGGTTCTCATTCGAAGGAAAAGATTTCACTGCCATCCCTTGGCACACATGATGAACTAACAAAATTATTGGATGAAATTTCCAAATCAGATGATCTTGAAGCTTTACCTGTCTTCCGGAAAGTTAAACTAATCGATTCTGGTGGACAACCGCAATTTCATGAGGTGTTACCTGTATTTCTTCGTCGCATGTCCCTCTACATATTCGTCTTCAAGTTGTCAGAAGAACTCGCCACCAAGCCCATGGTAGAGTATTTTGGGGAGGATGGGAAACGTGTGGGGACACCTTACCAATCAGCTCAGTCCAACGAGCAGCTATTGAAGCACTGCCTTCGCACTTTGCACACTCACAGATCATCTCCCGATACTAAAGGTGAGTGCTCCAAAATCATGATCATAGGGACCCACAGGGACGAAGAACACCTGTGCACGACCGAGACAAGAGAGGAGAAGAACAAGAAGTTAGAAGAGCTGTTACTGCCGATGTTCCAAGAGGAAGTCGTCTATTACAACCTGGCAGAAAATGAGGTGATCTTTCCAGTCAATGCCAAAAATCCTGAAGAGCTTGATAAGAGTACAGCTAGAGATATCCAAAGTGTAGTCCTAACAAAGTGTATGCCTGATCCCATTGATGTGCCCCTTCAGTATTTCTCTTTGGAAATTATCCTTGAAGAAGTCAGCCTTTCTTTAGGTAGAGATGTATTGAGCAAAGAAGAATGCCTTCGAGCAGCAGATAAGCTTTTCTTTAATGAGCATACACTGGATGCAGCTCTCCAGTTCCTAGATGAAATTTCATCAGTCTTTTATTTCCCCAAGGTTCTGGATGGTGTTGTATTCACTAACCCTCAAGTCCTCTTGGATAAGGTAACTGAGTTGGTGGAGATGATGTATTGCTTGAGAAAAAAAATTGGTGGTAAAGCATTTCGTGCACGCTCTGGAGACTGGAAGAAGTTTAAAGATCATGGCATTGTTAGCTTAAAGCTTCTACAAGAAAAAGAGTTTAATAAGCATTATGTGCCTGATATCTTTACTCCTGTTGATCTGGTCAAGCTCTTTAGAAAGTTGCTCATCATAGCTGACTTTAGTGCTTCAGAGTACATCATGCCTGCCCTCCTTCCTGTTCTTGAAACTGAGAAGGTTCATAAATATCGTTTGTCTAACGATTCACTTGTAGCTCCTTTTGCTCTGGACTTCCCACTCGGAGGTCCTCGTCTTGGTACTTACTGCAGTCTTACTTGCTTTCTTGTCTCTAATGACAATCAGTTTCCTTGTCCTTGGAAAATAGTGTTGCTTCCTCGTTCCAGCACTCCGGCTTGCCTGAATCGAAACTGCACCCAATTCATGGTGCCAGGTTTCCCTGGCTCTGTCACTCTAATTGACACATTTACACATTTTGAAATACATACACACACTGCTGAAGAAGTGTGTAGCGAGATGTGTTCCTTTGTCTCTCAAGCCATTTTTGCAGGCCTGAAGAAAGCAACTGTTGTTCTTGGCTACAACAACTCCATCCCTTCAAAAGCACTTCTTTGTCCGTGTGATGTTAGTGACCCTCATATCGCCACTTTTAGAGACAGAGTCTGGACCTGCAGTCGAGACTGCAATGTGTTTGGAGTGCTTACTTCTAGACAATCACTATGGTGTGATCAAGCAGATCATTCTCCTATGAAAAGTAAGTTAACACTCTGGCTAATGTTATATCCTTGACTTATTGATCTTGTTTTATTATAACTTATTTAGCTAGTGCCTTAATTCCTTCACTGCTTTGAATTTTGATAATTTTATCTTTATCATGGAATTTGTGATCATTTCATTTGCAGGAGCCTCTGCCTCTTCAACTCCTACTATGATGGAAATCATTCGCTTCCCTCTAAAAGATTCCAAAGTGAACTTGGCTCAAGAAATCGGAATAAAGTATTTCGAATTTGGAACTTTCTTGCTTGAAGATGCCACTGGTGCTTGTATCAGTGCCTTGAAAAAAGAGTTGAGAGATAATGCAGAAGATATCAATCGCGAAATCTTCCAAAAATGGCTGAGTGGGGGAGGAAAAAAGCCTGTTTCATGGGAGACTCTAATTACTGTACTTGAAGACATTGGATTGAGTGAACTAGCAAAATCGATAGCAGAAGTCAAGCAATAAGCACATTATTGTATCTATCTTTATTCTCTGTGTATACATTTTACTTCTGTACTCATACTATAGCACTGTTCAATTAAAATAAATTTTCACATTAAGTATATATATCAACAATAATGGACACCAATAGGAATAATAATAGGTTAAATATAATAGTCTTCTAATTCCAGGTCTTTCTCTCCTCTGACTATGATAGACATCCTGTATCTCCTCCTAACTTTACAAAACTCTATATAACAGAAGTGAACTTGGCTCAAGATTTATTATAGCTATACTCTGAATATGGAACATTTCTTCATTTCTAACACTTCAGATGAACATTGGATGGGCTGATCCAAAAGATGTACATCTGGTACAACTTTGTAAAAAGGATATTTAGGTCTGATTCTTTCTCAGATTTCTAGCATAATGTGCCAAAGTCTCAGAGTCAAAGTCATTTCTCATAGATGCTTCCAAATAATCTCCCCCTCAATGCTCACAATGATTGGATATGGTTTCTTGCACTTCCCCAACAGTCTCTGCCTATCATCCAATTCTTTTAGCTCTTCCTTGATGTATACTCAAGCAGGCTTGTGGTGTGAAACTCTGCTTTCAAGTCATGACACTCCTTTACAAGTGTATATCATCCATTATATATGAGATCCTATGTTCTCCCTCTCGTCCAATAGACAATTTAGAAATCCCAACCTCCTCTCCACTAATATGCTGTGTTTGTGAGATGTTTCAGCCATCTAAGACCATTCGCACCACGTTCTTCTCACGCATAGCTAATTTATTCCAATTTTTATATCCATAAGAAGCATACAAGTTTCAATCACTGATCTCACAGAAAAAGAGGACTCATATCACTCTGAAAAGCCCCAATAACTCAGTACTTTCTTTACATCCTCTTAGATGGAGTTAGTGGCCAAAGGATTATGTCTCCCTCCACCAATACCCCAAACATTTCCCTTCTTTTATAACGCATTAACTCGGTAACTGTCTCTAGTTAGCACTCATTCTTTTGCGCATGAGCATTGCGTTTGATTTTAGGGGGTGGGGCAGGCTGGTTGCATGGTGGGCATTATTTGCATCAGTGGTTAGCACAGCATTTGAATATTCAAACCGAGAGAAGTCGATGACTTCTATTTTATAGATCGGGGTGGAGACAGCTCTTGCTTGTTGAGTCTCTGCAGTCAGCGCCATTGAACGAAGTTTCATGAGGGAAGTGTTCCGCATTAATAACTGGTAAGTACCTGCAGCCTTTGGACATTTGAGGGGTAATGAAATTCTTGAATCTGTGATAGCTTCAAAGTTCTAAAGATCATCCATTCATCTATTCATCTTTATCAAAAGACATGTTTTCTTGGAGTCAGGTATGATGTGCATTTACATTGTATTAGGATATATACCTATATGATGTCATGTGACAGCTGGTTACATATGACATAAACCCCTTGCTTGCCAATATCTACTCATACGGTACTGTTGCCTTACTGAATATGATGTGACCTTTATCAAGTTGTTTAAATTATGTGCTGGGTTCATGATAATTAGGGATTTATGGAAGCATTGAAGGCTGGCTTGGATAAAGCATCAAAGTCTTTAAATATACAAATATGCCAAAAATCCTAATATTAGCAATGTGTGGATTTACAGTGTACACCCTTCCTCTCCCCCTCCACTTCACTTCTTTACACTTCCACACCTTTGTTTCAACTGCTGCATGCTTTTCATTTTGTTTTACAGAGTGGAATTGTACTTCCAACACAGCTGGTCACTAGATCGTTTACTTTCGGAAAGAGGTTTCTGACCATTTGGTAGGTTTGGGATATAGTGAGCCCCCTCCCCCTTCACCCCCAATACAATAAATTAACATGTTGCATTTCCATGCAATCACTGGTAGTAGTAAAGCACTGATGTTTGTATATACAGATAGAGCAAACACACCCCCCACCCCCTCCATACTTCTTTTTGTTTTAACTAATCACTGTATGTTGTGTATGCAATTACAGAATGAGATGATGAAGTCCTCAAGGAAGAGGAGCAGTCGTAATCGTCCCTCTAAGAGACCAAACCCTTACAGGTAATCATCAATCCTTCTCATATTTGTCTGTTGGATCCAAGCAGCCCTTACTTGCTTTCACATGTGATTTTCTTTGATGTGGTTTTAAACATTGATATTATATCTCAACCACCCCCACCCTCTGCTCAAGCCTCTTTGTGATTGTATGTACTAGCATGTGTGTGGATTCATGTCCTCTATCCCTCCCCTTTATAAGCTGCCGGTGCTTTATGTGGAATTGGCTCAGAAGGTATAAATACTCCTAATGCTTAACAATAAGGTGTTGATATGCCACCTATGTGCAGTACGTCATAGGTATGTATAATCAGTACATTGCCCTTCCCTTCCTCTATATATTGTCCCATCGCACTTTGTCCCTAGTATGGATAGTGCTGAGAGAGAGTTCGTAGACCTGAACACCTCATGGCCCACCACTGTCAATCTATGGGAAATCTGTGCATCATAACTATGACTTTAGCTTCTCCATGTTGGAAAAACTTGCACCTCTGTACTGTTAATTCCTCTCTCCCTTGATAGGGTTCTTGTACCATCTGAATGTCTGGGATCCTACCCACATGCAAATTCAACTCCCTTCACCCTTAGATACGAGTGGCATGCATGAAGGAAGGACTTGGTATTGTCGGTACATCTTCTAATTGCCCCTCCCCTATATATTGTCCCATCTCTGTTTATCAGTTGTGGGGTGAATATGAGTTTCTTGCATGAAGGAAGGTTTCTCTTTGATTGGTATAATTGATACATCTTCTAATTCCCCCTTCTTCCCCTATATATGTCCCCTAGCATGTAAGTGCTGATGGAGTTAGTAGACATGAACACACCACTGTCATTTTATTCTGTACTTATGACTTTCTAATGTAGAGACCCTTTCCCCAGCTAATGTGTATGGAGTGGCAGTACAGGAACTTGACTTTGAGTGTTGAGGTGTCTCTCCAGAGAAGTTGTAGCACTTTCAGTTGTTCCTTTCTGTTTCATAATGGCTCCCTTTCTATTATCAAGCCAGTATGTTTTTTAGGCTGAGAAGGATTTTATTTTGGAGGGTGTGCTCTAATATGAATCCATGCATAGTCTGAGCATGTTTCAACTAACCTTAATTAAACCCAGAAAGTGCTGAAGTCGCGGGAATGTAGAACCTTGAGTATTATATGCTCTGTGTCCCCCCCCCCAGATCAGGTTTTACTCTGGGGCTATCACATGTTGAACACACACACACTCTATAGGGTTTCATACGAATCTTCCAAAAAGGGGGAACCACTTGAAGCCCCTCTTCCTTCAAAATAATTAGTAGCAAAGCCATTAAGAGACCACCTCTATTTAAAGACTACATTTTCCACTGTATAGCTACATGAATTCTTATCACCACATCATCTCAAGAGAGAATGCAAGTATCAGACATCATGCAATAAGCTTCAGTCCCAAGTTGTACGTATCAATGGGGCATACAGACAATACACTTATTAACCCTTTGCTTGGTAAAGTCTTGATGAAGTAATTTGAATTACGTATGGTGGGCATTATTATGTGACAGTATCAGGTAGAAATCCTTAAATCATGCTTTTAATAATGAAACTGTCACAAGCTTTGTCATTTAAAGTATTATTTGTGGTGTGAACGCCCATCAATCCCTTACTTGGTCACTTTCCTTCCACTTGTGATTTTCTTTTGATATTTTTTCTTGATCATTGATATTGTATTTCAACCTCTCTCTCTCTCTCTCTCTCTCTCTCTCTCTCTCTCTCTCTCTCTCTCTCTCTCTCAGCCTCTTTGTAGTCGTAATGAACTATATATGTACCAACATGTGGAATCATGTCCTCTATGCCTCTTTTCCAGCTTCCCCCTTTAGAATACAGAAGGTATCAATATGCCAACTTTATGTCCCAGTCAGAGGTACATATAATGAATATGTCTTCTGATTGCCCCTCCCTCCCCCTATAATGCTGTCCCATCTCATTTTATCCCCTGTGTGCATGGATAGTGCCTATCCAGAGTTTGTAGACCTGAGCACCTCATGGCTGGCCGGCCCACCCCTGTCATCTGGATGACTATATTCTGCACTTGTGACTTTCTAAAGTTTGCCCACTATAGCCCTAACTTGCTAAGGAAATGGAGTGGTGTATCCTCATAATAACACTTTCAGTCAATATGAGTTTCTGTTTCAATATGAATCCCCCTAATCAGCTGATTAAGATCTTTATGTAAGCAGTGGTGTTATCCATGCATGTGTGAAAGTTTCAGTGCCTGACAGATCCTGTCATTCCATAGAAGACTGCAAACTGAATAAAGTATCTGATAAGCAACTCTGAGACGTTGCAGTTTTCAGTAAAATTGTATACTCTTCATATAATATAAACCTCCCTCCATTTAAAGATCAGACGTGTGTGTTAGTGAACTGGAAGTGGTTAGAATCTCTTCCAGAATTTTATGCTCTGCTGGTCACTACATAGTTGCAAAAAAGTTTAAAATGCCACCCCTCCCATGCTGTCCTTTATATTCAACCTCAATACATTAATTTTTCTACTAACTCCTTCATATCCACCAACATCCTGTTGTCACATGATTATGTTAATATCCCATGCAGGAGAAATGCTACTGTGTCACTCCAAAATTGACAGTTGGACTACTAGTAGGACACACACACAACAGGGCTCACAGTAACACTACATTATTGTCCACACATGATTATCTAATAGCAGTTTTACTATAATAGAAAAATTGGTCAGACAAAGGCAGAAAATGACTGGACAAATGTCCTGTGACTGACTGTTATTGTGAGCCCTGACTCATTGTTGGCTAATTCTCCTTCCATTTTCATAACTGAATGTTAATTTTTTGTATTGAGCTAAAGAATTGTACTTAGTGCTCTCTGAGAGGAAATTGTTGTAGCATCAGTTTAACATTAATTATTAGTTGCTTTTTTCCTGTGTATATATCAAAGGGGGATGAATGTAATGCCCCCTGTGGCCCCCCAAATTCCCCCCTGATAATATAATTGGTCTATTCAGAACTGGTGTAATTACTTTCCCACAGCTGATTGCTCCATAATGAAGCCTAAATTAGTGTCGTGTGTCCTGTTATGTGTTTCCTCTGGATACCACATATGTACATGCATGCACATCCACTGGCTTGACTAATATCTGTGTGGCAATAACATACCATGTGCATTATAAACTAATTTCTTATGATCCAGGGACTGATTTTTTTGGTGGTTGTACTATGTCTAGTATTGGACTTTAGACTGAAGTCCTGGTAAAGGGTCCCTATGGGTATGTCAACCATGTGGTCATTACTTGGGGGAATGATAATACTCTTGAGAGTATTTGCATTGGGAGTTTTTAATTCTATTGGTGTGTTATATTCCATACAACATGTGATATATTAATAACTCACATCTTCTAGAGAAGAGTAGTTGGGTCTATACATACTAGTATGAGTCACATGATTGCTTGGTGGGTGTGGTTTGTTTGGTTGACTCCACCTTCTCCTTATACGGTACCCATAGAGACTGCCTCCCCTGATGAAGGGATCCAACTGGAACAGTGCTTACACTCACTATCTTCACCCAAGGATTCTTGATCAACTGATGGTACGTACTTTAGAGTTATTTGGGTACAGAAAGGTTACATTTGTATTCTGTGCCATTACCTCCATATCTGAATATTCCATCTTATGTGGTTAATGGATTGGTGAGGTATTTACCTCAGCCTGTTTTGATTCCAGGGCCTTCCCTCACACCTCCCAATCACTATGGCTTATATGTTAATTGATTATGGCCCTTAGTGGATTGACCCTTTGACCTTTGTCCCATCTCATTTTATCACTGGCATGGATAAGTGACACATGGATAGTGTTGAGAGGTGGTTTATAGACCTGAGCACCTCATTATTATTCTCAATGGTTGACGTGTGTACGTATCATTCTAATGTTGAAACCCTTTACCCACTCTGGTGTCTAGGTTATTATGTTAGCACTTTCAGTCAATAATTATGATCGTTCACTTTCTGTTTCAGTATGGTCCCTTTATAAAGTATTGTAAAACATGAGCTTAGCTTTGATAGAGATTTGAGAAGGGTGTGCTACAATATGTATTCACAATCCAAGCATGTTAGTGTTACCAGGTAAGTTTTCAGACTGAACCATGTGAATTACAAGTGTTTTCCATGTAACTGTTGTCGACTATGAAGTGAAATAGAACAGGGACTCGTGTGTGGGTGGGTGGGTGGGTGATAAGATCTCCCCTCCCAAAATTGCTTTAATGGTATTGTTTAAGAAGTAATTCTACAACCTAATGTGTGTATTAAAATTGAAACTATCAAGGATGTCATTAAAGCTTGTTCTGGACTCTCAGTGACAATTCTCATCTTATGGCTGTGCTAATTGAGAAGTTACCATGGTACAGGCATTAGACTGCTGCACTTAGTGAGTTTTGAATATCTTGCACTCTCATGTGTACATACCATAATGTACTTAACTGTACATTATTTAGAAGTTTCATGTTAACAACCCCAGACAGAAATGAAATACACAATCTCACTTTGTCCCTAGCATGGATAGTGCTGAGAGTTTATAGACCTGAACACCTCATGCATGGCCCACACTGTCTTTCTAGACAATTGCTTCAAATGTTTCGTATTCTGATGATGTCATGTGTGCTGGGTGTGCATGATAATGAGATAATGTCGAGCATAACCATTGAAGGCCCTTCCTCTGGCTGTGAACTGTCTCTGATTGCTCCCCTCCCTCCCTCTATATATTGTACCATCTCACTTCGACCTGACACCACCCACTGTCAATCTAGATATTTTTTTGACTTCCTAGTAACACGCTTTACCCATTTTAGCTTGTACAATTCATCTCTTAATTGCTTAAATTCATGTAGTCAATCCTTACCAGTTACTCTAAAATGTTATTATTCTTGAACCTTGACAGTTGAAATCCTTAATTGCCAAACCACCAAATTATCCAGCCACATGATTTTACGACTTTTCCCTGTCATGGAAGTGCTGATGGAGTTAGTAGACACAATCATTCTATTCTGTACTCATGCATGACTTTCTAATGTAGAGACCCTTTACCCAGCTAATGTGTATAGAGTGGCAATACAGGAACGTGACTTTAAACGTTGAGGTGTCTCTCCAGAGAGGTTGTAGCATATGATTGTTTGTGTTTACTCTCTGTTTCACAATGGCTCCCATTTAGAGACTGACACATTCTGCCAGCATAGTTTTGGGTCTATCAAAGCAGGAAGCATAATGCATAATAAGCTATGGTGAACTCCATGGTTGATCTTGATTCTTGAATGTATATATCACGTGTGCCTAAACCAGCTATAGCCACTTGACCAAAAGTGAGATTGCAAATAGCGTCATCTTTCAATACAGTCAAGAGCATAATTGAAGAATAATAGGTCAGTAAAAAAAGAATAATGACTTTATAATTATATAGCTGGAATTAGAGTTGAATAGTAGGGAAGCAAAAAAGCATAATGTGCCAGTCCCTTTTCTGTTTCAATTTGGATCCCTTTCTATTGTCCTGTGAGGTAGCCTCTAGAAGAGGGTGTGCTTAGATTTGTGAGATCACTGAAACACTGATGTTCGTGTACATTGCAGATAGAGCTGTTTTTGACAAACACACCCCCCACCCCCTCCACACTTCTTTTTTGTTCTAACTAATCACTGTGTATGTTGTGTATGCAATTACAGAATGAGATGATGAAGTCCTCAAGGAAGAGGAACAGTCATAATCATCCCTCCAGGAGGCCAAACCCTTACAGGTAACCATCAATCCTTCTCAATTTTGTCTGTTGGATCCAAGCAGCCCTTACTCGGTTACTTTCTTTTAATTTGATGTGGATTTTGAACATTGCAAATTGTATTTCTACCATCCCTTGCTCAAGCCTTTTTGTGGGGAACTGGCTCAGAATGCAAGTTCGACAATAAGACCACCTATGTGCAGTGGATACCAGTTGCATAGGGTACATATAATCAGTACATCTTCTGATTGTCCCTCCCTCCCCTATATATTGCACCATCTCACTTTGTCCCTAGAGTGGATAGTGCTGAGAGAGAGTTCATTGACCTGACACCTCATGTGTCAATCTAGATATAGTGAGATGTTTTTGAGTGTTGAGACCCCTTACCTTGTTGAATTAGTGGAATCATTTTGAGCCATGGGTCATTCCATATCAATTCAACGAAAGTTGAAATGTGACCCCTTCAGAATTGGATAACATTTGGTTTGTATGTGGGGAATGATATAATAACCTCTTGTGAAAAATGTTTTGTGTGGATACTGTATGGCTTCTCAGCTAGAGCCAATAAAAACCGATAAAATCCGCTATTTTTGGAGCAGTGGCTACTGTTTATTGCACTGTAACTTTTGGACCATAAACATTTAGGACTATTAATGAATATCCTGTTATAGAGTGAAAAATTTTCTTTTGTTTGATGTTTTATGGCTTCATCTGATAAAAATTTGGTGTTGTGCTTAATTAGTAACCTTTGAACCCTGACCAGTTGAAAAATGCTGTTTAGATTTTTTTAAGTTTTCACAGACATTCTCTTTGTAACATCCTCTTGTGATCCTACAAGACAGCCTGGGCTATCAGTATGTCCCCCTCCCCCCTCTACTAGTATGGATAGTGTTGAGAGGAGGTTTGTAGACCTGAACATCTCATGGCATATCCCTGTTGATCTAGAGGTTGACATTGACTATTCTGAACTTGTGATTTTCTAATGTTGAAACCCTTTACCCACTCAGCAGTTGTGCAGGAATTTGACTTCAAATATTAAGGTGTTTGAGAATGGAATGGGAGACATGCTGCACTTAGTAAGTATTGTCTGAATTTTTTAATGTCTTGATCAGCACTCTCATGTGTACCATATTTACTGTCCATTATTTAGAAGTTTGAGTATTATGATGCTAGTGTGTGTGATAGTCCCAGACAGATTAAACACAACCCTTTAGAGCATATCCTCCATTGGTTGGTATGTACGTATGTGAAATTCCTGCCAGGTTGGGACTGTTACAATTAATGACTACAGCACATACGTAAAGTATGACATAGTGTTAAGATATCATGTGACAGGTGGGTTGCATAACATCTCTACAGAGGACAAAAGGTTGGGTCCCAAGTGTGTCAGGTTCCACTGCAATAATCTCTATCCCAGTCCAATATGTTTTCTGACTGTCCCTCCCTCCCCCAATAATCACATTGTCCCATCTCGCTTTGTCCCTAGCATCACTTTGCATCTAGCATTGATAGTGAACACTTCATGCCCCACCCTTTTCTTTCTAGATGGTTTAACTTTCTATTGATTATATGAGGCTTTATATCATCCATTAAATTAATTTGAGTAGTAGCTTTGATAGAGATTTGAGGAGTGTGTGCTACTTTATGGATTCATAATACGAGCATGTTACTGATGGCCTTTTCCCCATGGTAGTTTCATGGTAATTGTTGTCAACCATGTAATGGAGTGAATCTATAATGGACCTTGCAGTTTTTATTCTCTATCCATATGTAATCAATGGTCTTAAATTGTATGCTCTATATAGAACAGGGATTAATACTGAGGGGGAGACTCACCCATAGTAGTAATATACAATGGCTGATGTTCATGCACCCCCTTTCCCATATTGCATATTGGTTCTTAATGATGCACACCCTTGGAGGTATATAATACATTGAATGCTGCTCACCCACCTTCCTGTACTATTACATTGATGCTCACCACCTTTCCCATATTGATTAATGTATGGTAGTAACACATTGGATGTTGCTCACCACCCATCCTGTATTGCATTCTTAATGATGTGTAACTCTTTGCTTGTCTAGAACATAGCATAAGGCAAATCGACCGTATTAATGACACGGAAAGTGTACTGTAGTAAACAAACGTAAACGGAGTCTAAAGAAATGGCTGTATTGAAAAATGTATGGGAAAAGCTTAAAAAAGATTTTAAGAGAACTTCGTATTTATCAGCTGTAGTAATAAAAGTAAGTTACTAGCTCACGTTATCCATCCCTATGGCTCTGGAAGATTACTCAAAAGCTACAAAAACTGTCGACTAATGGTAGAATGGTAACTGCTACAGAAGTTCTCCTTTTTGTTGGATTCAGATAATAATTCTCAGAAACAGTCTTCATTGGTCTGTGTTTCATATTGTTAGAAAATCTAGTCGTATCCATCCATACAGTCCTCGCTATAACAAGGAGCAAATTTGACCAAAATTGTGAAGCAGTTTATGACAGAAAAGCTTGGCTCATGTTTTATAAACTTTGTTATGATCATGTATTTAATGCTATAAAATAGTCTAAAAGTATCTTTCCTGACATAGTGGAGCAAAAGTTTAATAAAAGAATGGGATGGACGATTGTTGATATTTGATTTTCAACAGGTGGTCGAAAATAAGTAACGGTGGTCGATTGATGGTGCTTTAGTTGATGTAGTAGATTCAGGGTTACAAAATTTCAATTATGAGAGAAATGATTTATATGATGTTAAAGAGTTACTTTCCCTATGGTTGTTGTTTGAGAATACGTTTTGAATACCAGTTGCCTGAGTTGTTGCCAGTATTTTTTTAAGTTTACCGTATCAGCATTTAGTAGGACTAGAGCAGTTGCACTAAAGCTAGCCATACCAGCTGTGTGTATGGACAGGTGGTACCATCTCGTACTGGTACTGGCAAGCTGTAGACTGCTCAAGCCCTTGAGTGTTCTATAAGGCCTGGTATAACCTTATTCATACCACTAAGGTGTGCAATTACCATTGTTCAGTGATTGTTGAAACTATTTTGTCCTGCACTTACTGGGTATTCATTACTCTCTGTTTTCTGCTGCAGCTAAAGGAAAACTGAGATCTGCATTTCGTCCTTGTAAAACTTGGCTGCTGCTGATTTTGTTGACTCCACCTCTTCTTCCCTCCTCCCACAGAGATTGCCTCACCCCAATAAATGGTTCCAGCTGGTCCTTACTGAAGAGCACTTGCACACATGGATTCTGGATCAATTGAAGGTACGTACATGGAGTTATTCATATGCTAAAAGGTTACTTATTTGCGCAATTTGGACCCTTCTATATCAATGATGTGGTTAATGAACCTTTGATGTGTGAGATAATCCCTACACACTTACCTCAGCCTATTTCAATTCCAGTGTCTTCCCTCACACCTCCCAATCACTATGACTTGTAACTATAGGCTGTGAATTGATTATGGCCCTGTAAAGTCAATAATGATCCTTTGACCTTTGCCCTTTCTAGGAGAGATGAGGGTTGATGTATCATCACAAGAATCTGAAGATGACAAACTCTATCACTTCATGAATTTATGGAGGCTTTAACTCTACCGAGAACCAGTGGTGACTGATCAGCCCACCCATGTGGCAACACCCACTTATATTGTAGTGGGTGTTGTCTAATTTTATCATCATTATTTTGTATGAGAGTTCAGTATCATTATTTGATGTGACCAGTTGATACTTTATTGTCAAAATTAATACTACACAATAGCTACAAAAAGAAGTTACAACAAAGTCCAAAATAGCACTCCAGTAGGTCCAGTACAGTTCAATTTCAATGTGGTATCAATTCATCAGGTGGCGAGGCCGTTTGCAACTGAACACTCGATTAGAAAGGAGAAGAAGAGTACTGGATGACATATACATCATATTATTGCTCTCAGGGTGGTGGCACATCCTGCCCACACATGGTTGCTAAGGGGTCATATACTTGCACCATAGATTTTTAACTGCACATGGCTATAAAGCAGCTTAGTAATACTACACACAAAAAAAGAAGAAAGGTCAAGTCCTGCAGGTGCTATGAACAGTTTTCGAATTCAAAGTAAAAAGCATTACTTCTCATCAACCACCAAGCTTCACTGGCTAATTTTTGGTTTGTAGCTTTCTAGCATCACTCTCTAAAAAATTTCAGAAGGGTTTGTTGATATCTATTTTACTTCTTGATTTGGCCCAGAAACTTAAATACTCACTTTTGGGAACTCAAAAAGTAAAGTAGCTAGATACCAACAAATCCTTCTGTAATTTTGTAGAGAGGGCTACTAAGAAGCTTTAGGCCAAAAATCAGCCACTTAATTTCAGCAGTCAGTGAGAAACAATGCCTTTTATCTCTAGAGTAAAAGGATTCATATCACCTGTAAGAATTAACCATTTTAGTGTGTGTATTAGTGATATAGCTACTACCATATAACACTATGCAATTTGAAGTCCATATATAGCTATAGTAATTTTGGAGTTTTTAATATTTAACTGTTAGCACGTGCATTGCTATGTGCCACCACTAGGCCTCGATAAATTATGCTAGCATTATATATTTTTGAGCATTTTAGGTATGTCAAAGCATAAGCATAATAGGCATCATTTTGAGAATTTTTGGTAATTAATTGCTTATTAATTTTTATGCCTGTAGCCATAGAGTCTGCATGCACAGCAGCATGCAAAGTGGAGTTAGCTAAATGTATACAGGGCTCAATTGCAAGGTTGAGTCTCTCAGCACTGTGTCAGGTATTCTGAGCACATGATATACAGCTGGAATGGCTGAAGCAAGTGACCTTGTTGTTTTTGGTACAGACAGCTCACTGAGCTCAGAATTGGAAACAGTGATTATGACATCACTAGACCTATCATTCAAGTACCAGTAGTTAGTCTTCTAGATAAGCTCATAAAAGCATCCTATAGGAGAGGGCCTTTCAGATGCAGCTCGTGTTGATCAAGTGAAAGTAGTCACATGCAGGATCTCACATAGAAGTTACTAAGACATTGGAACCTATGGCTAGCTCAGTGGAAAGGGAGATGACTAATTGGCGTGTAACTATAAAGCCTGCAAAATTGCTTTACTCATGCAACCTTCATCAGCAACAGCGGAGTGCATTTTTCACTGTTATCAAATAGTTTTAATTCTCAGCAAACTTCTTCTTTGGAAGACTACATTGAAACATCAACTACAGAAAAGTAGCTAACAGTTTCGTAACAGTGAATGGGAATAATGAGTATAATGAGTCTCATTTTGTCACAATGTGAATGGGAATAATTAGCATAATGGGTTCAATTTTTTAGCATAATAGGTAGATTTCAAAGCATAATAGACACTGTGCATGGGAATTTGGGAATAGCATAATAGGGAGAAAAGCTAGCATAATTTATCGAGGCCTAGCCACCACCCTTAAAGAAAGGTTTGAAACATCTGGAGTGGAGATAATGTGGGAAATCCCCCTCCCTCAGCAAAATATCGTGTTGCTGCAATCACTGATAGTTGATGTTGTATACATTACAGATGGAGTTTTGTGCCTTTCCATTTCTTTTGCATCATTACTATATATAGTGTATACAATTGCAGAACGAGATGATGAAGTACTCAATGAAGAGGAGCAGTTGTAATTGTAAGAGACCAAACCCTTACAGTAACCAAATCATCACCTGTATAATAGTTTCTTTAAGATCCATTTGATCCTATAAGAGGTATGCATATGTGGTAAAATGATATGGCAGCAAGCAACCCTTACTTGGTTATCACATGTGATAACCAAGAAAATTTCCTTAGCTGTACTACTAGCATGTGGAATCATGCTCTTACAGAGGATTGCAGGTTGGAGGGAGAAAATTTTGCTTATTAACATAATATACCACTAGCCATTGTTCAGGACAATAGCTGGTGGCCTCTTATATGAAGCCTTCTCCCTATGCATAGCTACATACATGAAAGAGAGAGAGAAAACAGACCAGGAACAAGTAAGGGGAAAACATTTCTATGAAATCAAAAAAATGTAGGGATGACCATTGCTCAAAAGGTAAGGAAACAAGGGTAGGGAGTTGAAATGGGATCAATCTTTGTTCTGTATATCCAGCCAACGATCCCTACATATACGTATATTTCTGCACTATAATCTGTTAATATGTATGTAGGGATTGTTGGCTCGATATACAGGACAAAGATTGATCCCATTCCCTTGTTTCCTTTTTTGAGCAATGGTCATCCCTACATTTTTTTTTAAATTTTTTTATTGCACGGATATGATCCTTGATTATTTTTTGGCTTTTTGTAGTCTGAAGTGGCATCCAGTATTCAAAGCTTCACGCGAGGGGGTACCTCTCCCCCTTGAAGCAGCCTCTGGCCACACATTACAGATAACCTTGTCAGTATTGCTCCCATACTAAAAATCCTCTTCCTCTGCCTATGTTTATGCCACCCCTTTCTATGTTGAGGATAGACCTCCTTTTTACATCAACCTTAATACATTTTAAATACACATCCACCACCTCAATTATGTACTTTATAGCATACTGTAAAATTATTTTGGTACATTTTATCATTTTTAAAAAATTATAACCAGTGAGCTAAAAAGGGGCCTATATGTAAAAACTATGGTATCCTATTACTAGCTAATTTTTTACTATAATTGTAATTTCTTATTTCGCTATAATTCCATTTTAACACTACATGTAGCAACCACCCAATGGTGGAAATCCGTTCTTTTGACAATATCCCCGGCCCTGTAACACATGTGTAGTGTGCACACACTGAGCATGAGTTAGTAAGCATTAATTTTAATTAGTTTTTGTGGTCAGATTAACATGAGTAATTCTAAATCAACTGCGCATGCGTAGTTCTCATGATTGCATATCATCACGGCAATATAGAGAGCTTTTTCTCTTATCATCGGGTTTGATTTGCGTGAGTGTTGGAGTCAGTTTGCTGATAGATTGTGTCTAAACTAGTGCTAGAGTAGTAGTTTCTCTTCTAAGAGTACTCGGCGTAACTAACTAGTTGAAGTAGCGCCAGCTTACTTGTGGTCATTTTGGGAGGGCGGGGCTCGCTCTTGATCTCCAAAGCAAAGGTACGTATGATAGTCATCACTAAATAGCTACACTAGCTATAATATAGGTTGCAACTACAGACTCTTGAGCGGTCAGCACAGTCAAGCAGCTGAAGTTCTTGGGCTCAATAAATTATGCTCCAAATTCTCTATTCCCTAATTCTCATGCACATAGCTAATGCACAAAATTCTTGATCATAGTTTTAAAAAGTTATCTAGCTATAGCTAGTTGTATTGGAGCATAGAAATTCAAATAGTGTCATCCAAAGCAGAAGTTTGCTGGTCTGAAAAGTGAAAAAAAACAAAAACAAAAAAAAAGAACAAAAAAAAAACGAAACGAAACAAAACAAAGCACTCTGCTGCAGTAGAGGAGGGCTGTACTAACAGAATCTGTCTGCAAGTAACAGACCAGTGAGAGAGCTGATTAGCATATTTCTTCCACAATTCAAGCTTATCCACTTCAGAAGAAATCACCATCCACTTTTAAGTTGAAAGTTCTAAATCCTCTATTTGATCACTGAAAAAACTTGTTGTAGTCAATTAGTAAACTTGCAATGAACAGTCTCTGTGACTTAGTAGTGATTGTAGTGGCCAAAATGTTCATATCTTAGGCTATTTCAGTCTCCTATCTCTTTATGTTGCAAAGTTGATGTTTAGCTAGCTAGCTATAATGTGTAATGATGTCCAAATTCTACTTAAAATGCTAAAAAATGCTGCAGCACACCTAAAATGCTCAGAATGCTTCAGTGTGCATGCACTCATAATGCGCTTAAAAAATGCCGGCACAATTATTAAGGCCTATGAAGTTATTTTGATATCTCAAGATTTTCATTGGCAAATTTTAATAGCTAGTTATGTGTAAATCTCGAGAAAAATGTGATATGATCTCAACACTATCATAGCTAGCTAGTACCTGATGGATAAAAACAGATGAAGGAATGCTTTGAAGCCTGTGGTCAATGTATAAAGGAAATCTTCATACTAGCAGTAGTAGTAGCTATAGCTAATACAACTTATAAAAAGGCTGGACTCGATTTGTAACTATTAGCTATTAGAAAATTTCCTTAGCTGTTTTATTTTATGCATCAGCAGTTGAAATAGGAATATGAATAACAGGAGTAGTAGCTAGCTAATTCAGAATGTCTTCAACTCTGTGTAATAGCTAAATATCAATAAAAGCAGTCTGCATTAAGAGTATAATAGGAATAGGAATCAGACTTTGTGTAGCATGCTATGAATTATATATCAATATGTATAGCATGCTATGAATAATAATTCATAACTAACTACATGTATAATTTCCAGCCATTCTCATATTATCTTACTGCATGTGAATCAGATACAAGAAGAGAGAAATAATTGCTTTTGATGGCTTTACATTTTGAATGGCTGAGCATTTACCTTCAATATTAAAAGTAGGATGAGAATCGTGAGATTTATCGGCATAGTGGCAGTCCTTAGCTACTTTAAATCAACTAGCTTTGATTCCTGTTGGAAAGGCAGTGATGAGCTTATCATTTTAGGTGTGAGAGGATGATCAGGTCTGAACTGGTGCAGTTGTGGAAGTCTCGGGTCCAGTACCTGAGGCAATATTATTGCTTCAATGGCCATAGACCAAAGCAGAGAGGCTACCCCGTCCTTTCCCGCCATGTCTGGTTCATCCCTTTCATTTTGACTGCATGGTGGTTGTTGATAGCTGTCATCTTTTTATACAAGCTCAAAATGCAGGATTTATTAAACAACGGTGAGAATTATGTATAATTTATATTAAGTGTAATGGATAGTTAACCACTATGAATAAAGTTGGTAGAATTACTTTGAAGTGTCTAAATGAGCACCTAAATGAAGTGTCTCTACAAAGATTACCATATACCTTGGTCTGTTCATTACAGAGAGTTAGAATGTGTTGTTATAGTTACTTATAAGTTTGATCTTATTATAACTAGGGTATTTTGACAAGCATTGGTTAGACTTTGCCAGTTCCTGATCCTAAGAAAGCAAGCGATTATGTCCTGTCTTGGTGTGTCTAGCTACCAGGTAGCTCTATAGCTATGATGTTCCATCAAATCACTTCCTGTGTAAAGCTATAAACTTAACTAGTTGCCTATAGTTAATAAAATCTGAAGTATTAAAAGTCCATTCTTGGTGGTGTTGGTTACGCAATTAAACTTTGATGACATTTAGGTTGCACAGAACGTGATTTCAGACTTGTAAATGGAACTGGTACTGAGGGTTGTGTGGAGATATGTCTCAATGGAACTGTGTGTGACCAGATGTGGAGTGACACTGATGCCAGTGTGGTCTACAAGCAACTGGGAATGTCATCTACAGGTAGCACTATAACCTAAACTGAATATTTGAGAAGTGGAAATGCAAAATAATTAGTCCATAATAAATTATTTAATATTGCATATAAGAGAGAGAGAGAGAGAGAGAGAGAGAGAGAGAGAGAGAGAGAGAGAGAGAGAGAGAGAGAGAGAGAGAGAGAGCAGTAGCTCTCTCTTACCCCTCCTCCTTAGAAAAAAAAAATAAAGTCAAAAATTATGGTACTCATTATTCATAATGCATTCTATAATTCTACAGTATTGAAAGAAAGACAGAGCTTACATAATTATATTTTTGAACTGGATTTTAAAGCTAATAATTTCACATAGCCCTACTCAGACTTGATGATCGTCAAAACTCCAAATTGCATGACTGGGACTTTGTACCCACAACCCAATGCTCCATGCTTGCATAAAAAATTCCATCCAGTCTCTGTGATATATTTTTTTCTTCTTCATCATCATCTTCTTTTGGCCAACAGCACTATAAGTATAAATGAACCTATAATATAGAGTTGACATCACACTAGCCTACTGAGCTGTCTGCGTTTAACTTTTCTGAGCATGGCTTAGAAATAGGACATGGGTTATAATTATGATAGCAGCAAAGTACATAGTCTAGTAGTTAGTATTGAGATGGGAAGAATAAACTAAAGTGCTTGTAAATCAGAAACCTTATGTTACATCATAGAAAATTTCTTTGAGCTATTATAATTATTTTTATTTCTACTAATGAGATAAAATTGAAATACTTATACTTAACTTTAATGCTCTGTTTTTCTATAGGTGATATCACAAGATACTTGCTTGCTTTGAACTTCCTGCTGGTATTGTTGTGGTGGAAGCTTGCCATAACTGAATCTGAAGGAACGCTTAGACCTCACCTATATAAAGGCCCCTGTGGTTCTATGTGCACCAATCACAAGCTTCAATATGGCTGCACTACTGCATACAAGAATGCTTCCATAAACACTTTACCACCCCTTCATGATGACTGGAAGTGGTATCGAAGAAGAAGATCTCTTTTCATCATCCACTATTCTGACCTTCAAGTGTTGGCGCCATTAACATTACTATTGTGTGGTGATGTTGAAACTAATCCTGGTCCTGGTGAGTATGTTACTTTATATTCAGTGTGTATTCAAGCAAGTGTATGAGAATCAAGTGTCTATATACGTACACAGTATGTGGGCTAATAATATACCAGAGAAAATTAATAGTATTCATGGCCACAAATGGCTGATTTTGTCATAATATGCTAGTATGTGCATTGTACTAGACTGTATATCAACTATGTGGTAATAATGTACCAACTAAAACTCTTAATGCTATTTCATGTATTCTGAGTTCATAATTCGGTGAGTGAGCATAGCAATCAAGCTGACTCTGAGGCTAACCCTCAGCGTATGTGCAAGGGTTATAGTGTGTGTCGTATGTGTATCTGTTACATCCATTACGAAGCCAGTAGTGGTTATAGTGCTTCAATTTCAGCAATAACAATGTCTAGACGATACTCTTCAGTGCTTAATTTTTTTGATAAAGGCTTTATTCCTGAAACTATATGTTTGTCGACCATTACCTACTCATCTATAGGTGAGCTCTGTGTCTGTGGTACCCATTCATGAGTGTTATGATTTAAATAAATAGACTATTATATAATCATGATGGGTGGAGTTTCATACTGATGTTATGATTTTATACATTAGGAGTTAAAGATAGCAATGGTTCAGATAACCATAGTTAGTGTTTAGTAATCAATAGCTTAAAAATTGCCTTAGTACTTCCACAAATTTCATTGTTAAATTTTTGTGGTCTGTTCAATAATTATTAACCCTGCACAGTAAAAAGTAACATGAATTTCCCAATTTACAGTAACTAATTACTTGGTTTATCTACTAATCAAAATTCCTAGTTCAGAGTGGCTTTACACCTAGCTATGGAATGACATCTGCTGATGGAGATAGAACGATACTTTTACCTAAAAATGAATGAACATAATATGAACAGTTAATGAAGATTCATCTTATTCAGTGAAAAACAAGGTTCACTTCCCTTCCTGCTCCAAAAGAGCTAGATGAGGCTAGAGTATAGATAGATCTGTTTAATCAGGTATTTTAATGATGGAATCTTTGTTTTTATAGATATCGATGAAAAGACTCTGCTAAGTGAACTAGTTGCAGTGGAGATCAAGTGGCTTCAAATAGGCATCCAGTTTGGCATCAAAATAGACAAACTTAAAACATTTGAAGAAAATTACTCTTCCACTTTCAGATGTTTGATGGAAACTGTGAGCTATTGGTTGAATGGGAATACAAATATTCCAGTATCCTGGGAATCTGTACTCACAGTTCTTAATGATCCTTCTGTTGATGAGTCAGGAATAGCAAAGCGAATACAGGAAAAGTACTGCTCCAAGAAAGGTATATTTTTGTGACCACATAATATTTAAAGCTTAGTGCTATACATTAATATGGCATGATATGAGGGGAATATGGGGAAATATTTAGTTTAAGGTTGGCTGTATTGGCCCAACTGCAGGGAGGGACAATATACAACCCGAGAACTGAATATTATTTTAATACTTATTGTACACTCATGCATTGATATTTCTAGGCCTAGAAGCATCATGAGATAAACTGCTGCTGAGTTCAATTAAGCTTACCTATCACCTTCAGAAATTTCAGCCAATAACTCTACTAGGCTATTCCATGCATGTGTAGCCAAGGTGTTGATAATGCCATTGAATATCATGTGAAAATTAAAACTTCCAGATACTGTAATCGTATAAATTTTCGGAGGTTTAAAATTTCGTGATTTCCGGATTGTTCCTATAATAAAAAATTTCCGCAGGTCTAATTTTCGTACGTACGTAGCAAGCACATGCGCGTATATTAATAGCTACTTCATTGCCTGCTGCTGGGGCCGAGTGACATGCAAGAAAAGCTGGGCTGGCGACGGCCAAACTAATATCTAGACTGCTATGGAAGGCGAGACGCTTCGTTGTAGAAGCAAGAGAGACAGGTAACGGCGGTAATGAAGCATGATACTCTCGACTATCTGTTTTCCAGCTGCTATCGATATCACACACGCATGCGCATCGTCGTCATATATGACGTCATAGTACTAAGACTTCGTTTATTATTTTCGAGGATTCTGATCGACTACGAAAAAAACGAAAATAAAACCCCATCGAAAATTTATACGATTACGGTATACAGAAAAAGGAAAATGTGTTTCAAGGTTGCATGTGGAGAGGTGTATGTGACCTCTTTGTCAAATATTTGCCTAGCTAGCAATCAAGTAACAAATTTTAGCTAGAGATTAGCCGATTGACAATGCTATTTTCATATTTCATGAATATAGCCTGTTTGCAGAATTCATATGAATTACTACTAACTATAGAAGACTGCTGTAACTAAGTATATATTATTGTGGCCAATAATCATTATAATAATGGCATTTTTTTAAAAAGCCTTCCCCATTTTTCATCTGTTAACACAAGCCTTTCTCTGAACTATTACTGTTACAAAACTGCTCACTTACTTGATAGCTAACCTTTTCATTGATACCAGTTCTCTAGACATTAACACTTCTTGGTGTCAAAACTCTTGATGTAGCTACATCATCTGGTCCAAACTCCAAGATATCATCTACAAATCAAAAGTTCTGTGGATGAGCCTGATAGTAGCACTGTGAAACACTCTCTCAATGTGAACCTTCTTTACATACTCAAAGAGACAGTATTACAAAATTATCACAAGGAGATTCGGTTGTGCTATGTACACAACTACCCAAATGGCCACCAGTGTGTGATAATTATAATCTCTATCTAGCAGATGAAATAAGTAAAATATAATCGAAATTCATCACTTTATTTGAAGACATAGGGAGTCTTTCTTGAGTAGAGAAAGTGAAACAGAATTCCAAAAACATGTTAGAGCATCAGCCATATTTCCTTTCAAGAAGCTACAATGAATGAAATCAAAAAGAATAAAGACAGGGGTTTTTGCAGCTAATTTTTGATCATCAATCTTACATGAATTTTAATTAGCTACAGCTGCATTTGTCTCTAGACTGGAGACAAATTTGTGATGTCACAAGCACCATGTGGCCTCGTTAGTTTGCCACCATTTCCCACTGTAGTTTTGCTTGCAGCTACAGATCTGTAAAAAGATGACAATCGACATGTTAGCAAGTCTAAGACAGGGGTCTGTATCTTAGTATTTTCTTTCTACAAGTCTGCAAACTTACAGCCACGAAAATGGTGGTAAACTAGCAAGGTCAGCACGTGGTGCTTGTGACATCACATCCTGCTACAATTCATTGCTGAATCTGAGCTTTTACGCCAGTCTAGCAACAAACACAGCTGTAACGTAACTGTTGGAGGATGGAACTCAATTTTAGGAACCATTTAAACTAGGCACTAGCTGGAGATGCTTTTCACATAATAAATCTTAACTACAATATTTGGTCAAACACATTAGGACCTAAAATATGAAAAAAAATGGCTTCTACTGAATATTGTTGAAGTTTACCTTGTGCTATAGGATGGCAAAAAAACTGTAGAGGTGATACTAATGCTAGTGGAAAAAATGTTCAAGATTGTAGGCCTTGATTACATGAATTATGGAAATTATGAGCTAAAGAAAATGAATCCCACACCTGTTTTAGGTACCTTTGTGTAGAGTTGTTTATAAGCAATACTGTTTCATTTTCAACATTGATATTTGTACTGTAGTTTGAGTGACAGCTGAATTATCCATGCTGAGTTTCAGACAATTCTGACCTGTAGCATAGAAAATACAAACTCTAACTCAAGCTTCCTTTTGCCTGCTTTGTTCCCTGCCAGTATCAGGGTTGACTGCACTATATATAGTGCCACAGGCTTAAAGAGTAGAACTTTTGTAATTTTTGTTTCTGTCTTCACCAAATCAGATTCCTCAGGGAACGATCTTCCTTCAAATTACAGTCCCCAAAGCTATGAATCAAGTAACCCTCGGATAGAGATCCCGGAACCTACCCTTCCTCTGTTTTCTCAAGACATTGGACCTGATAAGGAGAGTGATCCTCCCCCTGATGATCCTCCAAACCTTCCTAGGAGTGAGCTTCACCTTGGTGATTTTCCTCTTAATGAGTCCTTTGATCCTCCAGACCCTCCTAGTATAGCTGAGTCCAGACAGGAAAGGAGAAGAAAACAAAGGATGAAGCGCAAGTTCAAAGGTACCTTAACTAGCTACACATTTGTACTTGTCCACAGGAATAGAGAGGTTGCAATATCCATGACTTTTTACAAGAAGCTTTACATTGGTGTACACCTGTAAAGTGTAAAGTACATTGCTATTTTACTTCTTGATGGGGTATAAATGGCTCAATTCTGTATACATCTGGAACAATCTCTTGCTGATCCTTAGTTTATTCTGCAAGACTATTTATTGTCAAAATTTCACAGGGAGGGTTGGGAAACTGGGAATTTTCCCACCCAAAAAATCCCTCTCCTCCAAAGAAATTACTTCATCTGAAGTTTCACATCTCTTAGGTCTTGCTGATACTTATGCCCCCGAATTAGTAGTATGAAACCCTGATAGTTAACTTTGGTGTTAGTCAACTGCCAAATGAAATCGTCCACTGAATTTTTCCAACCATGTAGTACATTGGTGGGAGTTGTCATAGTCAGGAGTGACTACCTCCATTGATGACTCCCAGGTGACTCCTGACTAGGTGTGGTATAATGTATGCTCATGAATTAATGAGACCAGTAGTAACTAACTAGGCTTCACCCTAATATACTAATTTTTACGCATATTTTCTACAACTGAAAATATATGGTAGGAAGCACATTACATACTAGCTCTCGAGCTTGCATTGTATTTAAAGCAGAAGTATGGATTTCAGATGCCAAGGGATCTTTGTCTGAGCTAGCAATGCTGAATTTAGTAGCGAAATTTTAATTGTTAAAAATAATTCGCAGGTGATTCAAAAAAATAAGAAATAAACACATCAAGAAATTTTCTGCAAAATTTTCCCAATTTACGGTTTTATGTTTCGAGCAATTGCTGAATAAGCTACCACGAAATTATGCCCATTATGCTCAAGTTATGGTCACAATTTATTGAAATTTGGTTGCCCAAAAGTATATTAGTTGTAGATTTATCTTTTTTCGGTCAGTTAGTCACAAACTATACACATGACTAGTCAGTGGCAGTTGTATTGGAGTAGGAGTGATAACTTTATAAGGATTGATCTTGTTAAGATTGATAATGCACATTCCCAGACAGTTGCTCCCAGAAGGTTATCTTTGAGTGATTGCTTACACTGCATGCATAGGGACTTTACTTACTATTTTAATATTCTAGCTTTATGCCTGATGGTAGGGAGTACCTATTATGCTCAAGATTATGCCAGTATATTAAGTTCGAGCCTAGTAGTAACACCAACTATGAGATACTGGGGTAAGGTGCCCAAACTTGTGTGCTGTATTATATAGATAGTGACGTAAAATGGGCATGGCTAGGCTGGTTATTTCTGGGGCACTACAGTCCACCATTGTCTGGCTGCTTTGGGAATGAGATGGCAGTGGTGGTTTCTTTTTACTTCTTAAGAAGTACCCATCTTAATTGCACAGCCAGGGCCGGATCCAGGATTTTTAGATAGGTGGGGTTGCAGGACTAGGAGCACACACACACTGGGCCATGGGGAAGGGTCAAGAAAGAACAAGTTATTTGAAGGATCCATGTTGGCTTCACTTGCAGGCTGCCACTTCTTGAGCATTTGCTTCATAATGCACAAATTTGGATCCAAGAAGTCCAAAATTTTCCCCAAATTTCCCTAAATGGCACATATTTGTGTGCATTATATGACAGCATGAGTATAGGCAAAGGTGTGAACCATCTCAAAAATTGCTAGCTAGCTATTACACTCAAACTCTGAAGTGACACATGCAAGGTCACAGGTGTTCATGAAGGAAATCACAGTTAGTATGCACTGAGTTATCTAATGTGTGACCTTGCAAATGAAAGCCAAAGTGTTCCAAAATTTAAAGTGCAAGTTCACAGGTGTGAAATAAGGAAGTCTCAGTTAGTATCCACTAAGTTATCTAATGTGTGAACTTGCCAAACATATACATAGACTTGACCATAGCCTTAGATTATGATGGCAGTAGTAACCACATTAGTTAAGTTAGTTCATAATATGTTCCTCTAATTATACTACTTTAGAGCAGAAACACAAGAAAATAGATACGGCTAAGCAAGTAGGCATGATCAAATTGCATTAGCTATTATAGCTAGTGTATCATTTCATAGCTTGGGAACAAAGGGGGGGGGGGGGTTGCAACCCCCTCAACCCCACCCCTGGATCTAGCCTTGACAGCATTAGCAATGAAAATATAAAAATGGGTGTGGTTATGGGAGTGGTAGTAGGAGACCCACTATTAAGAAGTACCCTTTAGAAAATCCTGGATCCGCCACTGGATGGGGGATCTCAACTTCACCCCTGGATCCAGGGATCCAGCCATGTGCTTGTTATAAGATGCCGCCATGTTGGTGTATAGGTGAAGGGTGTGTCTATGAGTATGAAGTGTCTGCTACAAGTCAACTCTGACTTCTTTTTAGTGTTAAAACATAATCTAACACACCAGCAACAGGACTCCTAAAGGCAAACTAGTACATTTCCCCTATGCCATGTACACCAATATGGACAAGTCCAACGTTATAGAAAGCCACACCTATTGCAACCTCTCTATAGGAACTAAGGAGACAGAAATATCATACTGTCTGGAATTCATAGGCTCCAGCAGATTATGCTCAGATTTATACACAAGATTCTATTCTCAGATTCTCACTCTAGCCTATTATTCTTTCAATTGTACCCATTATTCCCAAAGACTCTCTTATACATAGCTATGGCAACAGGGCTGGATTTGGATTATTAAATAGATGGGGTTGCATTACTAGGGACACACACTGGACTATGGGGAAGGGTGTGGGAAAGGGCATATATGGCATGGGAATTATTTGGAGGACCATGTATGTTGGCTTCACTGATAGTTTGCCACATTTTGAGCTTTTAAAGTTTGTGCATAAAATTGAATAATCCAAGTAGAGTAGTCTCCTATACCATAGATACATTTGTGTATGGTGTTACATTCCTGTGGGTTGTTATAAACTAATGGTTTGTAACCTCAATACATAATCAAACCACGATAATAACATTGAGCTGCATGCCTATACCAACTATCCCTAATAATGTAGCAGTTATTTTTGCTGGCTTCTTCAAGCTTCTTCTTCAATCTTGTTCAGCTTCTTGCCCTATTCCACCACCTCTAAATGGCATGTGTGGTCAGTCATATGCTAGCATTTGTGTAGGTAAGGGGTGGACCACACCAAAATTATGACATCTTTGAAGTGACATATGCATGGAAATCAGTTTTTATGTACTAAGTTATAAAATGTGTGTCCTTGAAAGTGCAAGTCACTGTTTCTTACCACTTTGATGAAGTATGAAGTATATATAATTATTATGAAGTATTATTATTGTCAAAGTAGAAATGCACATGACCAAGCAAGTAGGTATGGTCAAAATCACTGTGCACCATTTTAGGGGAGTGGGGGCCAACCACCCCCCCCCCCCCGAATATGTTAGGGAAAGTCCAACTTTTGAACTTTGTGGATGTCACCATCTTATTCACCCATAATCTCGACTGTGGGGTGTGTTGGGGTGTGCCAAATTAAACAGCTGTGGGTCCCTTTCCATAGGAGCTGCTGAGTCAGTTTGGGGAGTCCAAAACTCACGGATTTTCACCTGCTGAGCAATATGTATTGATATATTTCCACTAAGTTGTGGTTAATATGGGTACATCCTTGCTGATATCTATTAATTAGTGTGTCATTGATATTTTGTTTGTAGCTCCTCCACTCAGCTTAAGAAATGTTGTTGCAGTCCTAAACAAACTTTCGTGGAGCCGTGTTGGTGAAATACTGAAAATCCCCGAGACTAAGTTAAATACTATCGAAGACGAGTGTGATACGGATGAGGAAAGACTTTTAGCCACTGTTAATTATTTTTTATTAAATGATCCGAATGCGTCCTGGAGGAGACTTATACGTCGGCTTGACATGTATAGCCATTCAGATATAGCAAACAGGATACGGAAGTATGCAGAGAAACTAACAGGTTAGTGAGAGCTTCAAACATATTGACATATGTACATGAATAGGTTGCATGTGCAGTTAAAACATTGCTGCTGTTCTGTTCCACAGGACTCAGTTGTATTATCTCTAATCTCCATGACGTTTTACATAATTACATAATTATATCTGCTGAGTCAGCTATATCATTGTAACTACTTGACTGCTGCACATGCTGAGATCCATGCCCAGTTAATAAGAGTAGAGACTCAAAGTCTGTAGTACATGTAACAAAGTTTAATTTTTTGCTTGTCAATTTCATTGCACTATTACATTCACTCTGACCCTTGAAGTTAATGAGTTATGTATGTAACTCTTTACTGGTATAAAATAGAGTCTTATAGTAGCCACCATTAGAACCAACATGTATATAATCAGCTCTCTGCTGATGTCTGAAATCAGTCTGGAATCAACAAAGTAATACTGTAGTTCCAGAAATTTCCAAGTTGAAATATTTCACATTTTTATTTTTTAATTTCGGAAACATTATATACAGCATCCAAAAATTTTCAACAATGAATTGTTATTGCATCCAGATGTGCGTGAATTAGAGTTCGACTAGTTACTGCATGTATGTATGTAATGGCAGAGTCCGTGGCTGAGTCACAATGTGAGATGGATTCCTGCATCAGAGGCTATCATGAATACAGAGCAATATGGACAGCAGCTATTGGAGAGTCTCTTTGTTGTATTAGGGGAGCCTACTAATACAATAGATCAATACACTGTTGCTGTAATTAGAAGTGGACTAGTTGTTGGACATTTGCCTAAGAAGATTTCAAGAGTTTGCTCACTTTTTTTGAGGAGAGGAGGTACCATATATTGTATAGTCACCAACACCAGGAGATATTCCACAGACCTCCCTCAAGGTGGATTAGAGATCCCCTGCACTTTGCATTTTGAAGGGATCAATTCTTTGAGAAGACGCTTAAAAAATGCATGCCCAATCTCAATTCATAATCAGTACTTAAATCATTGTTTTCATCTGCTAAAATTATACCGTACAGTGGTTTTTTTATATTTCGTTAATCATCAAAGGACAATACAGATGAAGAATTACGGTAGTCTTTTATTCAGTATGGTATGATTATTTTTGCGCATGTAAAACAATATCTACGGACTTCGATTCACAGCTGCTTTTTCACTGGCTTGCATACTATTCTTTGCCTTCATTTCTTCAGGTATAGCCCTCTTCGCAATCGTGGCGACTTCTTAAGTGATGGAATCTAGCTAGCTAAGAAAGTGGACCAGAAAGTTATGTAAGTTACATATAGTGCATGCTGTAGTTGAATGTACGAACGTCTACATGTGGCTAAATGGTGGTTTTATATTGGAAATAGAAAAATTTTCGATAGACTGATTACTGAAATTACCGAATTTTTATTCCCACCAAGATTATCCCGCTGTAAGGTACACATTAAGTACATCAATCAATCACCGTTCACATCCACTTCTTCTATCTCTGAATCTTCCACACCAAGTGCTTTATTGTCAATATCAAGTGCTTGACATATTCCAGCTTCGTTCACTATGAATGACGGATTATCAGCAATGTGCTGAACTGTCTTGACAAGCCATTTGGCACCAAGTTCTTTCATAGCTGGTAAACATAGGTCAGCAGGTTCCAATCTTGATCCAACTGCTCTGCTATATGACTTGAATACCAGTCTTGAAATTTTCGCTGAAGAAAATCCTTCACAGGCTTATTAACAGAGAGGTCCATTGGCTGTAATAAATCTGTGGTATTAGCAGGCAACAAACAAACATGAATCAAATTCTCTTCAAGAATAGCATTAACATATGGAGTGATTTGACCTTTAAAATTATCCATAATCACAAGGGCAGACTTGTCTTCCCCCAAATTGTCTCTTTGCTTTTCAACATATGGAATGATTATGGCTTTGATGTATTGAAACATCGTTTCTTCATTTGACCAATGTTTGGGTGAATGTGTAATATCCCAGTCACTTGGAAATTGAAATGGGGGTGTTGAATGGGGGTGACAACGGTTTGTCTTGACAGTGGAAGTGACATCATTTAGAAATTCAAATGTGAAAAATTGGCAACACTAAATTTGTTCTTTGTTGTGGTGGCTTTTCACTGGACAAATTCCATCCACACAAGAAGTGAATTTGCCCATGGTCTGTAGCCACCAAACTCTTCTAACTTGAACTTGTCATATGCCATCACAATACCTCGAGCAGCAGCAACAACAATACATGCAGATACAACACCTCCAGTTTCTCTCAGTTTCAGCAAATATGCTTGCACAACCATTGTCATAGGGTGGAATGTCCCCCTCTTAGAATGACCCGGGGGTCATTTTACCCTAGGGTGAAGTGACCTGGGGTCACTCTAACCTAGGCTGGAATGACCCCCCTGGGTCACTCAGCCCTAGGGTATATTGACCCCTCTAGGATGTAGTGACCCCCTGGGTCACTTTGCCCTTTGGTATAATGACCCCTCCCTCCCCGTCTCTACATAGGATGTGGAATTAGACAATCAAATCAATTATTTTGGTGAACATCAAAACCACTTGATACTTTTTTTTTCTTCCATGCTGCTGCTGGTGCTGTGACACATTGCTTATGAAACCACTGAGTCTTGGCATGAGCTGCAACTGATCATTTTCCATATTCAGTTACAAATAAATCTCACTGCCGAACTTGAGCTTTTTTCTGGTTTTTCTGCTGTGGAAATGATGTCAGTGCTGATTTTCTAACAGTTGAAAAGATGCTTCCGAAACTTGTGTAATATATGCAACAGAGCAAACAATCACTGCCATTACCCTGAATTTTTGTACATTGACGAAACATATATCCAGTGGAGTAGGAATAGGAAATTTATCGGGGGGAGGGGGGCAGGGACAATAATAAGTTAATCACAGTAATAGCAACAAAATTCAATCCTTGGTCTTACTTTCAATATACTCATATTTGGGGGGGGGGGCAGTGCCTCTCCATCTATAGTATTGGGGGCAGTGGCCCCCCTGCCGCCCCTCTCCCCCCATTCCTACTCCACTGTCTGATATCATAAATATAGTCTCGCGGGCCAATCCTTTACCAAAATACACCTCCCGCCGCGCTGATATCAACGGAAACTGTTGATATTAAATTAGCCAGGGGCTGCTAAAAAAACTATAAAGAAATATTGTTCTATGATCATGAAGTGCTGAATACTTATTAGAGCATGCGCAACTCACATGTACACTTTACTTATGTGGGGGTCACTTGACCCTGAGGGGGGTCATTTAACCCTAGATTAGAGTGACCTCAGGGTCACTACACCCTAGGGTAGAATGACCGGGGGTCACTATACCCTCCGACACCGTATCTAAATAGTCCCCCAGCAAAAGTGGCCTACCACGCTTTCTTTCGGGAAGCTCATCCACTCATTATTATCTGTTTTCCGTTTCTCTCTCACACTTTCAAGGTAGTCCTTGATCGAGATGGTACTACTGTTGATTTTCACCCTCAACTTTCAAGAGAAATGTGCAGCAGCTGCTGAAACTCCATGCTGACTGCATATCTGCCCATATCAGCACAATCCTTAGGACTATATTAATAGAATTGTCATCTTTTCCCTGAGCTAGCTTAGCTACGTACCTACGTAAGTATATACTTCATATATGGACCACGTTTTTTCTGTTTCTTAGCTTCAGCCATCACTTTGTCCACTTCCTTATTAGCGAGCACTACTGCCCTCAAGGTTATAATGTTGGATAAAGATCCACTGGGGCTTGGAAGTCCATCCTTAGCCTTGAAATACTTCCCTAAAGACATGTCTCGAGTATGTCAGAGCCACGTGTTACCATAATTTCAATTTTCATACAAATATAATTTCTGGTAAGTAGCAATTTCGGAATACTTCCAACTTCCAAAAATAGTTTTGAATTCTTCTGGAACTACAGTAACTAGTATCAATACTCTAAGTGCTAAGTAGATTTTTTCTAGATCTTGGGGTTAGTAGGTGAATGCACTGCACATATAGAAAGAGAGCAAAGAGCATTATAGAAATGTAACAGTCACTGAAAGGACAACATAGAGGTTCCATGTAACTGATGTAATGTATGGAAATGAGTTGTCTCACATAGCAAGCCTCTTGATTGCAACACTGAGATCACTAGCATATGTTAGGAAAGGCTATCGTATCGTAGAGGTTTTGTCCATAGGACCAGAAGGGGTGTGATTAAGTGAATTAGACTCTTGCTCTCTAATACAATTTCTTTCTTTTTTCTTGGCTAGCAATAATCATGCAATAATGTGAACAAACTACGTATAGTAGTAAGAGACTTGCTGTATTCTATATTCTGGGGGAAAGTTTAGTATTATTTTGGACAACATCTAGGGGAAGTTTCCCCTATGCCCCCCCCCCCCCCCCCCTTATGGTTAGTTAGACACAAGAATTAGGTAGTTTGAGGTTTCCATGCAATGGTTAACAGTGACTTCTAAATATTTGACTTCATAACTTCCCCTCCAAGTCGAAAATCCTCTTATCTGTATGCTTTGGTACATTATGAAAGAGCCAACTTTGGAAAAGTTGGACCATCCACAGCTACTTTAATTAGGTATTGTGTCTCTGAGAGTTTGAGTTGAGCATTTGCATGTGATGATTATTTTACATATACACCATAGAATATGTGGTTCATGATTGGAAGACTGTCAGTTCAGCAGACTAGATCCACCCTTACATGCTCTTACCTGTACAGAAACTATTATGTGTGTCTATAATTGATTTTGTATTTAAAATCATTGAGTGGGAAATGGGAGTGGTTATGGGAGGAGTATTTTAGTTCCTCCTCAAAGAAGAATCATATGCCTTCATTTTTTTCTAGATTCACCTACTGAGCATACAAAGTCACAAAAATGGCATACAGTATGAGTGCAAAATTTGTTTACTGTGCAATGAAGACATGTGAACTTGACAGAACCCATTTTTTGCATGTTAGTGATGCAACCATGGTGCTTGACTAGTACTGTAAATTCTGTGTGTATGTCTTATCTGAGGTAATAGAAGTGTTTATGTCCTCCCTAGACCCCAGCCTCACCACTCACAGTTTGCTGGCTGCTCTGGACACTGTGAGGAATGCAAAGAACATGGGTATGACTAGTATTGGTGACTTGGAGGAAGTACTTCAAATACCATCTCCTAAGAGGAAGGAGATGAGATCACAACATTCTGCAGAGGTTGATTATCGCTATCATCTAATCGAATATTATCTAAAAAGTCATGAGTGTGCTGGGTGGAATCACCTGGCTGGGAGACTTCTCTATTATGAACAACACAACGCTCTTGAGAGAGTGAAGATGAATGTTACTGCTGATAAAGGTAGGTGTGTCGTGTAGATAACACATACTAAGTGAGGCAAGGGTGAGTATAAACATTTTTCACTCATACGAAATATATCCACCACTACCAGAGTGTCCATAGTCCAAAATACACTTTTCCTAATTAAGTATGGGGTTTTTTTAAAGATCCCTCTCTGCCCCTTAAAATAATAATTACTTAATGTGTCTTAAAATAGTAATCCTGAAAAGGAGACTATCTTCCCTTCCATAACTAAATGTATGTAAATTGGGATTCATTACACAGTCACAACTTTGCTTTGAATTAAGTGCACATGACAGTAAGTGTGTGTGGTTACTTTTTTCTCACACAAGAATGCCAATACGCATAGTCCACCCTCTATCCAAAAATCGTGTATGACAGTGTGTCCACCACTATGTGGAGGTCCCAGTGTGTCCACCACTATGTGGAGGTTCCAGTGTGTCCACCACTACGTATGTGGAGGTCCCAGTGTGTCCACCACTATGTGGATGTCCCAGTGTGTCCGCCACTATGTGGAGGTTCCAGTGTGTCCACCGCTATGTGGAGGTCCCAGTGTGTCCACCACTCCACCACTATGTGGAGGTTCCAGTGTGTCCACCACTATGTGGAGGTTCCAGTGTGTGTGGAGGTCCCAGTGTGTCCACCACTATGGGGAGGTCCCAGTGTGTCCACCACTATATGTGGAGGTCCCAGTGTGTCCACAACTATGTTGAGGTCCCAGTGTGTCCACCACTGTGTGGAGGTTCCAGTGTGTCCACCACTGTGTGGAGGTTCCAGTGTGTCCACCACTATGTGGAGGTCCCAGTGTGTCCAGCACTATGTGGATGTCCCAGTGTGTCCACCACTATGTGGATGTCCCAGTGTGTCCACCACTATGTGGAGGTCCCAGTGTGTCCATCACTATGTGGATGTCCCAGTGTGTCCACCACTATGTGGATGTCCCAGTGTGTTCACCACTATGTGGATGTCCCAGTGTGTCCACCACTATGTGGATGTCCCAGTGTGTCCGCCACTATGTGGAGGTTCCAGTGTACTTGTATATAGCAGTGGAATTGATGTGTATGTGTTGTCTACTCATAATTATGTTCATTTGGAGGAAATGTGTTTAAGTTTTGAAAACTACATAAATGTGGTCTGTGGCATGTAGTGTTGTTGGTCAAATGTAAACAGTCTCTATGGCATGACATCTTGTAACTATACATTCCTATTTGACATTAAGCATGCATGCCATTATGGATATCCCAGGGTTGCAATTGTAATGTGTATAAGGAAGAATCTTAGGCTTTTGGGGAAGAGTTAGTACGTAGGGGATGTCCCATTCAGCCAAGAAAATAAGCAATCAGGAAGTTACGCAATAGTAGCGTAGTGATCGAAATAACAACCTGACACGACATTCTAATCAAGTATATCAGGTACATGCATAACACCAGTAAAGGCATGTAGTCTTAGTGTTCACAATGCGAAGTCATCCTGACCAAAGTGGACTTCAAATTTCAGCTCTACAATGCTATACATTCCTATTTGACATGAACTTTCACATTCTCCCAGTCTAACATAATGTACTGTTGCCTCTGTATTACTTTTTTTCCTGATGCAGTGCATTGGTTTTCAGTAAATCTAACCAAAAGTTATTTTTAGTGTTGATACAATATTTAACAGTTCCCATTGGTTGGTTATTTCCACTAATTCATCAGTAAATTTTGAGAGAGGAAACCCTACTGTGATTACCCCTGTTAAAGCTGCTGAATTGAAGACAATTTATATATCTCAAATTAAAGAACTCTATTCGTTGCTCGAGGTTGGGGCTATAACAGATGGTGACTTTCAAAAAGTATTTTAGAACTGATGGATAAATTGTAAGGCTATGTTGCTTTTGATATTACCATACATTCCAATCTTAGCACCCACTAAGATTATGGAGCAAGCAATTGCTTAAATGGAAAGAATAAATTAGGGGTCTTAATTTGTTATGCACTATTCTATTTAAGAACTGCTTTCTCATGGTGGGTTTTACCCAAAACTGGCAAGATCTAGACTAGCTGTAATTTGAAATGATCCTGCAACTTCAGTCTGGTCATAATGCTACGTCAGAATATCAGTCTCTAAAAATATATTATTGCATATAACCTGCATGTTTAATATAATTTACACAATCTAATGGAGTAATTGAAGCAAATGCTTCAGCGAATATGATTCTAGGTGTGTTTGTGGATTGATAACTTAGTTCATTATCTCTAAGATATGACTTCACTTGACTAAATGCTTCCTCAATGGGGTTCAAGTCAGGGGAGTAAGGTGGTAAAAATTGTACTAAAGCACCAGTGGCTGAAATCAATTGAGTTACTGCTTCTACATGGTGGATAGATGCATTATCAAGTATGACTACAGAACAGGGATTGTCGCCACCATCAAATGGAAGTAGTATAGGAAGTAAGCACCGTTGTACAAAAATTCATGAAAAACATCCGAGTTCACATTTCCCTCTGCAATATAAACATCTTCTATTCCCCGAAAAGTCAGTATCCCTATGGCTGACAACCTCTTACCATATAAAGTAAATTAGTGGGAAACAGGTGTCATGCCTTGAAGACCATATCCATATTTACGTATTGTATTACGGTGGTTTGATCCTGTTTCATCGATGAAAATTAAATTTTTGGGGTTAAATTCCATTATTTCAGAGATATATTTTGCTCTCTGAACATCACACCTTTGTCTTGCTACTTTTCTATCTAGTCATACCCAGTCTTTTGATGGTACGGCAAATAGTAGCACAATCATACCGGGATCCTGTTATATGTAACAGCTTTTGTTATATCTCACGAAGATACATGCTGGGTGTACTCAGCAGCGTCTCTAAAATGGTGATTTCCTCAAACTCACTCATTTGTGGTAATGGACCATGCCTTTGGCATTCAGGTGATACATCCTAAGTTGTATAAAAAAGATAGATGTATCTCTCAATTGACCTGATGTTTACATACAGTTCCCTAGAAATCTCTTTTATTCTCTTCTTTTGTAGAAGATACTTCCAAATTATCCGCCATCTAAGGTCTTTTGAGTATCCTTTTGGCATTTTGACTGCTTCTTGTACTGTACAGTAGTTATTTTGAATTTGAATTCTGAGCATGCTCACCTGTGTCTGCTAGCTAGATAGTACATACAGTGTACACAAGGGCTATGGTACTACTGAATTTCACTACACTATATATATTGGTGTCTTAAAATTCATTCTTGTTTGCAGTTAAAATTTGCTACTGAATGGAATGGGAATTTCTGCAAAGTGCAGATTTTAGCTGCCGAAACCAAATCATGCACTACAAGTAGAAGTCCTGGGTTCCTGGGTTAGAAGTCCTGAGAACATAGTTTCTTACAATTATATGATGTAAATCTGGGCCATGGGGACCATGATAATTTTAGTAATTATTAAACAAGTTCAACATAAAATTATAACCCTGATTATGCATGAGATTCACAGATCTATTTCTATTCAGCTTACTACATTGTTGATTTAGTTGTCACAACTTTTGTATTAGCATTTTGCAATGTGACAAGCAACTTGCAAACTCTGTATGTGTTGTCTACTCATAATTATGTTCATTTGGAGGAAATGTGTTTAAGTTTTGAGAACTACATAAATGTGGTCTGTGGCATGTAGTGTTGTTGATCAAATGTAAACAGTCTCTATGGCATGACATCTTGTAACTATACATTCCTATTTGACATTAAGCATGCGTGCCATTGTGGATATCCCAGGGTTCCAATTGTAATGTGTTATAGGCTTTTGGGGAAGTGTTAGTACGTAGATGTCCCATTCAGCCAAGGAAATAAGCAATCAGGAAGTTACGCAATAGTAGTGTAGTGATCAAAATAACAACCTGACACGACATTCTAATCAAGTATATCAGGTACATGCATAACACCAATAAAGGCATGTAGTCTTAGTGTTCACAATGCATAGTCATCCTGAAGAAAATCTAACCAAAGTGGACTATATTAATATGCCCAAATTTCAGCTCTACAATGTTATACATTCCTATTTGACATGAACTTTCACATTCTCCCAGTCTAACATAATGTACTGTTGCCTCTGTATTACTTTTTTTCCTGATGCAGTGCATTGGTTTTCAGTAAATCTAACCAAAAATTGTTTTTAGTGTTGATACAATATTGTAACAGTTCCCATTGCTGACTGGTTGGTTATTTCCACCAATTTTATTAAAGTACTACTTACCTGATGACTATCCATTAACTTTCACACGTGAAATATACCACAATACAATTTAGTAAGCAACCACAAAATTAAGTGAGTGATTGTTCCAGGAAATTCCGTATACTTTTACGTGTTCACTTGCGTTTCACATCCATATGGAGTATCTATATTATCTATGGCCGCTGTAGAAAACAATCTAGCTCAATTACAATTGGAGCATGTGCATTATGCACACACACATATGGCACCATACATATGCCTGGGGCATTTTGTATTGTAGACATATATATATTACAATTTCAATGAGTCATGACCTGAGAGTCAGCTCACTCACTCTACTCACTCACTTAATTAAGATATCTGTAATTTAGGTCCTTATTTATAGGAATTATGTAATCTGTACGGCATATCTGATTATTGTATATGACCACATGAATTCTTTTGCCAACGGATACAGTTGTTAGTACAACTGATAGTAATTTTGTTTGAGTGATTTTAGTCCACTGAGGTCCCAGTGTACTTTTAAATAGCAGTGGAATTAATGTGTATTACACAGAAGATACTTTTTGTGCTCTGTGTTGTTTCCTGCCCATATATTAGCTAGCATATATTCATTTGTTAGACAATAACATGAGTAATTGCCTTTGATATAATGAGGTAACTATCATGTAGTAACCACTTGTTCAGCATACAAGTGATCAGGTATCTAAGTGTCACTCACTGTCATGATCTAACCTATACATAGGGGAAAATGTTGATGACTGTCATAAATACCGTAGATTGTCAGTGGTATCTTGTGTGGTTGGTCGGGTATAAACAATCTCTATGGCATATATCTGTTAGTTCTGACTTGATCCATCGTATTGCTATTGGTCAAGAATATCTAGGCAAGTGTGCTTTAATTTTCATTTCATAGTTTCTTTGTTTTCATATGATTTCCTTGTTTGGATGACTATTTCACCTTTTTGTATTCAATGAAGATACCTGATGGAGGTTTTAATATATGGGAATTGTGATATTTTGAACATTCAAATAGCAATTATTAAAGGGGGTGGTTAGATTGTTCCTATCTGTTTCATTAAAGTGGCATAAGCTTCTCTATAGTCATGGCTATGAGATACTGTATATGGAAATGGTGCATACCTACATCAAGGTCAGAGCATGCATACTACAACAGGGGTCAAAGGTCGGATATCTAATGTTGGTGGCAATCTTCAAACTATAGGAGTTCAGTTTTTCTTCTTTTCTTTTTGTGTATTTGTGTAAGAATATTATTAAAGGTGTCATATCTATCACTCCATTGATTCTTTTGCCAACAGATACAGTTCTTAGTACAACTGATTTTTTCGGAGGGTTTTTTTGTGTTTTTTCTATTTTACACTTAAGTCCAATTATGCACTCCTTGTTGAGTGTACATATGGCTAGAGGGTGTGAACCAGGATAGGTAAGGTTGTGCATCAGTGTGTGTGTGTGTGTGTGGGGGGGGGGGGGGGGGGGGGGGGGGTAAAAGCTGAAAGTTTATGGAAGGCATTATTTCATTATTATTATTATTGAAATGTGCAACACAAGTCTTTTTATGTCAAAGCAATTCCCACTATATACAGTACCTGTCATTCATCTCTTGATGTTAACACTAAGTGCATGCATACACCTCATATTGTCTTTAGAGCATAAACTATAGTTGACTGAAGTAATACATGCTCATACTATTTCCATTTGTTCCTGTTACTTGTTGAATGTACTTGTTCAGTTGCTCAGCTCATGTTTTATTCTCTATGTTCTCTCCCACAGACCCCTCCCTCACCCTCACTAATCTCACTCAGCTGCTGGAGGATGTGAGGGATTTGGTTTTTGTGACTGGTAATCTAGACATCCCCTTCTCAGTGTATAATAGTATTACAACACAACAGTCCAGTGAGTCTGAAGGTAGGAAGGCTTTTTGGGAGTGGTACCTGAACAACCACCCATGCCCTTCATGGCGTCACATTGCTAATGCTCTGTATAAGAGTAAGGAGCATGGAATGCTAGAAGTGTTGAAGAGTCGCTACCTTAAAGGTGAGTGTGGTTCTCTGTGATGATTACTGGAATGGTTGATTTGCATGTGTCCTGTCCCCAACTATGTAAAAACATCATCCTATATGCCACTGTTATTAATTAAATTTGTTCTCTCATAATCGATTGTTGTTGTTATTGTTGTTGTTGTTGTGATTGTTGTTATTTTTGTTTGTTTTAATTAATTGGGTAGATGATATGAATATCGTGTATTAGTCATCGCAAGAAGTTACATATAAAATACAATATTCTTTTGCCAGAAATATTATTAATTCAGTGTATTTTCTGCTGGTATTTAAGCCACTCTGTTCTTAGGAAAGGAACCATTTGTAGTAGAAAATGGTAGTCCTTATGAAGAGATGCAGTCTTGCTGATATAGCTACTTACATTCAAGAAGGAGCCTTCAACAAGAAAACAGTGTTCTAGCATACTCCAGTGACAGTTGATAAAATTCTTTCTCTGTGTACCTATCTCAGTTTTATAGGCAGAGCTGTAACAAGTACAGCTTGGACATGAAGCTGGTTGCCAAAATTTGTCAGCTGATTCAACCTGTGCCTAATTGCTTCAACCAGTTAGCAGACATTGCGGTTATAGTGACTACTTCAGCTTCAAGGTTGGATAAGCAGTGCTTCTACATAGCAGAGGGTCATCACGGGCTCTAACTGAGCTACATTAAACATCTTTACATACTAAGTGCTTAATGTGAGACGATCGGTCATTTTCCGAGGGCCATATTTTTTGTATGTTGTCCCAACAAGAATGGATTAACAAATCTACATGAGGTCTTTACCATATGCAGGGTAACTTACCATGACAGTAGCAATAAATTTGAAGGCTCTCAATATACTGCTCTGAAAGCCTTGCAAATCGGCAGAAAACAGCTATTGGGCCTCTGAATACCTTCTTATCAGACTATGCAGATTAACTCATTAACAGCATTACATAACCACATACCTCAATATCTACAACACATTACAAGCATGCATGACACTTTTACAAGCTATTTGAAATAGGATTACAAGAAGATACGAAGACAACAAGATGTCAGTCTAGGTGAATCTGGTTCTCTGTGATGATTACTGGAATTATTGATTTGCATGATAGCCTCCCCAAGGAAGTGTTATTAAAGGAAGTTTTAATTGGTTCTCGATTATCGTTATTATTGTTGTTGTTATTATTGTTATTGTGATTGTTGTTGTTAATATTTGTTTTGATTCATGGGGTAAGTTGTATGAATGTCATATATATTTGACATCTGCTATGGCTAGAATACTGGCAGGAAGTTGAAGAACTCTTGCTGTTTTGCTACAACAAAAATTAATGACCAATTTCCTATGGCCATAAACCAAGGATTTGCTAAATTCATGAATGATTTGCTAAATTCATAAATTCATGAAGAATTCTGAGGCCAATCTATTTATAATCCAGCTAAGCCTAAAATCTTGATAGCTTTACTATCTAACGATAGGCAGCTCCGATACTATCTGCTGCTAGGCTAGCAAAGCGTAGTAACACTCGAATTCAGTGGCAGCTCAATGCCTCTTCTCTTTGTTAGGCCTAGTTGGTCATGTGCTCGTGCATGGTTGTAGCACCAATTCGTCATGGTGATGTATGTATTTCCTTGGACTCACGGGTTTCTATGGTCTTGCGATATTTTCGAGTACCAGGCCCTCCACAATCATAATTGAAAAAGAGGGCCGGGGGACAAGGCTAATCATGATAAATTTTTGATTTTGATTTATTTTCAGGGTCATTAAAATTAATCACATGACATTTAATTACCTTGTACAAAATGGAGTAAAAGGTAATTACAAGTATAAGCTGTAACAAAGAAAATAAACAAATTAAAAGCATGAATTATTATTTAAGGGTGCAGGCACATAGTAACCAAGGCATGCGCTAGTACTAGCACTAATTAACCACAAACACTACCGCGCTAAAATAACAGATAGTAAACACAATAGCAGCTGCTGCTTTGGCACATATAAAATCCATGCTAGCATGAATAATGAACAAGTCATTGCAACTCAGGAACTATGCATGGGAATGGGCCAATATTTTGCATATGGCAACTACTTGATAAGGTCTAAAAAGTTACATTTTGCTTTAGTTTATAGCTAGTACAGAATGTGCAGGACACTAGATCCTATATGGATAAATTAAAAAGTAAAATGTGAATTGATAAAAACTAAATGTAATTTTTATGGCAATAAGTATAAGAAGCTGTATATCAAAAATCAGCCATTGATTCCAAGTGGTCATTGAGATGTAACGCAGTTTACCTTGAGAATGGAATCAGTCATAACATCAGTCATTTTGATTGGTCCTCCTTTATTTTTTGTGTATGTGGTACTATTCTGATACTTAATAATGTGGTGCAAGTTAGAAATTTCTATCATGAATAGTTTTTAAGTTAATTTTCCCTAGCAACCATGCGTGGGCGGAGTGTGCCTGCACCCTTAAACTGAAAATTTCCCAATTTATGGTAGCTACTTACATTCAAGAATGAGCCTTCAACAAGAGAACAATGTTCTAGCATAGCTGTACTACTCCACTGACTGTTAAAGATCGATACTCTGCATATCTAATTCATGTTTTTATATCCAAATAAGACAAGTCCAAACTTTATTAGCTGATTCCACAGTCTTCTGTGCCTAATTGCTTCAGCCAATTAACAAATATTGTGGTTATGTTTGACTACTTCAGGTTCAAAGTTGGATGAGCAGTGCTTGTAGGATGCTATAACTGAGCTAGATTCATTTACAAGTAAAGGGAAAATATCTATTCTGAATAAAGAAGGAAAGTTAGGGGTGGCCGTGTGTGATTCAAAAAGTTCAGCAACAAGAGAGTAGGATAAGATAATATAAAGGGAGTGAAGTAGCTCGTAGTTTGGCTTACTTGACTGAAGTTCGCTCTCTTAACAGCATTACATAACCACATACCTCAACTACAAGCACATTACAAGCTTATATGTACATGACATTTTTTAAGCTATTTTATGAGGACCCCAAGTGGCATCAACCAGGCCCAAATTTTTGTGAGGTAGAATTAGTGAAAAAAAAAGTTTTCTGCACTAATTTTCATGAATTCCATACCCAACAAAATTTCGCACTATACGATAATGGAACTTCAGCACAATAATTATAATTTATTAGCACTTTGTTGGCTACAGCAGAATTTGCTATAAGAATCAAAGTAGTTTGAACAGAGTCACTTAATATGGAAGCCGAGAAGGGCACTTTTTCCGCGTAAACCGAATAACTTTTTATATGTTCCACCTGATCGGCTGGATAGTGTGACTACTACCTTTAGGCGAAGTTACCTTCACATATCACATAAATAATTATGATTTGCATTAATCATACCCACCAGACTTCCAGCAAGTTTTCTTCTCAAGTGAATAACCTCTGCCTTCAAGCAACACTGACCTCTTTCAGTTTTGCTTGATCGACCACATACCCATTATTTAACTGGGTATAAGTTACGTATGAGCTCACTTTACTTACCCGAGTAGCCAATCACTTAATGAGTGATGAAAGAGTGATGTAGGCTGGAGTACAAAGTACGGAAACAAGGTGTACTGCATTTGAGAATTGACAAACCCTACATCGCTGCATGGACTGCCTTTGTCACTGTGCTCTGCTAACTGTCATGAAATTGACATAAACCCTACATCGCTGCTGCCATATTATCCTTTTTGGCTACACCTTGCAGTGATGTAGGGTTTATGTCAACTCTATGTCCAATTGGGCAGTCTGTGCCATCCCTAGCTACTTATCGTACTCTCTCATACTTTACTTAAATTTTTTTTCAGTATTTTCAAAAATTCCTGTCAAATTAAAAAATACTAATGAGTCGATATGGTGGGAAAGCACTACATTCATAATAGCATATCTCACCTGAACTATGATAACATGCATGTGTGACAGTTGAGGGTAGAAATCAAGCTTCATTCACGCTTTCTACTATTGAAAAAAAGTTTGAAAGGCAGAAAATTTTGACAAAAGTAAACTTTGACTAAAACGTTGGGCTTGTCCCCAGAAAATAAAAGTAGAGCAGTAAATTGTGTCACTGCGCATGCATGTAATCGATCGCGCACAAGATCGTCGGTCAGTACAGTGCAGTAGCCTCGTCCCCAGGCTCTAATTTTACAGCTATAGGATAGCTCTCATGTACCAGTTCTTTCTCAGTGTGCGGATGGTGTGTTTGTTTAGCTGGGACAACCCCACCTAGTACTGAACAAGGATCAGCAGCAAGTTTGTTGGTGAATAGGATGCCTGCTTCCTATGGAGCAATTCAATTATTGCAAAACAGAAAATGGATGATTTTAGAGTGAGACTTCAAACCAAGCTCTAAAGCTATCTATATATAGTCTCACGAGGGTCTTGGTTCAGCTAGCTAGTGAATGGAGAGAATCCAGCGCAACAGCTATGAGGTAGGCTTTTAAGCTTATGGACTTGGAATAATGAACTAACTAAGCTATTTTCACTACCTCTTCAATACCGTTTTGCAACAACTGAATTCAATTGGACACATTGAAGGTTTTTCATCTACAATGAACTTGCTATTACCTCATAGAAAAGAATCACCTCTTCCTTGCATTGATGAATTTGAGCATTTAATTTAACAATAATTCATGAGGTTTGTATGATAAAGCACTAGCTATTGAAATATCAAAATCTCATAGAACCAATTAGCTCTTTGTGGAATCAGTGTACATAACATTGTGTGTAAGTGGTTGAACTTTCAATGTTATTACGATTTTCAGGAATGTGATAAGTAAATGTTTGTATGGTGTTAGTTTTATAGGAAGGCACTTCAGGAGTTGAATAGCATTATCTGGTTTTCTGTTTTGGTACTTAACCATTGGCTGACACTGAAGTCAGCAGCTCCAGCTGAAGTGGTACTAGGTAGCTAGCCTGTGAATGGCTAGCAAACTATTGATTGCTGATTGAATACATAACCATTCTTGACCTTCCGTAATTCAGCTGACTACTACTAAAGTGAGTAGCACTTACTTTCCTAGGTCCAATGCACTTGGCAACTAGTGAGCATAAAGAAAGAAGAAAATAAATTGTTTACTTATCATTCCACTAATATAGTAGAATGTTCTTACATGTGCATGCAAAAAAAGTATTCATATAGCTATTAAATTTTCAATCCCATGGTACAAATTATTCATGGTGTATGCAATGATGTTCTATGTCAGTTGTGTGCATGACACATACCAAGTAGAAAAAAATTAATTTCAGTGGGTATATTAATATAATTTGATGTTTATACATGCATAATAGCCTCGTACCCAGGCCCGCTTTTTTCGCGAGGCAGTGGAAAAGTGAAGGGCCTAGTATAAGTTGCATGTGCATGCACTTAATTAGACACGAGATAATATGTAAAATTTCATCCATGATGAATGATGTAATCATAAAAACGTATGTAGCACGTGCGCATTCAATCAGTGCATGCAGCTAAGGTAAAGCGGGGCTATTTCGAACGGCGGGGCTATTCCATAGGGTCAAATATTTTCAAAATTTCATGACTCTATTTTGAAAGATATATTCTACCATTATAGTAGATTATATCCTCCAACATTGAGCTCAGTGGTTTCAGAAACGTTTGAACCTACGGAATAGCCCCGCCGTTCGAAATAGCCTCGCTTTACTTTATCTATGCTTAAAGCTAGCAAGTTAGCTAGCTAGATCTGACTCCAGACCTTATCCACATCAGTGAAATAAACTAAGACACAGCAAGAATAACACCATCCCTCTCAACCCAATATGGTCAAAAAAGGTAAGACATGATATTTTGATAGCAGCGACTCTTCTCGTCTAACCAGTTGGTAACGACACACAAACAGCTTACACAGAATGCTTCTGGGAGTGAGGTGAGTTGAATCTAGAGCAGAAAGACAGAACAGTCTAGAGCTAGCTGCTGACTCAGCTCTCAAAATTACGATGATGTAATGTTTATTACAATTTGTGTAACAGACATGCCCGAAAGTATAGTGAATCCCCCCCTAATTGGGTGGATGGATCGCATGCACATGCAAGTTATACCAGGCCCTTTGCTTTTCCACCGCTCCGCGAAAAAAGGGGGCCTGGGTACGAGGCTAACATGCATAATAACATTCATCCGGTTTTTTCATTGACTACCTGTAGGTTCCGCTGAGTCACGTCGACTGTATAACGAGGCAATGAAGCAGGGACATGTAAAGTCCCAGATCAACAAAGCCCTCCTTTATGGGGCTCCAGGAACCGGAAAATCGAGTTCGATCGACCTTTTCGTTGGTAACCCTCCAAGGGAAGCCAGAATAAGCACTCCTCTAGCTGCTCGTCCAATTACAATGATACATATGGGTGTAACCAAGAAGGAGTGGAAAAAGCTTTCCTCAAAAGAACAGAAAAAAATTCTAGCGAGGGCCATATATGCTCAGCTTCATGCCAATGACAAAGATTCTGGCGAGGATTCTGTCTCTGATGAGGGATCTGGTGAGGATTCTGAATCTGGCGAAAATTTAAGTTCTGATACGACTCTTGAGCACAAAGAAGCTCATAGTAAAGAAGATAAGTCGACACGTGACGTACATCCACAAGTACACCCAGCAACTCATTCCAGTCCAACACCTGCTAGAAAACCAAAGAAAGGTTCTCAATCAAAGGAAAAGATTTCACTGCCATCCATTAGCACACATGAGGAACTAATGGAACTATTGGATGAGATCTCCAAATCAGATGAAGCCTTACCTGTCTTCCGGAAGGTCAAATTGATCGACTCTGGTGGACAACCACAATTTCATGAGGTGTTACCTGTATTTCTTCGTCGCATGTCCCTCTACATATTCGTCTTCAAGCTGTCAGAAGAACTCGCCACCAAGCCCATGGTAGAGTATTTTGGGGAGGATGGGAAGCGTGTGGGGACACCTTACCGATCAGCTCAGTCCAACGAGCAGCTATTGAAGCACTGCCTTCGCACTTTGCATACCCACAGATCGTCTCCCGATACTAAAGGTGAGTGCTCCAAAATCATGATCGTAGGGACCCACAGGGACGAAGAACACCTGTGCACGACCGAAACACGAGAGCAGAAGAACAAGAAGTTAGAAGAGCTGTTACTTCCGATGTTCCAAGAGGAAGTCGTCTATTACAACCTGGCAGAAAACGAGGTGATCTTTCCAGTCAATGCCAAAAATCCTGAAGAGCTTGATAAGGATACAGCTAGAGATATCCAAAGTGTAGTCCTAACAAAGTGTATGCCTGATCCCATTGATGTGCCCCTTCAGTATTTCTCTTTGGAAATTATCCTTGAAGAGCTCAGCCTTTCTTTTAAAAGAGGGATATTGAGCAAAGAAGAATGCCTTCGAGCAGCAGATAAGCTTTTCTTTAATGAGCATACACTGGATGCAGCTCTCCAGTTCCTAGATGAAATTTCATCAGTCTTTTATTTCCCCGAGGTTCTGGGTGGTGTTGTATTCACTAACCCTCAAGTCCTCTTGGATAAGGTAACCGAGTTGGTAGAAATGACCTATTGCTTGAGAGAAAATGTTGGTGGTAAAACACTTCATGCACTTTCTGGAGGCTGGAAGAAGTTTAAAGATCATGGCATTGTTAGCTTAAAGCTTCTGCAAGAGAAAGAGTTTAATAAGCATTATGTGCCTGATATCTTTACTCCTGTTGATCTGGTCAAGCTCTTTAGAAAGCTTCTGATCATAGCTGACTTTAGTGCTTCAGAGTACATCATGCCTGCCCTCCTTCCTGTCCTTGAAAATGAGAAGGTTCATAAATATCGTTTATCTAATGATTCACTTGTAGCTCCTCTTGCTCTGGACTTCCCACTTGGAGGTCCTCGTCTTGGAACTTACTGCAGTCTCACTTGCTTTCTTGTCTCCAATGACAACCAGTTTCCTTGTCCTTGGAAAATAGTATTGCTTCCTCGTTCCAAAACTCCAGCTTGCCTGAATCGAAACTGCACCAAATTCAAGGTGCCAGGCTTTCCTGGCTCTGTCATTCTGATTGACACATTTACACATTTTGAAATACATATGCACACTGCTGAAAAAGTATGCAGTAAAATGTGTTCCTTTGTCTCTCATGCCATAATTGCGGGTCTGAAGAAAGCAACAGTGGTTCTTGGCTACAACAACTCCATCCCATCAAAGGCATTGCTCTGTCCGTGTGATGGTAGTGACCCTCATGTTGCCACATTTGGAGATGGAGTCTGGACCTGCAGTCGAGACTGTAGTGTGTTTGGAGACTTAACTCCTAGGCAATCCCAATGGTGTGATCAAGCTACTATGAAAGGTTGGCCAAATTTTAAACACTAGCTAATGTTACATCCTTGACTTATTGATGTTATTATTTATTTAGCTAGTGCCTTCCTCCACTACTTTACTTTTGATAATTTTAGTCTTATCTTTATCATGGAATTTGTGATTATTTCATTTGCAGGAGCTTCTGCCTCTTCAACTCCTACTATGATGGAAATCATTCACTTCCCTCTAAAAGATTCCAAAGTGAACTTGGCTCAAGAAATTGGAACTAAGTATTTCGAATTTGGAACTTTCTTGCTTGAAGATGCCACTGGCACTCGTATCAGTGCCTTGGAAGAAGAGCTGAGACATAATGCACAAAATATCAATCGCCAGATCTTCCGAGAATGGCTGAGTGGGGGAGGGAAGAAGCCTGTTTCATGGGAGACTCTAATTGCTGTACTTGAAGATATTGGATTGAGTGAACTAGCAAAATCGATAGCAGAAGTCAAGCAATAAGCACATTATTGTATCTATCTTTATTCTGTGTGTACATTTCACTTCTGTACTCATACTAGCTATAGCACTGTTCAATAAAAAAATTTTGCACATTAAATATAATGGACACCAACAGGAATAATAATAGATCATGTATATCCTCTTTATAATAATCTTCTAATTCCAGTGTCTTCCTCTCCTCCAACTATGATAGACATCCTGTGTCTCTATAAGACTCTCTAACAGAAGTGAACTTGGCTCAAGATTTATTATAGCTATACTCTGAACATTTCTTCATTTCTAACACATTCATTGGGCTGATCCAAAAGATGTTACATCCAGTACACCTTTGCAAAAAGGATATTATGTCTTTGATTCTTTCCCAGATTTCTACTTATAGCTATAGAGCCTGCAATCCCATAATGTGCCAAAGTCTCTAAGTCAAAGCCATCTTCCTATATGCTTCCAAACAATCTCCACCTTTATGATTTCATAGTTACTTCCTCAACACCCTGTGGTGTGGTTGGTACCAAACTCTGCTTCCAAGTGGTGATACTAGTTTACAAGTGTACAACTGATTCTACATCATCTATTATACGATATCCAATGTTTTCTCTCTCATCCAATGGATGACCAACCTCCTCTCCAGGATACCCATTATCAGTGTTGGAGAAATGTTTCAGTCATCTAAAACCCCAGCCTGCTTGCAGAATTTGCCCAAACTGATACCACGTTCTTCTCAATTTTTACATGCATCAAACAAGAAGCACATAAGAAGCACATAAGAAGCGCACACAAGTCTCAATCACTGATCTCACAGAAAGAGGACTCAGATCACCAAGAAAAGCCCTAATAACTTACATCCTTTTACATCCTCTTTGATGGAGTTAGTGACCAAAAGATTATGTCTCTACCAATAGCCACAACTCATTAATGTGGAAACCGTCTCTAGTTAGCACTCTAAAATGGACCAACTGAATCACTGTGCACAATCATGAGTCAGGATTCTCATTCGCGCATGAGCATTCTCAATTTTAGGGGGTGGGGCAGGCTGGTTGCATGGTGGGCATTATTTGCATCTGTAGTTAGCACATGTTCTGACCGACCGCGAGGACTCTGAAGATAGCGGTACCTGTTGAGTGTCTGCAGTTAGCGCCATTGAACGAGGTTTCATTCGGAGGGAAGTGTTCTGCATTCAAAACTGGCATCTGTGTAAGTACCTGCAGCCTTTGGACATTTAGGTTTAACAAGCAATGATAATCAGTCAACTTGTAAAGATCATCCATTGATCCACCCGTCTTTAGCAAAGACATGTTTTCTTGGAGTCAGGTATGATGTATTACATTGTATTAGGGTATATACCTATATGATGTCATGTGACAGCTATGGGCAGTACCCTGCTTGTCAATGTCTACTCATATGGTACTGTTTCCTTACTGAATATGATGTAACCTTGATCAAGTTGTTTAAATTATGTGCTGGGTTCATATTTTATGGAAGCATCGAAGGCTGGCTTGGTATCATCTTTATACAAATATTCCTTAGCAATATGTGGATTTACAGTGTACACCCTTCCTCTCCCCCTCCACCTCTATAAGTTATTCCTCACTTGTTTACACTTCCATACCTTTATTTCAACTGCTGCATGCTTTTCATTTTAAAGTTGCACTTCCAGCGCAGTTGATCACATTACTTTCAGAAAAAAGTTTCTGAGCATCTGGTAGGTTGGAGATATAGTGACCCCTTCACCCCCAATACAATAAACTAACATGTTGCATTTCCATGCAATCACTGGTGGTAGTAAAGCACTGATGTTTGTATATACAGATAGAGCAAACACACCCCCCACCCCCTCCATACTTCTTTTTGTTCTAACTAATCACTGTATGTTGTGTATGCAATTACAGAATGAGATGATGAAGTCCTCAAGGAAGAGGAGCAGTCGTAATTGTCCCTCTAAGAGACCAAACCCTTACAGGTAACCATCAATCCTTCTCTGTTGGATCCAAGCAGCCCTTACTTGCTTTCACATATGATTTTCTTTGATGTGGTTTTAAAACATTGATATTATATCTTAACCACCCCCACCCTCTGCTCAAGCCTCTTTGTGATTGTATGTACTAGCATGTGTGTGGATTCATGTCCTCTATGCCTCCCCTTTATAAGCTGCCGGTGCTTTATGTGGAATTGCCTCAGAAGGTATAAATATTCCTATTGCTTAACAATAAGGTGTTGATATGCCACCTATGTGCAGTGCATCACATTTTCTTAGGTACATACAGTGTTGCCAGGTTGCTCTCTTAAAAAATCCATAGACAGATAGACATCCATAGACATCCATAGATATTCATAGACATTTTTCTTATCCAAAAATCCACAGATTGTGGATAGATCCATGATGGCAACACTGTACATATGTCTTCTGATTGCCCCTCCCTCTCTCTATATATTGTCCCATCGCACTTAGTCCCTAGCATGGATAGTGCTGAGGGAGAGTTCGTAGACCTGAACACCTCATGGCCCACCACTGTCAATCTATGGTAAGTTTTGAGATTGACTATTCTGTTCTCGACTTTCTGGTGTTGAGATCCTTTACCCATTTTTGATCTTTTTGAACCTTCTCTTGCTTAAATTCATGTAGTCGCTTGTGACATTATATAATTAAGCATAATTGCAAACCACCAAATTATCCATCCACATGGAAATCTGTGCATCATAATTATGACTTTAGCTTCTCCATTGAAAAAACTTCCACCTCTGTACTGACATCAGTTTCATATTGATTAATTCCTCTTTCCCTTGATAGGGATCTTGTACCATTAGAATGTCTGGGAACCTACCCACATGCAAATTCAACTCCCTTCACCCCTTAAATACGAGTTGCGTGCATGAATGAAGGAGTCAGGTACATCTTCTAATTGCCCCTCCCCTATCATCTTTGTTTATCAGTTGTGAGGTGAATAGGAGTTGCTTGCATGAAGGAAGGTCTCTCTGTTTGGTATAATTGATACATCTTCTAATTGTTCCTCCCTCCCCTATATATTCAGTTTGTCCCTAGCATGGAAGTGCTGATGGAGTTAGTAGATGTGAACACCTCATGGTCCACCACTCTCATTCTATTCTGTACGTATGACACTCTAATGTTGAGACCCTTTACCCAGCTGATGTGCATGGAGTGGCAGTATAGGAACTTGACTTGTTCCTTTCTGTTTCATAATGGCTCCCTTTATCAAGCCAGTATGTTTTTAGGCTGAGAATGAATTTGTTTTAGGAGGGTGTGCTCTAATATGAATCCATGCATAGTCCGAGCATGTTTCAACTAACCTTAATTAAACCCAGAAAGTGCTGAAGTCACGGGAATGTAGAACCTTGAGTATTAGATGCTCTGTGTCCCCCCCAGATCAGGTTTTACTCTGGGGCTATCACATGTTTAACACACACACACACACTCTATAGGGTTTCATACGAATCTTCCAAAAAGGGGGGAACCACTTGAAGCCCCTCTCCCTTCAAAATAATTAGTAGCAAAGCCATTAAGAGACCACCTCTATTTAAAGACTACATTTTCCACTGTATAGCTACATGAATTCTTATCACCACATCATCTCAAGAGAGAATGCAAGTATCAGACATCATGCAATAAGCTTCAGTCCCAAGTTGTATGTATCAATGGGGCATACAGACAATACACTTATTAACCCCCTTTGCTTGGTAAAGTCTTGATGAAGTACGTATGGTGGGCATTATTATGTGACAGTATCAGGTAGAAATCCTTAAATCATGCTTTTAATAATGAAACTGTCACAAGCTTTGTCATTTAAGTGTGGTGTGAATGACCATCAATCCCTTACTTGGTCACTTTCCTTCCACTTGTGATTTTCTTTTGATATTTTTTCTTGAGCATTGATATTGTATTTCAACCTCTCTCTTTCTCTCTCTCTCTCTCCCCCCCCCCCCCCCCCCCCCCCCCCCCCCCGCCTCTTTGAGGTCGTAATGAACTATATATGTACCAACATGTGGAATCATGTCCTCTATGCCTCTTTTCCAGCTCCCCCCTTTAGAATACAGAAGGTATCAATATGCCAACTTTACATCCCAGTCAGAGGTACATAAAATCAATACGTCTTTTGATTGTCCCTCCCTCCCCCTATAATGCTGTCCCATCTCACTTTATCCCCTGCATGCATGTATAGTGCCTATGCAGAGTTTATAGACCTGAGCACCTCATGGCTGGCCGGCTCACCCCTGTCATCTGGATGACTATATTCTGCACTTGTGACTTTCTAAAGTTTGCCCACTATAGCCTAACTTGCTAAGGAAATGGAGTGGTGTATCCTCATAATAGCACTTTCAGTCAGTATGAGTTTCTATTTCAATATGAATCCCTTTCTATTGTCCTGTATCAAACCATATTAGTTGAGCTTAGCCTAGGAGGGTGTGTGTAGGCCAAGCATGTTTAATATCAGCCTGTCTGTCATGAATCACAAAATCATTCTGTTTCAGCTGTCATGCAATGTAAGTAAAATTATCAATTTTTTTTTTTTTAGACCTAATCAGCTGATTAAGATCTTTAAGTAAGCACTGTGTGTGTTCCAGACAGATCCTGTTATTCCATAGAAGACTGCAAACCGAATAAAGTGTGTGATATTATCTGATAAGCAACTCTGAGACGTTGCATTTTTCAGTAAAATTGTATGCTCTTTGTATATATAGAACCTTCCTCCATTTAAAGATCAGACATGTGTGTTAGTGAACTGGAAGAGGTTAGAATCTCTTCCAGAATTGCATGCTCAGCTGTGGATTGCAGTGATCTTGCAACATGAAATTCAGAACACCAAACCAAAATTTAGATAGCTTCCTTTTAAGTAGCCCAACTTTAAAGCCACAATTAAGTCCTTTAAAGGAGGCTATGTAAATTTTGGTTTGGTGTTCTGAATTTCATGTTGCAAGATCACTGGAATCCACATTTACAAATCAATTTTTTGGCCAAACACACCCCCCACCCCACCACCTCCACATTTTTTTTTTCATTGTTCTAACTAATCACTGTATGTTGTGTATGCAATTACAGAATGAGATGATGAAGTCCTCAAGGAAGAGGAGCAGTTGTAATCATCGCTCTAAAAGAACAAACCCTTACAGGTAACCATCAATCCTTCTCACCTTATGATGCTTGTACTGTGTTTCTTTAAGGTCCATAAAGGAATTCCTTTTTGATGTGGTTTTTTTAGAGCATTGTTATTGTATTTCAATCACCTTCCCTCCCTACAAGCCTCTTTGTGTACTATAATGTGGAATCATGCTCTTATCCTGCCTTTTTAGAAGGTGCCAGTACATTAAGTTTTCCAAGTCTCAAATGATATCAATACACCATCTTTTTCCATCGTAAACTCCTGTGCAGACCATAAAAAAAAATTTATTTTTGGTGGTTGTACTATGTCTAGTATTGGACTTTAGACTGAAGTTAAGGGTCCCTATGGGTATGTCAACCATGTGGTCCCATAACTATCACATTTGTACACATTAATACAACATCTTATATAAAAGTAGCACCCTACGCTGGTGGAAACTATTTTGTCCTGCACTTACTGGGTATGTATTGTTTGATTCTTTATTCATTACTGATGCAGTCACCTAATCCAATGTCCTATACAACAGTTCCATTGCACAGAGAATGCCTTTGAAGTGGTTACAGGACAAACATGTCTAGAAATAAATGACTCCCATGATAGTACCTGACACTCTGTAGTGGTATAATGTACATGTGTGGTATTCCCCTCTGTTTTCTTTACAGATGCTTCAGCTAAAGGAAAACTGAAACATTTCAAACTTGGTTGCTGCTGATTTTGTTGACTCTACCTCCTCTCCCCTCCTCCCTCAGAGATTGCCTCCTCAATAAAAGGGTCCAGCTGGTCCTTACTGAAGAGCACTTGCACCCATGGATTCTGGATCAACTAAAGGTACGTACATGGGGACTATTTAGAGTTATTCATGTGCAGAAAGGTTTTACGTAATTTGGACCCTTCTATATCAATGTTGTGGTTAATGAGCCTTTGATGTGTGAGATAATCCCCACTCGCTTATATACCTCAGCCTATTTCAATTCCAGTGTCCTCCCTCACACCTCCCAATCACTATGACTTGTAACTATAGGCTGTGAATTGATTAGTCAATAATGACCCTTCGACCTTTGCCCTTTCTAGGAGAGATGAGGGGTTGGTGTATCGTCACAAGAATCTGAAAATGACAAAGTCTCTCACTTATGGAGATTGTAACTCTACCAAGAACCAGTGGTGACTGATTAGCCACACCCATGTGGCAACACCCATTATATTGTAGTGGGTGTTGTCTTTTATAAAATATATCCATTATTTTGTATGAGAGTTCAGTATCATTATTTGATGTGACCAGTTGATACTTCATTGTCAAATTAATACTACACAATATCTAATACTTACACAAAAAGTTACAATAAAGTCAAAAATAGCACTCCAGCAATGCAGTTCAATTTCAGTGTGGTATGAATTCATCAGATGGTGTGGCAGAACAGATTGATTAGGCTGAATGTAAAAGGTCATCACCCTCAGTCGAATTGGATATCAGGTCATGTAGAAGCTCTATAGTGTGATTCATGCAAAGTAACACTTTTATTGTCTGGAGATGATCTGATAGCACTTTTGAATGAACGAGCCAGAATGATAATGCTGTAAGGTAAAGCGGGGCTATTTCGAACGGCGGGTAATTCCGTATTGTTCAAATATTTCTGAAACTACTCAGGCTTTTGAGCTCAATGTTGGAGGATATAAATAATTGCAGCGAGCGAGCGAAGCGAGTGAGCTGACTCTCAGGTCATGACTCATTGAAATTTTAAATATATATATATATATCTAGGTCTACACTCCAAAATGCCCCAGGCGTACGTACGTACGTACGTGTCGTGCAATAGTAGCGCCCCTGCGCGTGCATTTATGCGCATGCTCCAGTTGCAATTGCTTGATTGATTTCTACATTGCTTTGTATATAGCATGGTGGATAGTATGGCTAGGCTTATCTAAGTGGATTGTAGGCACTAGACATATCCAAGTGCTTTGTGGTAAGTACTTAGCTTTCTATGCATGCAGCTGCCTGCCACTTAGCTACATAACACAACAGCAAAGCAAGCTCAACATTTCTACAGCCTTTTGGGCAGCAGGCACAAGAGGCTTATCTAAGCGGCTTGTAGGCACTAGGCTTATCTAAGTGCTTTGAGGTAAGCATGTATGCAGCTGCCTGCCACCACTTACATGATTCTTAGCAATATCAAGCACTGAAGCCTATCAGCTACTTTAATTGCTCACTGTCAAATGCTGCACATTGCTATAGATACTCAACAGCAAATGAAAATCGTTGAAGAATACTTGCTTGCTCGCTCGCTGTCAACTGAATGTTGAACATTGCCCTAGTAGTTAGACAACGAGACCGAGGGATCTACCGTCTGTATAAACCCGAAGGCCCTGGGCTGTAGCGTCCCGAGCGTAGCGAGGGCGCTACTACTAGGGCAGGGGCGGATTCAGAGAAGGTTCGACTTAGTTCGTCCGAACCCCCCTTTTTAGGGCAATAATCTATATTTTATCGACTAAGAATGCCGACAGCTAGACTCAGACTCTGCCTACTTGCATATTTATAACTGTTGCTCGATCGGTCGGACCGTACTATTCTAATTAACGCACGCTCTTAGGTACGTCCGTCAGTGCATACTTACCGATAAAGGGGCGGGCGTGGTTACGTAAAAGTGGGCGTGGTTTCCAGCTCGCGCGCTACGCGCGCGGTAGAAAACAACCCCCCTTTTCATTTTTCTAGATCCGCCCCTGTAGGGGCCTGAGGGTTTATACAGACGGTAGATCCCGTTGGTCGAGGTGTCTAACTAATTTAGAACATGGCAATAACCTTGACAACCTAGCGCTATAGCTAGCTAGCTAGTTTCAAATACTCGGCGACTCGCCATGCTTAGACTATTTGACGTGAACAACCGAGACATAGCAGACGAGCTAGACTACTGTAGCAACCCAAGCTGCCCTCTACCTCACTCGAGCTCCATCCCTGGTCCTGGCCCTGGCCTTACCTTAGAATACGCTGGGGTTGTTCAGTTCATCTGTGATGTCTACGTTGTTCTTGCCATAAAATCTCAGCGCTACAGCTACTTCCTTGGAAACGGTTAGTGCGTTGCTAAGTTCTAATCAGGCACGGAGTGAATATATGTAGACTTACCTATGCCCTGAGAGGAGGTAAGTATATATGTAGACACCTCCCAGTAAATAAGTGAACTAGTCTACCTCTAACTGACCAATCAGATTGCAGGAATCAATCAAGCCATGTTCTAAAATTCAATATACATGTAGCTATATTATTGCCAGGAGCAGTTTGCGCATGCGCATTTTTTGCAACCGGTTGCAAAGTGGCGGGCATTATTTAGCGTAGTAGACTGCGGAGTTTTTCTGAGGAGTGACTGTCGTCAACCCAATTGAACGATCGCGTAGGGCAGTGCTGTGAATAAGAAAACTAGTCTTGAGTCTTTGTGTACCTGCCTTTGGATCGGTAAGCAATGAAAACTCTTGCTTCAGTGATAACAGATCCACCCATCATAGAGCCATAGATAATCTATGATGTAGGAGATTCACCTCCCCATCCCCTCTCAACACAATACACATAATTTGTTGCATTTTTGAGATCACTGAAGCACTGATATAGGTAACCATCAATCCTTTTCATATTTGTCTGTTTGATCTTACTCGGTTACTTTCCTTTCACATGTGATTTCCTTTTGATGTGGTTTTGAGCATTTCTATTGTACTTCCCCTCCCCCCAAGCCTCTTTGTGATTGTATGTACTAGCATGTGTGTGGATTCATGTCCTCTATGTCCCTTCCCCTTTAGGTGCTTTATGTGTAACTGGCTCAGGAGGTTATAGACCTGAACACCTCATGGCCCACCACTGTCACTTTAGATTTAGATGGTGTGTTTTGACATTGACTGTTCTGTTTTTGACTTTCTAGTCTTGAGACCCTTTACACATTTAATGTATTTGATATTGTAGTTATTCTCTTGTAGTTGTTTGTGACTTTGTCAATCTTTACCAATTATTCCATTATTCAGCATAATGAACTTAGGTAGTTGAAGAGCCACATGTAAATCTGTGTATCATAATTATAACTTCTGATTGGTCTAATTGGTACATCTTCTAATTGCCCCTCCCTCCCCTACATATTCCATGTGTCCCTAGCATGGAAGTGCTGATAGATGTCATGCCCACCACTATTCTGTACTTATGACTTTCTAATGTGGACCCAACTAATGTGTATAGAGCGGCAGTACAGGAACTTGACTTTGAATGTTGAAGTGTCTCTCCAGAGAGGTTGTAGCATATAATTGTTTACTTTCTGTTTCGTAATGGCTCCCTCTCTATTGTCCTGTATCAAGCCAATATGTTTTTAAGCTGGAAATAACTTTATTTCGGGAGGGTGTGCTCTAATAGTCTGTGCATGTTTCAACTAGCCTTAAATCCAGGATTGTTGAAGTCACGGGAATGTAATTACTGTGCATTATTTAGAACCTTGAGCATTAGATGCTAGTATGTGTGTGCCCTAATATTATGCCCATAGATCCTTTTGTGCATAATATTGTGTTGTTTATTAGCAATGTGTGGATTCACTTTCCTTGAGTATCCTCTAAGATTGAAAGCAAGTACATTTGAACATTAGTTTATTCTTAGATTCTGTTTGCATTTTAGCAATTCTATCTCACAATTGTTACTTGGAAATTTCATTTAATGTATCACTTTCTTGAATATTTAATTTTGTGTTGCCAAAATCTACACAGAGTACACACTGTTACCTTATAATGTGATGTGAGCTTATAATGAAGCTGTTTGCTTGTTGGGTGTGCATCATAATGTGAGATTTATAGAGCCCTTCAAGCATCAGACTGAGAGTCTTGAAATGACAATGTATTAACAGGATCAATACATGTACTAGGGCAATGTTCAACATTCAGTTGACAGCGAGCGAGCAAGCAAGTATTCTTCAACGATTTTCATTTGCTGTTGAGTATCTATAGCAATGTGCAGCATTTGACAGTGAGCAATTAAAGTAGCTGATAGGCTTCAGTGCTTGATATTGCTAAGAATCATGTAAGTGGTGGCAGGCAGCTGCATACATGCTTACCTCAAAGCACTTAGATAAGCCTAGTGCCTACAAGCCGCTTAGATAAGCCTCTTGTGCCTGCTGCCCAAAAGGCTGTAGAAATGTTGAGCTTGCTTTGCTGTTGTGTTATGTAGCTAAGTGGCAGGCAGCTGCATGCATAGAAAGCTAAGTACTTACCACAAAGCACTTGGATATGTCTAGTGCATACAATCCACTTAGATAAGCCTAGCCATACTATCCACCATGCTATATACAAAGCGATGTAGAAATCAATCAAGCAATTGCAACTGGAGCATGCGCATAAATGCACGCGCAGGGGCGCTACTATTGCACGACGACGTAGGTAGGTACGTACGTATGTAAGCCTGGGGCATTTTGGAGTGTAGACCTAGATATATATATATATATTTAAAATTTCAATGAGTCATGACCTGAGAGTCAGCTCACTCGCTTCGCTCGCTCGCTGCAATTAAGTTAATTAATCAAGATCACCTCCCATCCATTCAAGCCAGTGTTGAAGGTACATGTTGAATGCACAACCAAAAGAATGGTGGTTGGTGACTAAGTGCTTTCAGAGGTTAGCGGGTCAGACTTATTAAGTGTGTGAGGACACATAATTCACTTTCACCACCAAAGACTAATTACGTATTTACTGTATACTGTAGACCTGAGCACTTCATGCCCCCCTGTCATTCTAGACAGTTGATATCAACTATTCTGTACTTGATGTTGAGACCCTTTACCCACTTCAGCTTAGTTAATGTGTATAGAGTTGTATAATGTTGAGGTGTGTATCCAGAGAGGTTGTCATATTAGTTGATATGATCGTTTATTTTCTGTTTCGCTATATGGTCCCTTTTATTATGTATGGGGTTTTTGAATGGACCATTGGAAAGCATTTCTGGTGATTTCAAGTGGGATCTATAAGAATCAAATTATTGATCATGAATCATAATATTAATTATCACATAGTTGGTTAATGCCCTCAGCCTCGGAGTTCCACATAGGACGGTTATAATGACCTCAAGCTTTGCCCTCGGTCACCGTAATAGCAACAACTCTCAGGTTCCTAAACTAGTGAAACTCCTTGACTTTGTGGAATGACCTTTATACTCAAGTGGTTAAATGACTGTTGTATAATGTACATACATATGAAGTGTTTCCCTCTGTTTTCCATGTAGATGCTTCAACTTAAGGAATGCAAAGACAATGGAGCACTGACATTCTGTGGTGATCTGCAAATTCAGAACTGGGTGCTGTTTGTTTTGTTGACTCCACCTCCTCTCCCCTCCTCTCCCCTGATGTGACACCCACAGAGATTGCGTCCCCCCATGAAGGGATCCAGCTGCTCCTTATTTAAGACCACTTTCACTCACTATCGGATTCTGAAGGTATGCAGAAAAGTCACTTTCTTATTCTGCAGTTTCCTGTTTTGGTTATCTTGGACATGTGTCTTTTGAATATTTGACCTTGATGTGGCTAATGGAATGTTAATTACCCTTTGATGGATGAGATGATCCCTACATAACACTCCCAATCACTATGACCTAAACCTATGGGGTGTCCCTGTAATTAGTCCATGAATGACCTTTTGACCTTTCCAATGTACATAGGAGAGGGAACAGAAATGGACGTCATCGATGTATTCTCACCAGAGTCTGAAGATGACACGTCAGAAACACTTCTGCCAGCCCGTACAGTGATGACTACAGGGCCACACCCACTTATGTCTCACCTTTCATCTTTTTGAACTATTATGTGTACATATTAATATGTGTATGTTGGGTTGAGAGAGTTCAGTATCATTGTTGGTCATGTGATCAGTTGTATCATCATTCTTGATAATATCCTCCACTAGGCTGTTAATCAATTTTGCGCATGGGCATTGTGATTTTAGGGGGTGGGGCAGGCTGGTTGCATGGTGGGCATTATTTGCATCAGTGATAGCACATGCATTGAATATTCTGACCAAGAGATCTGTTTGAAGATCGAGATGGAGACAGCTTGCTTGTTGAGAGTCTGCAGTCGGCGACGAGGTTTCATTCATTCAGATGGAAGTGTTCTGCATTAATAACTGGCATCTGTGTAAGTACCTGCAGCCTTTGGACATTTAGGTTAACAAGTCTTGAATCAGTGATAGCGTCCAACTTGTAAACATCATCCATTGATCCACCCATCTTTAGCAAAAGACATGTTTCACCTGTAGGTGTCTGATTGACATGTCCAAATAAGAGCCAGTTGCTACATACATATGGTGGGCATTATATGTGACAGTCCCAGTCAGCACATTAGATTATTCATTTCTCAAATCACGCTTTATAATTATGAAACACCCTGTTATTATAGATGATTGACATTGACCACTCCTTTACCCAATGTACGTAGTACTTTCTAAATGTTGACACCCTTTACCCACTTAAATTTAGCAAGAAATTGACTTTTTTCACTTTTTGTTTCACTATGGTCCCCTTTCTATCATCCAACTATTAACCCATAAATATATTGTATGAATTTGATTGTATTGAGCAAAGAGGAGAATATGGATTCATAATCTGAGCATGTTACTGAAGACCTTTCACCCAGTGCTCACTCGTTCTGAGTGAGTCTGTCTTTCATAAACTACTCTGTATAGTTTTTGAATACTGGTTGCCTATGGAGAGCTGAGTTGCTGTTAAGTTTGCCAGTATTTTACATTTTAAGTTGGTGAGTATTAGGACTAGAGCAGTTGCACTAAATCTATGTAGCCATACCAGCTGTGTGTATGGACAGGTGGTACCATCATACTGGTACTGGCAAGCTGTGGACTGCTCCAAGCCCTTCAGTGTTCCATAAGACCAGGTAGCACTGGCACACTACTTAAAGACCTTCAATTAGAAATACTGTCCTGGCTCTGTTCCTCTGACATAATGTATTCAGAACTGGTGGGATTACCTTTCCACAGCAGATTGCTCCAACCACATCATAATGAAGGGGAGACTCCCTAAATTAGTGTTGTGTGTACTAACTGATCCTGTTATGTGTTTCATTATGCACACTATCACATGTTAATTTCCTCTGGATACCACATATGTACATGCATGCACATCCACTGGCTTGACTAATATCTGTGTGGCAATAGCATATCATGCGCATAATTTCTTATGATCCAGGGACTGATTTTTTTGGTAGAGTTGTACTATGTCTAGTATTGGACTTTAGACTGAAGTCCAGGTAAAGGGTCCCTATGGGTATGTTAACCATGTGGTCATTACTTGGGGGAATGATAATACTCTTGAGAGTTTTTGCATTGGGAGCATTTAATTTTATATTCCATACAACATGTGATATATTAATAACTCACAATCTTCTAGAGAAGAGTAGGGATCTATACATACTAGTATGAGTTACATGATTGCTTGGTGGGTGTGGCTTATTTGATTGACTCCACCTCCTCTCCCCTCCCCTTATACGATACCAACAGAGACTGCCTCCCCTGATGAAGGGATCCAACTGGAACAGTGCTTACACTCACTATCTTCACCCAAGGATTCTTGATCAACTGATGGTACGTACTTTAGAGTTATTTGGGTGCAGAAAGGTTGCATTTATATTCTGTGCAATTACCTCCATATCTGAATATTTCATCTTATGTGGTTAATGGATTGGTGAGGTATTTACCTCAGCCTGTTTTGATTCCAGGGCCTTCCCTCACACCTCCCAATCACTATGGCTTATATGTTAATTGATTATGGCCCTTAGTGGATTGACCCTTTGACCTTTGTCCCATCTCATTTTATCACTGGCATAGATAAGTGACACATGGATAGTGTTGAGAGGTGGTTTATAGACCTGAGCACCTCATTATTATTCTCAATGGTTGACGTGTGTACGTATCATTCTAATGTTGAAACCCTTTACCCACTCTGGTGTCTAGGTTATTATGTTAGCACACTTTCAGTCAATAATTATGATCGTTCACTTTCTGTTTCAGTATGGTCCCTTTATAAAGTATTGTAAAACATGAGCTTAGCTTTGATAGGGATTTGAGAAGGGTGTGCTACAATATGGATTCACAATCCAAGCATGTTAGTGTTACCAGGTAAGTTTTCAGACTGAACCATGTGAATTACAAGTGTTTTCCATGTAACTGTTGTCAACTATGAAGTGAAATAGAACAGGGACTTGTGTGTGGGTGGGTGGGTGTGTGTGTGATAAGATCTCCCCTCCCAAAATTGCTTTAATGGTATTGTTTAAGAAGTAATTCTACAGCCTAATGTGTGTATTAAAATTGAAACTATCAAGGATGTCATTAAAGCTTGTTCTGGACTCTCAGTGACAATTCTCATCGTATGGCTGTGCTAATTGAGAAGTTACCATGGTACAGGCATTAGACTGCTGCACTTAGTGAGTTTTGAATATCTTGCACTCTCATGTGTACATACCATAATGTACTTAACTGTACATTATTTAGAAGTTTCATGTTAACAACCCCAGACAGAAATGAAATACACAATCTCACTTTGTCCCTAGCATGGATAGTGCTGAGAGTTTATAGACCTGAACACCTCATGCATGCTGTCTTTCTAGACCATTGCTTCAAATGTTTCGTATTCTGATGATGCCATGTGTGCTGGGTGTGCATGATAATGAGATAATGTCGAGCATAACCATTGAAGGCCCTTCCTCTGGCTGTGAACTGTCTCTGATTGCTCCCCTCCCTCCCTCTATATATTGTACCATCTCACTTCGACCTGACACCACCCACTGTCAATCTAGATATGTTTTTGACTTCCTAGTAACACGCTTTACCCATTTTAGCTTGTACAATTCATCTCTTAATTGCTTAAATTCATGTAGTCAATCCTTACCAGTTACTCTAAAATGTTATTATTCTTGAACCTTGACAGTTGAAATCCTTAATTGCCAAACCACCAAATTATCCAGCCACATGATTTTACGACTTTTCCCTGCTGATGGAGTTAGTAGACACAATCATTCTATTCTGTACTCATGCATGACTTTCTAATGTAGAGACCCTTTACCCAGCTAATGTGTATAGAGTGGCAGTACAGGAACGTGACTTTAAACGTTGAGGTGTCTCTCCAGAGAGGTTGTAGCATATGATTGTTTGTGTTTACTCTCTGTTTCACAATGGCTCCCATTTAGAGACTGACACATTCTGCCAGCATAGTTTTGGGTCTATCAAAGCAGGAAGCATAATGCTGGCATAATAAGCTATGGTGAACTCCATGGTTGATCTTGATTCTTGAATGTATATATCATGTGTGCCTAAACTAGCTATAGCCACTTGACCAAAAGTGAGATTGCAAATAGCGTCATCTTTCAATACAGTCAAGAGCATAATTGAAGAATAATAGGTCAGTAAAAAAAGAATAATGACTTTATAATTATACAGCTGGAATTAGAGTTGAATAATAGGGAAGCAAAAAAGCATAATGTGCCAGTCCCTTTTCTGTTTCAATTTGGATCCCTTTCTATTGTCCTGTGAGGTAGCCTCTAGAAGAGGGTGTGCTTAGATTTGTGAGATCACTAAAACACTGATGTTCGTATACATTGCAGATAGAGCTGTTTTTGACAAACACACCCCCCACCCCCTCCATACTTCTTTTTATTCTAACTAATCACTGTATGTTGTGTATGCAATTACAGAATGAGATGATGAAGTCCTCAAGGAAGAGGAACAGTCATAATCATTCCTCCAGGAGGCCAAACCCTTACAGGTAACCATCAATCCTTCTCAATTTTGTCTGTTGGATCCAAGCAGCCCTTACTCGGTTACTTTCTTTTAATTTGATGTGGATTTTGAACATTGCAAATTGTATTTCTACCATCCCTTGCTCAAGCCTTTTTGTGGGGAACTGGCTCAGAATGCAAGTTCGACAATAAGACCACATATGTGCAGTGGATACCAGTTGCATAGGATACATATAATCAGTACATCTTCTGATTGTCCCTCCCTCCCCTATATATTGCACCATCTCACTTTGTCCCTAGAGTGGATAGTGCTGAGAGAGAGTTCATTGACCTGACACCTCATGTGTCAATCTAGATATAGTGAGATGTTTTTGAGTGTTGAGACCCCTTACCTTGTTGAATTAGTGAAATCATTTTGAGCCATGGGTCATTCCATATCAATTCAACGAAAGTTGAAATGTGACCCTTTCAGAATTGGATAAAATTTGGTTTGTATGTGAGGAATGATATAATAACCTCTTGTGAAAAATGTTTAGTGTGGATACTGTATGGCTTCTCAGCTAGAGCCAATAAAAACCGATAAAATCCGCAATTTTTGGAGCAGTGGCTACTGTTTATTGCACTGTAACTTTTGGACCATAAACATTTAGGACTATTAATGAATATCCTGTTATAGAGTGAAATTTTTTTATTTTATTTGATGTTTTATGGCTTCATCCGATAAAAATTTTGGTGTTGTGCTTAATTAGTAACCTTTGAACCCTGACCAGTTGAAAAATGCTGTTTAGATTTTTTTAAATTTTCACAGACATTCTCTTTGTAACATCCTCTTGTGATCCTACAAGACAGCCTGTCCTAGACAGGCTATCAGTATGTCCCCCTCCCCCCTCTACTAGTATGGATAGTGTTGAGAGGAGGTTTGTAGACCTGAACATCTCATGGCATATCCCTGTTGATCTAGAGGTTGACATTGACTATTCTGAACTTGTGATTTTCTAATGTTGAAACTCTTTACCCACTCAGCAGTTGTGCAGGAATTTGACTTCAAATATTAAGGTGTTTGAGAATCGAATGGGAGACATGCTGCACTTAGTAAGTATTGTCTGAATTTTTTAATGTCTTGATCAGCACTCTCGTGTACCATATTTAGTCACATGATATCTTAACACTATGTCATACTTTACGTATGTGCTGTAGTCATTAATTGTGACAGTCCCAACCTGGCAGGAATTTCACATACGTACATACCAACCAATGGAGGATATGCTCTAAAGGGTTGTGTCCAATCTGTCTGGGACTATCACACACACTAGCATCATAATACTCAAACTTCTAAATAATGGACAGCAGATGGGTTGCATAACATCTCTACAGAGGACAAAAGGTTGGGTCCCAAGTGTGTCAGGTTCCACTGCAATAATCTCTATCCCAGTCCCAATATGTCTTCTGATTGCCCCTCCCCCCTCCCCCTAATAATTACATTGTCCCATCTCACTTTGTCCCTAGCATCACTTTGCATCTAGCATTGATAGTGAACACTTCATGCCCCACCCTTTTCTTTCTAGATGGTTTAACTTTCTATTGATTATATGTGGCTTTATATCATCCATTAAAATTAATTGGAGTAGTAGCTTTGATAGAGATTTGAGGAGTGTGTGCTACTTTATGGATTCATAATACGAGCATGTTACTGATGGCCTTTTCCCCATGGTAGTTTCATGGTAATTGTTGTCAACCATGTAGTGGAGTAAATCCATAGTGGACCTTGTATTTTTTATTCTCTATCCATATGTAATCAATGGTCTTAAATTGTATGTTCTATATAGAACAGGGATTAATACTGAGGGGGAGACTCACCCATAGTAGTAATATACAATGGCTGATGTTCATGCACCCCCTTTCCCATATTACATATTGGTTCTTAATGATGCTCACTCTTGGAGGTATATAATACATTGGATGCTGCTCACCCACCTTCCTGTACTATTACATTGATGCTCACCACTTTTCCCATATTGATTAATGTATGGTAGTAACACATTGGATGTTGCTCACCACCCATCCTGTATTGCATTCTTAATGATGTGTAACTCTTTGCTTGTCTAGAACATAGCATAAGGCAAATCGACCGTATTAATGACACGGAAAGTGTACTGTAGTAAACAAACGTAAACGGAGTCTAAAGAAATGGCTGTATTGAAAAATGTATGGGAAAAGCTTTAAAAAGATTTCCAGAGAACTACGTATTTATCAGCTGTAGTATGAAAGTAAGTTACTAGCTCACGTTATCCATCCCTATGGCTCTGGAAGATTACTCAAAAGCTACAAAAACTGTCGACTAATGGTAGAATGGTAACTGCTACAGAAGTTCTCCTTTTTGTTGGATTCAGATAATAATTCTCAGAAACAGTCTTCATTGGTCTGTGTTTCATATTGTTAGAAAATCTAGTCGTATCCATCCATACAGTCCTCGCTATAACAAGGAGCAAATTTGACCAAAATTGTGAAGCAGTTTATGACAGAAAAGCTTGGCTCATGTTTTATAAACTTTGTTATGATCATGTATTTTATGCTATAAAATAGTCTAAAAGTATCTTTCCTGACATATAGTGGAGCAAAAGTTTAATAAAAGAATGGGATGGACGATTGCTGATATTTGATTTTCAATAGGTGGTCGAAAATAAGTAACGGTGGTCGATTGATGGTGCTTTAGTTGATGTAGTAGATTCAGGGTTACAAAATTTCAATTATGAGAGAAATGATTTATATGATGTTAAGGAGTTACTTTTCCTATGGTTGTTGTTTGAGGCTTTGACGACCATTATGGTACGATGTTAATAGTCTGGTCGAAAGACGATGGTAATATGTTTTGAATACGTTTTGAATACCAGTTGCCTGAGTTGTTGCCAGTATTTTTTAAGTTTACCGTATCAGCATTTAGTAGGACTAGAGCAGTTGCACTAAAGCTAGCCATACCAGCTGTGTGTATGGACAGATGGTACCATCTCGTACTGGTACTGGCAAGCTGTAGACTGCTCAAGCCCTATAAGGCCTGGTATAACCTTATTCATACCACTAAGGTGTGCAATTACCATTGTTCAGTGATTGTTGAAACTATTTTGTCCTGCACTTACTGGGTATTCATTACTCTCTGTTTTCTGCTGCAGCTAAAGGAAAACTGAGATCTGCATTTCGTCCTTGTAAAACTTGGTTGCTGCTGATTTTGTTGACTCCACCTCTTCTTCCCTCTTCCCACAGAGATTACCTCACCCCAATAAATGGGTCCAGCTGGTCCTTACTGAAGAGCACTTACACACATGGATTCTGGATCAATTGAAGGTATGTACATGGAGTTATTCATATGCAGAAAGGTTACTTATTTGCATAATTTGGACCCTTCTATATCAATGATGTGGTTAATGAACCTTTGATGTGTGAGATAATCCCTACACACTTACCTCAGCCTATTTCAATTCCAGTGTCTTCCCTCACACCTCCCAATCACTATGACTTGTAACTATAGGCTGTGAATTGATTATGGCCCTGTAAAGTCAATAATGATCCTTTGACCTTTGCCCTTTCTAGGAGAGATGAGGGTTGATGTATCATCACAAGAATCTGAAGATGACAAACTCTATCACTTCATGAATTTATGGAGGCTTTAACTCTACCGAGAACCAGTGGTGACTGATCAGCCCACCCATGTGGCAACACCCACTTATATTGTAGTGGGGTGTTGTCTAATTTTATCATCATTATTTTGTATGAGAGTTCAGTATCATTATTTGATGTGACCAGTTGATACTTTATTGTCAAAATTAATAATACACAATAGCTACAAAAAGAAGTTACAACAAAGTCCAAAATAGCACTCCAGTAGGTCCAGTACAGTTCAATTTCAATGTGGTATCAATTCATCAGGTGGTGAGGCCGTTTGCAACTGAACACTCGATTAGAAAGGAGAAGAAGAGTACTGGATGACATATACACCATATTATTGCTCTCAGGGTGGTGGCACATCCCGCCCACACATGGTTGCTAAGGGGTCATATACTTGCACCATAGATTTTTAACTGCACATGGCTATAAAGCAGCTTAGTAATACCACACACACAAAAAAAAGAAGAAAGGTCTGAACAGTTTTCGAATTCAAAGTAAAAAGCATTACTTCTCATCAACCACCAAGCTTCACTGGCTGATTTTTGGTTTGTATATAGCTTTCTAGCATCACTCTCTAAAAAATTTCAGAAGGGTTTGTTGATATCTATTTTACTTCTTGATTTGGCCCAGAAACTTAAATACTCACTTTTGGGAACTCAAAAAGTAAAGTAGCTAGATACCAACAAATCCTTCTGTAATTTTGTAGAGAGGGCTAGCTACTAAGAAGCTTTAGGCCAAAAATCAGCCACTTAATTTCAGCAGTCAGTGAGAAACAATGCCTTTTATCTCTAGAGTAAAAAGATTCAGATTCATATCACCTGTAAGAATTAACCATTTTAGTGTGTGTATTAGTGATATAGCTACTACCATAATAACACTGTGCAATTTGAAGTCCATATATAGCTATAGTAATTTTGGAGTTTTTAATATTTAACTGTTAGCACGTGCATTGCTATGTGCCACCACTAGGCCTCGATAAATTATGCTAGCATTATTTTTGAGCATTTTAGGTATGTCAAAGCATAAGCATAATAGGCATCATTTTGAGAATTTTAGGTAATTAATTGCTTATTAATTTTTATGCCTGTAGCCATAGAGTCTGCATGCACAGCAGCATGCAAAGTGGAGTTAGCTAAATGTATACAGGGCTCAATTGCAAGGTTGAGTCTCTCAGCACTGTCAGGTATTCTGAGCACATGTTATACAGCTGGAATGGCTGAAGCAAGTGACCTTGTTGTTTTTGGTACTGACAGCTCACTGAGCTCAGAATTGGAAACAGTAATTATGACATCACTAGACCTATCATTCAAGTACCAGTAGTTAGTCTTCTAGATAAGCTCAGAAAAGCATCCTATAGGAGAGGGCCTTTCAGATGCAGCAGCTCGTGTTGATCAAGTGAAAGTAGTCACTCGCATAGAAGCTACTAAGACATTGGAACCAATGTCTAGCTCAGTGGAAAGGGAAATGATTAATTGGCGTGCAACTATAAAGCCTGCAAAATTGCTTTACTCATGCAACCTTCATCAGCAACAGCAGAGTGCATTTTTCACTGTTATCAAATAGTTTTAATTCTCAGCAAACTTCTTCTTTGGAAGACTACATTGAAACATCAACTACAGAAAAGTAGCTAACAGTTTCGTAACAGTGAATGGGAATAATGAGTATAATGAGTCTCATTTTGTCACAATGTGAATGGGAATAATTAGCATAATGGGTTCAATTTTTTAGCACAATAGGTAGATTTCAAAGCATAATAGGCACTGTGCATGGGAATTTGAGAATAACATAATAGGGAGAAAAGCTAGCATAATTTATCGAGGCCTAGCCACCACCCTTAAAGAAAGGTTTGAAACATCTGGAGTGGAGATAATGTGGGAAATCCCCCTCCCTCAGCAAAATATCGTGGTGCTGCAATCACTGATAGTTGATGTTGTATACATTATAGATGGAGTTTTGTGCCTTTCCATTTCTTTTGCATCATTACTATATATAGTGTATACAATTGCAGAACGAGATGATGAAGTACTCAATGAAGAGGAGCAGTTGTAATTGTAAGAGACCAAACCCTTACAGTAACCAAATCATCATCTGTATAATAGTTTCTTTAAGATCCATTTGATCCTATAAGAGGTATGCATATGTGGTAAAATGATATGGCAGCAAGCAACCCTTACTTGGTTATCACATGTGATTTCCTTTTAATGTGGTCTTATGGAGGATTGTCAATTACCTCCCCCCTCTTTGTGGTTGTATGTACTACTAGCATGTGGAATCATGCTCTTACAGAGGATTGCAGGTTGGAGGGAGAAAATTTTGCTTATTGACATAATATACCACTAGCCATTGTTCAGGACAATAGCTGGTAGCCTCTTATATGAAGCCTTCTCCCTATGCATAGCTACATACATGAAAGAGAGAGAGAAAAACAGACCAGGAACAAGTAAGGGAAAAACATTTCTATGAAATCAAAAAAATGTAGGGATGACCATTGCTCAAAAGGTAAGGAAACAATGGTAGGGAGTGGAAATGGGATCAATCTTTGTTCTGTATATCCAGCCAACGATCCCTACATATACGTGTATTTCTGCACTCTAATCTGTTAATACATATGTAGGGATTGTTGGCTGATATACAGGACAAAGATTGATCCCATTTCCCTTGTTTCCTTTTTTGAGCAATGGTCATCCCTACATTTTTTTTAATTTTTTTATTGCACGGATCTGATCCTTGATAATTTTTTGGCTTTTTGTAGTCTGAAGTGGGCATCCAGTATTCAAAGCTTCACGCTTCGTGTGGGAGGGGGTACACTCTCCCCCTCGAAGCAGCCTCTGGCCACACATTACAGATAACCTTGTCAGTATTGCTCCCATACTAAAAATCCTCTTCCTCTGCCTATGTTTATGCCACCCCTTTCTATGTTGAGGATAGACCTCCTTTTTACATCAACCTTAATACATTTTAAATACACATCCACCACCTCAATTATGTACTTTATAGCATATTGTAAAATTATTTTGGTACATTTTATCATTTTTTTTAAATTATAACCAGTGAGCTAAAAAGGGGCCTATATGTAAAAACTATGGTATCCTATTACTAGCTAATTTTTTACTATAATTATAATTTCTTATTTCGCTATAATTCCATTTTGACACTACATGTAGCAACCACCCAATGGTGGAAATCCGTTCTTTTGACAATACTTCCAATATCCCCGGCCCTATAACACATGTGTAGTGTGCACACACTGAGCATGAGTTAGTAAACATTAATTTTAATTAGTTTTTGTGGTCAGATTAACATGAGTAATTCTAAATCAACTGCGCATGCGTAGTTCTCATGATTGCATATCATCACGGCAATATAGAGAGCTTTTTCTCTTATCATCGGGTTTGATTTGCGTGAGTGTTGGAGTCAGTTTGCTGTCTAAACTAGTGCTAGAGTACTAGTTTCTCTTCTAAGAGTACTCGGCGTAACTAACTAGTTGAAGTAGCGCCAGCTTACTTTGGTCATTTTGGGAGGGCGGGGTTCGCTCTTGATCTCCAAAGCAAAGGTACGTATGATAATCATCACTAAATAGCTACACTAGCTGTTGCAAATACAGACTCTTGAGCGGTCAGCACAGTCAAGCAGCTGAAGTTCTAGGGCTCAATAAATTATGCTCCAAATTCTCCCTATAATGCTATTCCCTAATTCTCATGCACATAATGCACAAAATTCTTGATCATAGTTTTAAAAAGTTATCTAGCTATAGCTAGTTGTATTGGAGCATAGAAGTTTAAATATTGTCATCCAAACCAGAAGTTTGCTGGTCTGAAAAGTGAAAAACAAAAAACAAAACAAAAACAAAAAAAAAACAAAAACGAAACAAAACAAAGCACTCTGCTGCAGTTGAGGAGGGCTGTACTAACAGAATCTGTCTGCAAGTAACAGACCAATGAGGGAGCTGATTAGCATATTTCTTCCACCATTCAAGCTTATCCACTTCAGAAGAAATCACCATCCACTTTTAAGTTGGAAGTTCTAAATCCTCTATTTGATCACTGAAAAAACTTGTTGTAGTCAATTAGTAAACTTGCAATGAACAGTCTCTGTGACTTAGTAGTGATTGTAATGGCCAAAATGTTCATATCTTAGGCTATTTCAGTCTCCTATCTCTTTATGTTGCAAAGTTGATGTTTAGCTAGCTAGCTACACTGTAATAATAAATGTGTAAAAACAACCCATTTTTAGGTTATCTGAGTTGCAATTTGCAACTCAGATAACCTAAAAATGGGTTGTTTTTACACATTAGTTCTTACAGTGTATAATGTGTAATGATGTCCAAATTCTACTTAAAATGCTAAAAAATGCTGCAGCACACCTAAAATGCTCAGAATGCTTCAGTGTGCGTGCACTCATAATGCGCTTAAAAAATGCTGGCACAATTATTAAGGCCTATGAAGTTATTTCGATATCTCAAGATTTTCATTGGCAAATTTTAATAGCTAGTTATGTGTAAACAGGGGCGTAACTACCATTGAGGCAGAGGAGGCCGCTGCCTCCTCGCTTGCTAGCACTAAATTATAACACTTATTAAATTCTAGTTCTAAAAACGAACATGTCAAGGCTTCCAAGCCTGTAACAGGTTATTTCTAGTTGCTGGCTAGCTGTTAGTGTCGACGAAAATGCATTATTTATGATTAAAGTGGGCGTGGTTGGGCAAAATTTTTTCCCGCGCGCAAGCGCGCGGATATTTTTTTTCTATCTCTGCCTCCTCAGTATTCAAATCCTAGTTACGCCCTTGGTAAATCTCAAGAAAAATGTCATATGATCTCAACACTATCATAGCTAGCTAGTACCTGATGGATAAAAACAGATGAAGGAATGCTTTGAAGCCTGTGGTCAATGTATAAAGGAAATCTTCATACTAGCAGCTATAGCTAATACAACTTATAAAAAGGCTGGACTCGATTTGTAACTATTAGCCTTAGCTGTTTTATTTTATGCATCAGCAGTTGAAATAGGAATATGAATAACAGGAGTAGTAGCTAATTCAGAATGTCTTCAACTCTGTGTAATAGCTAAATATCAATAAAAGCAGTCTGCATTAAGAGTATAATAGGAATAGGAATCAGACTTTGTGTAGCATGCTATGAATTATATATCAATATGTATAGCATGCTATGAATAATTCATAACTAACTACATGTATAATTTCCAGCCATTCTCATATTATCTGACTGCATGTGAATCAGATACAAGAAGAGAGAAATAATTGCTTTTGATGGCTTTACATTTTGAATGGCTGAGCATTTACCTTCAATATTAAAAGTAGGATGAGAATCGTGAGATTTATCGGCATAGTGGCAGTCCTTAGCTACTTTAAATCAACTAGCTTTGATTCCTGTTGGAAAGGCAGTGATGAGCTTATCATTTTAGGTGTGAGAGGATGATCAGGTCTGAACTGGTGCAGTTGTGGAAGTCTCGGGTCCAGTACCTGAGGCAATATTATTGCTTCAATGGCCATAGACCAAAGCAGAGAGGCTACCCCGTCCTTTCCCGCCATGTCTGGTTCATCCCTTTCATTTTGACTGCATGGTGGTTGTTGATAGCTGTCATCTTTTTATACAAGCTCAAAATGCAGGATTTATTAAACAACGGTGAGAATTATGTATAATTTATATTAAGTGTAATGGATAGTTAACCACTATGAATAAAATTGGTAGAATTACTTTGAAGTGTCTAAATGAGCACCTAAATGAAGTGTCTCTACAAAGATTACCATATACCTTGGTCTGTTCATTACAGAGAGTTAGAATGTGTTGTTATAGTTACTTATAAGTTTGATCTTATTATAACTAGGGTATTTTGACAAGCATTGGGTAGACTTTGCCAGTTCCTGATCCTAAGAAAGCAAGCGATTATGTCCTGTCTTGGTGTGTCTAGCTACCAGGTAGCTCTATAGCTATGATGTTCCATTAAATCACTTCCTGTGTAAAGCTATAAACTTAACTAGTTGCCTATAGTTAGTAAAATCTGAAGTATTAAAAGTCCATTCTTGGTGGTGTTGTTTACGCAATTAAACTTTGATGACATTTAGGTTGCACAGAAGGTGATTTCAGACTTGTAAATGGAACTGGTACTGAGGGTTGTGTGGAGATATGTCTCAATGGAACTGTGTGTGACCAGATGTGGAGTGACACTGATGCCAGTGTGGTCTACAAGCAACTGGGAATGTCATCTACAGGTAGCACTATAACCTAAACTGAATATTTGAGAAGTGGAAATGCAAAATAATTAGTCCATAATAAATTATTTAATATTGCATATAAGAGAGAGAGAGAGAGAGCAGTAGCTCTCTCTTACCCCTCCTCCTTAGAAAAAAAATAAAGTCAAAAATTATGGTACTCATTATTCATAATGCATTCTATAATTCTACAGTATTGAAAGAAAGACGGAGCTTACATAATTATATTTTTGAACTGGATTTTAAAGCTAATAATTTCACATAGCCCTACTCAGACTTGATGATTGTCAAAACTCCAAATTGCATGACTGGGACTTTGTACCCACAACCCAATGCTCCATGCTTGCATAAAAAATTCCATCCAGTCTCTGTGATATATTTTTTCTTCTTCATCATCATCTTCTTTTGGCCAACAGCACTATAAGTGTAAATGAACCTATAATATAGAGTTGACATCACACTAGCCTGCTGAGCTGTCTGCGTTTAACTTTTCTGAGCATGGCTTAGAAATAGGACATGGGTTATAATTATGATAGCAGCAAAGTACATAATCTAGTAGTTAGTATTGAGATGGGAAGAATAAACTAAAGTGCTTGTAAATCAGAAACCTTATATTACATCATAGAAAATTTCTTTGAGCTATTAAATTTTTTTTTTCTACTAATGAGATAAAATTGAAATACTTATACTTAACTCTTTTAATACTCTGTTTTTCTATAGGTGATATCACAAGATACTTGCTTGCTTTGAACTTCCTGCTGGTATTGTTGTGGTGGAAGCTTGCCATAACTGAATCTGAAGGAACGCTTAGACCTCACCTATATAAAGGCCCCTGTGGTTCTATGTGCACCAATCACAAGCTTCAATATGGCTGCACTACTGCATACAAGAATGCTTCCATAAACACTTTACCACCCCTTCGTGATGACTGGAAGTGGTATCAAAGAAGATCTCTTTTCACTATCCATTATTCTGACCTTCAAGTGTTGGCGCCATTAACATTATTATTGTGTGGTGATATTGAAACTAATCCTGGTCCTGGTGAGTATGTTACTTTATATTCAGTGTGTATTCAAGCAAGTGTATGTGAATCAAGTGTCTATATACGTACACAGTATGTGGGCTAATAATATACCAGAGAAAATTAATAGTATTCATGGCCACAAATGGCTGATTTTGTAACCTGATAGCTACTGTATGTCATAATATGCTAGTATGTGCATTGTACTAGACTGTATATCAACTATGTGGTAATAATGTACCAACTAAAACTCTTAATGCTATTTCATGTATTCTGAATTCATAATTCGGTGAGTGAGCGTAGCAATCAAGCTGACTCTGAGGCTAACCCTCAGCGTATGTGCAAGGGTTATAGTATGTGTCGTATGTGTATCTGTTACATCCATTACGAAGCCAGTAGTGGTTATAGTGCTTCAATTTCAGCATTAACAATGTCTAGACGATACTCTTCAGTGCTTAAATTTTTTGATAAAGGCTTTATTCCTGAAACTATATGTTTGTCGACCATTAGCTACCTACTCATCTATAGGTGAGCTCTGTGTCTGTGGTACTCATTCATGAGTGTTATGATTTAAATAAATAGACTATTATATAATCATGATGGGTGGAGTTTCATACTGATGTTATGATTTTATACATTAGGAGTTAAAGATAGCAATGGTTCAGATAACCATAGTTAGTGTTTAGTAATCAATAGCTTAAAAATTGCCTTAGTACTTCCACAAATTTCATTGTTAAATTTTTGTGGTCTGTTCAACAATTATTAACCCTGCACTATAAAAAGTAACATGAATTTCCCAATTTACAGTAACTAATTACTTGGTTTATCTACTAATCAAAATTCCTAGTTCAGAGTTGCTTTACAGCTAGCTATGGAATGACATCTGCTGATGGAGATAGAACGATACTTTTACCTAGAAATGAATGAACATAATATGAACAGTTAATGAAGATTCATCTTATTCAGTGAAAAACAAGGTTCACTTCCCTTCCTGCTCCAAAAGAGCTGGATGAGGCTAGAGTATAGATAGATCTGTTTAATCAGGTATTTTAATGATGGAATCTTTGTTTTCATAGATATCGATGAAAAGACTCTGCTAAGTGAACTAGTTGCAGTGGAGATCAAGTGGCTTCAAATAGGCATCCAGTTTGGCATCAAAAGAGACCAACTTAAAACATTTGAAGAAAATTACTCTTCCACTTTCAGATGTTTGATGGAAACTGTGAGCTATTGGTTGGATGGGAATACAAATGTTCCAGTATCCTGGGAATCTGTACTCACAGTTCTTAATGATCCTTCTGTTGATGAGTCAGGAATAGCAAAGCAAATAAAGGAAAAGTACTGCTCCAAGAAAGGTATATTTTTGTGACCACATAATATTTAAAGCTTAGTGCTATACATTAATATGGCATGATATGAGGGGAATATGGGGAAATATTTAGTTTAAGGCTGGCTGTATTGGCCCAACTGCAGGGAGGGACAATATACAACCCGAGAACTGAATATTATTTTAATACTTATTGTACACTCGTGCATTGATATTTCTAGGCCTAGAAGCATCATGAGATAAACTGCTGCAGAATTCAATTAAGCTTAACTATCACCTTCAGAAATTTCAGCCAATAACTCTACTAGGCTATTCCATGCATGTGTAGCCAAGGTGTTGATAATGCCATTGAATATCATGTGAAAATTAAAACTTCCAGATATACAGAAAAAGGAAAATGTGTTTCAAGGTTGCATGTGGAGAGGTGGTATGTGACCTCTTTGTCAAATACTTGCCTAGCTAGCAATCAAGTAACAAATTTTAGCTAGAGATTAGCCGATTGACAATGCTATTTTCATATTTCATGAATATAGCCTGTTTGCAGAATTCATATGAATTACTACTAACTATAGAAGACATGGCATTTTTTTAAAAAGCCTTCCCCATTTTTCATCTGTTAACACAAGCCTTTCTCTGAACTATTACTGTTACAAAACTGCTCACTTACTTGATAGCTAACCTTTTCATTGATACCAGTTCTCTAGACATTAACACTTCTTGCATGGTGGAAGTGTCAAAACTCTTGATGTAGCTACATCATCTGGTCCAAACTCCAAGATATCATCTGCTAACACAAATCAAAACACTTTTGTGGATGAGCCTGATAGTAGCACTATGAAATCCACTGCTGTCTCTCCATGTGAACCTTCTTTGCATACTCAAAGAGACAGTATTACAAAATTATCACAAGGAGATTCGGTTGTGCTATGTACAAAACTACCCAAATGGCCACCAGTGTGTGATAATTATAATCTCTATCTAGCAGATGAAATAAGTAAAATATAATCGAAATTCATCACTTTATTTGAAGACATAGGGAGTCTTTCTTGAGTAGAGAAAGTGAAACAGAATTCCAAAAGCATCAGCCATATTTCCTTTCAAGAAAGCTACAATGAAAAAGAATAAAGACAGGAGTTTTTGCAGCTAATTTTTGATCATCAATCTTACATGAATTTTAATTAGCTACAGCTGCATTTGTCTCTAGACTGGAGACAAATTTGTGATGTCACAAGCACCATGTGGCCTCGTTAGTTTGCCACCATTTCCCACTGTAGTTTTGCTTGCAGCTACAGATCTGTAAAAAGATGACAATCGACATGTTAGCAAGTCTAAGACAGGGGTCTGTATCTTAGTATTTTCTTTCTACAAGTCTGCAAACTTACAGCCACGAAAATGGTGGTAAACTAGCAAGGTCAGCACGTGGTGCTTGTGATATCACATCCTGCTACAATTCATTGCTGAATCTGAGCTTTTACGCCAGTCTAGCAACAAACACAGCTGTAACGCAGAAACTGTTGGAGGATGGAACTCAATTTTAGGAACCATTTAAACTGGGCACTAGCTGGAGATGCTTTTCACATAATAAATCTTAACTACAATATTTGGACAAACACATTAGGACCTAAAATATGAAAAAAAATGGCTTCTACTGAATATTGTTGAAGTTTACCTTGTGCTAGGATGGCAAAGAAAACTGTAGAGGTGATACTAATGCTAGTGGAAAAAATGTTCAAGATTGTAGGCCTTGACTACATGAATTATGGAAATTATGAGCTAAAGAAAATGAATCCCACACCTGTTTTAGGTACCTTTGTGTAGAGTTGTTTATAAGCAATACTGTTTCATTTTCAACATTGATATTTGTACTGTAGTTTGAGTGACAGCTGAATTATCCATGCTGAGTTTCAGACAATTCTGACCTGTAGCATAGAAAATACAAACTCTAACTCAAGCTTCCTTTTGCCTGCTTTGTTCCCTGCCAGTATCAGGGTTGACTGCACTATATATAGTGCCACAGGCTTAAAGAGTAGAACTTTTGTAATTTTTGTTTCTGTCTTCACCAAATCAGATTCCTCAGGGAACGATCTTCCTTCAAATTACAGTCCCCAAAGCTATGAATCAAGTAACCTTCGGATAGAGATCCCGGAACCTGCCCTTCCTCTGTTTTCTCAAGACATTGGACCTGATAAGGAGAGTGATCCTCCCTCTGATGATCCTCCAAACCTTCCTAGGAGTGAGCTTCACCTTGGTGATCTTCCTTTTAATGAGTCCTTTGATCCTCCAGACCCTCCTAGTATAGCTGAGTCCAGACAGGAAAGGAGAAGAAAACAAAGGATGAAACACAAGTTCAAAGGTACCTTAGCTAGCTACATATTTGTACTTGTCCACAGGAATAAAGAGGTTGCTATAGCCATGGCTTTTTACAAGAAGCTTTTTTTTTGGTGTACACCTGTAGAGTCTGTCTAATGAGTATGAAGTACATTGTTATTTTACTTCTATGGGGTATAAATGGCTCCCCTTCTTCAATTCTACATCTGTAGCCATCTCTTTGTTTATTCTGCAAGACTTTTATAGTCAGAGTTTTACGGAGGGGATGGATTTTCCCACCCAAAAAAATCCACTCCAAAGAAATTATAATTATACAAACAAAATTATATAAGCAAAAACAATAAATAAAGTACAATTGTATTTTAAGTCTTGCTGATACTTATGCCCCCCCCCCCCCTTAAAAAATTATGAAACCCTGATAGTTAGTCTTGGTGTTAGTCAAACTGCCAAATGAAGTCCTCCACTGAATTTTTCCATCCATGTAGTATGTGTGTGGGAGGTGTCATAGTCAGGAGTGACTCCCTCCTCCCAGGTGACTCCTGACTAGGTGTGGTATAATGTATGCTCATGACTAACTAGGCTTCACTCTAATATGCTATTTTTCCTGCCTACCATATTATTGGGAAATTTTTGCTGTTAATTATTTGCGGTTGGTTCAAACAAAAATTAAACATGTGAAATATTTTCAAACATTGGTAGGAAGCACATTGCGTACTTGCTAGTGAGCTTGCATTGTAGTCATGTCTCTCCTAAGTATTTGAAGCAGAAGGATGGTCTTCCAGATCAGGGATCTTTGTCTGACGCTGTTCTCTCTCTGAGCAAATTGTGAAATTGAGGCAGAGTTACAGTCCTACAATCGTACCAGATTACTTCACTGCCACCGCATACCTGTCCTTTTTATTCATTGGCTCCCTCTCTCACACTCTAGCATTTCACCTAGATTAGCATCCCATATGTCACGGTGCACATGGTAGCCATGAACACAGCAGTAAGTGATCAGGAACTCTGAACTAGCAGTAGCAAAATTTTCATTGTTGAAAATAAGTCATGGAGTGATTCAAAAACGAATAATAAACACATCAAGAAATAAAATGCAAAGATATTTTATGCGAAATGTTTCCAATTTACGCTTTTGAGCAATTCCTGAATAAGCTACCATGAAATTATGCCCATTATGCTCAAGTTATGCCCACAGTTTATTGAAATTTGGTTCATTAAACAAAGCCCAAAAGTCCATTAGTTGTAGATTTATTTTTTGAGTCAGTAAGTCACAAATTGTACACATGACTAGTCAGTGGCAGTTGTATTGGAGTAGGAGTGATAACTTTATAAGGATTGATTTTGTTAAGATTGATAATGCACATTCCCAGACAGTTGTACAAGTAGGAGCTACTTGAGCCCCAAAAGGTTATCTTGACCTTTGAGGGATTGCTTACACTGCATGCATAGGGACTTTACTTACTATTTTTCCAAAATTAATATTCCAACTTTATGCCTGATCCTAGGGAGTACCAAGTAGTAACACTGACTATGAGATACTGGGGTAAGGTGCCCCCAAACTTGTGTGCTGTATTATATAGATAGTGACGTAAAATGGGCATGGCTAGGCTGGTCATTTGTGGGGCACTACAGTACACCATTGTCTGGCTGGCTTGGGAATGAAGTGTCACCAGGATCCAGGGATCCAGCCATGAGCTTGTTACAGGATGTTGCATTGTTGGTATATAGGTGAAGGGTGTGTCTTTGAGTATGAAGTGTCTGTTATTTCATAAACCTCATGCAAATGCAAGTCAACTCTGACTTCTTTTTAGTGTTAAAACATAATCTAACATACCAGCAACAGGACTCCTAAAGGCACATTTCCCCTATACCATGTACACCAATATGGACAAGTCCAATGTTATAGAAAGCCACACCTATTGCAACCTCTCTATAGGAACTAAGGGGACTGAAATATCATACTGTATATATTGCCTGGAATTAATAGGCTCCTGCAGATTATGCTTAAATTTATACACAAGATTCTATTCTCATATTCTCACTCTAGCCCCTATTATTCTTTCAATTTGTGCCCATATTCTCTTATACATAGATATATGGCAACAAGGCTGGTTCCAGATTATTAAATAGATGGGGTTGCATGACTAGGACTAGGGCCACACAGGGGAGGGTGTGGGAAAGGGCATATGGCATGGGAATTATTTGGAGGACCATGTATGTTGGCTTCACTGATAGTTTGCCACATTTTGAGCTTTTAAATAATAATCCGAGTAGAGTAGTCTCCTATACCATAGATACATTTGTGTATGATGTTACATTCCTGTGGGTTGTTATAAACTAACGGTTTGTAACCTCAATACATAATCAGGAACTGCATGCCTATACCAACTATCCCTAATAGTGTCTGTATGTAGCAGTTATTTTTCCTGGCTTCTTCAAGCTTCTTCTTCCCCACTTCTTCAGTTTATCAATCTTGTTCAGCTTCTTGCCCTGGGTATGACACCTCTAATTGGCATGCTTTGTGTGCTGTGTGGTCAGTCATATGCTAGCATTTGTGTTGAAGCACACCAAAATTGTGACATCATTGAAGTGACACATGCATGGTCACAGGTGTGGAAATCATAATTCAAAATGTGTGTGCAAGTCAAAGTACAGTGCAATATGGATGTGTCATGTATACATAGACTGTTTCTTACCACTTTGATGAAGTATGAAGTATGTATAATTATTATGAAGTATTATTATTGTCAAAGTAGAAATGAACACGTAGGTATGGTCAAAATTACTGTGCACCATTTTAGGGGGGTTGGGGGGGACCACCCCCCTGGATATAGCCCCAAGCATGTAGGGAAAGTCTAAATAGAATGGGTTAATACCTTTTGTGGATGTCACCATCTTATTCACCCTGTGGGGTATGTTGGGGTGTGTTAGGTGTGCCAAATTAAACAGCTGTGGGTCCCTTTCCTGTCTATTATAGCAGCTGCTGAGTCAGTTTAGGGAATCCAAAACTCAATGTGTATAGGCTGGATTTTCACATATGAGTATTGACATTTTTTCACTAAGTTGTGGTTAATATGGGTAGATATCTATTAATTAGTGTGTTTGTTTGTAGCTCCTCCACTCAGTGTAAAGAATGTTGTGGCAGTCATAAACATGCTTCCGTGGTGGAATGTTGGTGAATACCACCTAAGAGTCCCCAGGTCTAAGTTAGATGCTATCAATGCGGAGTGTGATACGGATGAGGAAAGACTTGTAGCCATTGTTAGGTATTGGTTACTAAATGATCCGAATGCGTCCTGGAGGAAACTTATACATCAGTTTGACCGGTATGGCAATTCAGATACAGCAGACAGGATACGGAAGTATGCAGAGAAACTAACAGGTTAGTGAGAGCTTCAAACATATTGACATATGTACATGAATAGGTTGCATGTGGAGTTAAAACATTGCTGCTGTTCTGTTCCACAGGACTCAGTTGTATTATCTCTAATCTCCATGACGTTTTAAATTACATAATTATATCTGCTGAGTCAGCTATATCATTGTAACTACTTGACTGCTGCACTAGCCTCGTACCCAGGCCTTATTGAAATAAGGGCCTGGTATCCACTGTTTGCGCGTGCGCGACCCCAGCATCTATGAATATCATTATAGTGTGCCGATGACGATGTAGAGTGGGCGGTACTAATTAGATGACTCGATCTTTGCCGCAAGAACAAAACTCTTTCTTCTTGGAAGCAGATTTTAAAGAAGTGATTAGATTATGGAGGGTTCACACACTTCTTTCTCAATCCTCTGACCTGATCCTCCATCCGGAACAAGAACTGTGCTTCTCTTCCCAGCTACCACCTTTTTTCTTATTAAGAATCTCGCGCGACCAGACCTTTCTGAGACTAATAGAAGTTCTGGTGGTCCACTACAAACGGCAGAACTTGGCTCTTTCCAGTTGGCAGTCAGACGTACAAATACTTCGTTTTTTTTAACAGACCTGATGGGCCAGGCTCTGTTCTCTACATAAGGCAAGCCCGACGTCTCCAAGGGAATGCGACGGGAAAAACAAGTAACTATCGTCTGTAGCTGTAGCTGAAGCTAGAGAAGCACCTTCCATTGTTCTAACTATCAGCCGTCATAGAAACAAGGCCCCGCCCAATTATTGTGACATTTACGTATCCTAAAAATATCCGAAAGTGCACAAATTCACGGAAAAGCGTGAAAAACCAGCACATGCACAAACAGTGGATACCAGGCCCTTATTTTAATAAGGCCTGGGTACGAGGCTAACTGCTGCACATGCTGAGACCCATGCCCAGTTGTTAAGAGTAGAGACTCAAAGTCTGTAGTACATGTAACAAAGTTTAATTTTTTGCTTGTCAATTTCATTGCACTATTCCAACAAACCCTATTATAGTCTATTTACATTCATTCTGACACCTTAAAGTTAATGAGTCATGTGATCAGCTCTCTACTGATGTCTGAAATCAGTCTGGAATCGACAAAGTTATACTGTAGTTCCAGAAATTTCCAAGTTGAAATATTTCACTTTTTTTTTAAAATTTTGGAAACATTATATACAACATCCAAAAATTTTCAACAATGAATTGTTATTGCATCAGATGTGCGTGAATTAGAGTTCGACTAGTTACTACATGTATGTATGTAATGGCAGAGTCCGTGGCTGAGTCACAATGTGAGGTGGATTCCTGCATCAGAGACTATCATGAATACAGAGCAATATGGACAGCAGCTATTGGAGAGTCTCTTTGTTGTATTAGGGGAGCCTACTAATACAATACGCTGTTGCTGTAATTAGAAGTGGACTAGTTGTTGGACATTTGCCTAAGAAGATTTCAAGAGTTTGCTCACTTTTTTTGAGGAGAGTAGGTACCATAATAAATATTGTATAGTCACCAACACCAGGAGATATTCCGCAGACCTCCCTCAAGGTGGATTAGAGATCCCCTGTACTTTGCATTTTGAAGGGATCAATTCTTTGAGAAGACGCTTAAAAAAATGCATGCCCAATCTCAATTCATAATCAGTACTTAAATCATTGTTTTCATCTGCTAATAAAAGTTACTACCGTACAGCGGTTTAAAAAAATATATTTCGTTATGTAAAGAATTACGCAAAGAATTATGGTAGTCTTTTATTCGGTATGGTACGATTATTTTAGCGCATGTACAACAATATCTTCGCAATCGTGGTGACTTCTTAAGTGATGGAATCTAGCTAGCTAAGAAGAAAGTGGACCAGAAGGTTATGTAAGTCACATATATTGCATGCTGTAGTTGAATGTACGAACATCTACATGTGGCTAAATGGTGGCTTTTTATTGGAAATAGAAAAATTTTCGATAGACTGATTACTGAACCGAATTTTTATTCCCACCAAGATTATCCCGCTGAAAGGTACACATTAAGTACATCAATCAATCAATCACTGTTCACATCCACTTCTTCTATCTCTGAATCTTCCACACCAAGTGCTTTATTGTCAACATCAAATGCTTGACATATTCCAGCTTCGTTCACTATGAATGACGGATTATCAGCAATGTGCCGAACACTCTTGACAAGCCATTTGGCACCAAGTTCTTTCATACGTAGCTGGTAAACATAGGTCAGCAGATTCCAACAACTGCTCTGCTATATGACTTGAATACCAGTCTTGAAATTTTCGCCGAAGAAATCCTTCACAGGCTTATTAACAGAGAGGTCCATTGGCTGTAATAAATCTGTGGTATTAGCAGGCAACAAACAAACACGAATCAAATTCTCTTCAAGAATAGCATTAACACATGGAGTGATTTGACCTTTAAAATTATCCATAATCACAAGGGCAGACTTGTCTTCCCCCAAATTGTCTCTTTGCTTTTCAACATATGGAATGATTATGGCTTTGATGTATCGAAACATCGTTTCTTCATTTGACCAATGTTTGGGTGAATGTGTAATATCCAAGTCACTTGGAAATTTGAAATGGGGGTGTTGAATGGGGGTGACAACGGTTTGTCTTGACAGTGGAAGTGACATCATTTAGAAATTCCTGTGAAAAATTGGCAACACTAAATTTCTTTGTTGTGGTGGCTTTTCACAGGACAAATTCCATCCACACAAGAAGTGAATTTGCCCATGGTCTGTAGCCACCAAACTCTTCTAACTTGAACTTATCGTATGCCATCACAATACCTTGAGCAGCAGCAACAACAATACATGCAGATACAACACCTCCAGCTTCAGCAAATATGCTTGCACAACCATTGTCATAGGGTGGAATGTCCCCCGCTTAGAATGACCCGGGGGTCATTTTACCCTAGGGTGAAGTGACCTGGGGTCACTCTAACCTAGGCTGGAATGACCCCCCTGGGTCACTCAGCCCTAGGGTATATTGACCCCTCTAGGATTTAGTGACCCCCTGGGTCACTTTGCCCTTTGGTATAATGACCCCTCCCTCCCCGTCTCTACATAGGATGTGGAATTAGACAATCAAATCAATTACTTTGGTGAACATCAAAACCACTTGATACTTTATTTTTCTTCCATGCTGCTGCTGGTGCTGTGACACATTGCTTATGAAACCACTGAGTCTTGGCATGAGCTGCAACTGATCATTTTCCATATTCAGTTACAAAAAATCTCAAAGGTAATTGCTGCCAAACTTGAGGTTTTTTCTTGTTTTTCTGCTGTGGTCAGCGCCAATTTTCTAACATTTGAAAAGATGCTTCCGATACTTGTGTAATATATGCAACAGAGTGACGCTGCAAACAATCACTGCCATTACCCTGAATTTTTGCACATTGACGAAACATATCCAGTGGAGTAGGAATAGGGAATTTATCGGGGAGAGGGGGGCAGGGACAATAATAAGTTAATCACAGTAATAGCAACTAAATTCAATCCTTCTGTCATTAAATTGAACATATGCATTAGATAATAGTCAGCAAGCCGCAGTGAAATTGCTGACATCACACTGCAATGACATGTAATTGCTTGGTGCTTGGTCTTACTTTCAATATACTGTTCATAATTTTTTTTTTTGGGGGGGGGGCAGTGCCTCTTCATCTATAGTATTGGGGGGCAGTGGCCCCCTGCCCCCCTCTCCCACCATTCCTACTCCACTGTCTGATATCATAAATATAGTCTCGCAGGCCAATCCTTTACCAAAATACACCTCCTGCCGCGCTGATATCAACGGAAACTGTTGATATTAAATTAGCCAGGGGCTGCTAAAAAAACTGTAAAGAAATATTGTTCTGTGATCATGAAGTGCCGAATACTTATTAGAGCATGCACAACTCACATGTACACTTTACTTATGTGGGGGTCACTTGACCCTGAGGGGGGTCATTCAACCCTAGATTGGAGTGACCTCCGGGTCACTACACCCTAGGGTAGAATGACCGGGGGTCACTCTACCCTCCGACACCGTATCTAAATAGTCCCCCAGCAAAGATGGCCTACCACGCTTTCTTTCAGGAAGCTCATCCACTCTGTTTTCCGTTTCTCTCTCACACTTTCAAGGTAGTCCTTGATCGAGATGGTACTACTGTTGATTTTCACCCTAAACTTTCAAGAAAAATGTGCAGCAGCTGCTGAAACTCCATGCTGACTGCATATCTACCCATATCAGCACAATCCTTAGGACTATATCTGAATTAATAGAATTATCATCTTTTTCCTAAGCTAGCTTAGCTACCTACGTAAGTATATACTTCATGTATGGACCACGATTTTTCTGTTTCTTAGCTTCACCCATCACTTTGTCCACTTCCTTATTAGCAAGCGCTACTGCCCTCAAGGTCATAATGTTGGATAAAGATCCACTGGGGCTTGGAAGTCCATCCTTAGCCTTGAAATACTTCTGTAAAGACATGTCTAGAGTATATCAGAGCCACGTGTTACCATAATTTAAATTTTCATACAAATATAATTTCTGGTAAGTAGTTTTATTCAGATAATTTAACTTCGGAATACTTTCAACTTCCAAAAATATTTTAGTTTTGAATTCTTCTGGAACTACAGTAACTAGTATCAATACTCTAAGTGCTAAATAGATGTTTTCAGAGCTATCTAGATCTTGTTAGTAGGTGAATGCACTGCACATACAGAAAGAGAGCAAAGAGCATTATAGAAATGCAACAGTCACTGAATTCAGGACAACAAAGAGGTTCTATGTAACTGAAGTTATTCTGTAATGTATGGAAATGAGTTGTCTCACATAGCCAGCCTCTTGATTGCAATGCTGAGATCACTAGCATATGTTAGGAAAGGCTATCGTAGAGGTTTTGTCCATAGGACCAGAAGGGGTGTGATTAAGTGAATTAGACTCTTGCTCTCTAATACAATTTCTTTCTTATTTCTTGGCTAGCAATAGTCATGCAAAATGTTAAATTTTAATAATAAGGTCAGTCAGTCCTATTGAAGAGAACTGCAAGAAATGTGAACAAACTACGTATAGTAGTAAGAGACTTGCTGTATTCTATATTCTGGGGGAAAGTTTAGAATTATTTAGGACAACATCTAGGGGGTGAAATTTCCCCTATGCCCCCCCCCCCTTATGGTTAGTTAGGCACACGAATTAGGTAGTTTGAGGTTTCCATGCAATTGTTAACAGTGACTTCTAAATGTTTGACCTCGTAACTTCCCCTCCAAGTCGAAAATCCTCTTATTTGTATGCTATGGTACATTATGAAAGAGCCAACTTTGGAAAAGTTGGACCATCCACAGCTACTTTAATTAGGTATTGTGTCTCTGAGAGTTTGAGCTGAGCATTTGCATGTGATGATTATTTTACATATACACCATAGAATATGTGATTCATGATTGGAAGACTGTCAGTTCAGCAGACTAGATCCACCCTTACATGCTCTTACCTGTACAGAAACTATTATGTGTGTCTATAATTGATTTTGTATTTAAAATCATTGAGTGGGAAATGGGAGTGGTTATGGGAGGAGTATTTTAGTTCCTCCTCAAAGAAGAATCACATGCCTTCATTTTTTCTAGATTCACCTACTGAGCATACAAAGTCACAAAAATAGCATACAATATGAGTGCATAATTAATTTTGTTTACTGTGCAATGAAGACATGTGAACTTGACCAAACCCATTTCTTACATGTTAGTGATGCTATTCTGCAATCAAGTGAATGGCTACACAAGACATGGAAGTGATGCTTTTAGCTAAGTAGAACCCTCACCTCCTAAACAGCCTAATTGATCCGTTGATAGCATAAACTTCCCCTCCCCTCCCACATTGATTATTAATTGTATTATCCTCAAACATAGACACACCCACACACAAACATCCCAGCGCCTCACTCTCTATATGGAACCCTCTGCTTGACTAGTACTGTAAATTCTGTGGGTGTGTCTTATCTGAAGTGTTTGTGTCCTCCCCAGACCCCAGCTTCACCTCTCACAGTTTGCTGGATGCTCTGGATACTGTGGGGGACAGAAAATTGAATAGTGTATTTGAGATCCCAAGGCCTATGGGGGGATTGGGGAGAGAGATGAAGTCACGCGAAGAGAAGATAAAGTACTACATGGACACTCATCCAAACACTGGATGGAATCACTTGGCTGGGACTCTTCTCTACCAGGAACAACAGACAGCTCTTAAGAAAGTGAAGGGGAATGTTACAGCTGATAAAGGTAGGTGTGTACATACTAAGTGAGGCAAGGGTGAATATAGTCATGTGATTGGTCAACAGTGGATACTCTTATGAATAAATGACTCTCCAAGTTCAGGACTATAAATATGTTTTTCTCACTAGAACACACTCCACCATGTATCCACCACTACCAGAGTATCTACACTCCAAAATACAATTTTTTAAGTTAACCTTATAATTTTTTCCGCCTAGTCCCAGGGGGGGGGGGGGAATCTTCTCCAGTAATCCTGTTCCAGTGTGTCCACCACTATGTGGAAGTCCCAGTGTGTCCACCATTATTTGGAGGTTCCAGTGTGTCCACCACTCTTTGGAGGTCCCAGTGTGTCCACCACTATTTGGAGGGTGGAATTGATGTGTACAGAGTTTTGCAAGTTGCTTGTCACATTGCAAAATGCTAATACAAAAGTTATGACAACTAAATCAACAATGTAGTAAAGCTGAATAAATTTACCATCATGTGACTGTCATGCATCAGCCAGATTTGAAAAAAATAGCCAGTACAAGTCTGTGTAGCTAACTATGTCCTACTACCAGCATTCTAATTACTTCTTTGGTAATGGCCAGATGACTCCCCATTACTACCCTTGGTCACAGCCTCCTTATCAACAAGAATGGGCAGGTGTAAGTCAGCAAGACCGTGATAACAGCCCTATTCTCATTAGTCCATCAAAGAGTACAGTTGAAGATTCTGATCATGACTCAAGTGTAACTGAGCCTAATTTCAGTTAGTGTGAAAATAATTTGTCCCAATGAAAAAAGGACTGAACACAAGACATTCATGTTGCGTGACCTTGATATGGGGGAAGTGAGCTCAATATTGGCTTTTAGAAAAGAGATACTTACCCAATTTGGTGATGGACTTATTGACGCGATTTTGATTTCGGATTCTACAAAGGAACTAAGCGAGTATGGGTTAGAAACGATCACGATTTTGATGAACTGATCCAATCACTTCAAACAAAATCTAATACTATAACTGTATGGTGTGAAGGACGCAGCAAGAAACGAAAGAAGGACTCCTCAGGCTCTGAAGATGAATCTAACGGAACAAAAAAGAAAAAAAAAGGATCTAGTGATGACAAAATGTCAAGAGTTGATGATATAACAGACAACTTGAGAGAAAAGCATGGGCATATGTACAGTAACCTACAGTATTGTGTATGGGCTGAAACAATTGTTGGAGGCAGGCATGCATCTATGGAAAATCCTCATATTTCAAGAAAACCAAAATTCTACCATCACGTGATGTTTCATCAGTAAATTTTGAGAGAAGAAACCCTACTGTGATTACTCCTGTTAAAGCTGCTGAATTGAAGACAATTTATATATCTCAAATTAAAGAACTCTACTCGTTGATCGAGGTTGGGGCTATAACAGATGGTGACTTTCAAAAAGTATTTTAGAACTGATGGATAAATTGTAAGGCTATGTTGCTTTTGATATTACCATACATTCTAATCTTAGCACCCACTAAGATTATGGAGCAAGCAATTGCTTAAATGGAAAGAATAAATTAGGGGTCTTAATTTGTTATGCACTATTCTATTTAAGAACTGCTTGGTTTTACCCAAAACTGGCAAGATCTAGACTAGCTGTAATTTGAAATGATCCTGCAACTTCAGTCTGGTCATAATGCTACGCCTAAAACTTTCTCAGAATATCAGTCTCTAAAAATATATTATATAAAACGTTACATATAACCTGCATGTTTAATATAATTTACACAATCTAGTGGAGTAATTGAAGCAAATGCTTCATTCTAGGTGTGTTTGTGGATTAATAACTTAGTTCATTATCTCTAAGATATGACTTCACTTGACTAAATGCTTCCTCAATGGGGTTCAAGTCAGGGGAGTAAGGTGGTAAAAATCGTACTAAAGCACCAGTGGCTGAAATCAATTGAGTTACTGCTTCTACATGGTGGATAGATGCATTATCAAGTATGACTACAGAACAGGGATTGTCGCCACCATCGAATGGAAGTAGTATAGGAAGTAAGCACCGTTGTACAAAAATTCATGAAAACATCCGAGTTCACATTTCCCTCTGCAATATAAACATCTTCTATTCCCCGAAAAGTCAGTATCCCTATGCCCGACAACCTCTTACCATATAAAGTAAATTTGTGGGAAACAGGTTTCATGCCTCGAAGACCATATCCATATTTACGTATTGTATTATGGTGGTTTGATCCTGTTTCATTAAAGTTTTGGGGTTAAATTCCATTATTTCAGAGATATATTTTACTTTCTGAACATCACACCTTTGTCTTGCTACTAGACGCATTTTCTGTCTAGTCATACCCAGTCTTTTGATGGTACAGCAAATAGTAGCACAATCATACCGGGATCCTGTTATATGTAACAGCTTTTGTTGTATCTCACGAAGATACATGCTGGGTGTACTCAGCAGCGTCTCTAAAATAGTGATTTCCTCAAACTCACTCATTTGTGGTAATGGACCATGCCTTTGGCATTCAGGTGATACATCCTAAGTTGTATAAAAAAGATAGATGTATCTCTCAATTGACCTGATATTTACATACAGTTCCCTAGAAATCTCTTTTATTGTCTTCTTTTGTAGAAGATACTTCCAAATTATCCACCATCTAAGGTCTTTTGAGTATCCTTTTGGCATTTTGACTGCTTCTTGTACTGTACAGTAGTTATTTTGAATTTGAATTCTGAGCATGCTCACCTGTGTCTGCTAGCTAATTAAATTAGATAGTACATACAGTGTACACAAGGGCTATAGTACTACTGAATTTCACTACACTATATATATTGGTGTCTTAAAATTCATTCTTGTTTGCAGTTAAAATTTGCTACTGAATGGAATGGGAATTTCTGCAAAGTGCAGATTTTAGCTGCCGAAACCAAATTGTGCACTACAAGTAGAAGTCCTGGGTTCCTGGGTTAGAAGTCCTGAGAACATAGTTTCTTACAATTATATGATGTAAATCTGGGCCATGGGGACCATGATAATTTTAGTAATTATTAAACAAGTTCAACATAAAATTATAACCCTGATTATGCATGAGATTCACAGATCTATTTCTATTCAGCTTACTACATTGTTGATTTAGTTGTCACAACTTTTGTATTAGCATTTTGCAATGTGACAAACAACTTGCAAAACTCTGTATGTGTTGTCTACTCATAATTATGTTCATTTGGAGGAAATGTGTTTAAGTTTTGAGAACTACATAAATGTAGTCTGTGGCATGTAGTGTTGTTGGTCAAATGTAAACAGTCTCTATGGCATGACATCTTGTAACTATACATTCCTATTTGACATAAGGGAAAAAGGCAAATGAAAAAAGATGTAGGGATGACCACTGCTCAAAAAAGTAAGGAAACAAGAAGGATGGAAATGGGATCAATCTTTGTTCTGTATATCCAGCCAACAATCCCTATATATACGTCGGCAGATTATAGTGTAGTAATGTACGTATATGTAGGGATTGTTGGCTGGATATACAGAACAAAGATTGATCCCATTTCCATCCTTCTTGTTTCCTTACTTTTTTGAGCAGTGATTATCCCTACATCTTTTTTCATTTCACTTATAGTATCTATGCTAGAGCTAGCTAGCAGCTGAGTAATATTATAATTTCGAATAATTGGATATCAAATACATGCGCATGCGTATTATAGAAAAGATGGCTTCCAAATTGAATTAGTCGAGTGCTGTGCTCCGTAGTGTCTCCTTTTTCATCTTCTTTCGAGGATCAACGAGTAGAAAAGATCGTAGTTCGTAGAATTTGGAGTGGATTTATCCAGGAAGAGTTAGTACGTAGGGGATGTTCCATTCAGCCAAGAAAATAAGCAATCTGGAAATTACGCAATAGTAGTGTAGTGATCAAAATAACAACCTGACATGACATTCTAATCAAGTATATCAGGTACATGCATAACACCAGTAAAGGCATGTAGTCTTAGTGTTCACAATACGTAGTCATCCTGAAGAAAATCTAACCAAAGTGGACTACATTAATATGCTCAAATTTCAGCTCTACAATGCTATACATTCCTATTTGACATGAACTTTCACATTCTCCCCAGTCTAACATAATGCACTGTTGCCTCTGTATTACTTTTTTTCCTGATGCAGTGCATTAGTTTTCAGTAAATCTAACCAAAAGTTGTTTTTAGTGTTGATACAATAATTATTATTGTAACAGTTCTCATTGACTGGTTGGTTATTTCCACTAATTTTTTTAAAGTACTACTTACCACATGTGAAATAGCTATACCACAATACAATTTAGTAAGCAACCACAAAATTAAGTGAGTGATTGTTCCAGGAAATTCCGTATACTATTCCGTGTTTACTTGCGTTTCACATCCATATGGAGTATCTATATTATCTATGGCCTATGCAAAAGGCTGTAGAAAACAATCTAGCTCAATTACAATTGGAGCATGTGCATTATGCACAGGCACCATATGTATGCCTGGGGCATTTTGTATTGTAGACATATATATATTACAATTTCAATGAGTCATGACCTGAGAGTCAGCTCACTCACTCTACTTGCTCACTTAATTAAGATATCTGTAATTTAGGTCCTTATTTATAGGAATTATGTAATCTGTACGGCATATCTGATTATTGTATATGACCACATGAATTCTTTTGCCAACAGATACAGTTGTTAGTGCAACTGATAGTAATTTTGTTTGAGTGATTTTAGTCCACTGAGGTCCCAGTGTACTTTTAAATAGTAATGTGTATTGCACTTGTGCTTTGTGTTGTTTCCTGCCCATATATTAGCTAGCAAATATTCATTTGTTAGACAATAACATGAATAATTGCCTTTGATATTATGAGGTAACTATATCATGTAGTAACCACTTGCTAGGCCTGCAAGTGATCAGGTATCTAAGTGTCTACTTAGATACCAACTTAGAAATCTGTGGTTGTCATCAGACTATATATACACAGTTTATACTACTGTCTAAGTCATTAGATCACTCCAGTGAGTGACTACTTGGTTTAAAATAGACACCTCGGCTCTGCCTCAGTATCTATTATAAACCTTGTAGTCACTCACTGTCATGATCTAACCTATACATGAGTAAAATGTTGATGACTGTCATAAATACTGTAGATTGTCAGTAGTATGTTGTGTGGTTGGTCAGGTATAAACAATCTCTATGGCATATATCTGTTAGTTCTGACTTGATTATTTTTGTGACTTCCATCATGTCACATTGTATTGCTATTGGTCAAGAATATCTAGGCACGTGTGCTTTAATTTTCATTTCATAGTTTCATTGTTTTCATATGATTTTCTTGTTTGGATGACTATTTCACCTTTTTGTTTTTAATGAAGATACCTGATGGAGGCTTTAATATAGGAATTGTGAACATCCGAATAGCAATTATTAAAGGGGGTGGTAAGATTGTTCCTATTCTGTTTCATTAAAGTGGCATTTTTAGTTTAAGCAATAAGCTTCTCTATAGTCATGGCTATGAGATACTGTATATGGAAATGATACATACCTACATCAGGTCAGAGCATGCATACTACAACAGGGGTCAAAGGTCGGATATCTAATGTTGGTGGCAATCTTCAAACTATAGGAGTTCAGTTTTTCTTTTCTTTTTGTGCATTTGTGTAAGAATATTATTAAAGGGGCCATATCTATCACTCCATTGATTCTTTTGGCAACAGATACAGTTCTTAGTACAACTGATTTAGTTCGGGGTTTTTTTTGTGGTTTTTCTATTTTATGCTTAAGTCCAATTATGCACTCCTTGTTGTGTACATATGGCTAGAGGGTGTGAACCAGGATAGGTAAGGTTGTGCATCAGTGTGTGTGTGTGTGTGTGTGGGGGGGGGGGGGGGGGGGGGGGGGGGTAACAGCTGAAAGTTTATGGAAGGCATTATTTCATTATTATTATTATTGAAATGTGCAATTTTATGTCAAAGCAATTCCCACTATATACAGTACCTGTCATTCATCTAACACTAAGTGCATGCATACACCTCATATTGTCTTTAGAGCATAAACTATAGTTGACTGAAGTAATTCATGCTCATACTATTTCCATTTGTTCCTGTTACTTGTTGAATGGACTTGTTTTTGTTGCTCAGCTCATGTTTTATTCTCTATGTTCTCTCCCACAGACCCCTCCCTCACCCTCACTAATCTCACTCAGCTGCTGGAGGATGTGTTGGACTTGTATAATGTGACTGATGATCTAGACATCCCTTACTCAGTGTATATTAGTATAGACACACAACAGCCCAGTGAGTCTGAACGTATGAAGGCTTATTGGGAGTGGTACCTGAACAACCACCCATGCCCTTCTTGGCATCACATTGCTAATGCTCTGTATATGAATGAGGAGCATGGAGTGCTAGAAGTGTTGAAGAGTCGCTACCTTAAAGGTGAGTCTGGTTCTCTGTGATGATTACTGGAATGGTAGATTTGCATGTGTCCTGTCCCCAACTATGTAAAAACATCATCCTATATGCCACTGTTATTAATTAAATTTCTTCTCTCATAATTGATTGTTGTTGTTGTTGTTGTTGTTGTTGTGATTGTTGTTATTTTTGTTTGTTTTAATTCATTGGGTAGATGATATGAATATCGTGTATTAGTCACCTGCTATGGAGTACTGGCATGAAGTTACATATAAAAATACAATACTCTTTTTGCAGAAATATTATTTTCTGCTGGTACTTAAGCCACTCTTTTTTTAGGAAAGAAGAATGAAGGAACCATTTGTAGTAGAAAATGGTAGAAGAGATGCAGTCTTGCTGATATAGCTACTTACATTCAAGAATGAGCCTTCAACAAGAAAACAGTGTTCTAGCATAGCTGTACTACTCCACTGACAGTTGATAGAATTCTTTCTCTGCATACCTATCACATGGTTTTATAAGACAAGTACGTACATGCAGCTTGGACATGAAGCAGGTTGCCGAAACTTGTCAGCTGTGCCTAATTGCTTCAGCCAGTTAGCAGATCGAGGTTATAGTGGTTTGACTACTTCAGCTTCAAGGTTGGATGAGCAGTGCTTGTACATAGCAGAGGATCATCATGGGCTCTAACTGAACTACATTAAACATCTTTACATACTAAGTGCTATATATATTGTGAGACGATCGGTCATTTTCCGAGGGCCATATTTGTTGTATGTTGTGTAGATTAACAAATCTACATGAGGTCTTTCCATATGCACCATGACAGTAGCAATAAATTTGAAGGCTCTCAATATACTGCTCTGAAAGCCTTGCAGAAAACAGCTATTGGGCCTCTGAATACCTTCTTATCAAACTATGGAGATTAACTCATTAACAGCATTACATAACCACATACCTCAATATCTACAAACACATTACAAGCATGCATGACACTTTTACAAGCTATTTGAAATGAGATTACAAGAAGTCAGTCAAGGTGAGTCTGGTTCTCTGTGATGATTACTGGAATTGTTGATTTGCATGTGAGTCTTTTCTCCTGTCCTCAAAGAAGTAAAAGCATCTTCCTATATGCCACTGTTATTAAAGAAAGTTTAAATCGGTTCTCTCATAATCGATTGTTGATAGTTGTTATTATTATTATTGTGATTGTTGTTGTTATAAATATTTGTTTTGATTCATGGGGTAGGTTGTATGAATGTCATATATAAGACATCTGCTATGGCTAAAGTACTGGCAAGAAGTTGCGTATAAAAATACAATACTCTTCTGCCATCCATATGAATCCTCTGCCCATTCTGTTTCTAGGAAAGAAGAATAAAGGAACCATTTGTAGTAATAGTCCTCATGAAAAGATGGAGTCTTGTTTAGCCTCGTCCCCCAGGCCCTCCTTTTGTTATGATTGTGGATGGCCTGGTACGCGAAGTCACTGGGGGGTTGAACCATCTAATTGGGCGTGGGCAGTATACGAGAGCATAATGACATGCCCACTTATTTGGGCTATGCACTGAAGTGGCTAAAGGATTGACCTAAAGGCACCAAAAAAACTTTTGCTGATTTGCTACAACAAAATTAATAACCAATTTGCTATGGCCATAAATCAAGGATTTGCTAAAACTCATGAAGAATTCTGAGGTCAATCTATTTATAATCCAGCTAAGCCTAAAATCTTGACAGCTTTACTATCTAATGATAGGCAGCTCTGATACTATCTGCTGCTAGGCTAGCAACACCCGAATTCAGTGGCAGCTCAATGGCTTAACACCTCTTCTCTTTATTAGGCCTGGTTGGCCATGTGCTCGTGCAATGTTGTAGCACCAATTCATCATGGTGATGTATGTATTATGAATGCGTTTCCTTGGACTCACCCACACTATGGGTTCCTATGGTTTGGCGATATTTTCGAGTACCAGGCCCTCCACAATCATAATTAAAAGGAGGGCCGGAGGACAAGTCTAGTCATGATAAAATTTCGATTTTGATTTATTTTCATGGTCATTAAAATTAATCACATGAAATTTAATTACCTTGTACAAAATGGAGTAAAAGCTTAAGCTGTAACAGAAAATAAACATGAAAATTGAAAACATGAATTATTATTTAACTAAAAATTTCCCAATTTATGGTAGCTACTTACATTCAAGAATGAGCCTTCAACAAGAGAACAATGTTCTAGCATAGCTGTACTACTCCATTGACAGTCATATAAATTTAAGGATTGATAGAATTCTTTCTCTGCATACCTAATTCATGGTTTTATATCCACATCAGCTGAAATAAGATGAGTACAGCTTGGACATGAAGCTGGTTTCCAAAATTTGTCAGCTGATTCCACAGTCTTCAGTGCCTAATTGTTTCAGCCAGTTAACAGACATTGAGGTTGTAGTGGTTTGATTACGGTTGGATGAGCAGTGCTTGTAGGATGCTATAACTGATTTAGATTCATTTACAAGTAAAGGAAAAATATTTAAAAAGGAAAGTAGGGATGGCCGTGTGTGGTTCAAAAAATTCAGCAACAAGAGAGTGAACTTCATAGGATAAGATAAAATATAAAGGGAGTGAAGTAGGAATAGTTAGCTCGTAGTTTGGTAATATTGTTGGTTACTTGACTGAAGTTCACTCTCTTAACAGCATTACTTATCCACATACCTCAACTACAAGCACATTACAAGCATATGCATGACACTTTTGTAAATTTACAAGCTATTTTACAAGGACCCCAAGATGTCAGTTTGTGGATCAATGGCATCAACCAGGCCCAAATTTTTGTGAGGTAAGATTAGTAAAAAAGTTTTATGCACTAATTTTCATGAATTCCATGCCCCACAAAATTTCGCACTATACGATAATGGAACTTCAGCACAATAATTATAATTTATTAGCACTTTGTTGGCTACAGCAGAATTTGCTATAAGAATCAAAGTAGTTTGAACAGAGTCACTTAATATAGAAGCCGAGAAGGGCACTTTTTCCGCGTAAACCGAATAACTTTTTATATGTTCCACCTGATCGGCTGGATAGTGTGACTACTACCTTTTGGCGAAGTTACCTTCACATATCACATAAATATGATTCGCATTAATCATACCCACCAGACTTCCAGCAAGTTTTCTTCTCAAGTGAATAACCTCTGCCTTCAAGCAACACTGACCTCATTTCAGTTTTGCTTGATCGACCACATACCCATATTTAACTGGGTATAAGTTACATATGAGCTCACTTTACTTACACGAGTAGCCAATCACTTAACGAGTGATGAAAGAGTGATGTAGGCTGGAGTACATGACTATAAAAAGTACGGAAACAAGGTGTACTGCATTTGCTCTGCTAACTGTCACAGAATTGACAAACCCTACATCGCTGCATGGACTGCATTTGTCACTGTGTCTCTGCTAACCGTCATAAAATTGACATAAGCCCTACATCGCTGCTGCCATATTATCCTTTTTGGCTACACCTTGCAGTGATGTAAGGTTTATGTCACTATATTTCCAATTGGGCAGTCTGTGCCATCCCTAGCTACTTATCGTACTCTCTCATACTTCACTTAAAAATTTTTTTTCAGTATTTTCAAAAATTCCTGTCAAATTAAAAAATACTAATGAGTCGATATGGTGGGAAAGCACTACATTCATAATAGCATATCTCACCCGAACTATGATAAATGCATGTGTGACAGTTGAGGGTAGAAATCAAGCTTCATTCACGCTTTCTACTTTTGAAAAAAAGTTTGAAAGGCAGAAAATTTTATTGTAAAGCATTAGTCATGACAAAAGTAAACTTTGACTAAAACGTTGGGCTTGTCCCCAGAAAATAAAAGTAGAGCAGTAAATTGTGTCACTGCGCATGCATGTAATCGATCGCACACAAGATCGTCGGTCAGTACAGTGCAGTAGCCTCGTCCCCAGGCTCTAATTTTACAGCTATAGGATAGCTCTCATGTACCAGTTCTTTCTCAGTGTGCGGATGGTGTGTTTGTTTAGCTGGGACAACCCCACCTAGTACTGAACAAGGATCAGCAGCAAGTTCGTTGGTGAATAGGATGCCTGCTTCCTATGGAGCAATTCAATTATTGCAAAACAGAAAATGGATGATTTTAGAGTGAGACTTCAAACCAAGCTCTAAAGCTATCTATATATAGTCTCACGAGGGTCTTGGTTCAGCTAGCTAGTGAACGGAGAGAATCCAGCACAACAGCTATGAGGTAGGCTTTTAAGCTTATGGACTTGGAATAATGAACTAACTAAGCTATTTTCACTACCTCTTCAATACCGTTTTGCAACAACTGAATTCAATTGGACACATTGAAGGTTTTTCATCTACAATGAACTTGCTATTACCTCATAGAAAAGAATCACCTCTTCCTTGCATTGATGAATTTGAGCATTTAATTTAACAATAATTCATGAGGTTTGTATGATAAAGCACTAGCTATTGAAATATCAAAATCTCATGGAACCAATTAGCTCTTTGTGGAATCAGTGTACATAACATTGTGGTTGAACTTTCAATATTATTACGGTTTTCAGGAATGTGATAAGTAAATATTTGTATGGTGTTAGTTTTATAGGAAGGCACTTCAGAAGTCAATAGCATTATCTGGTTTTCTGTTTTGGTAATTAACCATTGGCTGACACTGAAGTCAGCAGCTCCAGCTGAAGTGGTACTAGGTAGCTAGCCTGTGAATGGCTAGCAAACTATTGATTGCTGATTGAATACATAACCATTCTTGACCTTTCGTAATTCAGCTGGCTACTACTAACATGATTAGCACTTACTTTCCTAGGTCCAATGCTCTTGGCAGCTAGTGAGCATAAAGAAAGAAGAAAATAAATTGTTTACTTATCATTCCACTATTATAGTAGAATGTTCTTACATGTGCATGCAAAAAAGTATTCATAATTATAGCTATCAAGAAAAATTAAATTTTCAATCCCATGGTACAAGCTATTCATGATGTATGCAATAATGTTCTATGTCAGTTGTGTGCATGACACATACCAAGTAGAAAAAAAATAATTTGAGTGGGTATATTGATGTTTATACATGCATAATAGCCTTGTACCCAGGCCCGCTTTTTTCGTGGGGTAGTGGAAAAGTGAAGGGCCTAGTATAAGTTGCATGCACATGCACTTAATTAAACACGAGATAATATTTAAAATTTAGTCCATGATGAATGATGTAATCATAAAAACGTATGTAGCATGTGCGCATTCAATCAGTGCATGCAGCTAAGGTAAGGCGGGGCTATTTCGAACGGTGGGGCTATTCCGTAGGGTCAAATATTTTCAAAATTTCATGAGCTTACGAGCTCTATTTTGAAAGATATATTCAACCATTATAGTAGATTATATCCTCCAACATTGAGTTCAGTGGTTTCAGAAATATTTGAACCTACGGAATAGCCCTGCTGTTCGAAATAGCCCCGCTTTACCTTATCTATGCTTAAAGCTAGCAAGTTAGCTAGCTAGATCTGACTCCAGACCTTATCCACATCAGTGAAATAAACTAAGACAAGACAAGAACAGCACCATCCCTCTCAACCCAATATGGTCAAAAAAGGTAAAACATGATACTTTGATAGCAGCGACTCTTCTCGTCTAACCAATTGGTAGCGACACAAACTAAAAACAGCTTACACAGAATGCTTCTGGGAGTGAGGTGAGTTGAATCTAGAGCAGAAAGACAGAACAGTCTAGAGCTAGCTGTTGACTCAGTTCTCAAAATTACGATGATGTAATGTTTATTACGATTTGTACATGTGTAACAGATGTGTCCGAAAGTATAGCGAATCCCCCCTAATTGGGGGGATGGATTGCATGCACATGCAAGTTATACCAGGCCCTTTGCTTTTCCACCGCTCCGCGAAAAAAGCGGGCCTGGGTACGAGGCTAACATGCATAATAACATTCATCCGGTTTTTTCATTGACTACCTGTAGGTTCCGCTGAGTCACGTCGACTGTATAACGAGGCAATGAAGCAGGGACATGTAAAGTCCCAGATCAACAAAGCCCTCCTTTATGGGGCTCCAGGAACCGGAAAATCGAGTTCGATCGACCTTTTCGTTGGTAACCCTCCAAGGAAAGCCAGAATAAGCACTCCTCTAGCTGCTCGTCCAATTACAATGATACATATGGGTGTAACCAAGAAGAGTTGGAAAAAGCTTTCCTCAAAAGAACAGAAAAAAATTCTAGCGAGGGCCATATATGCTCAGCTTCATGCCAATGACAAAGATTCTGGCGAGGATTCTGTCTCTGATGAGGGATCTGGTGAGGATTCTGAATCTGGCGAAAATTTAAGTTCCGATACGACTCTTGAGCACAAAGAAGCTCATAGTAAAGAAGATAAGTCGACACGTGACGTACATCCACAAGTACACCCAGCAACTCATTCCAGTCCAACACCTGCTAGAAAACCAAAGAAAGGTTCTCAATCAAAGGAAAAGATTTCACTGCCATCCATTAGCACACATGAGGAACTAATGAAACTATTGGACGAGATCTCCAAATCAAATGAAGCCTTACCTGTCTTCCAGAAGGTCAAATTGATCGACTCTGGTGGACAACCACAATTTCATGAGGTGTTACCTGTATTTCTTCGTCGCATGTCCCTCTACATATTCGTCTTCAAGCTGTCAGAAGAACTCGCCACCAAGCCCATGGTAGAGTATTTTGGGGAGGATGGGAAGCGTGTGGGGACACCTTACCGATCAGCTCAGTCCAACGAGCAGCTATTGAAGCACTGCCTTCGCACTTTGCATACCCACAGATCATCTCCCGATACTAAAGGTGAGTGCTCCAAAATCATGATCATAGGGACCCACAGGGACAAAGAACACCTGTGCACGACCGAAACACGAGAGCAGAAGAATAAGAAGTTAGAAAAGCTGTTGCTTCCGATGTTCCGAGAGGAAGTCATCTACTACAAACTGGCAGAAAATAAGTTAATCTTTCCAGTCAATGCCAAAAATCCTAAAGGGCTTGATAAGGATACAGCTAGAGATATCCAAAGTGTAGTCCTAACTAAGTGTATGCCTGATCCCATTGATGTGCCCCTTCAGTATTTCTCTTTGGAAATTATCCTTGAAGAAGTCAGCCTTTCTTTAGATAGAGGGGTATTGAGCAAAGAAGAATGCCTTCGAGCAGCAGATAAGCTTTTCTTTAATGAGCATACACTGGATGCAGCTCTCCAGTTCCTAGATGAAATTTCATCGGTCTTTTATTTCCCCGAGGTTCTGGATGGTGTTGTATTCACTAACCCTCAAGTCCTCTTGGATAAGGTAACTGAGTTGGTGAAGATTACCTATTGCTTGAGAGAAAATATTGGTTGTAAAAAACTTCGTGCACTTTCTGGAGGCTGGCAGAAGTTTAAAGATCATGGCATTGTTAGCTTAGAGCTTCTGCAAGAGAAAGAGTTTGATAAGCATTATGTGCCTGATATCTTTACTCCTGTTGATCTGGTTAAGCTCTTTAGAAAGTTGCTCATCATAGCTGACTTTAGTGCTTCAGAGTACATCATGCCTGCTCTCCTTCCTGTTCTTGAAAATAAGAAAGTTCATGATTATCGTATCACTAAAGATTCACCTGTAGCTCCTCTTGCTCTGGACTTCCCACTTGGAGGTCCTCGTCTCGGTACATACTGCAGTCTCACTTGCTTTCTTGTCTCCAATGATAACCAGTTTCCATGTCCTTGGAAAATAGTGCTGCTTCCTCATTCCAACACTCCAGCTTGCCTGAATCGAAACTGTACCCAATTCATGGTACCAGGCTTTCCTGGCTCTGTCACTCTGATTGACACATTCTCTCATGTTGAGATCCATGTGGACACTGCCAAGAAAGTTTGTAGCAAGCTCTGCTCTTTTGTCTCTCAGGCTGTGTTTGCAGGTCTAAAGAAAGCCATGGTGGTTCTAGGGTACAACAACTCGATCCCTTCAAAAGCACTTCTTTGTCCTTGCGGGGATAAAGATCCCCATGTTGCCACTTTTGGGGATGGTCTCTGGATCTGCAGTCGAGATAACAAAGTATTTGGAGATCTTACTCCTAGACACCAGCTGTGGATAGAACAAAAATATCCCTCTAAAGATGGTAAGTCCTTATATACATACATATATACATACATACAAACATAATTATATTAATACACTTAAGTATTGCTTGTTATTAACTTTTCAGAACCACTAAGGACTACACACTCACAAATCAAATCACTATAGCTATTTATATTTTGATACAGATTCAGAAGTACTGCAGCAATCCACATCACCATCCAGCCATGCATCTCTTCCAACTGGTCCTGTAATGCACACTTCACAAGGTTAGTTAATTAAAATGAAAGCAAAGAAATGGATCTAAATTAGTCAGCACTTTACTTTTGTAATGCTTAAATGAAAGGCTGAAAGGCTGGGGCCACATTACTATAATATAATCATGTGTATTATTATAATACCTTCTCATGATATTTAGTTGATCTTCTATCATTTAATTCTACAGTGTCTTGCCCTCCTCCAACCATGATGGACATCCTGTGTTTCCCCCTGCAAGACTCTAATGTGAACTTAACCACAGAAATCGGAGCAAAGTACCTTGAATTTGGAACACTCCTCCTGGAAGACCAGACTGGTGCACAAATCAGTGCCTTTGAGGTGGAACTCTGTAGGAATGCACAAAGCATCAATTATCGAGTGTTTCGAGAGTGGCTGCATGGGAGGGGAAAGCAACCTGTGTCCTGGGAGACTCTGATTTCTGTGCTGGAAAATATTGGATTGAATGAACTTGCTAAATCTATAAGAAGTGTTAAACTATAGACTTATTATTATTATTCTCAGTGCTATTTTTTATGTTCTTACGTACATGTTGTCAATAATATCTCTTTGCGCATGCGCATTTTGATTGCAAAGTGGCATGGTGTGCATTATTTTGAATCTATCTTCAGTTAACGCATTTTGCAATTTGTGAGTAAGAAAGTTCGTGTACCTGCCGTTGAACTGACATCGTTCGGTAAGTAAAGAATAGCTTCAAAATCATCCAGTGATCTACCTACCATAGAGCAGGTTTCCTGCATTCTCTCTCGTTTCCTGCAAGGGTGTAAAGAGAGCAGCAAAAAGACTAGGGCATGATTAAATTATCCTCGCCCTGTGCTGGCACTAACCACAGCAGTTCTATGTCACTGATTGAGTCCTTTCTCCCTTGATAGATTGGAACCTACCCCCAGATGTCTCAACTCACTCCATTCCTTCCTCTCCTGATGAGACAGTCGTGAGTTAGTAGGAGTAGAGGAGCTGGAGAGAGATCTGAGATGACTAGTCAAGATTCACATTACTGACAAACAGGTATATGCAGTACATTAAGGAAGGACTTTCTCTCTCCCAGTCTGATAAGTATATGCATGTTTTCTGATTGCCCCTCACTCCCTCCATATATTGTACCATTGCACTCACTGAGGGGGAGTTTGCACATCTGAGCACCTTATATGGCCCACCATTCGTTCTGATTTTCTAATATACCTCCAACTGTCCCTATCTTGGAGGGACAGTCCCTATTTGATTGCTGCTGTCTCACTTTTTCTTGGCTTTGTCCCTCTTTCTTCTAAATGATTTCGTGTGCAACTTTCTTATCAAATCTATCAAGTTTGATGCAAAAAAACAACAACAAACACACTATTTGGAAAATGTGTCCCTATTTTTACTTTGAGGTTGGGATGTATGTTCTAATGATAAAACCCTTTAACCAGTCTAATCGCCAGCATGCATCCGGTTGTATTTACGCTTCATTTACATGCTCATCACACGGAATATATGGACACTAGGATACTAGGAAATTTTTATGACCTTGTATCTCTGGATTCTGTCAACATAAATCAACAAGACTTGGGCGGCAGTTTTAGGCCGGCACAGATGACCTTTAGTGTGAATTTGGTACACGTAGCTATTACCACTAGAGAGTTATCAAGCCATGTCTCGATTTCAAGTGTATTGTTGGATTATAGGGCCATTTTCTGTAAACAAGTTATTTCATTTTGATACCAGGTACATTCTATAGAGGAATACTTACTGCATGTATAAATCCAACAATCATTTCTGTTCAAACATAATAACATAGTATAAATGACACCACATCTTTGCCACAAATAAATCACAATACACACTATAATGACTACAGTCTTGACAGCTTTGTTTCTTGAATTTCTACTTCAGTGCCTGCAGTGATCAATGACAAGTACATCAGAGTAAACGTGGCCCCTGCTACATTTGTGTCATAAGGGAGTGTGCAGTATACACATCCAGAGAATATGGAACAAATGTTAATTTTGGACCCAATGTCAAGCTTGCTATAACCGAGTAGCAGGAAATGTAAATTTTCACCCAGGACCGAAGGCCTAAACCAGTAACTACTGGTATATTAAACTGCAATGCAAAACAGGGTCTACAGGCATACTAACATAGCCACACCTTCTAACAGGGTGGCGTTCACTGTGAATAACACAGTAAACACACTTTCAAGGAACACTACATTCAGGTTTACAGTACCTTGCAACTTGCAAGCTCATAAGGAGTGAATGTGTATCAGATCCAACACAGAGAACAGTACTCTAAATATTGCCCATCACCCGACATATCAACCCTTATTTGAGCCAGATCAGTAATAAACAGTCTACCCTATCAAAGTAGACATGAAAATTATTTGAGACAGATGAAAAATTCTAACTTGAGAATGATTCTAACACTGCTATGATTACATTAAACATACACTTATATATACAAACATGGGCCATTTATTATAAAATGTAAGTATCAATATGGACATACATGTTAGAATACATACTGACTATGTTTGTAGTAAGATAACTTCTGTTCATCTCTAAAGGGCCCTTAAAAGCCATCTAAACTTCCATGACTCTCAACCACCATGGCTATTCTATGCTAAAAAGAGTTACTGTTTACTTACATAGCGGATGGTAAGGTAGAATAGGCCTATCACCATCTGTTGAGAACCAACCTACCACCTATAAGGTATCTAGTCTGATGAAAAGCCGAGCTCAAGAGATGTACCTCAGCAGCCATTTTCTCAAAAATTATGACGTCATCATGTAATATTAAAAGTATTGTAAATGTACGCTAGCTGGCGTATAGACTGTAACCACTTCAGCTGGCTTGTTGATGAGGTGTCTATCCAGAGAGGTATGGCCCCCATTTTGTTTTCTAGTATCAAGTCATATGGCAAATTTAAGTTTAGGCTGGGTAGAGGTTTGAGGCAGGTGTAGCTATAATATTTATAGTGTGAACGTAATATAATAGCTATGACATCTGATTCTTATCTTTCCAGCTCTGAGACTCTATTGTAGTTATAGTTTTAACATACACTAAAACAATGTGCTCTAATGTAGAGCCATCTTCCATTTAAAGATCAGGCACAGCATTTTAAGTTTGTCATTTGCCAGCATTTTACCAGTTACACTAAAGCTAGCCATACCATCTGTGCTGATCTGACATGATAATGATGCTTTAGACAATCCAAACTGAGGAATATGTGAAGAGCATGGACTACCTCTACATCAATATCTCTAAGCCAACCAACTCAAGTGAATGTGGCTGTTAATTATGATATCTGTTTGCATGGGAAGCATTATAGTACACATGGAACAGAAACTACTTAATCTCCCAAAGTTTTGTCATGCTGTACCTGTTAGCTCACTCAAATGTTGCCTAAGAACATACGTAATGTGATGTGCTTTATATAGAAATGATCCACACACACTTTTGTGTAGGTGCCATAGTCCATTCAGAAAAGAGGACATCTGTTGCTCACACAGATTATGTACGTATGCATATGGAGGGTGTCACATGTTTGTCACATGCACACTATACTCAAGTTAGCTTTACTGTGGTATGCAGAGAGAAGTAGCTACCACTGCACATTCGAAAAATGCTACCTTGGACTATCACATACTGCAGAGCATTGTTAGCCTGACAGCTGGGTTGGGTATGGGCAGACAATGTGGATGAGTACACATAACTCCTTGCTTGTCAAAGTCTACATACCTTGAAGATTTATGGAACCATCAAAGGTCCTTCCTCTGGATTGAGTCTCAAAATGTATACATGTATTAACTGACAAACCAATGTTTAGTACATGTGGATCAAGAGTGATGACTAAGTGTTTCATTGGTTGCTAGCTTACCCTAGCAACTTAGCTTGGTGATTGTGGGGTTTTGAGTAGTGGGTTGGACTTGTCAAGTATGTGTATCAACAGTTTCCTCAGAGTTGCCAGGTAACAATTATGTTTATATTTAGCAATGTGTCCATGGACCTTACAGTGTACATCCTCTCCCCCTCCACCTCTACAAGTTATTCCTGTAAATGATCACTCGTTTACATACACTACTCCATCAGTTAAAAATTCCGGCCAAGTTTCAAAGATCTGGAGTTGTGGGATATTCCCCTCCCCCTTCCCTCTCAACACAATATACATAATGTGTTGCATTTCCATAAGATCACTGAAGCACTGATGTTTGTATGCATAGCAGATAGAGCTGTTTTTTATGAACACTTCTCCTCCACACTTCTTTTTTTCTTCTTTTTCATTGTTCTAACTAATCACTGTATGTTGTGTGTGCAATTACAGAATGAGATGATGAAGTCCTCAAGGAAGAAGAACAGTCGTTATCATCCCCAAACTCTTACAGGTAACCATCAATCACTTTCATATTTGTCTGTTTGATTCAAGCAGCCCCCACTTGGTCACTTTCCTTTCAAATGTGATTTCCTTTTGGTGTGATTTTGAACCGATATTGAATTTATGGCCCTATTCTGTACTTATGACTTTCTAATGTTGAGACCCTTTACCCAGCTAATGTGTATTGAGTGAACTTGACTTTTATATGTTGAGGCTCCAGAGAGGTTTTAGCATTTTCAGTCGATATTTTCTGTTTAACAATGGCTTCCTTTCTAATATCCGGTATTAATCCTGTATTTTTAACTGTATTTTCGGAGAGTGTGCTCTAATATGAATCCATGCATCATCCAGGCAGCCTTAAACCCAGGGTAGTTTAAAAAGTGCTGAAGTCACAGGAATGTACTGTGATTATTTAGTGTGGTGATAAGAAAACTCGTATTTATAATTATTGTGTAACTTGTATAAGAGGATTTATGGAACCATCAAAGCAGGTTTTGCAGGATAGAAGGATTTGACACTTTGTTTAGCACGGCATATTGAACCAAAGACACTTGACAAGTCCAGCCCACTACTTCACCTCAGCACTCAGCTGAAAGGGAGGATTATCACATAAAAAATAAAAATTTTAAAACGTCCATATCTTCATTATACTACCCCCTTTATAAGCTTGATTTAGGTCTCAAAAGAGAGCTCTCTTTGAATGGTGTACTTAGTTACAACTTTACCCCCTCCCCCCCCCCCCCCCCCCCCCCCAAATATGGAATACCTGACATGACCTCAGTATTTAAATTTTTTTCAAATTACCACATACTTAGGAGGCCTTTGATACTCCTATCATAGCTTCTATGGGCCTAGCTGCTTTGAATGAACGAAGGGATTGTAAATGTGAAAAAAGTGTCATTTCTTTACATCTACCTTCATATGTTTGGAACTATGTGTTTGGAACTATGCTCCCCCCCCCCCCCCCCCCCCCCCCCCCCCCCCCCTTGAAATCCTTCAAAGCAGCTAGGCCCATAGAAGCTATGATAGGAGTATCGAAGGCCTCCTAAGTATGCAAGTATTTTATAACCACTGAGGTCATATCAGGTTTTCCAGATGTGGGGGGTGTAAAGTTGTATCTAAGTACACCATTGGAAAGCTCTCAAGGAGAGCTCTCTTTTGAGACCTAAATCAAGCTTATAGGGGGTAGCATAATGAAAAGATATGGACATTTAAAAATTTTTATTTTTTATGGTATAGTCTACCCAATAGGCTGCATGATGTAATTAGTCTATACAGAACTAAGTAGTAAGAGTTTTTCACAGAACGTGCAGTTGTGCCTAGAACCAGCGACCTTTAAAAAAGGAGTGTCTTATGGTACAACACCAGATAAGGGGTTGATCCTGTGGGTAAATCCAATTGTGTATAGACAGTAATTCTGTGCAAGTACTCAGAGTACTTATGTTCTATACAACATAAAGTAATACATGTATTTTCCTTTCACTAATTATTCAGCCAAACAATTAACTGATTTAACTCTCAATGGGCCTGGTCCCTGCCACTTTATCTTCCCAAAACTTATATTTTCACACAACCATTACCTAGAAGAGTAAATGTTAGGCCAAAATAATTAATTGCGAATTTGATCTACCTTCTTCATCATTTAAGGTTACAATCGTATCTCAAGTAGGAACAATATCAGTTTGGCTAAATTTAGTACCTGTTGATAATAGTTTCCTTAAGGTGTGTGCTTGCAGACCCACATCATCTGTAGGTGCCTGATTATAGCACATCAAATCACCTGTAGGTGTCTGATTGATATGTCCAAATAAGTGCCAGTTGCTCACACAGGCTACATACAATGGTGGGCATTATTTGTGAAGCGCCTCATGTCCAACCTATACTTGTAATATTGAGACTCTTTACCCACTATAGAAATAGACTTTGATAATGACTTTTACTCAGTGCTCAATTGTTGTTCTGACTGAGTCTATCTAATACCGGTTGCCTGTGGAGAGCTTAGTTGCTGCCAAGTTTGCCAGTGTTTAATTTGTCAACAATTTAAGTTGGTCAGCATTTTGTAGGACTAGAGCAGTTGAGCCACCAGCTCTATGTATGGACAAGTGGTACCATTGTACAAGCTGTGGACTCCTCAAGCCCTCGAGTGTTCCATAAGGCCTGGTAGCACTTAAAGGCCTTCAGTTAGAAGTACTTTTGGCTCTCTTTCTGTGGCATAATGTAATTGGTCTATTCTGAACTGGTGAAATTACTTTTCCACAGCTGATTGCTCCAACCACATCATAATGAAGGGGGAGACCCCTAAATTAGTGTTGTGTGTACTAACTGATCCTGTTATGTGTTTCATTATGCACACTATCACATGTTAATTTCCTCTGGATACCACATATGTACATGCATGCACATCCACTGGCTTGCAATAACATACCATGTGCATTATAAACTAATTTCTTATGATCCAGGGACTGATTTTTTGGTTGGGTTGTACTATGTCTAGTATTGGACTTTAGACTGAAGTCCAGGCACCATCCTGTTGTTACATAATAATGCCCCAGGAGAAGAAGTGTATGTCCCTATACTGTGTGTGTGTGTGTGTGTGTTTATGTTATGGTGCAAATTACTGTCGATTTTCTTTCACATAATTATGTTTTATAATATTGAAAAGGAATTTTAACTACCTTCTCTTCTCATATATACACTCGTGACTTTCTAATGTTGAGACCCTTTACCCATATCCAGAGAGGTTGTCATAGCACTTTCAGTCGATATGAGCATTCACTTTCTGTTTCAATATGAATCCCTTTCTATTCTCCTGTATCAAACCATATTAATTGAGCTTAGCCTAGGAGGGTGTGCGTAGTCTGAGCATGTTTAAAATAAGTACCTGCCATTGAATCAGTGATAGCTTTCAATTGGTAAAGGTCATCCATTGATCCACCCATCTTGGATGTGTTTTCTTGTAGTTGAAGTGTGTATGATGATAATTATTATGATAGTACATTTAACTAGGATGCATACCTATAACTTACCTGTTAATATCAACTGTCAGTCATGAATCACAAAATCAGTCTGTTTCGGCTCCCATTTAAATTGATAATTGATTATAGATCTATTCAGCTCTTTATGCATGTGTGAAAGTTTCATTCCAGACAGATCCTGTTATTCCATAGAGCTGAAATAACTGAATGATATCTTATAAGTAACTTTTTTATGCTCTGCAGTTTTCCATTCACAATCAGCAGTAAAATTGTATAGAACCTTCCTCAATTGATGTGTGTTAGTGAAGTGGAAGTGGTTAGAATCTCTATGTCAAAAAATTTCAAAGCATCTGGGGGTCAGAGATAATGTCTGAGATCCCCCTCCCCTCAACACAATATGTACACATAATGTGTTGATGCTATCACTTGTAGTATATATGTTTTTGGCCAAACACACCCTCACTCCCCACATTTTTTGCATCGTAGAATCTATTTAAATATTGTATATTGTGAATGCAATCACAGAATGAGATAAAGGAAGAGGAGCAGTCGTAATCATCCCTCTAAGAGACCAAAGGTAACCATCAATCCTTTTCACCTTATACTTGTACTGTGTGATAGTTTCTTTAAAGTCAATTGGATCCCATTGCGTCTTGTGGCAAAAATGATGTGTAAAAGCAGCCCTTACTTAATTACTTTCCTTTCACATGTGATTTCCTTTTTGATGTGATTTTTTAGAGCATTGTTATTGTATTTCTATCACCTTCTCCTCCTCAAGCCTCTTTGTGCTTGTATGTACTAGCATGTGGAATCATGCATTGCTCTTATCCTGCTTCCCTTTTAGAAAGTGCCTTTTGTATGGCTCTATCCATGCTGTCCTATATTCAGGTTCAATACATTTTCTAGTAACTCCTTCATATCCACCAACATCATCCACCATGTCGTTGTCACATAACATTAAGTTAATTACATATGTTAATATCCCAGGAGAATGCACTATGTGTGTATTCTACTGCATTGTTTAGTTGTCCAAATGTCACAATATCAGTTTGTAACCTTAAGGGTGTTTGCAATAGCAACGCCCGTGCTTCTATTTCTAGAGTTTGAAAAGGTTGTCCTGCACTTACACTGCAGCTAGTCAGATAATTTTATAGTCTTATCTTCAGATAGGATCAATCTACACACTATGTATTAGTTATTAAGAGGGGGTGGGGCATGGTGTGGCTAAAATACCTTAAACCATAAAATTTTGATTACCTCGTACATCTCAGGAACCACTGGTTGGAATCAGCTCATTTTTTGCATGCAGCTTTCATAAGCCAAGGTGATCAATGTAACAGTTAGTTTTTTTCTATATCTAGCTTAGACTTTTCAAATCACAAGGTCGGGCATGAAAAAATAAGAATAGACAAAAAATTAATATTGAAATTCAGAAAAACTCAATGTTATGTTGTAGAATATAGATAGAAGGTATCTGAGAGAAAAAATTATCCAAGTAAGTCCAACAGTTCCTGAGAATTACAGGCATTAGCAAAGTTGTTCATAGCACCCACGAAAATTAGGCAATATTTAAAATTTTTGGTGTGTGTGGTAGTGACATGGTACTCTATAACTAGGATATTTTGCTTATTGCTGCTCTAAACAGCTCTGGAGTTATACTCCCCTAGCAACCATGCGTGGGCGGAGGGTTGCCAGCACCCTTAAGGTGTGTTTATGCAGACCCAAAATCCGAAGTACTGTCCTGGCTCTGTTCATCTGGCATAATCAGGGGTGTATAAGGGAGGGCAAGCCTGGGGTATAGAAAAAAGAAGGGGGTGGGGGCAAACGAAAAGTGGATCTGCATGTGGTATAGATGACCGAGTGGCTACGAGGGGTGTGTGCCCCCTCATGTGCAGACCATAAAATTTTTTTTATTTTTGGTGGTTGTACTATGTCTAGTATTGGACTTTAGACTGAAGTAAAGGGTCCCTATGGGTATGTCAACCATGTGGTCCCATAACTATCACATTTGTACACATTAATACAACATCTTATATAAAAGTAGCACCCTACGCTGGTGGAAACTATTTTGTCCTGCACTTACTGGGTATGTATTGTTTGATTCTTTATTCATTACTGATGCAGTCACCTAAATCCAATGTCCTATACAACAGTTCCATTGCACAGAGAATGCCTTTGAAGTGGTTACAGGACAAACATGTCTAGAAATAAATGACTCCCATGATAGTACCTGACACTCTGTAGTGGTATAATGTACATGTGTGGTATTCCCCTCTGTTTTCTTTACAGATGCTTCAGCTAAAGGAAAACTGAAACATTTCAAACTTGGTTGCTGCTGATTTTGTTGACTCTACCTCCTCTCCCCTCCTCCCTCAGAGATTGCCTCCTCAATAAAAGGGTCCAGCTGGTCCTTACTGAAGAGCACTTGCACCCATGGATTCTGGATCAACTAAAGGTACGTACATGGGGACTATTTAGAGTTATTCATGTGCAGAAAGGTTTTACGTAATTTGGACCCTTCTATATCAATGTTGTGGTTAATGAGCCTTTGATGTGTGAGATAATCCCCACTCGCTTATATACCTCAGCCTGTTTCAATTCCAGTGTCCTCCCTCACACCTCCCAATCACTATGACTTGTAACTATAGGCTGCGAATTGATTAGTCAATAATGACCCTTTGACCTTTGCCCTTTCTAGGAGAGATGAGGGGTTGGTGTATCGTCACAAGAATCTGAAAATGACAAAGTCTCTCACTTATGGAGATTGTAACTCTACCAAGAACCAGTGGTGACTGATTAGCCACACCCATGTGGCAACACCCACTTATATTGTAGTGGGTGTTGTCTTTCATCTTTTATAAAATATATCCATTATTTTGTATGAGAGTTCAGTATCATTATTTGATGTGACCAGTTGACACTTCATTGTCAAATTAATACTACACAATATCTAATACTTACACAAAAAGTTATAATAAAGTCAAAAATAGCACTCCAGCAAGTCCAATGCAGTTCAATTTCAATGTGGTATGAATTCATCAGATGGTGTGGCAGAACAGATTGATTAGGCTGAATGTAAAAGGTCATCACCCTCAGTCGAATTGGATATCAGGTCATGTAGAAGCTCTATAGTGTGATTCATGCAAAGTAACACTTATTGTCTGGAGATGATGATCTGATAGCACTTTGAATGAACGAGCCAGAATGATGATACTGTACAGCAGCAGGTATTCTTTGATTCTATGCCTTTCGTGTGGATCTTCCATTTATTATGCAGGAAGTATGTTATTTATGACTGTACAATTCAATATACATTTGCCAGGAGCAATTTGCGCATGCGCATTTTTTGCAACCGGTTGCAAAGTGGCGGGCATTATTTAGCGTAGTAGACTGCGGAGTTTTTCTGAGGAGTGACTGTCGTCAACCCAATTGAACGATCGCGTAGTGCAGTGCTGTGAATAAGAAAACTAGTCTTGAGTCTTTGTGTACCTGCCTTTGGATCGGTAAGCAATGAAAACTCTTGCTTCAGTGATAGCAGATCCACCCATCATAGAGCCATAGATAATCTATGATGTAGGAGATTCACCTCCCCATCCCCTCTCAACACAATACACATAATTTGTTGCATTTTTGAGATCACTGAAGCACTGATGTTCGTATGGATTGCAGATAGAGCTGTTTTTGACGAAAATACCTCTCACCCCCTCCACTCTTCTTTTTTTTTTCTTTTTCATTGTTCTAACTAATCACTGTATGTTGTGTATGCAATTACAGAATGAGATGATGGAAGTCCTCAAGGAAGAGGAACAGTCGTTATCGTCCCTCTAAAATACCAAACTCTTATAGGTAACCATCAATCCTTTTCATATTTGTCTGTTTGATCTTACTCGGTTACTTTCCTTTCACATATGATTTCCTTTTGATGTGGTTTTGAGCATTTCTATTGTACTTCCCCTCCCCCCAAGCCTCTTTGTGATTGTATGTACTAGCATGTGTGTGGATTCATGTCCTCTATGTCCCTTCCCCTTTAGAATGTTGCTGGTGCTTTTTGTGTAACTGGCTCAATGTGCAAGCTGGGCAATAAGGTATTGATATGCCACCTCTGTGCAGTGCATCCCAGTTTCATAGGTACGTATAATCAGTACATCTTCTGATTGCCCCTCCCTCCCCCTATATATTGTATCATCTCACTTTGTCCCTAGAGTGGATAGTGCTGAGGGAGAGGTTATAGACCTGAACACCTCATGGCCCACCACTGTCACTTTAGATCTAGATGGTGTGTTTTGACATTGACTGTTCTGTTTTTGACTTTCTAGTCTTGAGACCCTTTACCCATTTAATGTATTTGATATTGTAGTTGTTCTCTTGTAGTTGTTTATGACTTTGTCAATCTTTACCAATTATTCCATTATTCAGCATAATGAACTTAGGTAGTTGAAGAGCCACATGTAAATCTGTGTATCATAATTATAACTTCTGATTGGTCTAATCGGTACATGTTCTAATTGCCCCTCCCTCCCCTACATATTCCGTGTGTCCCTAGCATGGAAGTGCTGATAGATGTCATGCCCACCACTATTCTGTACTTATGACTTTCTAATGTGGACCCAACTAATGTGTATAGAGTGGCAGTACAGGAACTTGACTTTGAATGTTGAGGTGTCTCTCCAGAGAGGTTGTAGCATATAATTGTGTTTCATAATGGCTCCCTCTCTATTGTCCTGTATCAAGCCAATATGTTTTTAAGCTGGAAATAACTTTATTTCAGGAGGGTGTGCTCTAATAGTCTGTGCATGTTTCAACTAGCCTTAAATCCAGGGTTATTGAAGTCAAGGGAATGTAATTACTGTGCATTATTTAGAACCTTGAGCATTAGATCCTAGTATGTGTGTGCCCTAATATGCCTATCGATCCTTTTGTGCATAATATTGTGTTGTTTATTAGTAATGTGTGGATTCACTTTCCTTGAGTATCCTCTAAGATTGAAAGCAAGTACATTTGAACATTAGTTTATTCTTAAATTCTGTTTGCATTTTAGCAATTCTATCTCACAATTGTTACTTGGAAATTTCATTTAATGTATCACTTTCTTGAATATTTAATTTTGTGTTGCCAAAATCTACACAGAGTACACACTGTTACCTTATAATGTGATGTGAGCTTATAATGAAGCTGTTTGCTTGTTGTGTGTGCATCATAATGAGAGATTTATAGAGCCCTTCAAGCATCAGACTGAGAGTCTTGAAATGACAATGTATTAACAGGATCAATACATGCATTAAGTTAATTAATCAAGATCACCTCCCATCCATTCAAGCCAGTGTTGAAGGTACATGTTGAATGCACAATGGTGGTTGGTGACTAAGTGCTTTCAGAGGTTAGCGGGTCAGACTTATTAAGTGTGTGAGGACACATAATTCACCTTCACCACCAAAGACTAATTACGTATTTACTGTATACTGTACACACAGCTGGTCACTAGATCCTAAGATAATTTCAAGTTTAAGAGCATCTGGTAGATCTGGGGTTGGAGATGATGTGGGAGATTCCCCTCCCCCTCCCCTCTCAACACAATACACATAATGTGTTGCATCTCCATGAGATCACTGAAGCACTGATATTCATATTCATTGTAGATAGAGCAGTTTTTTGACAAACACACACCCCACCCCCTCTACTCAATCTTCTTTCATTGTTCAAACTAATCACTGTATGTTGTGTATGCAATTACAGAATGAGACAAAGTCTCAAGGAAGAGGAGCAGTCGTAATTGTCCCTCTAAAATACCAAACTCTTACAGGTAACCATCAATTCTTCTCATATTTGTCTGTTTGATCTTACTCGGTTACTTTCCTTTCACATGTGATTTCCTTTTGATGTGGTTTTTGAGGATTGATATTGTATTTCAACCACCTTCCCCTCCCCCCAAGCCTCTTTGTGATTGTATGTACTAGCATGTGTGTGGATTCATGTCCTCTATGTCCCTTCCCCTTTAGAATGTTGCTGGTGCTTTATGTGTGACTGGCTCAGGAGGAATGAATATGGCAAGCTGGACAATAAGGTGTTGATATGGTGCAATCCATCACATTTTCATAGGTACGTATAATCAGTACATCTTCTGATTGCCCCTCCCTCCCTATCATCTCATTTCGTCCCTAGAGTGGATAGTGGATAGTGGTGAGAGTTTATGGACCTGAACACCTCATGGCCCACCACTGTCAATCTAGATCTAGATGGTGTGTTTTGATATTGACTACAGTAGAACCTCGTTTATCCGTACCTCGATTATCCGGAACCTCGATTATCCGGATTCAGAATTCAACCAGCCACGCCCCCATTTTCACTTAATTAGAACATCAGCTGTTAGCGATCAGGTAGCTTTTGTTGTTGTTGCTTGTCTTGCTGGCTAGTGGTTGGCTTTTGCTAAACAGAAGAGAGTAGTGTGACTGTTAATGAGAAGGTGGCAACTGGTAAGCAGCTAGCAAAAGCTTACTACTACTTCAGTTATCCGCACTATTTCTGAGGACAAAGCTGTTCGGATAACTGAGGTTCTACTGTATGACTTTCTAGTCTTGAGACCCATTTGATATACTTGATATTGTACAATCGTTCTATTGCTTGTGAATTCATGTAGCCGTTTGTGACTGTGTCAATCTTTACCTTATTCTTATAGTATGGATAGTATTGAGGGAGACTTTATAGACCACATGGCCTATCACTGCCAGACCCTTTATAGAGTGACAGTGCAGAAACTTGAATTCCAATGTTGAAGTGTCTATTCAGATTGAGTGGTTGTATGATAAGGGAAAAAGCATTTCGTGAAATGAAAAAAGATGTAGGGATGACCACTGCACAAAAAAGTAAGGAAACAAGAAGGATGGAATCTTTGTTCTGTATATCCAGCCAACAATCCCTACATATACGTCGGGTAGCTTCAGATTATAGTGTAGTAATGTACGTACATGTAGGGATTGTTGGCTGGATATACAGAACAAAGATTCCATCCTTCTTGTTTCCTTACTTTTTTGTGCAGTGGTCATCCCTACATCTTTTTTCATTTCACGAAATGCTTTTTCCCTTACTTGTTTCTGGTCTTTTTTTCCTCTCTTTTATGGTTTTAGCTATGTATAGAGTTCATTCTTCTATGTGTATGCAGGGACAGATGAAAGAAGAATAGTTCTCCAATAGCATACCAGCCCAATCACTATCAACGAGTCAAGGTGGAGGTAGAAGATGCTGAAATAGAGTCTACCTTGTTGAATCTAAATCCCCGAGTCGATACAGTAGTCTATCATCATCATCACTATTCTAGCTACATATACCTATACCTAGCTAGGCAGCTGAATAATATTATAATTTCGAATAATTGGATATCAAATACATGCGCATGCGTATTATAGAAAAGATGGCTTCCTAATTGAATTAGTCGAGTGCTGTGCTCCTTAGTGTCTCCTTTTTCATCGACTCTTTCGAGGATCAACGAGTAGAAAAGATCGTAGTTCGTAGAATTTGGAGTGGATTTGTCCAGAAATCATAGCTGTAGCTTGAGTGGTTCGAGAGATATGGTTGTCTAAGAAGAATAATAAGAAGAAGAATAATAATAATAATAGAGAAGAAGAAGAATATAGCGATTTACCTGCTTGCCGTATTTCTGAAACGGTAAGCTCCCTGGTCCTGAAACTTGGTCTGCACATTGTAGTAGGCTCTAGTAGGCTGGATAATCATTCACAGTAGCTTTTGTTAGGTCTAAGTGGGGGAACTGGAATTTCACTTTTGTATTAGTCTATAGGCGGCGCGCGCGGCCGTCCGAGTCATCCCTACATAGAGAGTGCTACCGCACTCTCTGATTATTCATTTTCTGTTCACTATGCCCCCCTTTCTGTCATCCTTCTACCTAGTGTCAGTAACTGTACCCTTGGACTCAGACCATTCACAGTCGCATTAATTCTTTTAATGTGTCCTGCTATAATGTCCTGATAATGTATTTTGACCTGCCACCCTTAAATGGCAAAATGCCCAGTACTGGGATTAATATTGGGGATCATTCATCTGTGACGTACAGTACTTTTAGTGGTTGGAATTTGACTGGAAATTAACGGGTGACTGGATGTTATTTGGAGCACTATTGGTATAGAGGTGTATGGAGTATGTACCACCATTACCCATCACCAGGTTGGGATGTCATGTGACAGCTGGCAGTATACGTAACCCCTTGTTAGCCATTGTCTACACAGAGTACACACTGTTGTCTTATAATGTGATGTGAACTTACAATGAAGCTGTTTGCTCATTGGGTGTGCATCATAATGAGATAATGCTGAGCATCAGATTGAGAGTCTTGAAATGTAGATATTTTATTAACAGGACTCAATACATGTATTAAGACCACCTTCCATGCATTCTCAAGCCAGTGTTGTAGGTACATGTTGAATGCATGACCAAAAGAAATGACTAAGTTCTTTCATAGAGGTTAGTGGACCAGTGTGTGTGTGTGGATGCATACAATGCCCTCTCAAGTTCCCCTTCACCACCAAAGACCAATCACAATTACAGTAACAGGTTCTTTGGTCTTTGCAGGTGTTAGGGAGTTGCTATGACTTCATAGTTTGCTAGTCCATGCTTTTTGAATGGTCATTATTAACCTTTTAAGTACATTGTACGAGTAGGGTAATAGGACAGGCATCCTTTTGATTCATTTTTATCCTTACAGTGCACACCCCCTCCACCTCTATAAGTTATTCCTGACTCGTTTACACTCCTTCATCAGTGCATACCTTTGTTTCATGCACCTTTGTTTCATGCTGCTTTGTTTCATGCTGCTCATTTTGTTTAGTTTTAGACAAAGTGGAACTGTGTCACTCTCCCATTCTCTACCTCCAGAATTTACTAACAATTGTATACACAGCTGGTCACTAGATTGTGACCTTCTAAAGAAAATGTCAAGTTTCCAAGCATCTGATAGATCTGGGGGTTAGAGAAGATGTGGGAGATCCCACTCTCCCTCCCCTCTCAACACAATACACATAATGTGTTGCATTTCCATAAGATCACTGAAGCACTGATGTTTATAGATAGAGCTGTTTTTGATGAACACACACACACCCCACCCTCTCCCTATATATTGTACCATCTCACTTGTCTCTAGCATGGATAGTACTGATTGATGGAGAGTTTGTAGACCTGAGCTCATGACCAACCAGATGACTATTCTGCACTTGTGAGTTTTAATGTTGAGACCCTTTACCCACTCTAGCCTGGCTAGAGAGGTTAGCATTTTCAGTCGATATGAGCATTCACTTTCTGTTTCAATATGGATCCCTTTCTATTGTCCTGTATCAGTTGATTTAGCCTGTGTGTGTAGTTTGTAGTATACTGAACAACCATGGAGTAGTATACTGAATACTGAACAACCATGGAGTTGTATACTGAAGAACCATGGAGTAGTATACTGAAGAACCATGGAGTATACTGAATACTGAACAACCATGGAGTAGTATACTGAACAACCATGGAGTAGTATACTGAATACTGAACAACCATTGAGTAATGTTGACCTTGTCACCTTTATCTGTTGGATTCAAGCAATATGATGTGATATCCTCTAGAAGGTGTGTGGAACTGGCCCAAAAGGTATCTTTTTCAATGAGGTATGCCTCATATCCTCCCAGTTTAGTACGTCTTCTGATTGTCCCTATATATTGTGCCATCTCTTAACATGCATAGTGCTGAGTAGTTTATAAACCTGAGCACTTCATGGCCCACCACTCATTCTAGAGATGATTTGGACTTGTGACTTTCTAATGTTGAGACCCTTTACCCACTCTGGCCTAGCTAATGTATATAGAGTGGCATATCCAGAGTTTGTCATGTTAACACTTTCAGTTGATATGATAATTCATTTTCTGTTTCAATATGGATTCCTTTCTATTGTCCTGTATCAAACCATATCAGTTGAGTTTAGCCCTAGGAGGGTGTGCATAGTCCATTGATAGCTTCCGAAGGTCATCCATTGATCCACCCATCTTGGAGCAAAAGACGTGTTTTCTTGGAGTTAAAGTGTGTATGATGATAATTATGATGATAGTACATTTAACTAGGAGATTGCAAAGCTGAATAAAGTGTATGATATCTAGTCCATGAACAACCATGGAGTACATTGATCCATCAAAATACAAAGCCTCTGCTACTACTTCCACTTCACTAACACACATGCCTGACAGGGTTTCAGTAATTGGTTGGGGGAATTTCAATCAAAGGGGGATCTCCCCCTTCCCCCCTGCGCTGTATGAAACCCTGCCTGATACCATCATATGTAGCAAGAGGAGCCAATGATTCACAGAAATTTTTTTCCTATTATTTCTTCACTAAAATGCTTCTCACTCAACTGCTGGCATTGAGATTCAACCCAAATCTATGCCAGCATGATTTGCATAGCCTATGACTCCAGTAACCAGTGTTTATTTGCCCTCTGTTGATTTCACCTCCCCTGAGCTAACATTCTTAGTCAACAGTCGGCACTTAGCCTCTCTCTCTCTCTCTCTCTCTCTCTCTCTCTCTCTCTCTCACTCTCCCCTTCCCTGAATTTCAAAAAATAATTAAAAAACCGAGTAAGTGTTTGCTATGGTTCTATTTAGTGTTCTCTACATTGTGACATATAACAATAACTGTGCATATGTGTCATCAATGCTCTGTACTGTTTTTGTTAGTAGGCTAAGCAGCTGAAACATCTCTGAATATTGTCCAGAAATGGTTAGAATCTCCTCCAGAATTGTATGCTCAGCTGGTCACTACATTGTTCTTAAAAAGTTTGGGGTTGGAGATAACGTGGGAGATCTCTCCCCTCCCCTCAACACAATACGTACACATAATGTGTTGCTGCTATCACTAGTAGTTGATGTTTTATACGGTTTTACAAACACACCCCCACCCCACCCCCTCCATGTATTGTTCTAACTAATCACTGTATGTTGTGTATGCAATTACAGAATGAGATGATGAAGTCCTCAAGGAAGAGGAGCAGTCATAATCGTCCCTCTAAGAGACTAAACCCTTCAAGGTAACCACCAATCCTTCTCACCTTATACTTGTACTGTGTAATAGTTTCTTTAAGGTCAATCGGATCCTATAAAGGGTGTGCATGTTGTGGCAAAATGTTGTGTGACAGCTGGCAGCAAGTGACCCTTACTTGGTTATCACATGATTTCCTTTTTGATGTGTTTTTTTAGAGCATTAACTGTTATTGTATTTCAATCACCTTCCCCCTCCTCGAGCCTCTTTATGGTTGTATATATACTAGCATGTGGAATCATACTCTTATCCTGCTTCACCTTTAGGACGATGTTTTCCATGGCTCAAAAGATATTGATATGCCTCCATGCTGTCTTTTATATTCAACCTCAATACATTTCCTACTAACTCCTTCATATCCACCAACATCCTGTTGTCACATAATATCCCATGCAGGAGAAATGCTACTGTATTACAACATGAAATTCAGAATACCAAACCAAAATTTACTTAGCTAGCTTCCTTTTGAAGTAGCCCAACTATAAAGCCACAATTAATTCCTTCGAAAGGAGGCTATGTAAATTTTGGTTTGGTATTCTGAATTTCATGTTGCAAGATTACTGCAATCCACTACAGTGGATTTCAGCTGAGTTGTCCATAGATTTCAGATATAGGAGTGTCTTAGCAGTTTACATACTTAACCACAACTGACTGTTTGAGGGTCATTCAGACACAAACACACCACTGCAACTGAGCATCAAATTGGTAGCTATCTTTTAGGAGTTAGAGATGCCCAGAGCCTACTCTGAAGACCTTAGATGGAGGTCTGTGTGGATGGCGATAGTGAGAGGTATGAACTGTTCAGAAATTGCCCACCATTTATTCATGTGTGAGAAGTCTGTGCATCGGTACCTCACTCAATTCGAGCTAACAGGGAATGTGGCACCAAAGGAGTACATAAGAGGCCCAGACAGGATGCTTAGTGAATTTGAACGATTTACGATCCTACAAACACTTGTTCATAGGCCAACCTCTTACCTGCATGAAGTACAGAGAGACCTGTTTGATGCCACTGGTATTTGGGCTAGTTATAGCACTATTTGTCGGACTATCAGACAACAAGGGTTTACTTATAAGAAAGTAAGAATCATTGCTTTGCAAAGGAGTGAAGAAAAAAGAATTGAATATATGGCTGAGATATCGCAATATGACCCAGAAATGCTAATGTGGTTAGATGAGACAGGGTCTGATAGGCGGAAGAGCATCCGAACCCATGGTTACTCTCTTAGGGGAATGTCACCTCAAAGTATACAGCTACGAGTAGGAGGGAAGAGAGTATCTGCCATTCCTGTAATGACAACTCGAGGGATAGAGGATGTGTACACAACCCAGGAGAATGTTGATGGGGACAAATTCCTTGACTTTCTTTTTCAATGTGTTCTCCCTATTATATTGCCATTTGATGGTCAGAATCCTCGGTGTGTTTTGGTGATGGACAATGCAAGCATTCACCACCTAGATAGAGTGCAGGAAATCATTACAGGTATTGGAGCTAGACTATGTTTCTTGCCACCATATAGTCCCGACCTAATGCCCCTTGAGGAAGTATTTTCGAAGGTGAAACACGTCTTGAGAGCTAATGATAGTGGATACTTGGCAACATCAGAACCAGAAACAATTGTGAAAATGGCATTTTAAGATAATTGTTTGAATTACATTAGACATTCAGGTTACATATTATAGTTATAGACTGTCATTGTTTTAATCCCCTAAGGAGTTGTACTAAATTTATTCTTTGTTCTTCAAACTCACTATCCGTTAGTACTCCAGATTCATGTAGTTGTTTCAATTCACTCAACTGTTTAATATATGTGCTTCTTAATTCTGCCTTTCTAACCGGGGATAGCGTTGGAGTCAGTGGTGCAGAATTTGTCCCAGTTTCTTGATTATGGGGTCAAAGCAGAACAATTTATCAAAGACAGATACCACATGCATTAGATCACTCCCGTGTATGGACTTCTGGGTTTTCTCCCTGCCAAACATTGCAACTTGAGGGGGGTTGTCAAGAGAACCATGGGATCCTCTGGCAAGCATTTCAGCCCATAATTTATATTGAAATGGACTGTACAAGTTTTCATGCTTAGTTTTAAGCTTTGTCTCATAATCCTTCACTTGTTCCCTCAATACTTCCATTTGCGATACTTTAGATGCTTTCTTAGGTGGTTCATTTTCCTTTTCGTGATTAGGTGGTCTCTTTTTACTGGCTTGGACGGGGGGATTCCTTTCCTACACACCAAAAAGTCACCCTTTCCCCACTTGATATCAAGGACCACATATCCATAACATCTGACCTGCTGCTAATCCAAATTTTTCGAGAATGATGAAAATAGCCTATTTCCATATCAGGGTCTAGCTTTACTGTCTCTCCATACTGCCTTATTATTTCATCTCTGAACTTACAAGGACTATCTATTTCAGTAGATACATGCCTCAAGACAAACATACGGTAGTCCTTTTTGTTCATAGGGCTGAGGACTTTGAGATCCAAGTTTACATGCTCGGTGACAGTACTAGCAGGAGTTGGGTTGACAGGAGGTTGAACTGGTGAATAAGCTGGTTGATGTGGCCCAGGAATAGGTCCACTCCAGAAGTAGTTAAAGTTAGCCATGGGTAAAAAGCCAAAATTGTACTTTGACCTGCTAGTACTGTAACCAAAACCACAATGGTGGTTTATCACAATAACATTATGTAAACAACTAAGACACTCCTATTTCTGAAGTCTATGGACAACTCAGCTGAAATCCACTGTAACACCAACCACTTCACAGTACAGCTTTTCCACTGAGTGTGCACAAGTACATCACAACTAGAGAATTACTTCTCTTGGAGCAGAACAACAAAGTGAAAAATGTAATTTGTTAATCAGCCAGTGAGTTGTGTACAGGTTATGCTCAAGCCATTGAGTGTTCCATTTTCCTCTGGCATAATGTAATTGGTCTATTCAGAACTAGTGAAATTACCCTTCCACAGCTAGCCTCATCATATTGATGGGGAGACCCCCTAAATTAGTGTTAGTTGTGTGTTACTTACCTTATCATGTCATGTGTTTCCAATCACAATCCTGTTAATTTCCTCTGGATACCACATCCACGTCCACTGGTGTGTGTGTGGAAGTTCTTACTAACTGGGCAATGCATATACAGTGTGTCTAGAAGGTATATTATCCAGTGACCTTAAAAAAAGGGAGTGTCTTATACCTCATCCTGTTTCAATTCCAGGGTCTTCCCTCACAAATCACTATGACAGGATGACAGGATATTAGTATGCCCCTCCCCCAATCTTACTTACTAGTATGGATAGTGTTGAGAGGGGGTTTGTAGACCTGAACATCTCATGGCATATCCCTGTGGATCTAGAGGTTGACATCGACCTCGTGATTTTCTAATGTTGAAACCCTTTACCCACTCTATTGTATTGAGCAGTTGTGCAGGAATTTGACTTCAAATATTAAAGTGTCTGAGAATGGAATGGGAAAATATGCTGCACTTAGTAAGTGTCGTCTGAATGTCTTGATCAGCACTCTCATGTGTACCATATTTACTGTGCATTATTTAGAAGTTTGAGTATTATGATGCTAGTGTGTGTGACTGCCCCAGACAGATTGGACACAACCCTTTAGAGCATATCCCCCATTGGTTGGTATGTACGTATGTGAAATTCCTGCCAGGTTGGGACTGTCACAATTAATGACTACAGCACATACGTAAAGTATGACATAGTGTTAAGATATCATGTGACAGGTGGGTTGCATAACCTCTCTACAAAGGAGGACAAAAGGTTGGGTCCCAAGTGTGTCAGGTTCCACTGCAATAATCTCTATCCCAGTCAAATATATCTTCTGATTGCCCCTCCCTCCCCCTAATAATTATATTGTCCCATCTCGCTTTGTCTCTAGCATCACTTTGCATCTAGCATTGATAGTGAACACTTCATGCCCCACCCTTTTCTTTCTAGATGGTTTAACTTTCTATTGATTATATCTTTATATCATCCATTTAAAATTAATTGGAGTAGTAGCTTTGATAGAGATTTGAGGAGGGTGTGCTACTTTATGGATTCATAATGTTACTGATGGCCTTTTCCCCATGGTAGTTTCATGGTAATTGTTGTCAACCATGTAGTGGAGTAAATCCATAGTGGATCTTGCAGTTTTTATTCTCTATCCATATATAATCAATGATCTTAAAATTGTATGCTCACAAACCATGTACATGCATGGTGGGCATTATATGTTACATTATCAGGTAGAAGTCCAGCATTAGATTAGTCATTCCTCTAATTAATAATGAAACTATCCCAAACTTTTGTCATTTAAAGTATCGTTTGTGATGTAAATGATATCTGATTTAGTTGGAAATGACCATTAATCCCTATCTCACTTTGTCCCTAGCATCAGAGGGAGAGTTTGTAGACCTGAGGGCCTCATGGCCCACCACTGTCATTCTAGATGACTATTCTGCACCTAATATTGAGACCATTTACCCACTCTTTCTAATGGTGTGACCCTTTACCCATTCTAGTCTACCTAATGTGTATAGACTGGCATATCCTGAGAGGTTGTCATACTTTCAGTTGAGATGAGCATTCACTTTCTGTTTTCAATATCTATTGTCCTGTATCAACCCATTATTAGTTGAAGTATCCTAGGAAGGTGTACTTGGATTCATGTAGTCCGAGCATGTATAAAATATCCTTGTACCCAAGGTAGTTTACAAGTCATGGGAATGTGAATTGTAAATGTTTTTCACAGGAAGTACACAACTGTTACTTGTTCAACCATGTAAAATTGATAACCAATAACAGACCAGATGTGTATAGCTAGTGGTGCCATGTGTGAATCTGATCTATAACTGAACTATGTATGTGTTTAAGTGTGGAGGCTGTGATGTGTCAGCAATGCCCACCCTTATTGATATGTGACGTAAGTGATGGACACAACCAGTATTATAATGTGACTTGCAAATCTTAACTATGAAACTTTGTTCTGCAACATTGTATGGTCCGTAAATCCTTTGATGCTTGTTTAATGTGCACCAATCTATTGTCTAGGTAAAGGCATTAATTATCCACATACACAGTGCAGGGATTTTGATTGATGCTACAATTAGATGTATCTATGTTTTGTGTCATTTACATGATTGCTTGGTGGGTGTTGTTGACTCCACCTCCCCTCCCCCTGATACGATACCCACAGAGTCCCCGGATGATGAAGGGATCTTACTGAAGGACACTTTCGCTCAACCTAAGGATTCTAGATCAACTGAAGGTATGTACATGGGCACTCTTTAGAGTTGGAAAGGTTACATTCATATGCTATGCAATTTAGATCTCTTACCTCTTACCTCTGTACCTTCATCTTGATGTGGGTAATGGAATGCCTTTGATGTGTGAGATAATCCCTACACACTTCTCATCCTGTTTCAATTCCAAGGTCTTCCCTCACACCTCCCAATCACTATGACTTGTAATTATAGGCTGTGAATTGATTATGGCCCTTAATGGATTGACCCTTTGACCTTTGCCCCATCTCATTTTATCACCAGCATGGATAGTGACATGGATGAGCACCTCATTGTTATTCTCAATGGTTGACATTGACACTCGTGTCATTCTTATATTGAGACCCTTTACCCACTTTCAGTGTCACTTTCTGTTTTCATTCCTTTGTAAAACATGAGAAATTTGAGAAAGGTGTGCTACAATAGCATGTTACTGATTATCTTTTACCAGGTTAGTTTTCAGACTGAACCATGTGAATTACAAATGTTTTTCATGATGACTGTTGTCAACTATGAAGTGAAGTAAATACATGATGGACCTTGATCGTTCTCTATCCATACGTTGAGGGGGGGCCAAAAATATAATGCTTTTAAGGTAGAATGTATTGAAATTCTACAGCCGAATATGTCTACTAAAATCATTCAGTGACAATTCTCATCCTATGGACCTAAAGTATGACAAAAGTGGATATGGTCAGGGCAAATCTTTCAGTCTTTGTGATGCATCGCATGTGTACCCCTCTCCATACGTGTGTTAGTCATTCATGGTCATGAGTGAGTCTAACTTCCCCCATATAGTTCATCTCTTTATGTGTGTGTGCCTGTGGCTAGTTTGTCAGCATTTTGTACTACTACAGCAGTTGCACTAAGAGGCTAGTCATGTCATAATTTGCCAATAGAGAAGGTGCAGGTATTAGACTGCTGCACTTAGTGAGTTTTGAATATCTTGATTAGCACTCTCATGTGTACATACCATAATGTACTTAAGTAATATTTAGTTCACTCTTTTCTAGCTCTAAGTGTTTTAATGCACCTGCACGAGAATGATGCTATAATGCTCGAGGTGAATGTAATGCACGAGCCGAAGGCGAGTGCATTACATCACCGAGAACATTATAGCATCATTCGAGTGCACCATGCATTAAAACACATGGAGCTAGAAAAGAGTGATCTCCAATGTAAAAAGTGAAATGCTAAAGTCTATAAAAGAAAACATTAAGACATATACTTACTGTAAGCACTAGGGACTGAGGCTGGAAGGTCATAGTCCTAGTGGATCTTCCACTAGGCTCCTATGTACCTTCAGCACAGTTTCTCAAGTGTGCACTAAATATTTAGTGCACATGAAAGTGTGCTTTATGAGATTTAAAGCACACTTTTCAGAGAATCTGATTGGTCACAAGTCATGTGACCAGCACTAACTGTGTATTATTTAGAAGTTTGAATATTATGATGTTAACTGTCCCAGACAGAAATGAAATATACACATTCCATTTAGACATACTTTAGTCCCCCCATTGGAGGTATTGTTGTAGAGGTGTACAACCAATGCAACATTCAGTCATTCAATAAGTACCCATGCATGTACTCTATGTACAGTGGAACCCTCATAAAGGTCACCTCATGCATGTACTCTATGTACAGTGGAACCCTCATAAAGGTCACCTCATGCATGTACTCTATGTACAGTGGAACCCTCATAAAGGTCACCTCATGCATGTACTCTATGTACAGTGGAACCCTCATAAAGGTCACCTCATGCATGTACTCTATGTACAGTGGAACCCCTCATAAAGGTCACCTCATGCATGTACTCTATGTACAGTGGAACCCCTCATAAAGGTCACCTCATGCATGTACTCTATGTACAGTGGAACCTTCATAAAGGTCACCTCATGCATGTACTCTATGTACAGTGGAACCCTCGTAAATGTCACCTCATGCATGTACTCTATGTACAGTGGAACCCTCGTAAAGGTCACCTCATGCATGTACTCTATGTACAGTGGAACCCTCATAAAGGTCACCTCATGCATGTACTCTATGTACAGTGGAACCTTCATAAAGGTCACCTCATGCATGTACTCTATGTACAGTGGAACCCTCGTAAATGTCACCTCATGCATGTACTCTATGTACAGTGGAACCCTCGTAAAGGTCACCTCATGCATGTACTCTATGTACAGTGGAACCCCTCATAAAGGTCACCTCATGCATGTACTCTATGTACAGTGGAACCCCTCATAAAGGTCACCTCATGCATGTACTCTATGTACAGTGGAACCTTCATAAAGGTCACCTCATGCATGTACTCTATGTACAGTGGAACCTTCATAAAGGTCACCTCATGCATGTACTCTATGTACAGTGGAACCCCTCATAAAGGTCACCTCATGCATGTACTCTATGTACAGTGGAACCTTCATAAAGGTCACCTCATGCATGTACTCTATGTACAGTGGAACCCTCATAAAGGTCACCTCATGCATGTACTCTATGTACAGTGGAACCCCTCATAAAGGTCACCTCATGCATGTACTCTATGTACAGTGGAACCCTCATAAAGGTCACCTCATGCATGTACTCTATGTACAGTGGAACCCTCATAAAGGTCACCTCATGCATGTACTCTATGTACAGTGGAACCCCTCATAAAGGTCACCTCTGAAATAAGGACACCCTCTCTAATATGGACAGGTCCAAAATGTGTTTTTTAGTACAACTCAACCCCTGAAATAAGGCCACCCCTTTATAAAGGCCGTAGACTTTGGCAAGCAACCTTGTTGTGAACTGTCTCTGATTGCTCCTCTCCCTCCCCCTATATATTGTACCATCTCACTTTGTCCCTAGCATGGATAATGTTGAGAGTTCGTAGACCTGAACACCTCATGACTCACCCCTGTCATTCTAGACAGTTGGCATCGACTATTCTGTACTCGATGTTGAGACCCCTTACCCACTTTACCTTAGTTAATGATTATAGAGTGGCAAAATGTTGATGTGTGTATCCAGAGAGGTTGTCATATCAGTTGATAAGATTGTTTATTTTCTGTTTCACTATGGTCCCTTTGGGGTTTTTGAATAGACCATTAGAAAGCTCTTAAATTAAAAACTGCATTTTGGTGTTAAAAAAGGTTCTACCAGTATGTACAAGCAAGTCTATAGAAGTTAAGGGGGCTCCGACATCCCGCCCATGCACTTGTTAAGGGGGCTCCGACATGACTAGCACACACAACGAAGTATAAGCACTAATAACAGAATCATTATTGTGAAAAACTAGCTGAAAAACCACAAGAAGGTTAGGAATGCAACTTTGTGCAGGTGGCACATGAGCCATACAAGCAGGAAAAGTAAATAATTCATTCAATGCATGTAGGTATAGGTAGCACTCCTGAAGACTATAATTATTTCCAGTGCCAGATTCAGAGCCTATATTCCAGAGCCAGTGTCACCGGAAGAATCTGGTCCGAGCGAGACTAACTCCAGAGCTAGTCTGGGCTAGCAGACCTCCGGTACAAAGAAGTGCTGAGATCCAGACAAGTCCGAAGTGTAGCGTTGAGAGAGAGAGAGAACCAGACTCTCCTGAGTCCAGGATCAGGGCCACCTCACTGTGGCATGAGCGATCCTCGACCAACAGTAGAAAGAATCGGCATCTTTCCGGATATAGTGGGTGGGGCTGTGTATCGGTATTCTTGCAGATACTTGGCATGTTGTTTCCTTATGGCAGCTATGGATGGGATTCAAAAACTGAAGTGATCAGCGCTTTCAACAGTTCATTCTAAAGCTAGAAATTCGTGTATCTAGGAAGCTAGGTTATATAGGGACAATTTGATCCGTAGTTGTCTTACAAGTATGCAAAGGAAGGATGTGAAACTATTTTCAACATTGTAAGTTTAGCATAAAATTAGTCCTTTTAGCTTCAAGTGGTGCTAGCCTTAGATAAGTCCTTCACTGTGGGCTTATCTTTGCAAGTGTCGGTAGTCTCGATATCAGTCCCTAGCAACCTGCAAAACAAGCACATGGGCGGGATGTCGGAGCCCCCCTTCCTCACTATAATCTTGTAGTGGTCCCTTGATGTGGATCATTGCTTCCATCAGTGACAAATGGTAATGGAAGCAAGATGAAAAAATTTTCTCAAGAATGCGGAAGATGTATCTTGAAAGTGCAACTACTGTGACTTCCCATAACTATCACATTTTATGTAATAATGCCTGATACCCTTAGGGCAAAGACAATATATCCTATACAGCACATGGTTTAACTGTTTTAAAGCCTAATGTATTGGCTTCCTGATATTGCCTAGGTAATATAAATGGTACCTCGCTCCTCAGTCTATGTAAACAACAAGTCTGCTATATGGCATATAGAGGGGGCTTTAAATTTAAATCCTACACATACATCCCATTCATGTCACTGTTAACAAAAATAACACCCAGTGAGTGTTATTCTTCAGCTTCTATGGTATACTGATGGATACATATACATAGTACATTCAAACCCAATCACATGACTTCTTGGACCTAATCACATGATCACTTCCAAACTCATTCATTACTGACTCTGTTTCCTTAGTTATTGCAGAACTCCTTGCAATCCAACAGTTTTGGAATGCCTTTGAAGTAGTTACCGGACAATATAGCAGTTGTCTGGAGATTTGAACGGACTCAGAAGTTTGAAGTTGAAGTTTCAACCTTAATGAGCTAAGTCTTTGATTCAACTTTTTGAACCTGGTACTTTAGTTGTAGCTACATGTAACCAGTCAGCCAGACAATACATGACATATGAATCTTAATCTACAACTCTAATGTTTACTACAAGTGACACATTAATGACAAAAATCAGCTAATCTGTTCTATCTTGTGGAGTCTGTTAAATTTTTTCTTGAGAGAAAGTTCATTTCAATCGTGCAATATAATCCTCCAGACTTGGCTTTCTCTTCAAACTATGTGTATCTGCTTCAATATTGCTCTTAAATATGTACTGTTCGTCGTACTGATCCATCTCGTACACATACTGCCATATAACAACCGTCTTGCCAGCTTTCACATGGTATGTTTTAGTGATTTTTTGCTCTTCACGCCATGTATCCTCAGTTGTCACTTCCACAAAGCCAGATAGCTCTGTACTAGCGCTGAACAGCCCTATAGCAAAGCTTGCCGAGATGCTCCAACCTTGACGAGTGGTTTTAGACTTAGTCTGGGACTTTCCACGAGTGAACTCTAAAGTGTAGGTACGATCCGCTTTAGGGTTGATGAAGGATTTAAATATCTTCCAAGAACCCTTAAGAACTGGCTTTGGATATGGAGATATCTTCCTGCCACTGCTGTCGGAAAAGTAAAACCTATTGTGCAATGGTGCAGTTTCATGATGAAGAACAACTTTAGTGTCGTCTCTTGGGGTGGACCACCCCCGATAAGGATGCCACACCTTGCCAGAAATGTGCTTGATATGCTCATTGGCCTCATCAAATGCAAAGAGGGATGAGTAGTTTGGTTTCCACCAGAGAACAATGCCAGTATCGTCCCTTGGCACATCCCAACCTCCATAAGGTACAGCATACTTGCCACCGGTCACATGCTGAATGTACCCGAAGTGGCCAAATCCAGGTGCAGGGACAAACCTGAACTGTAACCTCCGTTGACCCAAGCCACCAGTGTACACTACAAGTCCAGTGTTATCACCAGGTTTCTCCCGTCCTCCATATGGATGTACTACCTTGCCAGATGTGCGATGGACTATGTATCCAACGGGGGATGTATTGGCTATAGTTGCTGTGTCTTGAACCTCTTCTTGAGCCCAACCGAACCGGTCCCTCACCTTGTGACCATCACCTACAGATGCTGCAAGATAAAGGCACAGTCCTATAAGAATCGCAGACTTCATGATGAGAATTGTGAAGTTGAAGTAAGTTAGTTGCTGATTGTGACGGGACAGTTGCCATCTGATGCTTTATATAGACTTTTCACGCCACTCACAAACAGGTCATATCAATGGTGGTAGTTATTGAAGAAAGTGAAGTAGTACAGCAGCAAATGTTTGTTATTATAAATACACAGAAATAAGCAGATAATGTGTGTGGGATCAATCTTTGTTCTGTATATCCAGCCAACAATCCCTACATATACGTGCACTATAATCTGAAGCTACCTGACATAATATGTAGGGATTGTTGGCTGGATATTTCCTCTCCCTACTCTTGTTTCCTTACTTTTTTTGCATCTTTTCATTTCACGGAAATGTTTTTCCCTTATGCTTATTATGCTTGCATTATGTTATACTGGCATTGTGCTCCGTTATTCCTTGGATGCCTACTGTTTGGTCAATAACATCACATGTAAACTCTCAGTTTCCGTGTGTTGATAATAATAAACATTTGCTACTGTACTACTTTACTTTACAGCTTGTCCCAGCTCTAGAGGAACTCTGTCTTACTGCACCTGAATTGATCATGGCCGAACGATACCTTGTACAATCCTCTCTAGAAGCTAATTTTATACAAGAAATCTCTTCTCTTTGTGCCAAGAAAAGCCTGCTTCGCAAAAGCAGTTTGTTACCACTTTGCCCCTTTGTTGATTCTGATGGAGTTCTTCGCGTTGGATGTAGAGAACACAACGCAGACTTGGATTACTCTCAAAAGCATCCAGTCATCCTCCACGGAAAGCACCACTTGATGAAACAACAAAGACTTGCATTTGTTGCACGTTGGACCTACTCGCGTGTTCTCCACGCTCTATGCCGTTGTCACAGAACCAAGCCATCTCAGCAGATGTTAGGACGGCTAACATCTTCTATTCTATGTGGAGTATCAACACTAAAAACAACTTTTGGTAAGATTTATTGAAAACTAATGCACCCCATCAGGAAAAAAGTAATAAGTGAAAGGAAAAAAAAATGTGCTAAATGAAAAGGCCATGTAGGCTTAGTCTGGCAGTTTCTGTGAACAAATATCAAAATTATGCTGCCTTTAATAATAATCCCTACACCACCAAGCTGCTCTAATTCTTCATGTCAGTGTAAAAGTTCTGCTTGGTTTAGGCAGTGATGTAGGGATTATTATTGAAGGCAGCATAATTTTGATATTTGTTCACAGAAACTGCTGGACTAAGCCTACATGGCCTTTTTATTTAGCATTAACATATATCAGATCAGCATTTCTTTCCTGACCACTCATTGTCATTCTTCGGCGGAGGAGCAGGCTTGTATGGCTTGTGGTAGGTATACTAATTAGCCCCTATTTTCACCCCTTATTCTATTTTTATTGCTTGGGTGAACACCCAGGGTTAGCATACCCTGACCACCTACCACAGCCTGCACCCTACACAGCAAGACCTGGAAGAAACCTAATGTTTAATTATGGGGTGGGTTTGGGTTGGGAGAAGCAGAATCTCAGATTGCCCAGTTCTTGCAGCTGCTTGAATGAACATGTGCTCTGCATCATGTGCTGGCTACTGCTCATGCGCGCTTTTCCCTACTCTTCACCCTTTACCTACCAGACTCCCGCCACAAGCCTGATCCTCTATGTTAACTCCATTTAACTAACATTAAACTCCATTTAACATATATCAGATCAGCATTTCTTTCCTGACCACTCATTGTCATTCTTTGGCAGAGGAGCAGGCTTGTATGGCTTGTGGTAGGTATACTAATTAGCCCCTATTTTCACCCCTTATTCTATTTTTATTGCTTGGGTGAACACCCAGGGTTAGCATACCCTGACCACCTACCAAATGGGAACCCAAGCCCAAACACCACTAGTACTTTACCCCTCCAATTGATAGTTATACTTTATATACACTTTTTATTAACTATTACATACTGGATCACCAACACTACTATGACCATAATTATGTTCATGTGAGGGAGCCAATGACTGCTGACACCTTTGCCAAGTTCTCCCTTGGACTCCGGATATATAGCTAGCTGATAAGCTGAGCTCTCCCAACGGCCCAGAGTCTTTATGGTAGCATCACTTAACCCACAAGCACTCGCTGTTGTGGCTGCTCCAATTCTGAATGAATGGCCTGCATATTTCTTTTTGTCTATTCCAGCTGACTCCAAAGCTGCTCTCACTCTTGCTACAAATCGTGTCTTCGAAAGAAGTGTGCCATCCTTAAACCGGAAGAGAAATCCTTCCCCGCTGCCCCGTCTAGCCAGGTATGCCATCATTGCCTCTATGGGGCACAGCTTATTATAGGTTCTGCCCACGTATATATCTATGCCCCTGCGAAACGGATCTGTCTTAGACGCCTTCAATCGGACTCTCATTAAGGTTGGATTCGTTGGGTTGTCTATGCAGATGTCCTTATAGTTTAGGTGAGCTCCGGGGTCATATCCTGCCTCCGAGGGAGTTGTCATTTCACCTGCCCTCATAAACCAAAAAAAAAACAAAAAACAAAAAAAACATGCAGACTGCTGCCCAGAGCATGATGTGGTCATAGTTCTCAGCATCTTTTTCCCATTCACCCCGCAATTGCAGCAGTATTGTTGGAGTGATGGGGAGGCGGGTCCTCACTGGCCGCTGCCTTGCTTGCTGTGATTTTATTCCTTTTATCACCTGTTCCAGTTTTGGCATGCTAGAAATATTTGGATCCCCTAGATCATGAGCAATTTGTAGGTGCCATACCGCTGATAAATAACATTTTTATACTGGTATGAGCCACCCCTTCCTGGGCTAAGAATGATACATACATACACAAATGTTTTTCAGTTATCGGTAATATGGGTAATCCCCCCTGGATACAGAACTGACTGTAACGACGTTTAGCGGATGAATATGATCGCTGAGTGGACTGGGCTAATGCTTTTGAAAAATAGAAGTCCACAGCCTGGTCCAGCTGGTTGAGGTCCAGTCGGGCTTTTTTTTCGAATCAGTAGGTCCACCAGAGGCTCTGGACTTACCGTTGGATTTTCTGTGCCTGGGGATAATGAGACCGGAAATAAACGATGTTATTGCATCTGCTAAACTGTTGTTGACACCTTTAATATGGGATGCTGACATCATACAATTGAATTTTGCTGACAAGAATGCCAGGCACTGTACCAAATGCATCACTGACTGGTCTCTGCTCGTGCCAGAATTGATGATGTGTACCTGTCGCATCGACATTGCACTGATTTGCCAACCCACTGGTCCCCCCAGATTGCAGCTGCAAACACAATTGGGATCAGCTCTTTGATCGTTATGTGGAGCTCCTCCATGCCTGGTACCCATCCAAATTTGAACCACCTGCTCCCGCTAAATGCTCCACACCCATAATTACCAGATGCATCTGACAACACTACTATATCTGGATTGAGCCTGTCATGTTTCATGAACATTGAGACTCCATTCCATGAATCAGCAAACTCCACCCACCATCGGATATCTGATCTTGCAGATACATTCAGACGAATAAAACTGTCCATATGGTTTACCACTGACGACAAGTTTATCAGCTGTCGCAGAAAAGTTCTGCCCTGGCACACGGCATTGGAAGCATGGCTAAGTGACCCAATCAATGACAGCTTTTCTTCCTTTCCAATCTGCCAGTAGCTTCCGCAGCTGCTCCAGCTTGTCCTTTGGAAGCCGTATTACCATTGCGTCTGTATCCAACTCCATGCCAAGGAATTGGATGGTTGTGGCGGGGCCTTCTCGCTTCCCAGCTTCCAGGGGCATTCCTGTATGTTTGCATACCTCTTCAATTATATTCAGATTGGCTGCACAAACTTCGCTAGCCGGTGGACCAACTGTAATGAAGTCATCCAAGTAGTGCCACACATACTTTACCCCCTTCTCTTCCACAATCCATTGCAATGCATCCGCCAAAGCAGTGAAAATAAGAGGGGCTGATCGCAAGCCAAATGGCAGTACCTTGTCAATGAATAATTCATCCTTCCATCTCACTGCCAGTAAATGGCGGTCTTCCGGATGAACTGGCACATTATGGTATGCTTGCATTACGTCCACCTTTGCCACTAGTGCCCCTCTGCCCAGTGCCAGAATGGAATCCACAACGGCATCAATTGACACATAGGTCAGACTGCACAGCTCCTTTCTGATTCCATCATTGATGCTTGCATCCTCTGGCGCTGATAAATCCACAATCAGCCGCCACTTCCCTGGCTTGTTCTTTTTTTGGGATTACCCCGAAGGGGCTGACCTGGCATTGGGAGGTAATTGGATTACTGGCTGGTGCCCTCCACATCCGATTCAGCTGGACTTCATTCTGGAGGTAATCCTCGATCACTTGTGGGTTCTCCAGAGCTGACAGCATATCATTTTTGCTGCTGACCACCTTACAACCATAGTTGAATCCAATTCTGAAGCCTTCCTTAATGCCCGACACCACATACTCTGCAAACTGCTTATCCGGGTGACTGCTTAGTGCCTCTTCCCATAATGCACTGTCCAATGGGGTTGTTATCTGCTTCAGGCCTGCTGGCTGGATTACTGGGAAGGGTGGTTTGAATGATTCTAATGCCCTTAATTGATCCCTATAGGGGTATTTTGACAGTGGGGAGAATGGGATTATTACTATAATTATAGAAATTAGAGTAACAATTATTATTATCATCATTCTTAATATCAATATTATGTATTATATATATGTAATCATTTGCATGAATAACTGGTGATGTCATAGTAATCATTGGAATTGACCATTTGATAATAATTAATTGATAATTCATGACTCAACCAGCCACTGGCTTTGCCTTCGAGTCTGCCGTTCATCTTTTTTCTGGCTCTGCTGCACTTTGATGATGGGTGAGCACCTGCGCATTGTAGGCACACGTGCATGAACTTGCACTTGCTACCAAAACTGCAATTGCCATTGTACTTATTGTACTTCTTGCAAATTGGTGGGGGTGATGTGTTACCTACTCACTTCGGGGCTGGTGATACAGGACTTTGTAGCAGCCTTTTCCCCTGGTCTGCTGATCTCAAGGGGCAGACCTCTGAGGTGTGGTCGATTGAATGACAGAATCTACACCACCCCTCACTGCTGATGGCCATTCCATTAAAACACTGAGCATGTATGCCTGCATCCACTTTTGACCAGTCCACCTTGTGCAACTCAGCTGCCTCTATGCGATAACTGCTATCATAAATTACCCAGGATGGCCATTTAAACTTCTGACTGAGTTTAGCAATGGTGGACATATACATACACAGTGACGTCATCCTGGTGGGGTACAATGAGCAAGTAATTGCGGCATAAATTGCAAAGCACTGCATCCAAGTGGCCAGGTCTGGGATCAGCCATTTCGCTTGGAGGTAGTCAGCTGCCTGTAATAAGACTATCTGCCCTTCCAATGGTCCTGTGATAGCCTTGCCACAGCCTTTTGCTGGGGTCAATTCACTGAAGTCGATATATTCCCCTGCCCTTATGCTTTCCACAATCCACAACTTTACTGCTGGAATTCCTGGCGCCACCACTACTGTCAGTGACTTTGCTGCACTCCCCGTGCCTGTCTTGCTACCAGCTGTCAGGCCTGCTACTGCCAATATTGGTGAGCATGCCGCTGATACTGTTGCGGTGGTTGGACTTCCCGAGGCTGATGCTGCCACTGTGGACCCTTCACCTATGAGGTTGATATCTGCCAGTGATCCAGCTGGTGGCAGAGTGCCTAGCCCGATTCCTGCATAATTATAACCATTTCTAGCACTCGGAGGTGACTATTATGTGTGACTGGGTGGGATAGCCCTAACCCATGAAGTCTTACTTTGATGCTTGCCTGTTGCTAGCCTTATTATTATTATTATTATTATTATTATTACTATTCATTATTTAACCAGCCTGTCTGCTTTAATTGCCATGCCAGCATGTTTAACTGCCCTGCTAGTCTGCTGCTTGACCTGCCTGCCTGCTTAAACTGCCCTGCCCATCTGCAAACTGCCATGCTCATCTGCTTAACCACCCTGCCAAGGGCCTGCCAGACTGCTTAATTAACCACCCTGCTAAACTGCCCTGCCAGTCTGCTAACTGCTTTTTGATACTTGTTGTTGTTTTTTTGTTTTGTTTTGTTTTTGCTTTTACTCTGTCAGGTCTGCTCTAGCCTGCCTGCCTGCTCTCTACTCCAGTTGTAACTGCGGCCTCAGCTCCGCTCTGCTTACTGCTTTACCCTCTGCACTATATGTGGGTGCCAGTGGCCAGCCTAATCAGCTATACCATTCTCCTTCTGCCAACTGAGTCCACGCTTCTGTCACACTCGAGCGAGTGGAGTATGGACTACAGTTCGAGGAGTGCTAGCTACCCCCCCTTCCCTTCAAGCATACCTGTCCCGGAGGTGACTGGGGTCCCAGTGCTCTCTCCAGGCTTCATGCGCCTCGCTACCCCCTTGATGATAGCTTCAAGCGTAGCTTCATCCAGTGACACTGTCGATGGTCTTGCTGGATCTACTGGATCTACGCCGGTTGTCGGTTCCTCCGATGTTGACATTATCGAAAGAAATCAGAATAAATTCAGCAGAAGCAGAATCTCAGCTTGCCCAGTTCTTGCAGCTGCTTGACTGAACATGTGCTCTGCTGGCTACTGCTCATGCGTGCCTTTCCCTACTCTTCACCTTTTACCTACCAGACTCCCACCACAAGCCTGATCCTCTATGTTAACTCCATTAAACTCCATTAGGATTGTATAGCAAATGTAGTCCACTTTGGTTACATGTCTTTACTGGTATTATGCATGTACTTGTATATAGCAGTGGAATTGATGTGTATGTGTTGTCTACTCATAATTATGTTCATTTGGAGGAAAAAGTGTTGAAGTTTTAATAATACATAAATGTGGTTTGTGACATGTAGTGTTGTTGGTCAAATGTAAACAGTCTCTATGGCATGACATCTTGTAACTATACATTCCTATTTGACATAAAGACATGACATTCTAATCAAGTATATCAGGTACCAGTAAATGCGTGTAGTCTTAGTGTTCACAATGCGAAGTCATTCTGAAGAAGTGTAACCAAAGTGGACTACATTAAGATGTTCAAATTTCAGCTCTACAATGCTATACATTCCTATTATGACATTGAGATAATGTACTGTTGCCTCTGTATTACTTTTTTTCCTGGAACAATGAAGATGATATGTCCGCTCAAACTTGGGTAAAGAGGAGGATGTGCTACAATACGGATTCATAATCAGAGTATGTTACTGAAGACCTTTTACCCAGTGCTCACTCCACTTTATAGTTGTTCTCAGTGAGTCTGTCTTTCATAAACCACCCATGTTTTGAATACCAGTTGCCTGTGGAGGACTGAGTTGCTGCCAAGTTTACCAGTATTTTCAGCATTTTGTAGGACTAGAGCAGTTGCACTAAAGTTAGCCATACCAGCTGTGTGTATGGACAGGTGGTACCATTGCTGGTACTGGCCCTTGAGTGTTCCATACGGCCTGACAGCGCACCACTTAAAGGCCTTCAATCAGAGGTACTCTCCTGGCTCTGTTCCTCTGACATAATCGAGGGTGTATAAGGGAGGGCAAGCCTGTGGTATAGAAATAGGGGGGCAAAGGAAAAATGGATCTGCATGTGGTATAGATGACCAAGTGTCCATAGGCCACGGCGAGGGGTATCTGCCCCCTCTTGTGCAGACCATGAAGAGAGGACTCATTGTTGGCTAATTCTCCTAGCTACCATCTTCATAAGTGAATGCCAATTTTGTGTATTGAGTTAAAGAATTGTACTTGAGTACTCTCTGAGAGTGATCTGGAGGAAATTGTGAATGTATTGCAGAGAAAGTCAAGAAGAGTATCAGTTGGACATTAATTTTTTTTCTGTGTATATATTGTTTTAATAATCTCCAAATTTAAGGGGGAAGCAAATGCCCACTCTCTCCCCAGATTCACCACTGATAATATAATAATTATTGGTCTATTCAGAACTGGTGAAATTACTTTTCCACAACTGATTGCTCCAACCACATCATAATGAAGGGGGAAACCCCCTAAATTAGTGTTGTGTGTACTAACTGATCCTGTTATGTGTTTCATTATGCACACTATCACATGTTAATTTCCTCTGGATACCACATATGTACATGCATGCACATCCACTGGCTTGACTAATATCTGTGTGGCAATAGCATATCATGCGCATAATTTCTTATGATCCAGGGACTGATTTTTTTGGTAGAGTTGTACTATGTCTAGTATTGGACTTTAGACTGAAGTCGGTAAAGGGTCCCTATGGGTATGTCAACCATGTGGTCATTTCTTGGGGGAATGATAATACTCTTGAGAGTATTTGCATTGGGAGCATTTAATTTTATATTCCATACAACATGTGATATATTAATAACTCACAATCTTCTAGAGAAGAGTAGTTGGGTCTATACATATTAGTATGATATATTAACTCTTCCATTCTCCACACTATTATCATGTGCAAGCAGCTGTACTCACACTAACTACATATGGTGGGCATTATATGTGATAGCTTTAGTTATGTCATGTGTTAGTATCAACCTAGTAATCACGAGTTATAGGAGCTGATGTACCCAATGAAACAATTAACGTTCTAATAAATGACGGTGATGTAGGGGTGACTAGTTAACTGGTCAAAAAGGAGTTGGAATAATGGTTGAATAGATGAGATTATGCAAGGATGAAAATACGACTTCACCAACAGATTTGACTTTATTCATTCAAGATGATGAAATTTTCTATAAAAAGAAGATAGACTTCCCATAACTATCACATTTGTACACATTAATATAGCATCCTATATAAAAGTAGCACCCTACACCTCATTCATATCACTAATAGCACCTGGTGTTATTCTTAATGTTATACTGATTATCCTCTCGGACCTAATCACATGACCATTCCAAATTGAGATCTAATTGTTTCTAGGACCTGATCACATGACCACCTCTGTAACCTTATTCATAACAGTAAGGTGTGCAATTACCATTGTTCAGTGATTGTTGTCGCTGATGGAAACTATTTTGTCCTGCACTTACTGGGTATGTATTGTTTGATTCTTTATTCATTACTGATGCAGTCACCTAAATCCAATGTCCTATACAACAGTTCCATTGCACAGAGAATGCCTTTGAAGTGGTTACAGGACAAACATCTAGAAATAAATGACACAAATATTGACCAGAAAATCTCCCATGATAGTACCTGACACTCTGTAGTTGTATAATGTACATGTGTGGTGTTCCCCTTTGTTTTCTCTATAGATGCTTCAGCAGAAGGAAAACTGGGACAATAAGATCTGCATTTGTCCTTGTAGAACTTGGGACGCCACCTCCTCTCCCCATCTCCCTCAGAAACTGCCTTCCCCCCAATAAATGGTCCTTACTGATGAGCACTTGCACCCATGGATTCTGGATCAACTGAAGGTATGTACATGGGCACTATATAATAGTTAGACAACGAGACCAAGGGATCTACGGTCTATTTAGAAACCTGAGAGCCCTGGGCTGTAGCGTCCCGAGCGCAGCGAGGGCGCTACTAAGGGCCCGAAGGTTTCTAAACAGACCGTAGATCCCGTTGGTCGAGGTGTCTAACTTATTTAGACTATAGCCAATCACTGGAGTTGTTTAACTTACTTCAACACGCACTTGGAAACAATAACCATGGTTTTTAAATGTAACAAACATGAATCAGAGCGCACCTAGAAACAATAACTGGCCACGTCCACCGCGCGCGATGCGTTGCTAGAATTGGACCAATTGGAATGACCATCTTTACCGGGTTTACCTAGGGCAAGTGAATTCTAAGTGCTATAAGGCGTGATTCTAAGTGCCATAAGGCGTGATTCTAAGTGAATAGAATTCACCAAATGGACCAATCAGATTCCTTGATTGTGACTAGGTATAGTCTAATAAGAGTTATTCGTGTTCAGAAAGGTTACTATCTTATTTGCACAATTTGGACCCTTCTATATCAATGATGTTGTGAGATATTCCCTACTCGCTTATATACCTCATCCTGTTTCATTTCCAGGGTCTTCCCTCACACCTCCCAATCACTATGACTTGTAACTATAGGCTGTGAATTGATATGGCCCTATAAAGTCAATAATGATCCTTTGACCTTTGCCCTTTCTAGGAGAGATGAGGGGTTGGTGTATTGTTACAAGAATCTGAAGATGACAAACTCTATCACTTCGTGGAGGTTTTAACTCTACCAAGAACCAGTGGTGACTGATTAGCCACACCCATGTGGCAACACCCACTTATATTGTAGTGGGTGTTGTCTTTCATCTTTTAAAAAGATATATCATCATCATTATTGTATGTGAGAATTATTATCATTATCATTGTTCAGTGCCATTATTTGATGTGATCAGTCAAATTGGAAATGGCAGACTTCATATTTCCTATTAGAAGCTCTGTATTGTGATACATGCACAGAGGTCGCAGTAACACTATTATTGTCCAGACATGATTATCTAATAGCATTTTTGAATGAACGAGCCAGAACAATAATAGAGAGTAGTTCTCAGCATAGGACCTAATAATACTTTTCTAGCCCTGTACATGTGTAATGGTAGCAACCACACATGATCGGCTCTGTAGACATCACTTAACTAGTGACATGATCTTTGCCATGCAACTAATAATTGTACTACCTTCAGCACTGTTGTTCTGTGACATGACATGTAGAGTTAGACTGCTATTTGCTACCAACACACAAACTTCAAACTGTGTGTCTGTTTCATTCACAAAGTAACTGATTTTGCTATAATATCTCTTTGCAAATCATTGAACTCATACTATACATGTCCATACCTCCTGGCTATAATAAATGGAAGATCCATAGAATCAAGGAACAGCAGTGTTATTTTCACTTGTGCTAAGAGTTTAAACAGTGCTAACTGCTTTGTAAAGGTAGGGCTAGGAGATGAAAGATACTTGCAATTATCATTGCAAAGTAACTAAAGAGAGGTAGTGCTTCTTTCAATCTCCATGGGATTCAATACATTTTCTGCCCCCCCTACACATAGACAGATATAGCTACCTTGCTAGTCTCATATGAAAGAGGCGAGGCTTAGGCAAGGATTCTATACTTGTGCATGATATCACAGAGCAATAACAATGCTGATGTTATAATACAAATAGCTGGTTCTGATTATGAGGAAGTGGATATTCTCCTAACACTTGATGAAGGATCATGGGATCGATAATGTTTCAGTATCATGATATTGAGTGACTCTGTATTTGAGGGAGAAGAGAATTTCAATTTGACTTTGGAGTCTACAGATGCAACAGTCACTACTATTGAAGTTACAGTCTCCATTCAAGATGATGATGGTAAGTCCTTATCGAGTGTGTACTTATAATAGTGAGGGAGCTTTTTCCTGCAATTTGGAATTTGAAACTCTCTAAAATTGCACTTGGCAATACTCAAAAGCATGTGAATACCTAATACCATATGTAGCTAGCTTAATACTGTGCACATTTAGTACACCCTTGAACATGCCAGAAATCTAACTGGACAGCAGTTTCCTGATTTGGATTTTGCACCCACTGATGTTGTAATAGTCACCTGGTTTGAAGTGGGACATCGATTCCTTGGAAGTAGATCAAATGTATGTCAACAAAGTTGAGACTCATCATTGATACTGCACAGTGTAAATCTGATAAATGGCAGCAACACTGGTGTATCTGGATTCTATGCTTTCCGTGTTGATCTTCCTTTCATTTCACAGCCTGGGGGTATGTGCACTACATTTTACTGGTTTCAATTCCATCATTATATTCTCGATCATAACAGAAATTATAGTGAGATTTGAACAAGACGTTTACTCTGTGAATGAATCAAGCACACAATTTGAAGTTTGTGTGTTAGTAGAAGGAATGAGAAGCAATCTGACTTTACTAGTGTTGTCACAAAGCAACACTGCTGAAGGTATATTATTTATAACTCTATAAATGATTGCTGTTTTTATTTTTTTAATGATATCATACACAGCTGGTTCTGATTATGAGGAAGTAAATACTCTTCTAACATTTATATAGTCAAGGATCGACATTGTAATATTGGATGACTCGATATTAGAAGGGGAAGAAAACTTCACTTTGACATTGCAGTCTGCAGATGCAACAAATGCAACAATTGCTTCTATCAATTTTGTCGTCATTATTCGAGATAATGATGGTGAGTAGCTACACATGATAAACTATCTCTTCAGAGCTTGCTTCATTCATTAACCAAGTGTGGACATGCATTAACTATAGGTTGTATTTGCATTTACTACTGTAAATCTTCCTCATCTGTAAGCTACAAATGTAATTTCCTTGTACATGTGTGTTTATTTTCAACACAAAATTTAAGTTTCCCATTTCACCACTTCCTTAATCCATAATGTTTATAGCTAGCTATTCCTTAAGTCATATATTTATTATGATTATAATTATGTGTAATTGTGCAGTTGGTCAGTTTGGTTTATCCTTTGAGTTTGGTAATGCTGTGGGAGATACAAGTGCTCTACCAGTCTTTGATAGAGCAGTCAACATATTTCTACCCAGCTTCAATTTTTATCAGCGTTTTTTTTTCAAGTATCTCGGTACAATTTATAGCAGTAAAATTGTAATATGGCCAGGAATATCAGTGTTGTAGACATGGAGGTATGGAGGTGTGATCAAATTTCATATAGCTAATGCACCCTAAACCTTCCTGAAGTGGATGTCGGCAGGCAAAAATTGGGCCATACCTGTCAAAAAATCCTGTCTATGACTCTATAGTTATAATCCGATTATGCTATTGGTGATTTGTTATTAGTTGTACTGTGTTGTTCATGTCAGCTATCATGGTATAGAACATCGAGTAGTCTCTGATGAAGAAAATAATTATTTATGATTACATCACTATTTTGAGGAATTTTCCATCCCCTGATTATGAAAGGACTGCTGAAAGAATGTATTTTAGTTGGCAGTGCTAGCTAATTATTTTGTTTGCTTTTGCTTTTGTTAAAAGAATAATGCAATTTTAGATCAATGAAAATGGACTGCTCTCCTTTTTTGGAAGTTTTTCAGGGACGATTCCAAGACCTTTCTCTCGGTTTGACTTCTCTCTTCTCATAGCTCCCTTTTGGAGTAATGTCGATTTAAACAGATTTGGGACTATTTTTCATCGTACAACAACAGACAGCAATACGTTATCCAACGCCACACAACTAGTGGAACTGTTATTCCCAAATGTGCCATTCAGAGCAAGTAGAGCAACAGTGATCACATGGTTCAGAGTGGCCGAGTTCAATTCTAACAGTACAGAGGTGAGCTAGATCCTTTTCTAACAGAGGACAAAATAACAGTTCTATTAGGTCAATTTAAACAATCCAGTGGGTCATTAGCTAGTATTACACATGGTTGCCCTTCAAAAATCATCCTGCTGATTTTTACCAACCATTTAAATGCTGTACTGCCAAAATGATTGAACTGGTTGGTAATCTGACTGATGACCTTTACTCTGTTATAATCTGATTTATAGCAAGTCAATACATACACTACTCTCTCTGGTTGCTAGGGTGTAGTGAGAATAGCTTAGCATTTATATACAGGATCTATGGTATATATCTCTTTACTGCTTTGTAATATGCCCCCATGTAGGTCAATACTCTATCTCAATGTCTAAACTTAAATTCCATTATTATTTTTTCACTGATTATAGTCAAATACATTCCAAGCTGTGCTTGTGTCAAGCACAGGAGGGATTTCCTTTGTCTTCTTCTTCTATGGAGATATCCAGTGGGGCAGGTTCAGCAACATAGGCTTTCAGCCATCACGCTTTTTCTCAAGTTCTGCGAGTCAACCTTTCATGATTCCTATAGGCTTGACCAATGCTACTATCGATATTGAAGAAACTAGTAATTTCGGCTCTCCAGGATCTTATGCTTTCCGTGTGGATCTTCCTATCATTCAAGAACCAGAGGGTAAACTTATCCCAGTCATATAATTTAGCTGCATTATTGCAGAACCAAAGCAAGCCCATGCATGTAGAAAAGTATAGGAATGCGTCAGAGTTCAGGCACACACACTGTATGCTTGTTACACATTCTGCTGCTAGGAGATAGCACTTAAGCTAGTGATTTATGCTGTAATATACTGTCATATAATAGTTCTAATTGAGGTAGCAACTATATTATGGAGCTATTATGATTCACTGTTTTCAGTTAACTCTAAATTAATTTTTTTTAACTATTATTCCTTGTTCTTTATAATTATAGTTGTTATAAGCTTCACAAGGACTACTTATACTGCATCAGAGTCAAGTAGTCTTGTTACTATTTGTGTGAATGAAAGTACTTCATCGATACCTACTCTGGTCTATAGCATACAAACACTTAACGGAAGTGCACAGGGTGAGCATGCATGCAGTTAAACTGAAGCAGTTTCCCTACAATTCTTATGACTGACCAATTCTTATGACAGACGTGCACATACAATCATTGATATAAGAATACTGTTTATGTAGCTAGCTATATCACGTTTATTATGGCTATAATATGGAGCATAGGCATACTAGTAAGATTGTGGTGTAGTGTTTGACCATGCACATGCAGAGAGCAGCAGTAGTATAAGAGAGAAAACTGTAAAAAAATAAATAAAACAAAAAACAAAAAACAAAAACAACAACAACAACAACAACAACAACAACAACAACAAATGATTATTACATAGGCCTAAATTTTCATGTCAAGCTTTTTGGCCAAGTAGCTATAGACACTATCTCCATATACAGTAAGATTTCTGTTAGTAACTATAGGAACAAGGTAGCCATAGCTAATAATGGTGATGGTGGCAGCCTATAGATATACATACTACAACAAGGCCATTTCAGAAAGCTAGTAAATGAATTCAGGACTGTCCTGTCTGTTTTGGGACTGTACATGTCCTCTCCTTCTGGAGGTAGTTGATACCTGTATGCCACATACCAATCACATGTGCTGACTTTATTAGCTACAACATTAATTACATGATACTAATAATGAAATTCCTATAGCAAGTAGCTATATTGATAGTAATGAGCAGCTTTCTTTATAATATGTAGATGGAAAGGATTATATTGGTTTATCTCTGAATGTGACATCTACCGGAGAAGTCCAGTGTTTCAACGTGACTATCATTGACGATACAATTTTCGAGTCTCAAAGTGGTGAGGTCTTCACAGTTCGACTCAAAATTCTCTTCCCTTTCGTCAATTTAGGTTCTACTGCTAATGTCATCATCCAAGATAATGATGGCAAGTTATAGTATAGTAATAATTATATTGGTATCAAGGGTACAATTTAGAACCATCACTCTAAGAAAATCATACTCTTCACGAAGTTGGGTAAGGTCAGAAGTTAGTATAGTTACATAGCCTGAATATTATAAAGGGTCATAATTTTCCCCCCAGTCATTATAATATCTATTTATGCCATTGCATTAAAAAGAATACTTTTCATGATCATCATGTTCTATTTTGAAACAGTTCCCCAGTTAGACTTTGATCGAGCATCATACCAAGTGACTGAGAATATTCAAGATGCCAGTCTTGCTCTCTATGCATGTGTAATACTCCAACAGGAAATTGAGGCACCTTTTTCTGCAATATTCAGGTCTACATCTGGCACTGCTCAAGGTAGTGTAACAATCTCATGTTATTAGCTGAGTGAATCAACTTATATACCTTATAAATCAGAGCAGGTCAATCATTGTAACAATCCAATACTAAAGATAGGAACTATTACTAGACACGACATCTGAAAAGAATTTCATTGCAACTGACTATCAAAATTGAATTAAACATGCAGCTGTAAACTATTACGTTTCAACATACTGTGGTAGCAAAGCTGACCCCCAGAATAAACCTTCACACACTACACTTGTACTGCTGAGCATGCAGACTTCAGAGAAAGTCGATAGCTCTCTCTCACATCCTAGACTGTGGTTAGGACACAGGACAGAGCTGGGACTATCTGGGACAGTTGCCACCTATGCATAACTATGACAATCCCAGGTAGAAATTGAATATTACTGTCCCAAAATTCTCTAATGCGTTCTATAATGGTGTGGTATCTTTACACCAACAAAGGCCACAAATAGTCGTGAGTTATGGAGAGCTCAAAAAAAGAAAAAAAGAATATTTATTTCTACCTGGGCCTACTCTTGAAGTTCCCTCACTATACACTGTGAATTAATTACTCTTTCATAGTTGTGAGAGTTGGTTTCGAGATGCAAACCTACACCATTCTTGAGGATGGAGGGAGTGTGGAGGTGTGTGTTCTGATGTTGGGGGCTACTGAACGAAGCATCAATTTTACCATTGAGGCACAGAGGAGTTCAGCAAGTAAGTTTCACAATGTAGTTGTATTATAACTACTGGCTTGCTGAAAATAATACTGTACAACAGTGACTGTGTGTTGTGAGAGGAAGTATACAGCTATACAACTTAATTAAGCCATAGCTAAGCAAATTCATACAGTTTATCATAGTCTGATTTCAATGTAGTTAGGACCACAAAAGAACCCTGTGTTGGCTGAAAGGGGGGAAAATATTTTCTAGGGTACTGGATAAATGGAGTAGTCTAGATAACTGAAGTTCTTTTTTCAGCCCACAAAAAGTCTATTATGTACGAACAACATTGAAGCTGCTAAGAGTACATGCATGTGCTAGTAAATAATAATAGATAATTGTGTAGATAGTTGAGGCTCCCCACTGTACAATCCTGTAGCTATAGCTATTAATTTTGTATTAATATTATTCTTTTAACACTGTTAACTTTATTGCAGACATTCTAGATTTCACCAACTTTAATCAAAGCATGGAGTTTTCCATACCAGGATCTCCACTGAACAGGATTGCTGACCAAAGACTCTGCAAATCTCTCACCATTTCAGACGATAACTTATTTGAAAGCACAGAAAGACTACGTATTGGTTTGATCATAAATGATGCTTCAGTTATGACTTTCAACACATCTGCTACCATCACAATTCTCGATAATGATGGTAAGTACTTTTACTGAAAGGCTCAGTGATGATAATAGCTACAGTGGTATCTCCATGCAGTAAAGAGTTTATAACAATCATGCAGTACAATTGTTTCAGATTTGATATTTACAATGGTTAGACTTAGACACTGGCAAAAAGCTGCAAGCTGGGTCAAAACAGGTACTATTCTTATTCTGAGAGTTTCTATTTCATCAATCACTCTGGTATTTAGTGGCTGACACATTTCATCCCTGATGGAAGGAGGGCATTTCCCATAGCTAGCTAACGAATCCTGTGACTGCTGTATATATGTATCCTATCCAATCATACATTCACACTCTACAGATCCTCCTACCATTTATTTCATCAATAAGTCACCTCGTGTCACCGATAATATTGTGGTGGCTGAGTTCAACCTCAGCAGTGGAGAACTGGCCAGTAGTGAGAGGCTTATATGTTCACTCCGATTGATAAGAGTTGTATATATTGGCGACTGTTCTTCTGGAGTCTTCAGATATACTTTGCCTAGAAGGTTCAGGAGAGCAGTATTTTTGACAATTTCTTACCTCCGTGATGGTCAAGTCCATTCTCAAAATAAGATTGTGTTCAGAGTCGGTAAGTGCATGCACTGAAAACAGATTATCCCAAATTAGCAGGCAATAATTAGGGATAGAATGTTGGGAATATGTATAATGTACTTTTAACTTCTCCAAAAGCAAATTAGCTCCATATATCATGTACTGTTACTGCTAGCTATTAAATAGAACTGGATTACATGATGATTTGTCAGTTACTACTATTTATTCTTTTCATAGAGCTCAATACTTGTTGGCTGCACCCAGTTGACAGTGGACTGACTGTATCAGGCAACAATGTGACACTTCTATGGCAAGGAACTGGCCCCCGCTCGACTAACAGAGCTAATAACTTTGTATGCAAACTACTGTCTGTTAGTAATGATCCATTCCGACCATGTAAGTAGAGGCATGCTATATTATCAAATACCTACTTACACACTCACCACTATTACAGTACATACCCATACTTCCATACTATAGATCCCATACATGATATTGTCTAACTGCTTAGTTAGCATTCACTTTTCCTCTCAAATGTTGGCAATTCTTAATGCATGCTTTTAATTTGGAGAAAGTTATAGCAGAGACAGGGAGGGGGGATGGGAAGCAAATGCTATAGCTACATGTAATTTATAATTTAATTGACCTCTGCAGGTACTAGTCCATATACCAGGTCTGGGCTGATATCTGGAAGTCACAGCATTGCTGTTCGTATTGCCAACAGATCTACTGGTTGCCGCAGGATAATCCAAAGGATCTTCAATTTTACTATCCAGTAGTAATGGGCTGTGCTACAATAACAATGTATTTGAACATTTAAGAGAACTATACCATTTATAGTTACTGATTTTCTAGCTAAAATCAATCATTAAATAATTTTGTCCATTCAACTATTGCTTCCCAGCTCCTTAACCAATTAGCTAGCTGTTATCACATAATAGCTATGATTGATCTATTTTCTTTGGTATGACAACCTTGCTGTTGGCTTGTTGATTTTGTAAATCACTCCAAGGGACTCCATTCGGTTTAGCTCTTCTCATACATTGTCCTGTAGAGACAGTGTAGCTACATACCTTGGGGTGAAGAGTGGTGCCCTTCATGTGGATTTCACCAGGTTCCCTAATTAGCCCATTGAAGACAGATGGATACCACTGGAATAGCTATCCCCTCCTCCTGCTCTGCTACTACATCCACTCCGGCTATCGATATATAGTTGGGAGCCTGAGTAGATTATGATGACATAAATGTTCTGCATATTGACCAATGACTGGGGTTGTCAGGATGCACCATAACAAGATTCAGTCTGGTTTGTTCAGTTTCTTGCCTAGTTGTTCAGAGATGGCTGTTACTATTCAGCTCCTGTGTCCACTATTTGATCTTCTAGTCTGATAGTTATGATCCAAGACATTTCGTGTCCAGGTGACATAGTTAGTACCCAGAAATGTAGTGTCCAACTTCCAAAACAGTCTTGATGAAGTATTGTGCAGCGTTTACACTGACACTAATGACAGATCAGATCATTTGCTGGGGGTTTGTCTTGCTCTTTCCCACATGATTCTTTGCTGCTCTTTTTGTGGCTTGCTGTCCAAATTTGCTTTGGTAGCTATCATCATGCTTCATCCACATCTCCTTTATTCTCAGCTACACCTTTGCGAGTTTCCTGCTGTTCATTGTCTCATTTCTTCTGATTCTACATCATCCATTATACAAGATCCAATGTTCTCTCTCTCATCCAATAGACGACTTAGAAATCTCAACCTCCTCTCCAGGATACTCACTAATGTTAAATCACCAGTTTTGGAGAAATGTTTCAGCTATGATGGCATCTAAAACCCTGCTTGCAGAATTCGCTCAGACTGACACCATGTTCTTCTTACACATATTCCAATTTGAGTCTCAATCACTGATCTCACAGAAAGAGGACTCGAAGATCACCCTGAAAAGCCCCAATAACTCACTGCTTTGTTTACACCCTCTGTGATGGAATTATGTCTCCACCGATAGCCCATTCATTATCAATTATCACAACTCATTAATGTGGTAACTCTCTAGGCATCAGTCTATTTTATTAGTCTGCCAGTTAGTTGTGCGCTGGTTATGTTCAAGCCCTTGAGTGTTCCATAAGACCTGGTCACATGATTTGTGACCAATCAGATCCTCTGAAAAGTGTGCTTTACATCTCATAAAGCACACACTTTTATGTGCACTGCACACTTGAGGAACTGTGCTGAAGGTACATAGGAGCCTAGTGGAAGATCCGCTAGGACTATGACCTTCCAACCTCAGTCCCTAGTGCTTACAGTAAGTTAACATCTAAATGTCTTTTTTTATAGACTTCAGCATTTCACTTGTTACATTGGGTTTCAAACAGGAAAACCTCAGGAATTTACCTCATTTATTTTTTTGAATATCATTAATTAGAGCATTCTTACTGAACCAACAGAGCTTGCTAGGTACTAGGGCTAGGCTAGGGCTAGGCTAGGGCTAGGGTTCTGTAAGTACCAACTGGAATTTGATTGGTCATGAGTCATGTGATTAGCACTGAAATGTTTAGATCACTCATTTCTAGCTCCATGTGTTTTAATGCATGGTGCACTCGAATGATGCTCTCGGTGATGTAATGCACTCGCCTTCGGCTCATGCATTACATTCACCTTGAGCATTATAGCATCATTCTCGTGCAGGTGCATTAAAACATTTAGAGCTAGAAAAGAGTGAACTAAATATTACTTAAAGGCCTTCAGCTGTCCTGTCAGAACTACTGTCATAAGTTTATCACATTAGCCTGAGTGTTATGATGTCACAGCTGGGTTGCATATGGGCAGTACACATAACTCTACAATGGACAAAATGTTGGGTTCACAGTACATTAATTTCTATCCCAGTCTGTTAGGTATAATTAGTACGTCTTCTGATTGCACCTCCCTCTGACAATAGTTATATTATCCCATCTCACTTTGTCCCTTGCATGGATAGTGCTAAGAGACCTGAGCACTTCATGCCTCACCCTTTTCTTTCTAGATGGTTTATACTTGTGACTTTATTTGAGGTTAAGTTTAGTAGCTTTAGAAATGTGAGGAGGATGTGCTACATTACAGATTCATAATACAAGGATATTGTGTACTAATGGCCTTATTTGTGTTTTTTTCCATGATAACTGTTATTATAGTAAATCCATAATGGACCTCACAGTTTTTATTCTCTATCCATACGTTGATCTATATATTATAATCAATGGTGTATGCTTTATATAGAACAGGGATTTATGTGTGGGGTGCAGTATCTCACCCACGGTATTTTAATTATGAAACTCTCCCTAACTTTGGTGTGTATATGCTTGACACTGTCACATATAGACAATACAGTAATACAGTGCCGCTTTGAATGGTTATTCTCACACATAGCTTGATTGAAGTATGTGAACTGGATTTTCTCATTTTTGGAAGCCTATAGTTCATAGATTCTCCTTCACCATGGCTCTCACTTTGGCACCTAGTTCGTGTACACTGCAATCTTTGCTCACTGCTGTCTTTTAGTCAGTTCTCTGCGGGCTTGATTTGTTGGCAAAGACGGCCAAGAAGTATCATCAAAGTCAAAGTTCATTGCAAAGACACAAGTGGGCATAACAAAATAAGAAATACAGGAAATACAGGGTTCAAGTTTGAAACAGTTTAGTGAAATGACATAATTGGTTGAAGAAGACTGAGTCAGCGTCTGTGACAGATGAAAGCTCTTGGCTTTGCTGCTGAGGTGGCAATTGGTGTGAGTTATGGGGACATGGCTGAGCAAGGAGTCTCTGCAGATGTCTTCTCTCTCACATAGGGGGCAAGCATGCATGGCATGGGGTGGGAATGTAATCACCCATAAGAGATTCCTCAACCCTTCAATGCACCTGGCACCATTGTCGAGCACGAGGTCCCATAATCGTGGCCATCCAATTTCACTCTCCACCTCCACCACGATGAACATGTCAGCCCTTCCTTCATGCTTGGCTAACAGCAGGTCACGATCCTTTGAGCTTATGTCCTCCTTAATTTTGCGTGGGTGGGGACAGGGATCAGTTCCTTCTTGAAGGATAGCTGACGTGAAATCTGTTCCAAAGTAGTGCTCCAGGTCCAAACTAGGCAGGTAGAGTTGATGTCGTCTGAGAGTGATGCTAAAGTCTGGGCACTCAAGCCTCATTGGTGTCTTTTGCCGAGATTTTCTGAAGGAAGTTCAATTTCCTTGTGAGGCACAGTGCTCTGGCAGATCTCTGTCCAGCTGCTATGCACACTGGGGTATTTGAATACCATTGTGGAAGCTTCAGGAGTCTCTTGCTGAGTTCTCCGAGGAAGGAATCTAGTGCTTGTATCGAGTTCTGTGAGAGGCACCAATTCTCTGCATCATACATTAGGATGGGTAGGATGCATGTGTCCACCATTGACCTTCCAGATAAAGGTGACAGGTCTCCCTGGAAGAGGCCCATACTGCCATACGCAAAGAAGGACTTCCTTGCCTTTGAGACATTATATTCCACTGATGGCTAAGCAGAGAGGTCGTGGTTCCATTGGTAGCCAAGGCACTTGGCGGTTCCACTTGCCTGGAGGACTTCCCCCTCAATTTTGCAAGCAGGGTGTTGGATGTTGTTGTTCTGACTGAAAGATACAATCTTGTATTTGCTTGGATCGAGCTGCAGAAAGTTCTTCCTGGCAAAGCTGAGTACAAGATTGATCTGGGCCTGGAGAGAGGACACTGAGGCAGATAGGGTTCTAACATCATCTGCATGAAGGTAGGCACCGCCGTATAAGCCGTTCACACACAGCCCCAAGCCTGAGGACTCCAGCGACTTCAGAAGGGGATCCATGATGAGGGTTGGGACAATACTGACCCTTGGCGGACACCTTTCTCAATGGAGAATGTTTTTGAAACTGCACCATCGACTTGGACACTGCACGTTCCTCCTTCATACCAGTTAGACGGTCTAGAAGCACCGGGAACTCCATGCTATCGAAAGCCTTTTGGAGGTCCAGGAGGCACATGTGCACAGTGGAACCTCCCTTCATGTACCTTGCTATCATTTCTTGGGATGCAAAGAACGTGTAACTCCTTTTTGCTCTCCTGAAAAAAGTATGGTATAATCTATAGTGGCATTATAATGGTATCTCACCAGAAAGACAAATCTTATAACTTTCCCAGTGTATATAATATCGTCATTGCTGCTATAATCTATGATATCCCCAATGAAGATTTTGGTATGATCATAATAATAGCTCTATCATTGGTGTCCAGAGATCACAGTCTTGGTTCCACCTTTGAGCCTCAAACAATTCACTACAATCATTATTGTATGGGGATAAAATTTAATGAAGAGTTAGCTAATAATTGTTACCATATTGGTGTGTCATCAGCACAAAGCACAGGATATCTTTTTATTTTTGGTGATATTTTCAGGATCACCAAGTCATCGAGCAATTATTGCTTGGGGCATATTCACATAAAAAGGAATTCCCCTACTGCTGTAAAACTTTGGATATATTAACAGTTACTATAGTATCGATTAGATTTACTCTGTAATAACATAAGCTACAGTTATTCAACAATTTGTTCATAAAAGGAACAACTTACTATTGGTCTTGGTGAGTGGAGCATAATATACAACAATGCAGCAACTTTGGAGATAAAGGGAGTGAAATTATCTTGATTTTTTTCAAAGGCTGCTTTTCTGATAACTATAGGAAAAATTTTATGGTGTAGGATTCTATAGCTAATAGCTAACTACCATTGCAAAGTGATTGATAAGGCTCTTCATCATTATCGCCATTATCTTGATAAGGCTCTTCATCATTATCGCCACTATCATCATCATCATCATCATCATCACTATCATAACTGCCACTGTCGTATTCATGAAGACCAATATCACCATCATTACAATTGTCATCATCATTACTGTCATCATCATAATTACCACCATCATTATCAAAATCACCATCATTGAAATCATTGTTATCATCATTACCGCCATTATCTTCCTATTATTTAATAGTAATTTTTATAATAACTATAGCCTCAATAGTTATATTTTTATCCCTGGTAATTAGTAATTATAACTAGCTAATTTCATGGTTGTATGTAGAAAACTCCTCACGTGAATGCGGTCTAGAATTTCCATACTCATGTCCCTGATTCTATGTATTTTCGATTGCAAATGCCTTCGTAATTTGCTTGCAGTCGGAAAAGAAGAAGAACATATACTGCAACGGCCTTAAGCGATAAGACCGGGCGCATGCTCACTAGCACTTAGTGCATGCCTCCCACGCATTGAGGCTAACACGGAATATTAATGCGGTTAATAGAATTTATCATTTCACTCATTTTATCCAGTCCTTCACTCATCCTTCTTTCTCTTTGTTTCATCACTTCTTGCAGCATAGCACAGCTAGTACTAGGGCAATGTTTAACATTCAGTTGACAGCGAGCGAGCAAGCAAGTATTCTTTAGTGCTACAACTCTTTAGAAGATTTTGTTTAGTTCATTTGTATTAGATAAGCTACAACTATTGTTAACGGCAGTTTTGCAGCTGAGCTATTGGCAGAGATACAAGTAATTGCGGTTACCCACAGTGCTAGTGTTTATGGCTTCCCCGTTTGAGGTACGTACATCAGGATGTAGCTATAAATAAACATGCAAAAGAGTAGTTCTGTCATAAAAATAATTTACATAGCTAGCACTGACAAATATACTGCTAAGCTAAACAGTTTATATCCATCCATGAAGATATCAGAAGCAGAACTTGAACTGTTCAAGAGACGAAAAGAAGAGGGGTATGACTTGTATGATGAGCAGTACCTAAGGGGAAGGAGCAAAAGGTTATAGATTTAATACAGCCATGACGTAAATTTAAATTGCATATTATCCCAACCAGGATAATACTGAACCAACACATAATAGTGTACAGAGAAAAACCTTAAAGGTATGTATTTTATTAGTGGGCTATGATGTAAATTGATAAACCATAGGTTGGAGAGTCATCTAGAAGATATAGGCCACCACCAAAAATTGCACAGAAGCCATTTACTGCTACACCTATATTAAGCAAACACACGCCATCAAGTGTATGTATGTTATGTGGTGCTCCCCATGTAAAATCGATGACTATACAATCTTGCTAGCCAACTAAAAAATAATCTTACCCGATAATGGAAGGATTTTCACAGTATGCCATGACTTTAGGATTCTACATCTCTCAATGAGATCATCCAGGAGTTGAGTGATATAAAGATTGGAAGATATATGTTCAAATAACAATAAAATTCTGAGAAAAATTTCTCAGAAAGCTAATATTGACGAATACAAGGTAGACAGCATTTTATTTGATTAGGTATTACTACTTTTATTCCTTTAAGGTTGATATAGCGTCAAATATTGGCAAGCAGTACTGCAAGTCACTTTTCAGAGAACTCACTGAAGAGCAATATGCTGTAAGTAATAATGATAAGGGTCCCCATATTAACAAGCAAAAAAAATTTTTTTTTACAAGTTACACATAGCTAAATGTACATGTACTGTCAGAACAACAACTCCAGATTAAGAAATGACACTGTTATGAATTTTTTTTTGCTCTTTCTCAAGTACGTCTATTAAAGAAATGTTAGATATGGTATGGCCCAGTACCACTTCAAAGCAACTAGTTCATTAAAGTAATATTGGGGTGCCTGCATTCACTGGACTGGACTATAACAGCTAAGAATGTATATACATTCAAAAGGATATGGGCCACCCCCTAATCTCATCCATTCCATTGTAAACTATGTGTTCCACAGCCATATTTGCAACAGTAACATAGGTGCAATGGTTTACCTTAATTTTGTGGGTAAAAATTTCAATTTTTAGTACAGACTAATTCTATACACTAGGCCCATGCCTTCACCATTCAATTCTATTTCAAGCAGGAATAATATCAATTTGAACTTTGAACTAGCTAAATTTAGTACCCGTTAATAATAGGTATTTCAACTGAGGCACATCAGAGTCATGTGGTATAATCTGCCGCCATCCTCTGGGGTTTGGCATAGCAATTTTGTTTGGCTGTGGAACCCATATTTCACACTGAGACTGGGAATAAATGGCTCCTGTATTAATGATTAAAGGTATATGTAAGTATTATTAACTGTGGCCACATTCTCCAGTGAATGCAGACACCCATAGGGTTACTCAAGAAAAGGGTTCTTGGTACTTGAACCACAATATTATTATCTTGATTAAGCTTTACCTTTCGAACAGGCTGCAGTAACAAATGCATTAGGAGATGACTCTCACTCATCAGCTATTCATAAAATGGGAATAAGCTATGCCAGAAGCCTGGTGACTACATATAGAACTGAGGAAAGAAGGAAGGTAGAGTCATGTCCTAAACTTGAGAGTCCTATTCCTACATGCGTATCAGTTGTGATGTATTACGTATTACATTGTGATTTAGCTCTTAGGAAAACATCCATATGAGAATTAAGTTGCCAGGAAAATAATGAGAAGTTTTAGGATCACTGGGAGTACTTTCAAATACACTAAACATGTGGCACTACTGGTAATGTTCATCATGATAGATGTTAGGCTTATCAATAATTGTGGTCCCCCTTTTCACTTTCTTTTTGAATGAACTGGTCAACTAGCATTAACTTTCAAATTTTCCATTTACCATAACCCTTCCCCTAAAATGGACAGTATTAACAAATCTGTGTAATCATTTATGTATCTTCAATCATTCTTTAATACTCAGAAAAGGTTCATAGAAGATAAGCCTACTGAAGCAAATGAGAGTGGGCTTATGTTTTCCAATTTTAAGAAATATGTTCAAGATGTATTTCCAACCAAGATAAGCGAGGAACAATGGAAAGATATACTTGGAGAGGTAAAATTTAATATTATCATGCACACACAACTACAGTACATAGGCGAAGGAAGACGTTATGGAATATGGGGTGGTAGGATGGTAGATATTGAGGTACTGAATTACCCCCACTGTAACTATTAATGGAAAACTTAATGGGGGTAATTCCTCCATAACCTTTGAAGTATGGGGGGAGGGGCCCTGTTTTTAGCCCCTTAGCCCTTTGATTAGTAACCTGTTGCTCCCCCCCCCCCCGAAAGGGTTTCATCTAAGGAGGGGGGTGCAGAGGAAGTTTCCCCCCAAATAGCTCAACTTCCCTCCCCCAAACTCACCCAGCTTCCCCCCAAATTGAATTTTAAACAAAAAATACATCTCATCTATGTTAGTAGGATCCAAGCATTAAACCAAAAATATCTAAGTATTAGATTTTTGGCTTCGCTCTGCATGGGAGGGGGCAATCCCCCTCACCGTGGCCTTACGATAACATGTTCCGTCAGCTTCCCTCCCCCTCCCCCAAGGTGAAATTCCTAGATGAAACCCTGCCTGACCATGTATAAAGTGCCACACCCCTGACTTGTTGGTGCATGCTGCTATAATTAGGTACAGGCACTAACTTTAAAATAACCTCTAGGCTCTTCTTTATTACATGTATCGATTAATTTTTATCACGGAATGAAGACTGTGACTCGGATCTAGACTGACTGCATTTTATCAACCTATCAGTTACATGTTTAATATCAACTTTAATATCATAACTATTCATTTATTGTTGCACTTTTAGACACCTTTACACATTTCGAAATCCATGTGCACACATCTCAGGCATCGCACCTCAAGATGTGTTCCTTTGTCTCTCAAGCCATATTTGCAGGTTTGAAGAAAGCAACAGTGGTCCTTGGTTACAACTCCATCCCATCAAAAGCACTCCTCTGTTCGTGTGGCAATGGAGACCCTCATGTTGCTACGTTCGGAGATGGAGAATGGATCTGCACTGAACATCCCAATGTATTTGGAGAGCTGACCTCTAGACAATCACCATGGTATGAACAAGAATTACACCCAGCTCCAAGTGGTATGTCCATGCATGCATACATACATACATACATACATACATACATATATACATACATACATACATACATACGTACACACATATATACACATTCATTTGTTCTTGAATTTGATTGTATTGCATGCAGCTCCTTTGGACTTGAAGACTGTTCGTGCTGCTTTGTGGGATGCCAGGTGCAAGTGGTATGACATTGGAGTGGAACTCGACTTGGACACAGCAACTCTTGACTCTATCAACACTACTCACTGTAAACAAGTGGAGGACTGTTTTCGAGAGGTTCTTTCTAAATGGCTTGAGGTGGCAACACCTTGTCCCTCATGGAAGGCACTGGTTAAAGCCCTGAGGTCTCCTGCTGTGGACTTTCCTCAAGTAGCCTCTAAGATTGAAAGCAAACATTAGTTCCCTGTTTGCATTTTAGCATTGCAATTCTATCTCATAATTCTGAAATTTCATTTTATGTATGACTTTCTTGAATATTTTGTATTGCAATTGATTTTGAAATAAGATTTTGCACATATTTGCGCAACTGGCATCAGTTTCACGAGTATCATGACCCTCCAAACAAAAGAATGGATATTTGACAAGAGTAATCTTTTGCGCATGCGCATTTTTGCAGATTGCAAGTGGTGGGCATTATTAGTGTAGAGCAATATGATGAAAACCAGCTGCCTTTGGACCGGTAAGCAATAAAAGCTCTTGTATCAGTGACGGCAGATCAACTAGTGATCCACCCATGGGTATCATAGAGCCAAAGACATGTTTCTTGATTAAGTCGGTGTGTGTTTGGATTGAACACTTGTGATGATGGTGCTCTCCATGTATACAAGTATATCGGAGTGACAACCCCTATGCTAGCACTAACCACATCATTGTCATACTAACTGAGTCCTCTCCTTTGCAGGGATCCTGATGACTCACTCTACCCCTTCATTCCTGAGGAACAAGTCTTAAGTCTGTAAGAGTTGCTTGAGGCTTTAGAGGTCTCTCTGTGAGATTATTGGTCAGGACTCCCCACATTACAGGTATGTGCAGTACATTTCTAATAGGTGTTACCAGCCCCCCCTTCTGTCATCGTTCTACCTAGTATCAGTAACTGTGCTGTACCCTCGGACTCGTACTCGGACCATTCACAGTTGCATTAACTCTTTCAATGTGTCCTACTATAATATATTTTGACCTGCCACCCTTAATTTTATTAAGGCATAGAAAATTACAAAATGGGTTTAGTATTGGGAATCATTCATCTTATTGTACATGTGACATTAAAAAGTTGTACTTTTAGTGGTTGGAATTTAACTGGAAATTAACAGGTGACTGGATGTTATTTAGAGCACTGTTGGTATAGAGGTGTATGTCACCAGGTCTCATCATTAGCCTGAGTGTTATGATGTTATGTGACAACTGGGTTGCATATGGGCAGTACACATAAACCCCTTGCTTGCCAATGTCTACTCGTACGTTACTGTTGCCTTACTGAATATGATGTGACCTTAATCAAGTTGTTTAAATATGTGCTGGGTTCATGGTTTATGGAAGCATAAAATGCTGGCTTGGATAACATCAAATGTCAAATATGCCAGACATCCTTTCGATTTACAGTGTACACCCTTCCTCTCCCCCTCCACCTCTATAAGTTATTCCTCACTTGTTTACACTTCCACACCTTTGTTTCAACTGCTGCATGCTTTTCATTTCGTTTTACAGAGTGGAGTTGTAATTCTAACACAGCTGGTCACTAGATCGTTTACTTTCGGAAAACTATTTGGTAGGGTACGTCTTCTGATTGCCCCTCCCTCCCTCTATATATTGTCCCATCGCACTTTGTCCCTAGCATGGAGATAGTGCTGAGAGAGAGTTTGTAGACCTGAACACCTCATGACCCACCACTGTCAATCTATGGTATGTTTTGAGATTGACTATTCTGTTTTGACTTTCTGTTGCTGAGACCCTTTACCCATTTTGATATTGTGCAATCATTTTGATACCAACTTTACATCCCAGTCAGAGGTACATATAATCAATACGTCTTCTGATTGCCCCTCCCTCTCCCTATAATGCTGTCACATCTCACTTTATCCCCTGCATGCATGGATAGTGCCTATGAAGAGTTTGTAGACCTGAGCACCTCATGGCTGGCCGGCCCACCCCTGTCATCTGGATGACTATATTCTGCACTTGTGACTTTCTAAAGTTTGCCCACTATAGCCTAACTTGCTAAGGAAATGGAGTGGCGTATCCTTATGAGTTTCTATTTCAATATGAATCCCTTTCTATTGTCCTGTATCAAACCATTTTAGTTGAGCTTAGCCTAGGAGGGTATGTGTAGGCTGAGCATGTTTAATATCAGCTTGTCAGTCATGAATCACAAAACATTCTGTTTCAGCTGTCATGCAATGATCAATTTTGGACCTAATCAGCTGATTAAGATCTTTATGTAAGCAGTGGTGTCATCTGTGTGTGAAAGTTTCAGTTCCAGACAGATCCTGTTCTTCCATAGATGACTGCAAACTGAATAATGTGTATGATATTACATTGCAGTTTTCAGTAAAATTGTATGCTCTTCGTATAATATAGAACCTTCCTCCATTTTAATGATCAGACACTTGTGTTAGTGAACTGGAAGTGGTTAGAATCACAATTGTATGCTCAGCTGGTCACTACATTGTTTTAAACAAGTTAGTCTTTTAAAAAGACTAGGAATGCCTCGGCACGACTTCAGTGCAACCTTTATTATTATTAAACTTTCTAAATAATGTGCACTGAGCAACATGGCTTATTGTAGTAAGGTTGGTATTTACACAGCTAGTGTTCTTGCTGTTCAATACTTTCAAACTGCCGTTCTGAATGATTCTCATGCATAGCTTGATTGAAGTATGGTAGTTTTCACCGGACCACTTTTATTATCCATTAATAATTATAATTTCATCCCATGCCTGCAGAGTTAGCTAAGTGATTATATGAACTTTCAAGAATCGTGATCACATTAGCATCCTTCTGATAAGTGGGTAAAGGATAAAGTGGGCATGGTGATCCCATGCACACCGGGCCACTCAAAATTCTGTGGATACACCCACCCCTGTTATATGTATTAGATAAGCTACAACTACTACTTTAGCTTTAGACAGTGAGCAAGTGAGCATGATAGGCTCCAGTGTTTTATATTGTGTCTGAGACAAGAGTCATGTAATTGGTGGTTCCAACCAGAAAGCTCCACCCACCAAAAGCTGTAAATACTTACGCCAAGCGCCTACAATTCACTTTGATAAGCCTAGCGCCTCTATGACAAAAGACTGTAGAAAACAATCTAGCTTGATTACAATTATTTGAGAATGCGTATTATGCACACACAGGTGCTACTGGGGCATTTTTGCTCTAATTTTGTGGAGGCAGACAAAAGAGCCTGGTACACACTGTTTGCGCATGCGCCAAATTTTCCCCCAAATTGGGGGAAATCGTAATCTCAGTAATCTTCCGTGACGCATGATGCAATACTGCTGAATCAGTACTGCAGCAGACTACCTCTAGTTCTTCGCGGACGGTGTGTTTGTTTTACACCCTATCTCGGCTGGGACAATCCTACCTAGTACTGAATAAGGAGCAGCAGCAAGTAATTCTCTCCGTTCGTTTATTCGTTGGGGAATATTGCAGAGCTGAGGCTGTGATCATCTCCTCTGGATTTAAGGGAGAGCGGCTTATGGATAAAGAAATTCTTGCCACTATAAATAGTTTTAGAAGTGCCAGTCTTGTCTTCTCTTCTCCAGAGAATTTAGCTTTCTTGGTACCTTATAGCGCATGCTCATACACGTACTTACATGTTGTGACATCACGCACCGTCATAAAGTGTAATAGGCGGGAATTTCGCATGAAATTTTTGGCACATGCGCAAACAGTGGGTATCAGGCTCTATTTTCCGCCTCCGCACAATTTTTATGGGTATGTCAACCATGTGGTCATTACTTGGGGAAGTGATAATACTCTTGAGAGTATTTGCATTGGAGTATTTAATTTTATTGGTGTGTTCTATTCCATACAACATGTGATATATTAATAACTCACAATCTTCTAGAGAAGAGTAGTTGGGTCTATACATATTAGTATGAGTCACATGATTGCTTGGTGGGTGTGGTTTGTTTGGTTGACTCCACCTCCTCTCTACCCACAGAGACTGCCTCCCCTGAGATGAAGGGATCCAGCTGCATTCATTATCTTCACCCAAGGATTCTTGATCAATTGATGGTACGTACTTTAGAGTTATTTGGGTACAGAAAGGTTACATTTGTATTCTGTGCCATTACCTCTATATCTGAATATTTCATCTTATGTGGTTAATGGATCGGTGAGATATTTATCTCAGCCTGTTTTGATTCCAGGGTCTTCCTTCACATCTCCCAATCATTATGGCTTATATTATTGCCCTTAGTGGATTGACCCTTTGACTGTTGTCCCATCTCATTTTATCTCTAGCATGGATAAGTGACACATGGATAGTGTTGAGAGGTGGTTTATGGACCTGAACACCTCTCAATGGTTGACATTGACACTCTTTTGTACATATCATTCTAATGCTAAACCTTTACCCACTCTAGTTCAGGTGTCTAGGTTATTATGTCAGCACTTTCAGTCAATAATTATGATTGTTCACTATCTGTTTCAGTATGGTCCCCTTTATAAAATATTGTAAAACATGATGGAGATTCGAGAAGGGTGTGCTACAATATGGATTCACATTCCAAGCATGTTAGTTAAACAGTCCAGGTTTATTTCAAGGGGAGTGAGGGGGCTTCTGCCCCCCTCCGAACAATGGCTTGCCCCCTAGGAATTTGCTAGGATGTATAATGAGATCATTATAGAGTTCCACATACATGTACTTGTTTGTAGTTGCCCCTCTTCATTTTTTTTCCACTAGCCCCTTGAGCAAAATTTGCCAGTGGTGCCATCCATGAATGTGTGAAAGTTTCAGTTCCTTAAACTTTCTTTGAAAGAACTTTCTTCATTTGCCACCTATCATCCCAGTTTTATAAGTATGTCTTCCGATTGCCTCATATATTTTTAGTATAGACAGTGTTAAGAGTAGATTTGTTGACCTGAACACCTCATGACCCACTCCTTTTAAACTAGATAGTTGACATTGACTATTCTGTTTGTAATGTTGAAACCCTTTACCCACTTTAGTGTGTTAGCATAGCATTCAAATGTTGAACACTTTCAATCGTTTAATCACTTTCTGTGAATTAAGCTGTGACAGTGTTGGGTAGAGATTTGAGGAGGGTGTGCTACAATATGGATTCATAATCCGAGTGGGTTATGACACAGGATGGTTTACAGAGTGAACAATGAGAATATAAATTCTATGGTAATGAACTTTCTTTTTTAATTTTGGTTTTCTCTTTCTCTCTCTCTCTCTCTCTCTCTCTCTCTCTCTCTCTCTCTCTCTCTCTCTCTCTCTCTCTCTCTCCACACATACGCACACACACAAACAGGTCATATTAATGTCTTGATCAGCATCTTGTATGTACCATAATGTACGTACTGTGGATTATTTAGAAGTTTGAGTATTGTGATGCTAGTAACAGCCTCCGAGAGAGATCAAATATTAGTTCCTTTAGGAACATACTTTAATTCTCCAATTGGTTGGTATGTGAGGTATTTAACAATTTCTACCAGGTTGGGACTGTTACATATACTGTAGCACGTATACATAAAGCATAACTTTATGACATCATTAGCCTGAGTGTTATGATGTCATGTGACAGCTGGGTTGCATATGGGCAGTACACATAACTTCTCTGGAATGGACAAAAAGTTGGACATTAATCTCTATCCCAGTCTGATAGGTATAATCAGTACGTCTTCTGATTGCCCCTCCCTCCCACATCATCCTATCTCACTTTGTCCCTTGCATGAATAGTGTTGAGAGACCTGAGCACTTCATGCCCCACCCTTTTCTTTCTAGATGGTTTATACTTGTGACTTTATTTGAGGTTAAGTTTAGTAGAAATGTGAGGAGGGTGTGCTACATTATGAATTCATAATACAAGGATATTGTGTACTAATGGCCTTATTTGTGTGTTTTTTTTGTTGTTGTTGTTGTTTTTTTCTCTCATGATAACTGTTATTATAGTGGAGTAAATCCATAATGGACCACACAGTTTTTATTCTCTATCCATAAGTTGATCCATATGTAATCAATGGTCATATAATTGTATGTTTTATATAGAACAGGGATTCATGTGGAGGGTGGAGGGTGCATGAGGACTCAGTATCTCACCCATGATATTTTAATTGTGAAACTCTCCCTAAATTTTGTGTGTTTATGCTTGACACTGTCACATGTAGACAATATAGCAATAGGGATTTTGATTTGTGCTGAATCACCTGTACGTACCTGAAAGACTGTCACCACCCTCTTTAATAAGAACATTACACTGTACTGTCTGGACCTTCATTTAATGTAGTTGATGTAGTTCATTTAATGTAATTGAGGTGGTTTAAATTGTGTACAATTGTTTCAACTGAGATTATTGAGGGGTTCTACTGTACTATTGTTTCAACTGAGATTATTGAGGGGTTCTACTATACTATTGTGTGAACTGAGATTGTTTAAATTGAGGGGTTCTACTGTACTATTGTGATTGTTTAAATTGAGGGGTTCTACTGTACTATTGTGTGAACTGAGATTATTTAAATTGAGGGGTTCCACTGTACTATTGTTTGAATTGAGATTGTTTAAATTGAGGGGTTCTACTGTACTATTGTTTGAACTGAGATTTTTTAAATTGAGGGGTTCCACTGTACTATTGTTTGAATTGGTGGTAGTTTAAATTGAGGGGTTCTATTGTTTGAACTGAGATTGTATAAATTGAGGGGTTCCACTGTACTATTGTTTAAATTGAGGGATTCTACTGTAATTCGGAGCATAACTTTTTATATGCATAGGAGGAGATGCATGAGGTTTATGTCTCCAGAAAGTGCTCTTTTGTGGTATTGTGAAGAACCTCTTTGGATGGGACAAACAAGGATGGAAGGTAAATTCCTGAGATGTACTGATAGTATAGAGTGATTATCCTCTTTCAGAATTAAGTCATCTATTCATGAATTGTCATAAGTCCATTTTTTGTTGGAGGCCATTTCGGTTTGTTTGTTTGTTTGTTCCTTTGTTTTTTACAGGGTCAGCTACTTCTTTCTGCTTCTGGTGATCTTCCTAACTGGTTAGTAGGACAATACCTCTGTGGATGTGACCTCTCTGACTATCCTGGCACCTTGAATCTTCATTTCATCTACCAAACAATGCATCGCTATTTTAATAACGAGATAATTTATAATGAAGATGGGTGGGGCTATATGGCGTTGTCGACCCTGTACCGTATTTCTTAAAAGTGGGGTGGGGCTCGCTAGCTACAGTAACTTTAGTGGGCGTGACACCGGGCTTAGAGTGATGGGGAACAAGGCAGGTAAAAAGAAGCATCGGTCCGAATTAGATTCTTCTGAGTCCGCAGGGAACGATTTTAGTCCCCCAAGCTGCGAATCAAGTAACGAGATCGCAGAACCTGCCCCTTCTCAAGACACTGGACCTGATAAGGAGAGTGAGCCTCCACCTGATACCGATGATCTTCCTCCTGATGGGTCCTCTGATCCTCCACACACTCCTAGTATAGCTGCAGAGAGTGAGTCAAATCTTAAATGTCAACAAGCAAGAAATGCAGCTACTCCATTGATTGAAAGGAAAGTGTCCAGACAGGAAAGGAGGAGAAAACAAAGGATGAAACGCAAGTTCAAAGGTAACTTTACTAGATACATATTTTTACTTGTCCACAGGAATAGAGAGGTTGCAATAGCCATGGCTTTTCACAAGAAGCTTTAAGTTGGTGTAGGGTGGATGAGTCAGCTAGGTATTGTTGCTCTTTTCTTTGAAATGGACTATCTTAGAATGCTGAAAATTGCTCTAGATATAATGTGTGGAGAAAGTAATAAAAATATTGCATTTTGTACACACTCGGGAAGGTATTATGAGTCAAAGGTATGAATTATGAGTCACTGGCTTGATTTTAGTCTTAAAATTGATAATGTAGCTACGATTTCTACAAAATAGAAATAACCTTAAAATTCATTTTTTAACTCTATCTTGTAGCATCATTGCTTCCCTGCGCTTTTTTTATTCAGATTTGTCACGATTATACCCATTTTAAAACTTCTTATTTAAGATTATGTTTATGCATGAATAAGGCATTTTCTGGATGATTTTATTTGATCAAAAGACCAAAATAATTATTAAGTTTTCATATCTAAAAGTATCAACTACTTATAAAGTGGTGAACCCATAATAGGGACTGACTCATAATACCCACACCTACCCTACACCTGTGGAGTGTGTCTAATGAGTATGAAGTACATTGCTATTTTACTTCTTCATGGGGTATAAATGGCTCCCCTTCTTCAATTCTACATCTGTAGCCATCTCTTAGTGTATTCTGTAAGACTTTTATAGTCAGGGTTTTACGGAGGGGATGGATTTTCCCACCCCAAAAAAATCCACTTCAAAGATAAAGTACAATTGTATTTTAAGTCTTGCTGATACTTATGCCCCCCTTATAAAATTGTGAAACCCTGATAGTTAACCTTGGTGTTAGTCAAACTGCTGAATGAAATTCTCCACTGAATTTTTCCAGCCATGTAGTATGTGGGTGGGAGGTGTCATAGTCAGGAGTGACTCCCTCAATTGATAATTCCCAGGTGACTCCTGACTAGGTGTGGTATAATATAAGCTCATGAATTGATGAGACCAGTAGTAACTAACTAGGCTTCAGTCTAATGTGCTATTTTTCCTGAATCGGGAAAATTTCACTGTTAAAATTAATTTGCATTTACAGTTTTATGCTTTTGAGCAATTCTGAATAAGCTACCATGAAATTATGCTCAAGTTATGCCCACAATTTATTGCAATTTGGTTCATTGCAAAAATCCATTAGTTGTAAATTGAGTCAGTAAGTCACAAACTGTACACATGACTAGTCAGTGGCAGTTGTATTGGAGTAGGAGTGATAACTTTATAAGGATTGATCTTGTTAAGATTGATAATGCACATTCCCAGACAGTTGTACAAGTAGGAGCTACTTGAGCCCCAAAAGGTTATCTTGACCTTTGAGGGATTGCTTACACTGCGTGCATAGGGACTTTACTGACTATTTTTCCAAAATTAATATTCTAGCTTTATGCCTGATGGTAGGGAGTACCTATTATGCTCAAGATTATGCCAGTGTATTAAGTTTGAGCCTAGTAGTAACACCAACTATGAGATACTGGGGTAAGGTGCCCAAACTTGTGTGCTGTATTATATAGATAGTGACGTAAAATGGGCATGGCTAGGCTGGTTATTTCTGGGGCACTACAGTCCACCATTGTCTGGCTGGTTTGGGAATGAGATGGCTGTGGTGGTTTCTTTTTACTTCTTAAGAAGTACCCATCTTAATTGCACAGCCAGGGCCGGATCCATGATTTTTTGATAGGTGGGGTTGCAGGACTAGGAGCACACACACACTGGGCCATGGGGAAGGGTCAAGAAAGAACAAGTTATTTGAAGGATCCATGTTGGCTTCACTTGCAGGCTGCCACTTCTTGAGCATTTGCTTCATAATGCACAAATTTGGATCCAAGAAGTCCAAAATTTTCCCCAAATTTCCCTAAATGGCACATATTTGTGTGCATTATATGACAGCATGAGTATGGGCAAAGGTGTGAACCATCTCAAAAATTGCTAGCTAGCTATTACACTCAAACTCTGAAGTGACACATGCAAGGTCACAGGTGTTCATGAAGGAAATCACAGTTAGTATGCACTGAGTTATCTAATGTGTGACCTTGCAAATGAAAGCCAAAGTGTTCCAAAATTTAAAGTGCAAGTTCACAGGTGTGAAATAAGGAAGTCTCAGTTAGTATCCACTGAGTTATCTAATGTGTGAACTTGCCAAACATATACATAGACTTGACCATAGCCTTAGATTATGATGGCAGTAGTAACCACATTAGTTAAGTTAGCTCATAATATGTTCCTCTAATTATACTACTTTAGAGCAGAAACACAAGAAAATAGATACGGCTAAGCAAGTAGGCATGATCAAATTGCATTAGCTATTATAGCTAGTGTATCATTTCATAGCTTGGGAACAAAGGGGGGGGGGGGGGGGGGGGGGGTTGCAACCCCCCTCAACCCCACCCCTGGATCTAGTCTTGACAGCATTAGCAATGAAAATATAAGAATGGGTGTGGTTATGGGAGTGGTAGTAGGAGACCCACTATTAAGAAGTACCCTTTAGAAAATCCTGGATCCGCCACTGGATGGGGGATCTCAACTTCACCCCTGGATCCAGGGATCCAGCCATGTGCTTGTTATAAGATGCCGCCATGTTGGTGTATAGGTGAAAGGTGTGTCTAGTATGAAGTGTCTGCTACAAGTCAACTCTGACTTCTTTTTAGTGTTAAAACATAATCTAACATACCAGCAACAGGACTCCCAAAGGCAAACTAGTACATTTCCCTTATACCATGTACACCAATATGGACAAGTCCAACGTTATAGAAAGCCAGACCTATTGCAACCTCTCTATAGGAACTAAGGAGACAGAAATATCATACTGTCTGGAATTCATAGGCTCCTGCAGATTATGCTCAGATTTATACACAAGATTCTATTCTCAGATTCTCACTCTAGCCTATTATTCTTTCAATTGTACCCATTATTCCCAAAGATTCTCCTATACATAGCTATGGCAACAGGGCTGGATTTGGATTATTAAATAGATGGAGTTGCATGACTATGGGCACACACTGGACCATGGGGGAGGGTGTGGGAAAGGGCATATATGGCATGGGAATTATTTGGAGGACCATGTATGTTGGCTTCACTGATAGTTTGCCACATTTTGAGCTTTTAAAGTTAGTGCATAAAATTGAATAATCCAAGTAGAGTAGTCTCCTATACCATAGATACATTTGTGTATGGTGTTACATTCCTGTGGGTTGTTATAAACTAATGGTTTGTAACCTCAATACATAATCAAACCATGATAATAACATTGAGGTGCATGCCTATACCAACTATCCCTAATAATGTAGCAGTTATTTTTGCTGGCTTCTTCAAGCTTCTTCTTCAATCTTGTTCAGCTTCTTGCCCTATTCCACCACCTCTAAATGGCATGTGTGGTCAGTCATATGCTAGCATTTGTGTAGGTAAGGGGTGGACCACACCAAAATTATGACATCTTTGAAGTGACATATGCATGGAAATCAGTTTTTATGTACTAAGTTATAAAATGTGTGTCCTTAAAAGTGCAAGTCACTGTTTCTTACCACTTTGATGAAGTATGAAGTATATATAATTATTATTGTCAAAGTAGAAATGCACATGACCAAGCAAGTAGGTATGGTCAAAATCACTGTACACCATTTTAGGGGAGTGGGGGCCAACCACCCCCCCCCCCCCCCCCCCCCGAATATGTTAGGGAAAGTCCAACTTTTGAACTTTGTGGATGTCACCATCTTATTCACCCATAATCTCGACTGTGGGGTATGTTGGGGTGTGCCAAATTAAACAGCTGTGGGTCCCTTTCCATAGGAGCTGCTGAGTCAGTTTGGGGAGTCCAAAACTCACGGATTTTCACCTGCTGAGCAATATGCATTGATATATTTTCACTAAGTTGTGGTTAATATGGGTACATCCCTGCTGATATCTATTAATTAGTGTGTCATTGATATTTTGTTTGTAGCTCCTCCACTGAGCTTAAGCAATGTTGTTGCAGTCCTAAACAAACTTTCGTGGAGCCGTGTTGGTGAAATACTGAGAGTCCCCGCGACTAAGTTAAATACTATCAAAGACGAGTGTGATACGGATGAGGAAAGACTTTTTGCCACTGTTAAGTATTTTTTATTAAATGATCCGAATGCATCCTGGAGGAAACTTATATGTCAGCTTGCCTGGTATCGCCATTCAGATATAGCAGACAGGATACGGAAGTATGCAGAGAAACTAACAGGTTAGTGAGAGCTTCAAACATATTGACATATGTACATGAATAGGTTGCATGTGCAGTTAAAACATTGCTGCTGTTCTGTTCCACAGGACTCAGTTGTATTATCTCTAATCTCCATGACGTTTTACATAATTACATAATTATATCTGCTGAATCAGCTATATCATTGTAATTACTTGACTGCTGCACATGCTGAGACCCATGCCCAGTTGTTAAGAGTAGAGACTCAAAGTCTGTAGTACATGTAACAAAGTTTAATTTTTTGCTTGTCAGTTTCATTGCACTATTACATTCACTCTGACACCTTGAAGTTAATGAGTTATGTATGTAACTCTTTACTGGTATAAAATAGAGTCTTATAGTAGCCACCATTAGAACTAACATGTATATAATCAGCTCTCTGCTGATGTCTGAAATCAGTCTGGAATCAACAAAGTTATACTGTAGTTCCAGAAATTTCCAAGTTGAAACATTTCACATTTTTATTTTTTAATTTCGGAAACATTATATACAGCATCCAAAAATTTTCAACAATGAATTGTTATTGCATCAGATGTGCGTGAATTAGAGTTCGACTAGTTACTGCATGTATGTATGTAATGGCAGAGTCCGTGGCTGAGTCACAATGTGAGATGGATTCCTGCATCAGAGGCTATCATGAATACAGAGCAATATGGACAGCAGCTATTGGAGAGTCTCTTTGTTGTATTAGGGGAGCCTTCTAATACAATAGATCAATACACTGTTGCTGTAATTAGAAGTGGACTAGTTGTTGGACATTTGCCTAAGAAGATTTCAAGAGTTTGCTCACTTTTTTTGAGGAGAGGAGATACCATAATATAGTCACCAACACCAGGAGATATTCCGCAGACCTCCCTCAAGGTGGATTAGAGATCCCCTGTACTTTGCATTTTGAAGGGATCAATTCTTTGAGAAGACGCTTAAAAAAATGCATGCCCAATCTCAATTCATAATCAGTACTTAAATCATTGTTTTCATCTGCTAAAATTATATTATAAAAGTTACTACCGTACAGCGGTTTTTTTATATTTCGTTAATCATCAAAGGACAATACAGATGAAGAGTTACGGTAGTCTTTTATTCGGTATGGTACGATTATTTTAGCGCATGTACAACAATATCTACGGACTTCGATTCACAGCTGCTTTTTCACTGGCTTGCATACTATTCTTTGCCTTCATTTCTTCAGGTATAGCCCTCTTCGCAATCGTGGCGACTTCTTAAGTGATAGAATCTAGCTAGCTAAGAAGAAAGTGGACCAGAAGGTTATGTAAGTTACATATATTGCATGCTGTAGTTGAATGTACGAACGTCTACATGTGGCTAAACGGTGGCTTTATATTGGAAATAGAAACATTTTCGATAGACTGATTACTGAAATTACCGAATTTTTATTCCCACCAAGATTATCCCGCTGCAAGGTACACATTAAGTACATCAATCAATCACTGTTCACATCCACTTCTTCTATCTCTGAATCTTCCACACCAAGTGCTTTATTGTCAACATCAAGTGCTTGATATATTCCAGCTTCGTTCACTATGAATGACGGATTATCGGCAATGTGCTGAACTGTCTTGACAAGCCATTTGGCACCAAGTTCTTTCATAGCTGGTAAACATAGGTCAGCAGGTTCCAATCTTGATCCAACTGCTCTGCTATTTGACTTGAATACCAGTCTTGAAATTTTCGCCGAAGAAAATCCTTCACAGGCTTATTAACAGAGATGTCCATTGGCTGTAATAAATCTGTGGTATTAGCAGGCAACAAACAAACATGAATCGAATTCTCTTCAAGAATAGCATTAACACATGGAGTGATTTGACCTTTAAAATTATCCACAATCACAAGGCAGACTTGTCTTCCCCCAAATTGTCTCTTTGCTTTTCAACATATGGAATGATTATGGCTTTGATGTATTGAAACATCGTTTCTTCATTTGACCAATGTTTGGGTGAATGTGTAATATCCCAGTCACTCGGAAATTTGAAATGAGGGTGACAACGGTTTGTCTTGACAGTGGAAGTGACATCATTTAGAAATTCAAATGTGAAAAATTGGCAACACTAAATTTGTTCTTTGTTGTGGTGGCTTTTCACTGGACCACACAAGAAGTGAATTTACCCATGGTCTGTAGCCACCAAACTCTTCTAACTTGAACTTGTCATATGCCATCACAATACCTCGAGCAGCAGCAACAACAATACAGCAGATACAACACGTCCAGCTTCTCTCAGTTTCAGCAAATATGCTTGCACAACCATTGTCATAGGGTGGAATGTCCCCCGCTTAGAATGACCCGGGGGTCATTTTACCCTAGGGTGAAGTGACCTGGGGTCACTCTAACCTAGGCTGGAATGACCCCCCTGGGTCACTCAGCCCTAGGGTATATTGACCCCTCTAGGATGTAGTGACCCCCTGGGTCACTTTGCCCTTTGGTATAATGACCTCTCCCTCCCCGTCTCTACATAGGATGTGGAATTAGACAATCAAATCAATTACTTTGGTGAACATCAAAACCACTTGATACTTTTTTTTTCTTCCATGCTGCTGCTGATGCTGTGACACATTGCTTATGAAATCACTGAGTCTTGGCATGAGCTGCAACTGATAATCAGTTACAAAAATCTCAAAGGTAATTGCTGCCAAACTTGAGCTTTTTTCTGGTTTTTCTGCTGTGGAAATGATGTCAGTGCCGATTTTCTAACAGTTGAAAAGATGCTTCCAAAACTTGTGTAATATATGCAACAGAGCTGCCATTACCCTGAATTTTTGTACATTGACGAAACATATATCCAGTGGAGTAGGAATAGGAAATTTATCTGGGGGAGGGGGGCAGGGACAATAATAAGTTAATCACAGTAATAGCAACTAAATTCAACCCTTCTGTCATTAAATTGCATTAGATAACAGTCAGCAAGCAGCAGTGAAATTGCTGACATCACACTGCAATGACATGTAATTACTTGGTGCTTGATCTTACTTTCAATATACTGTTCATATTTTTTTTTGGGCAGTACCTCTCCATCTATAGTATTGGGGGGCAGTGGCCCCCCTGCCCCCCCCCCTCTCCCCCCATTCCTACTCCACTGTCTGATATCATAAATATAGTCTCGCGGGCCAATCCTTTACCAAAATACACCTCCCGCCGCACTGATATCAACGGAAACTGTTGATATTAAAATTAATTTGCCAGGGGCTGCTAAAAAAACTGTAAAGAAATATTGTTCTGTGATCATCATGAAGTGCCGAAAACTTATTAGAGCATGTGCAACTCACATGTACACTTTACTTATGTGGGGGTCACTTGACCCTGAGGGGGGTCATTTAACCCTAGATTAGAGTGACCTCCGGGTCACTACACCCTAGGGTAGAATGATCGGGGGTCACTATACCCTCCAACACCATATCTAAATAGTCCCCCAGCAAAAGTGGCCTACCACGCTTTCTTTCAGGAAGCTCATCCACTCATTATTATCTGTTTTCCGTTTCTCTCTCACACTTTCAAGGTAGTCCTTGATCGAGATGGTACTACTGTTGATTTTCACCCTCAACTTTCAAGAGAAATGTGCAGCAGCTGCTGAAACTCCATGCTGACTGCATATCTGCCCATATCAGCACAATCCTTAGGACTATATTAATAGAATTGTCATCTTTTTCCTAAGCTAGCTTAGCTACCTACGTAAGTATATACTTCATATATGGACCACATTTTTTCTGTTACTTAGCTTCAACCATCACTTTGTCCACTTCCTTATTAGCGAGCGCTACTGCCCTCAAGGTCATAATGTTGGATAAAGATCCACTGGGGCTTGGAAGTCCATCCTTAGCCTTGAAATACTTCCGTAAAGACATGTCTCAAGTATGTCAGAGCCACGTGTTACCATAATTTAAATTTTCATACAAATATAATTTCTGGTAAGTAGTTTTATTCAGACAATTTAATTTCGGAATACTTCCAACTTCCAAAAATATTTAATTTTTGAATTTTTCTGGAACTACAGTAACTAGTATCAATACTCTAAGTGCTAAGTAGATTTTTCAGAGCTATCTAGATCTTGGGGTTAGTAGGTGAATGCACTGCACACACAGAAAGAGAGCAAAGAGCATTATAGAAATGCAACGGTCACTGAATTCAGGACAACAAAGAGGTTCTATGTAACTGAAGTTATTCTGTAATGTATGGAAATGAGTTGTCTCACATAGCCAGCCTCTTGATTGCAATGCTGAGATCACTAGCATATGTTAGGAAAGGCTATCGTACAGGTTTTGTCAGAAGGTGTGTGATTAAGTGAATTAGACTCTTGCTCTCTAATACAATTTCTTTCTTTTTTCTTGGATAGCAATAGTCATGCAAAATGTTAAATTTTAATAATAAGGTCAGTCAGTCCTATTGAAGAGAGCTTCAAGAAATGTGAACAAACTACGTATAGTAATAAGAGACTTGCTGTATTCTATATTCTGGGGGAATGTTTAGTATTATTTTGGACAACATCTAGGGGATGAAATTTCCCCTACGCCCCCCCCCCCCTTATGGTTAGTTAGGCACACGAATTAGGTAGTTTGAGGTTTCCATGCAATGGTTAACAGTGACTTCTAAATGTTTGACCTCGTAACTTCCCCTCCAAGTCGAAAATCCTCTTATTTGTATGCTATGGTACATTATGAAAGAGCTAACTTTGGAAAAGCTGGACCATCCACAGCTACTTTAATTAGGTATTGTGTCTCTGAGAGTTTGAGTTGAGCATTTGCATGTGGTGATTATTTTACATATACACCATAGAATATGTGGTTCATGATTGGAAGACTGTCAGTTCAGCAGACTAGATCCACCCTTACATGCTCTTACCTGTACAGAAACTATTATGTGTGTCTATAATTGATTTTGTATTTAAAATCATTGAGTGGGAAATGGGAGTGGTTATGGGAGGAGTATTTTAGTTCCTCCTCAAAGAAGAATCACATGCCTTCATTTTTTCTAGATTCACCTACTGAGCATACAAAGTCACAAAAATGGCATACAGTATGAGTGCATAATTTGTTTACTGTGCAATGAAGACATGTGAACTTGACAGAACCCATTTCTTGCATGTTAGTGATGCAACCATGATGCTTGACTAGTACTGTAAATTCTGTGTGTATGTCTTATCTGAGGTAACAGAAGTGTTTGTCCTCCCTAGACCCCAGCCTCACCACTCACAGTTTGCTGGCTGCTCTGGACACAGTGGGGAATGCAGAGGACATGGCTCAGACTGATATTGGTAACTTGGAGATAGTACTTCATATACCATTTCATAAGAGGAATGAGATGAGATCACAACATTCTGCAGAGGTTGATTATCGCTATCATCTAATCGAATATTATCTAAAAAATCATGAGTGTGCTGGGTGGAATCACCTGGCTGGGGGACTTCTCTATTATAAACAACACAACGCTCTTGAGAGAGTGAAGATGAATGTTACTGCTGATAAAGGTAGGTGTGTCGTGTAGATAATACATACGTACTAAGTGAGGCAAGGGTGAGTATAAACATTTTTCACTCATAAGAAATATATCCACCACTACTAGAGTGTCCATAGTCCAAAATACACTTTTCCTAATTAAGTATGGGCTTTTTTTAAAGATCCCTCTCTGCCCCTTAAAATAATAATTACTTAATGTGTCTTAAAATAGTAATCCTGAAAAGGAGACTATCTTCCCTTCCATAACTAAATGTATGTAAATTGGGATTCATTACACAGTCACAACTTTGCTTTGAATAAGTGCACATGACAGTAAGTGTGTGTGGTTACTTTTTTCTCACACAAGAATGCCAATACGCATAGTCCACCCTCTATCCAAAAATCGTGTATGACAGTGTGTCCACCACTCTGTGGAGGTCCCAGTGTGTCCACCACTATGTGAAGGTTCCAGTGTGTCCACCACTACGTATGTGGAGGTCCCAGTGTGTCCACCACTATGTGGAGGTCCCAGTGTGTCCGCCACTATGTGGAGGTTCCAGTGTGTCCACCGCTATGTGGAGGTCCCAGTGTGTCCACCACTATGTGGAGGTCCCAGTGTGTCCACCACTATGTGGAGGTCCCAGTGTGTCCACCACTATGTGGAGGTTCCAGTGTGTGTGGAGGTCCCAGTGTGTCCACCACTATGGGGAGGTCCCAGTGTGTCCACCACTATGTGGAGGTCCCAGTGTGTCCACCACTCTGTGGAGGTCCCAGTGTGTCCACCACTATATGGAGGTCCCAGTGTGTCCACCACTGCCCAGTGTGTCCAGCACTATGTGGAGGTCCCAGTGTGTCCGCCACTATGTGGAGGTCCCAGTGTGTCCGCCACTATGTGGAGGTCCCAGTGTGTCCGCTACTATGTGGAGGTCCCAGTGTGTCCACCACTATGTGGAGGTTCCAGTGTGTCCACCACTATGAGGAGGTCCCAGTGTGTCCACCACTATGTGGAGATCCCACCACTATGTGGAGGTCCCAGTGTGTCCACTACTATGTGGAGGTCCCAGTGTGTCCACCACTATGTGGAGGTTCCAGTGTGTCCGCCACTATGTGGAGGTTCCAGTGTGTCCACCACTATGTAGAGGTCCCAGTGTGTCTACCACTATGTGGAGGTTCCAGTGTGTCCACCACTATGTGGAGGTTCCAGTGTGTCCACCACTATGTGGAGGTTCCAGTGTGTCCACCACTATGTGGAGGTTCCAGTGTGTCCACCACTATGTGGAGGTTCCAGTGTACTTGTATATAGCAGTGGAATTGATGTGTATGTGTTGTCTACTCATAATTATGTTCATTTGGAGGAAATGTGTTTAAGTTTTGAAAACTACATAAATGTGGTCTGTGGCATGTAGTGTTGTTGGTCACATGTAAACAGTCTCTATGGCATGACATCTTGTAACTATACATTCCTATTTGACATTAAGCATGCATGCCATTGTGGATATCCCAGGGTTGCAATTGTAATGTGTATAAGGAAGAATCTTAGGCTTTTGGGGAAGAGTTAGTACGTAGGGAATGTCCCATTCAGCCAAGAAAATAAGCAATCAGGAAGTCACGCAATAGTATAGTGTAGTGATCGAAATAACAACCTGACACAGCATTCTAATCAAGTATATCAGGTACATGCATAACACCAGTAAAGGCATGTAGTCTTAGTGTTCACAATGCGTAGTCATCCTGACCAAAGTGGACTTCAAATTTCAGCTCTACAATGCTATACATTCCTATTTGACATGAACTTTCACATTCTCCCAGTCTAACACAATGTACTGTTGCCTCTGTATTACTTTTTTTTCCTAATGCAGTGTCAGTAAATCTAACCAAAAGTTGTTTTTAGTGTTGACACAATATTGTAACAGTTCCCACTGGTTGGTTATTTCCACTAATTCATCAGTAAATTTTGAGAGAGGAAACCCTACTGTGATTACCCCTGTTAAAGCTGCTGAATTCAAGACAATTTATATATCTCAAATTAAAGAACTCTATTCATTGCTCGAGGTTGGGGCTATAACAGATGGTGACTTTCATAAAGTATTTTAGAACTGATGGATAAATTGTAAGGCTATGTTGCTTTTGATATTACCATACATTCTAATCTTAGCACCCACTAAGATTATGGAGCAAGCAATTGCTTAAATGGAAAGAATAAATTAGGGGTCTTAATTTGTTATGCACTATTCTATTTAAGAACTGCTTTCTCGTGGTGGGTTTTACCCAAAACTGGCAAGATCAAGACTAGCTGTAATTTGAAATGATCCTGCAACTTCAGTCTGGTCATAATGCTACGTCAGAATATCAGTCTCTAAGAATATATTATTACATATAACCTGCATGTTTAATATAATTTACACAATCTAGTGGAGTAATTGAAGCAAATGCTTCAGCGAATATGATTCTAGGTGTGTTTGTGGATTGATAACTTAGTTCATTATCTCTAAGATATGACTTCACTTGACTAAATGCTTCCTCAATGGGGTTCAAGTCAGGGGAGTAAGGTGGTAAAAATCGTACTAAAGCACCAGTGGCTGAAATCAATTGAGTTTCTGCTTCTACATGGTGGATAGACGCATTATCAAGTATGACTACAGAACAGGGATTGTTGCCACCATCAAATGGAAGTAGTATAGGAAGTAAGCACTGTTGTACAAAATTCATGAAAACATCCGAGTTCACATTTCCCTCTGCAATATAAACATCTTCTATTCCCCGAAAAGTCAGTATCCCTATGGCCGACAACCTCTTACCATATAAAGTAAATTTGTGGGAAACAGGTGTCATGCCTTGAAGACCATATCCATATTTACGTATTGTATTACGGTGGTTTGATCCTGTTTCATCAATGAAAATGAAAGTTTTGGGGTTAAATTCCATTATTTCAGAGATATATTTTGCTCTCTGAACATCACACCTTTGTCTTGCTACTAGACGCATTTTCTGTCTAGTCATACCCAGTCTTTTGATGGTACGGCAAATAGTAGCACAATCATACCGGGATCCTGTTATATGTAACAGCTTTTGTTGTATCTCACGAAGATACATGCTGGGTGTACTCAGCAGCGTCTCTAAAATGGTGATTTCCTCAAACTCACTCATTTGTGGTAATGGACCATGCCTTTGGCATTTAGGTGATACATCCTCAGTTGTATAAAAAAGATAGATGTATCTCTCAATTGACCTGATGTTTACATACAGTTCCCTAGAAATCTCTTTTATTGTCTTCTTTTGTAGAAGATACTTCCAAATTATCCGCCATCTAAGGTCTTTTGAGTATCCTTTTGGCATTTTGACTGCTTCTTGTACTGTACAGTAGTTATTTTGAATTTGAATTCTGAGCATGCTCACCTGTGTCTGCTAGCTAGATAGTACATACAGTGTACACAAGGGCTATGGTACTACTGAATTTCACTACACTATATATATTGGTGTCTTAAAATTCATTCTTGTTTGCAGTTAAAATTTGCTACTGAATGGAATGGGAATTTCTGCAAAGTGCAGATTTTAGCTGCCAAAACCAAATCATGCACTACAAGTAGAAGTCCTGGGTTCCTGGGTTAGAAGTCCTGAGAACATAGTTTCTTACAATTATATGATGTAAATCTGGGCCATGGGGACCATGATAATTTTAGTAATTATTAAACAAGTTCAACATAAAATTATAACCCTGATTATGCATGAGATTCACAGATCTATTTCTATTCAGCTTACTACATTGTTGATTTAGTTGTCACAACTTTGTATTAGCATTTTGCAATGTGACAAGCAACTTGCAAAACTCTGTATGTGTTGTCTACTCATAATTGTGTTCATTTGGAGGAAATGTGTTTAAGTTTTGAAAACTACATAAATGTGGTCTGTGGCATGTAGTGTTGTTGGTCAAATGTAAACAGTCTCTATGGCATGACATCTTGTAACTATACATTCCTATTTGACATTAAGCATGCGTGCCATTGTGGATATCCCAGGGTTCCAATTGTAATGTGTATAAGGAAGAATCTTAGGCTTTTGGGGAAGAGTTAGTACGTAGGGGATGTTCCATTCAGCCAAGAAAATAAGCAATCTGGAAGTTACGCAATAGTAGTGTAATGATCAAAATAACAACCTGACACGACATTCTAATCAAGTATATCAGGTACATGCATAACACCAGTAAAGGCATGTAGTCGTAGTGTTCACAATGCGTAGTCATCCTGAAGAAAATCTAACCAAAGTGGACTACATTAATATGTTCAAATTTCAGCTCTACAATGCTATACATTCCTATTTGACATGAACTTTCACATTCTCCCAGTCTAACATAATGTACTGTTGCCTCTGTATTCCTGATGCAGTGCATTGATTTTCAGTAAATCTAACCAAAAGTTGTTTTTAGTGCTTATACAATATTGTAACAGTTCCCATTGACTGGTTGGTTATTTCCACTAATTTTTTTAAAGTACTACTTACCTGATGACTATCCACATGTGAAATATACCACAATACAATTTAGTAAGCAACCACAAAATTAAGTGAGTGATTGTTCCAGGAAATTCTGTATACTATTCCGTGTTCACTTGCATTTCACATCCATATGGAGTATCTATATTATCTATGGCCGCTGTAGAAAACAATCTAGCTCAATTACAATTGGAGCATGTGCATTATGCACACACACGTATGGCACCATACGTATGCCTGGGGCATTTTGTATTGTAGACATATATATATATATTACAATTTCAATGAGTCATGACCTGAGAGTCAGCTCACTCACTCTACTTGCTCACTTAATTAAGATATCTGTAATTTAGGTCCTTATTTATAGGAATTGTGTAATCTGTACGGCATATCTGATTATTGTATATGACCACATGAATTCTTTTGCCAACGGATACATTTGTTAGTACAACTGATAGTAATTTTGTTTGAGTGATTTTAGTCCACTGAGGTCCCAGTGTACTTTTAAATAGCAGTGGAATTAATGTGTATTACACAGAAGATACTTTTTGTGCTCTGTGTTATTTCCTTCCCATATATTAGCTAGCATATATTCATTTGTTAGACAATAACATGAATAATTCCCTTTGATATAATGAGGTAACTATATCATGTAGTAACTACTTGCTAGGCCTACAAGTGGTCAGGTATCTAAGTGTCTACTTAGAGACCAACTTAGAAACCTGTGATTGTCATCAGACTATATATACACAGTTTATACTATTGTCTAAGTCATTAGATCACTCCAGTGAGTGACTACTTGGTTTAAAATAGACACCTCGGCTCTGCCTCAGTATCTATTGTAAACCTTGTAGTCACTCACTGTCATGATCTAACCTATACATGAGGAAAATGTTGATGACTGTCATAAATACTGTAGATTGTCAGTGGTATGTTGTGTGGTTGGTCAGGTATAAACAATCTCTATGGCATATATCTGTTAGTTCTGACTTGATCCATCGTATTGCTATTGGTCAAGAATATCTAGGCAAGTGTGCTTTAATTTTCATTTCATAGTTTCTTTGTTTTCATATGATTTCCTTGTTTGGATGACTATTTCACCTTTTTGTTTTCAATGAAGATACCTGATGGAGGTTTTAATATAGGAATTGTGAACATCCAAATAGCAATTATTAAAGGGGGTGGTAAGATTGTTCCTATTCTGTTTCATTAAAGTGGCATTTTTAGTTTAAGCAATAAGCTTCTCTATAGTCATGGCTATAAGATACTGTATATGGAAACGATGCATGCATACTACAACAGGGGTCAAAGGTCGGATATCTAATGTTGGTGGTAATCTTCAAACTATAGGAGTTCAGTTTTTCTTCTTTTTCCTTTTCTTTTTGTGTATTTGTGTAAGAATATTATTAAAGGTGTCATATCTATCACTCCATTGATTCTTTTGCCAACAGATACAGTTCTTAGTACAACTGATTTTGTTCGGAGGGTTTTTTGTGGTTTTTCTATTTTATGCTTAAGTCCAATTATGCACTCCTTGTTGTGTACATATGGCTAGAGGGTGTGAACCAGGATAGGTAAGGTTGTGCATCAGTGTATGTGTGTGTGTGTGTGTGGGGGGGGGGGGGGGGGGGGAACAGCTGCAAGTTTAAGGAAGAATTATTATTAATATGGAAATGTGCAACACAAGTCTTTTTATGTCAAAGCAATTCCCACTATATACAGTACCTGTCATTCATCTCTTGATGTTAACACTAAGTGCATGCATACACCTCATATTGTCTTTAGAGCATAAACTATAGTTGACTGAAGTAATACATGCTCATACTATTTCCATTTGTTCCTGTTACTTGTTGAATGGACTTGTTTAGTTGCTCAGCTCATGTTTTATTCTCTATGTTCTCTCCCACAGACCCCTCCCTCACCCTCACTAATCTCACTCAGCTGCTGGAGGATGTGAGGGATTTGGAGTATGTGACTTATTATCTAGACATCCCCCGCTCAGTGTATAATAGAATAAAAGCACAAGAGTCCAGTAAGTCTGAACGTAGGAAGGCTTGTTGGGAGTGGTACCTGAACAACTACCCATGCCCTTCATGGTGTCACATTGCTAATGCTCTATATATGAGAGAGGAGCATGAAGTGCTAGAAGTGTTGAAGAGTCGCTACCTTAAAGGTGAGTCTGGTTCTCTGTGATGATTACTGGAATGGTTGATTTGCATGTGTCCTGTCCCCAACTATGTAAAAAACATCATCCACTGTTATTAATTAAATTTGTTCTCTCATAATCGATTGTTGTTGTTGTTGTTGTTGTTGTTGTTGTTGTTGTGATTGTTGTTTATTTTGGTTTGTTTTAATTCATTGGGTAGATGATATGAATATCGTATATTAGTCATCTGCTATGGAGTACTGGCATGAAGTTACATATAAAAATACAATACTCTTTTTGCAGAAATATAGCATTTTCTGCTGGTACTTAAGCCACTCTGTTTTTAGGAAAGAAGAATGAAGGAACCATTTGTAGTAGAAAATGGTAGTTCTTATGAAGAGATGCAGTCTTACTGATATAGCTACTTACATTCAAGAATGAGCCTTCAACAAGAAAACAGTGTTCTAGCATAGCTGTACTACTCCACTGACAGTTGATAGAATTCTTTCTCTGCATACCTATCTCATAGTTTTATAGGCAGAGCTGTAACAAAATAAGACAAGTACAGCTTGGACATGAAGCAGGTTGCCGAAATTTGTCAGCTGATTAAACCTGTGCCTAATTGCTTCAGCCAGTTAGCAGATCCGAGGTTATAGTGGTTTGACTACTTCAGCTTCAAGGTTGGATGAGCAGTGCTTGTACATAGCAGAGGATCATCATGGGCTCTAACTGAGCTACATTAAACATCTTTACATACTAAGTGCTATATATATTGTGAGACGATCGGTCGTATTCCGAGGGCCATATTTGTTGTATGTTGTGTAGATTAACAAGTCTTTCCATATGCAGGGTAACTTACCATGACAGTAGTAATAAATTTGAAGGCTCTCAATATACTGCTCTGAAAGCCTTGCAAATCGGCAGAAAACAGCTATTGGGCCTCTGAATACCTTCTCATCAAACTATGGAGAGTAACTCATTAACAGCATTACATAACCACATACCTCAATATCTACAAACACATTACAAGCATGCATGATACTTTTACAAGCTATTTGAAATGAGATTACAAGAAGATACAAGATGTCAATCAAGGTGAGTCTGGTTCTCTGTGATGATTACTGGAATTGTTGATTTGCATGTGAGTCTTCTCTCCTGTCCTCAAAGAAGTAAAAGCATCTTCCTATATGCCACTGTTATTAAAGAAAGTTTAAATCGGTTCTCTCATAATCGATTGTCGTTAGTTGTTATTATTATTATTGTGATTGTTGTTGTTATAAATATTTATTTTGATTCATGGGGTAGGTTGTATGAATGTCATATATTAGACATCTGCTATGGCTAAAGTACTTGCAAGAAGTTGCGTATAAAAATACAATACTCTTCTGCCATCCATATGAATCCTCTGCCCACTCTGTTTTTAGGAAAGAAGAATGAAGGAACCATTTGTAGTAATAGTAAAGATGGAGTCTTGTCCCCCAGGCCCTCCTTTTGTTATGATTGTGGAGGGCCTGGTACGCGAAGTCACTGGGGGGGGGGGGGGTTGAACCATCTAATTGGGCGTGGGCAGTGTACGAGAGCATAATGACCTGCCCACTTATTTGGGCTATGCACTGAAGTGGCTAAAGGATTACCTAAAGGCACCAGAAGAACTTTTGCTGATTTACTACAACAAAAATTAATAACCAATTTGCTATGGCCATAAACCAAGGATTTGCTAAAACTCATGAAGAATTCTGAGGCCAATTAATCCAGCTAAGCCTAAAATCTTGATAGCTTTACTATCTAATGATAGGCAGCTCTGATACTATCTGCTGCTAGGCTAGCAACACCCGAATTCAGTGGCAGCTCAATGGCTTAACACCTCTTCTCTTTGTTAGGCCTGGTTGGCCATGTGCTCGTGTAATGTTGTAGCACCAATTCGTCATGGTGATGTATGCATTATGAATACGTTTCCTTGGACTCACCCACACTATGGGTTCCTATGGTTTGGCGATATTTTCGAGTACCAGGCCCTCCACAATCATAATTAAAAGGAGGGCCGGAGGACAAGTCTAGTCATGATAAATTTTCGATTTTGATTTATTTTCATGGTCATTAAAATTAATCACATGAAATTTAATTACCTTGTACAAAAGCTTAAGCTGTAACAAAGAAAATATACATAAAAATTGAAAACATGAATTATTATTTAACTGAAAATTTCCCAATTTATGGTAGCTACTTACATTCAAGAATGAGCCTTCAACAAGAGAACAATGTTCTAGCATAGCTGTACTACTCCATTGACAGTCATATAAATTTAAAGATTGTGTTTCTCTGCATACCTAATTCATGGTTTTATATCCACATCAGCTGAAATAAGACAAGTACAGCTTGGACATGAAGCTGGTTTCCAAACTTTGTCAGCTGATTCCACAGTCTTCAGTGCCTAATTGCTGCAGCCAGTTAACAGACATTGAGGTTATAGTGGTTTGACTACTTTAGCTTCAAGGTTGGATGAGGAGTGCTTTTTCATTTACAAGTAAAGGAAAAATATTAAAAAAGGAAAGTAGGGATGGCCATGTGTGGTTCAAAAAGTTCAGCAACAAGAGAGTGAACTTCATAGGATAAGATAAAATATAAAGGGAGTGAAGTAGGAATAGTTTGGTAATATTGTTGGTTACTTGACTGGAGTTCACTCTCTTAACAGCATTACATATCCACATACCTCAACTACAAGCACATTACAAGTATATGCATGACACTTTTGTAAATTTACAAGCTATTTTACAAGGACTCCAAGATGTCAGTTTGTGGATCAATGGCATCAACCAGGCCCAAATTTTTGTGAGGTAAAATTAGTAAAAAAAAATTATGCACTAATTTTCATGAATTCCATGCCCCATAAAATTTCGCACTATACGATAATGGAACTTCAGCACAATAATTATAATTTATTAGCACTTTGTTGGCTACAGCAGAATTTGCTATAAGAATCAAAGTAGTTTGAACAGAGTCACTTAATATGGAAGCCGAGAAGGGCACTTTTTCCACGAAAACCGAATAACTTTTTATATGTTCCACCTGATCGGCTGGATAGTGTGACTACTACCTTTAGGCGAAGTTACCTTCACATATCACATAAATATGATTTGCATTAATCATACCCACCAGACTTCCAGCAAGTTTTCTTCTCAAGTGAATAACCTCTGCCTTCAAGCAACACTGACCTCATTTCAGTTTTGCTTGATCGACCACATACCCATTATTTAACTGGGTATAAGTTACGTATGAGCTCACTTTACTTACCCGAGTAGCCAATCACTTAATGAGTGATGAAAGAGTGATGTAGGCTGGAGTACATGACTATAAAAAGTACGGAAACAAGGTGTACTGCATTTGCTCTGCTAACTGTCACAGAATTGACAAACCCTACATCGCTGCATGGACTGCATTTGTCACTGTGCTCTGCTAACTGTCATAAAATTGGCATAAACCCTACATCGCTGCTGCCATATTATCCTTTTTGGCTACACCTTGCGGGTTTATGTCAACTCTATGTCCAATTGGGCAGTCTGTGCCATCCCTAGCTACTTATCGTACTCTCTCATACTTTACTTAAATTTTTTTTCAGTATTTTCAAAAATTCCTGTCAAATTTAAAAATACTAATGAGTCGATATGGTGGGAAAGCACTACATTCATAATAGCATATCTCACCAGAACTATGATAACATGCATGTGTGACAGTTGAGGGTAGAAATCAAGCTTCATTCACGCTTTCTACTTTTGAAAAAAAAGTTTGAAAGGCAGAAAATTTTGACAAAAGTAAACTTTGACTAAAACGTTGGGGTTGTCCCCAGAAAATAAAAGTAGAGCAGTAAATTGTGTCACTGCGCATGCATCTAATCGATCGCGCACAAGATCGTCGGTCAGTACAGTGCAGTAGCCTTGTCCCCAGGCTCTAATTTTACAGCTATAGGATAGCTCTCATGTACCAGTTCTTTCTCAGTGTGCGGATGGTGTGTTTGTTTAGCTGGGATGACCCCACCTAGTACTGAAGAAGGATCAGCAGCAAGCAATTCTCTCCATTGGTCTGTTCATTGGTGAATAGTGCAGAGCTGATGCTATGATCATCTCCTCTGACTTTAATGTAGGTTGGTTTACGGATACACCACTATGAATAGATTTGGAAGTCCCAGAGAACAGAGCAATGCTCCTACACATAGTTACATGCTGTGACATCACATACCATCATATAGTGTAATAGGCTGGATTTTCGCGTGAAACGAGACTATACAGTGCAGGTGCAGTGTAAATGGGCTGAGTTTCGATACAGCTAGAGTCAAGTAAGGTATCGAAGAGGTAGTGAAAATAGCTTAGTTTATTATTCCAAGTCCATAAGCTTAAAAGCCTACCTTATAGCTGTTGTGCTGGATTCTCTCCGTTCACTAGCTAGCTGAACCAAGACCCTCGTGAGACTATAGCTAGCTTTAGAGCTTGATTTGAAGTCTCACTCTAAAATCATCCACTTTCTGTTTTGCAACTGAATTGCTCCATAGGAAGCAGGCATCCTTGTTGTTTTTTTGTCGAGGAAGGGGGTGATGGGGTCACTGGTGGACTACAAGCCTGTGACTACACAGTTTCAGCATAGACCATTTTATAGAACTTATCCAGACTGAGCCTGGTACATTCTGTGATGCATAAGGAGCCCCTCCCCCATTTATGTCCACCCCCTAGCCATTATCATATGATTTTGAACTTACAATATACTGTCACTTAGTGCAGTCTAGAACTGAAATGGAGAAAGTTGAATATTGTGTCTCCACTGTAGCTCTGGACTTCTCACTTGGAGGTCCTTGTCTCAGTTCTTACTGCAGTCACACTTGCTTGCTTGTCTCAAATGACAAATCAGTTTACTCTTGAGCTAGTTAACAGCATCACCTAACCACATACCTCAATATCTACAAGCACATTACAAGCAACAACCCAAGAACCAAATTTAAAGTTAGTGCTTTCTAGCTCTATAGGAAGCATGCATGAAGAAATCCTTTAGTTAAAAAACATGTTTACTATAACATCATTCTATGAAACGTTTCCCTGATTCCTCGTTGATTCTTAAATAACTTCAAACCTGAAATACGGTCACTTGATTAGAATAGTATAGAACTGAAATGGAGAAAATCCATGAATATCATGTCTCCAATTGATTTGGCAGTAGTTCCTCTTGCTCTGGACTTCCCACTTTGGTTGTTACTTCTTGCAGTCTTACTTGTCAAATAACAATCAGTTTACTCTTGAGCTAGTTAACAGCATTACATAACCACATACCTCAATATCCACAAGCACATTACAAGCATATGCATGCAAATTTACAAGCCATTTGTAATGCGATTACAGGAAGGTTAGGGGAAGATTCAAAGAGTTATGTTCGTGGAGTTGATATCAAGGCAAGGCCATCATCCAAACCCAAGAAAAGCCAAGAACTACTTCTAGTTCAGATCATTGATGAAACTTCAGTTATGTCAGCTCCAGGACTTACAATAAATAGAAAACAAAGAAGAAACATAAAGATTTAGATATTCAACTGGACACATTGAAGGCTTACCATCTATAATGAGCTTTCATAGAAAAGAATCACCTGTTCCTTAGATTGATGAATTTGAGCATTTAGTTTTCATAAGGTTGATATGATGAAGCACTAGCTATATGATATTGAATTAACAAGGTCTCAAATTGCATCTTGGAACCAATTAGCTCTTTATGGAATCAGTGTAAATACCATAATCGTTCAGAGGTTTAAAATTTCATGATTTCCGGAGCTGTTCCTATAATAAAAAATTTCTGCAGATCTTGGAAAATAATGCATGCGCATAATATCTATATCATTGCCTGCTGCTGGGGCCGAGTGACATGCATGATGGCGTGATTTGTGGCTACTACTGAGAAACCTAGATAGTCCTCCAAAAAGAAGAAAAGCTGGGCTGGCGATGCCAGACTAAAATCTGGACTGCTACGGAAGTGAGACACTTCATTGTAGAAGAGAGACAGGTAATGGCCATGATCCCGCATCACGCACGCATGCACATCGTTATCATTATGATGTCATAGTACTAATTATTTTCAAGGATTCTGATCGAATACGAAAAAAACAAAAATAAAATCCAATCGAAAATTTATACGAATACGGTATATTTTTTCACTGCTACTACTTTTCAGGAATGTGATAAGTATAAATATTTGTATGTTATTAGTTGCACTATTGGCATTATCTGGTTCTCCACCATTGGCTGACTAAAGTGGTACTAGGTAGCTAGGTATCCTGTCAATTACTTGATTGCTGATTGATTCTTGACCTTACGTAATTTGGAGCTGGCTACCACTAACATGATCAGCACTCACTTGGCAGCTAGTGAGCATAAAGAAAGAAGAAATTGTTTTGTTTATCATTCCACTATCATATCTGGAATATAGTAGAATGTCCTTACATGTGCATGCAAAAAACTAATACGTAATGTCCAAGAAAAAAATGCAGGATAGTATGCAATGATGTTCTGTCTGTTGTGTGTGTAACACATACCAAGTAGAAAAAAACTAAATTTGAGTGGGTGTATTAAATATTAGTAATATAATTTAAACATGCACAATGACATTCGTCTGTTTTTTTGTTTCATTGACTACCCGTAGGTTCCGCTGAGTCACGTCGACTGTATAACGAAGCAATGAAGCAGGGACACGTAAAGTCCCAGATCAACAAAGCCCTCCTTTATGGGGCTCCAGGAACCGGAAAATCAAGTTCGATGGACCTTTTCGTTGGTAACCCTCCGAGACAAGCCAGAATAAGCACTCCTTTAGCTGCTCGTCCAATTACAATGATTCAAATGGGAATCACATCAAAGGAGTGGAAAAAGCTTCATCCAAAAGAACGGAAAGAAATTCTAGCAAGGGCCATATATGCTCAGCTTCATGCCAACGACACAAATTCAGGTGAAGATTGTGAGTCATCAGCTAATTCTGGTGAGAGTTCTGATTCTGATGAAATATTAACGACTCCTGAGCATAAAGAAGCTCGTAGTAAAGAGGATAAGTCGACACGTGACGTACATCCACGAGTACACCCAGCAACTCCTTCCAGTCCAACATCTGCTAGCAAACCAAAGAAAGGTTCTCATTCGAAGGAAAAGATTTCACTGCCATCCCTTGGCACACATGATGAACTAACAAAATTATTGGATGAAATTTCCAAATCAGATGATCTTGAAGCTTTACCTGTCTTCCGGAAAGTTAAACTAATCGATTCTGGTGGACAACCGCAATTTCATGAGGTGTTACCTGTATTTCTTCGTCGCATGTCCCTCTACATATTCGTCTTCAAGTTGTCAGAAGAACTCGCCACCAAGCCCATGGTAGAATATTTTGGGGAGGATGGGAAACGTGTGGGGACACCTTACCGATCACCTCAGTCCAATGAGCAGCTATTGAAGCACTGCCTTCGCACTTTGCATACCCACAGATCGTCTCCCGATACTAAAGGTGAGTGCTCCAAAATCATGATCGTAGGGACCCACAGGGACGAAGAACACCTGTGCACGACCGAAACACGAGAGGAGAAGAACAAGAAGTTAGAAGAGCTGTTACTTCCAATGTTCAAAGAGGAAGTCATCTATTATAACCTGGCAGAAAATAAGTTGATCTTTCCAGTCAATGCTAAAAATCCTGAAGAGCTTGATAAGGATACAGCTAGAGATATCCAAAGTGTAGTCCTAACAAAGTGTATGCCTGATCCCATTGATGTGCCCCTTCAGTATTTCTCTTTGGAAATTATCCTTGAAGAAATCAGCCTTTCTTTAGACAGAGGGGTTTTGAGCAAAGAAGAATGCCTTAGAGCAGCAGATAAGCTTTTCTTTAATGAGCATACACTGGATGCAGCTCTCCAGTTCCTAGATGAAATTTCATCAGTCTTTTATTTCCCCGAGGTTCTGGATGGTGTTGTATTCACTAATCCTCAAGTCCTCTTGGATAAGGTAACCGAGTTGGTGGAGATTACCTTTTGCTTGAGAGAAAATGTTGGCTGTAAAACACTTCGTGCACTTTCTGGAAGCTGGCAGAAGTTTAAAGATCATGGCATTGTTAGCTTAGATCTTTTGCAAGAGAAAGAGTTTAATAAGCATTATGTGCCTGATATCTTTACTCCTGTTCATCTGGTCAAGCTCTTTAAAAAACTTTTCATCATAGCTGATTTTAGTGCTTCAGAGTACATCATGCCTGCCCTCCTTCCTGTTCTTGAAACTGAGAAGGTTCGTAAATATCGTGTCTCTAAAGATTCACTTGTATCTCCTCTTGCTCTAGACTTCCCACTTGGAGGTCCTCGTCTCGGTACTTACTGCAGTCTCACTTGCTTTCTTGTCTCCAATGACAACCAGTTTCCTTGTCCTTGGAAAATAGTGTTGCTTCCTCGTTCCAACACTCCAGCTTGCCTGAATCGAAACTGCACCCAATTCATGGTGCCAGGTTTCCCTGGCTCTATCACTCTGATTGACACATTTACACATTTTGAAATACATATGCACACCGCTAAAGAAGTGTGTAGCAAGATGTGTTCCTTTGTCTCTCAAGCAATTTTTGCAGGTCTGAAGAAAGCAACAGTAGTCCTTGGCTACAACAACTCCATCCCATCAAAAGCATTTCTTTGTCCGTGTGATGTTAGTGACCCTCATATCGCCACTTTTAGAGACAGAGTCTGGACCTGCAGTCGAGACTGCAATGTGTTTGGAGTGCTTACTTCTAGACAATTACTATGGTGCGAACAAGAAGATAATTCACTGTCTACAAATGGTATGTCCATGCATACATACTTATACATACACATACATACATATATTCTTATTTGTTTGGTAAGTTAAAATGTTGAATCACAATAATTCTTATTGTACAAGACTTTATTTTATCTATTCTCTGTTTATGTACAGCTCCATTGGACCTGAAGACAGTACAAAGAGAGTTGTGGGATGTCAAATGCAAGTGGTATAACCTTGGTCTGGAGCTTGACTTGGACCCTCCTACACTCGCTGCTATCAAGAGCAACTTTCATGGAAATGTTGAAGACTGTTTCAGAGAAGTTCTTCTGAAATGGCTTGAGGTGGCAACACCATGTCCTTCATGGAAGGCACTAATAAAGTCCCTGAGGTCTCCTGCTGTGGACTTCCCTCAAGTAGCCTCCAAGATCGAAAGCAAATACACTTGAACATTTTGACAATATTCCTATTCCCTTTTTTCATTTAGTTATTGTATCACAATTCTTTTTGTATAAGGGGACATATGTCCCTCTTGTTATTGTAGTTCATATGATGTATCACTCGTTTTATGTTTGCAATAATCTTTTGTTTTGAAAAAAACACATGCGCAACTGGCATCAGGAGCTGAGTCTTTCATTCCTTCACTACTTTTATACACCTTCACTCCTTCCCTCCTCTCTATCCTTCCTCCCCTCACTATTTCCCTCTTTCCCTCACTCCTTCCTCTTTCTCCTCACTCCTCTCACTTCTTCTTCCCTTCGCTCCTTCCCTCCACTCTTACTCCTTCCTTCCTCCCGTCACTCCTTCCTCCTTCCCCTCACTCCTTCCTTCCTCCCCTCACTTCTTCCTCCTTCCCATCACTCCTTCCTTCCTCCCTCACTCCTTCCTTCTTCCTTTCCCTTTTCCTCTCCTCACTCCTTCCTTCCTCCCCTCACTCATTCCTCTTTCTCCTCACTCCTTCCTTAAGCTTCCTCCCCTCACTCCTTTTCCCTTCGCTCCTTCCCTCCACTCTTACTCCTTCCTTCCTCTCCTCACTCCTTCCTTCCTTCTTCCCCCACTCCTCCTTCCTTCCCTCTTTTCTTCATTCCAGAGACATGAGACACATTTGCTATGTTTAACTTGTTGTGTAGTTATTTCTGAACACAGATAGGGGGAGGGTCTCCTACGTATGTGACCATATTTCGTGCATAACCTTTGGCATCTCAGGTTATAGCAGTGCATGAGCCACTAGTCATTATCCAGTCAATTATAAAAATTAATATCTGACACAGAAGTCAGCAAAGCTTATATGAATATCTCCAAGGTATACACTAGCCAGCCCAGCTTTTCTTCATGGTCTTCTGTAGTCTAGCTCGCGTGCACACCTAGGTCTTCTGCCACTTGATTCTGTCCACAGACACATTTCGTCAGTCTTTTATTTCCCCGCGGTTCTGGATGGTGTTGTATTCACTAACCCTCAAGTCCTCTTGGATAAGGTAACTGAGTTGGTGGAGATTACCTTTTGCTTGAGAGAAAATGTTGGTTGTAAAACACTTCGTGCACTTCCTGGAGGCTGGAAGAAGTTTAAAGATCACGGCATTGTTAGCTTAGAGCTTCTGCAAGAAAAAGAGCATTATGTGCCTGATATCTTTACACCTGTTGATCTGGTCAAGCTCTTTAGAAAGTTGCTCATCATAGCTGACTTTAGTGCTTCAGAGTACATCATGCCTGCCCTTCTTCCTGTCCTTGAAAAGGAAAAGGTTCATGAATATCATGTTCCAGATGATTCTATTTTAGCTCCCCTTGCTCTGTCCTTCCATCTTGGAGGGCCTCGTCTTGGCACCTACTGCAGTCTCACGTGCTTCTTAGTCTCCCCTGACAACCGTCCATGGAAGATTGTGCTTCTTCCTCACTCCAACACTCCAGCTTGCCTCAGTCGAAACTGCACCATGTTTTCTGTTCCTTGCTTACCTGGCTCTGTTACACTTATAGACACCTTTACACATTTCAAAATCCATGTGCACACATCTCAGTCATCGCACCTCAAGATGTGTTCCTTTGTCTCTCAAGCCATATTTGCAGGTTTGAAGAAAGCAACAGTGATCCTTGGCTACAACAACTCCATCCCATCGAAAGCACTCCTCTGTCCGTGTGGTAATGGAGACCCTCATGTTGCTACATTTGGAGATGGAGAATGGATCTGCACTCAACATCCCAATGTATTTGGAGAGCTCACCTCTAGACAATTGCCATGGTGTGAACAAGAATTTCACCCCCCTACAAATGGTATGTCCATGCATATATACATACATACATACATACATACATACATAGCTACATACATACATACATACATACATACATACATACTTGTATGCATTATCACGTTAAGATCCCACAAACCTTTCTACTTTTACCTTATTCTCTATTATTTTTAGTTCCATTGAACCTAAAGACAGTGCAAAGAGAGTTGTGGGATGTCAAGTGCAAGTGGTATAACCTTGGTCTGGAACTTGACTTGGACCCACCTACACTCGCTGCTATCAAGAGCAACTTCCAAGGAAATGTTGAAGATTGTTTCAGAGAAGTTCTTCTGAAGTGGCTTGAGGTTGCACCTTGTTCCTCATGGAAGGCACTGGTGAAGGCCCTGAGGTCTCCTGCTGTGGACTTCCCTCAAGTAGCCTCAAGGATCGAAAGCAAATACACATGAACATTTAGACAATATTCCTACCCTCTATTTCCATTTAGTTATTGTATCACAATTCTTTTTTGTAAGGGGGATGTATATGTCCCTCTTGTTCTGTGTGATGTATTACTTGCTTTGTGTTTGCAATAATCATTTGTTTTGAAATAAAAACTTTTATCTACAAAAAAAAACACATGCGCAACTGGCATCAGGAACCGAGTCTTTTATTCCTTCACTATACTTTTGTGCACTCCTTCCTCCCCCCTTCTCTTTTACTCCTTCCTTCTCCCCCCTTCCTCCCCTCTTTCCTTCTTCACCTCATCCCCTACTCATTCCTTCTTCCCTCACTGCTTCCTTCCTTCTCTCACTCCTTCCTTCTCCTCACTCTAGCCTGGAAGAAGTTTAAAGATTAGCTTAGCAAGATAGAGTTTGAGAAGCATTATGTGCCTGATATCTTTACTCCTGTCGATCTGGTCAAGCTCTTTAGAAGTGCTTCAGAGGAAACAAGATATAACACACAGCCTGAACTAGTGCATCATGCCTGCCCTCCTTCCTGTCCTTGAAATTGAAAAGGTTCATAAAATCATTTATCTAACTATACACTTGTAGCTCCTCTTGCTCTGGACTTCCCACTCGTCTGGGTACTTACTGCAGTCTCAAGTTCCAATGACAACCAGTTTCCTCGTTCCAACACTCCAGCTTGCCTGAGTTGAAACTGCACCAAATTCATGGTACCAGGATTTTCCTGGCTCTGTCACTCTGATTGATGCATTTACACATTTTGAAATACATACACACACTGCTGAAGAAGTGTGCAGCAAGATGTGTTCATTTGTCTCTCAATCCATATTTGTGGGTCTGACGGTAATCCCTGGCTGAAACAACTGCTCTGTCCGCATGATGATGGTGACCCTCATGTTGCCACATTTGGAGATGGAGTAGTGTATTGGATATTTAACTTCTAGGCAATCATAATGGTGTGATCAAGCAGATCATTCTTCTATGAAAGGTTGGTCAAATTTTAAACACTAGCTAATAACACATTCTTGATTTATTGATCTTGTTATATTATTTATTTACTTAGCTAGTGCCTTCCTTCACTATTTTGATATTTTATCATGGAATTTGTATTTCATTTGCAGGAGCTTCTGCCTCTTCAACTCCTACTATGATGGAAATCATTCGCTTCCCTCTAAGAGATTCCAAAGTGACCTTGGCTCAAGAAATCGGAACCAAGTATTTTGAATTTGGAACTTTCTTGGTTGAAGATGCCACTGGTGCTTGTATCAAAGCTTTGAAAAAAGAGTTGAGAGATAATGCAGAAGATATTAATCGTGAAATCTTCCAAAAATGGCTGAGTGGGGGAGGGAAAACGCCTGTTTCATAATTGCTGTACTTGAAGATATTCGATTGATCGAACTAGCAAATCGATAGCAGAGGTCAAGCAATAAGCACATTATTGTATCTATCTACATTCTGTGTATACATTTTACTTCTGTACTCATATCAGAGAGTGCGCTAGCACTCTCAGAGAGTGCGCTAGCACTCTCTAAGTAGGGATGGCGGGTCAAAGGTCATAAGACTGTATGAACTAAAAACTCTTCTTTCTCTTCTACCCTTGCTCTACAGGTTCTCAGAAGGCTACAGTGAATTATTACATCTACAAAGAAGAGAGGAGAATGTTCCAAAACCAAAAATTCATTCGCTAACATAAGAAAAAAACGATGTCTAAAATTGACTTTTGTTCTTTTTCTTTATCAGAGAGTGCGCTAGCACTCTCTAAGTAGGGATGGCGGGTCAAAGGTCATAAGACTGTATAAACTAAAAACTCTTCTTTCTCTTCTACCCTTGCTCTACAGGTTCTCAGAAGGCTACAGTGAGATACTACTTCTACAAAGAAGAGAGGAGAGTGTTCAAAAACCAAAAATTCATTCGCTAACATAAGAAAAAAACGAGTTCTAAAATTGACTTTTGTTCATTTTCTTTATAATAATCAGAGAGTGCGGTAGCACTCTCTAAGTAGGGATGGCAGGTCAAAGTCCATAGGACAGTATAAACTAAAAACTCTTCTTTCTCTTCTACCCTTACTCTACAGGTTCTCAGAAGGCTACAGTGAATTATTATATCTACAAAGAAGAGAGGACAATGTTCAAAAGCCAAAAATTCATTCGCCAACATAAGAAAAAAACGAGTTCTAAAATTGACTTTTCGTTCTTTTTCTTTATAATAATAATAATAATAATAATAATAATAAGGATAATAATAATAATAAGATCGACGTACCGACTTACTGGCTATAGTCATCAAAATTCTGCTTTGGCCATCTGTTAGAGCGGCACCTAGAGGCTGATCTTTTGCTATTAGTTTTGACTAAGGCTCTACTTCACTATTCGATAGCACTCGGAACACAGCTGCTAATCTTTCTACGCCATTTTGAAGGGGGCGGGGCTTATGGGCGGAGCCACGTAAGCTTAAGTTTAGCTATAGCCAAGGTCTTCATTCATTATCTGATGATGTTCCAGTCACTCCTTGCTGAATTACAGTACAGATGCTCATCCTATAGTAGCATTATAGCCAGTACTTGGCTGTAGTGTAGTCAGCTCACTTCACCATGCCGTGTACATGTCATTTACATTGCTGTTGCTGTAAAGTTTTATATCAACAAAACTTAAATAGCTAAAAAAATTCTTCAACCAGAGACACTGTATGTACCTACAAAAGAGGTTTATGTAGAGCTGGCTTTGTATAGTACTGTACTGTAGCCTCCCTCATTCAACTTCAAGCACTAAGAAAAAGGATAGAAACAAGTGAGCGTAAAAAATAAAAAGGTTAAGTAGGGATAGCCTAAAATCTAGCTGGGCTAGCTATCTATAATGTGCTGCAGCCTCGTATGAAAAAAATCTTCGCGATATTACCTCATAAAAGGGGTGGGGCAATTAATAGCAGTTCTCCTCATATAACACCTGCACAGGATGTGGCCATTTGATGGCATCCACTATTATGATCACTACACCAAATGCATAAACTCCCCATACTCCTCCCTCAAGCAAGACATACGTAACATCTCAATAATTATTTCAGTGATCACATATGTAACAATTAGCTAATGCTGTAATGTTCACTCCTTTCAGTACTCCATTACACTGCAGATGATCATCCTTCAAACTCTCCTCCCTGAACAGAATGAAATACTGATCATTAAATAAATTTAGTTCAATCAAGGAAGCCTTTAGTGTCTATCAATTTTCATAATCACAAAGAAAAAGAATGCAAACAAGTGAATGCAAAAAATTTCTTCGAAATAAAAATGTGAAGTAGGGATGCTATTATAACTGCAGCTTCATTATGAAAACCAAGTACTGCAGCATCGAAGCAGTATGGCCCAAAAATCTAGCTGGAATATGTATTATAACTGCATGCAAGAGAGTGAACTTAGTGAAGTGACCCTTACCCATCATCAAGTACAAGATACTATTCCTACTTCACTCCCATGATCAAGGGCCAAGGGAGTGAAGTAGGAATAGTATCTCATACTTGATGATGGGTAAGGGTCACTTCACTAAGTTCACTCTCTTGCATGCAGTTATAATACATATTCCAGCTAGATTTTTGGGCCATACTGCTTCGATGCTGCAGTACTTGGTTTTCATAATGAAGCTGCAGTTATAATAGCATCCCTACTTCACATTTTTATTTCGAAGAAATTTTTTGCATTCACTTGTAATAATAATAATAATAAGGATAATAAATATAAGATCGACGCCCCGACTTACTGGCTATAGTCATCAAAATTCTGCTTTGGCCATCTGTTAGAGCGGCACCTAGAGGCTGATCTTTTGCTCTTAGTTTTGACTAAGGCTCTACTTCACTATTCGATAGCACTCGGCACTAGCTAATCTTTCTACGCCATTTTGAAGCGCACGTCGTTAGGGGGCGGGGCTTATGGGCGGAGCCACGTAAGCTTCTTAAGCTAGCTAAGCTCGGCTATAGGTCTTCAGTTTAATCGCTATTTATTCTTATCTGATGATGTTACAGTCACTCCTTGCTGAATTACAGTACAGATGCTCATCTTATAGTAGTGTTTATAGCCAGTACTTGGCTGTAGTGTAGTCAGCTCACTTCACCATGCCATGCACATGTCATTTACATTGCTGTTGCTGTAAAGTAAATAATAGACAAAACTTAAATAGCTAAACAAATTCTTCAACCATGCAGAGACTGTGTAGCTATGTACCTACAAAAGAAAGAGATACTCATGTCAAATTAATAATCACTGCATACTCTCAGTTGAAGTGACAGTCAATACTGCCACTCAATTCTTTACATACACAAACTTATATTCAACTTCAAGCACTATGAAAAAAGGATAGAAACAAGTAAGCGCAAAAAATTTCTTCTAAATAAAAAGATTAAGTAGGGATAGCTTAAAATCTAGCTGGGCTATAATATAATGTACTGCAGCCTTGTATGAAAATAATCCCTACTTTTACAACTGCCATAGCTAGCTATAGGTAGTGGATATAAATGTAGGGATTATTTTCATACAAGGCTGCAGTACATTATATTATAGCCCAGCTAGATTTTAAGCTATCCCTACTTAATCTTTTTATTTAGAAGAAATTTTTTGCGCTTACTTGTAATAATAATAATAAGGATAATAAATATAAGATCGACGTACCGGCTTACTGGCTATAGTCATCAAAATTCTGCTTTGGCCATCTGTTAGAGCGGCACCTAGAGGCTGATCTTTTGCTATTAGTTTTGACTAAGGCTCTACTTCACTATTCGAGCACTCGGAACACTAGCCAATCTTTCGACGCCATTTTGAAGCGCACGTCGGTAGGGGGCGGGGCTTATGGGCGGAGCCACGTAAGCTTCTCAGTTTAATCGTTTAGGTAGCTAATTTTATTCTTATCTGATGATGTTCCAGTCACTCCTACAGTACAGATGCTCATCTTATAGTAGTATTATAGCCAGTACTTGGCTGTAGTGCCTCAGTTGAAGTGACGGTCACTACTGCCATTCAATTCTTTACATAAACAAACTTACATTCAACTTCAAGCAATAAGAAAAAAGGATGGAAACAAGTGAGCGCAAAAAATTTCTTCTAAATAAAAAGGTTAAGTAGGGATAGCTTAAAATCTAGCTGGGCTATAATAATGTACTGCAGCCTCATATGAAAACAATCCCTACTTTTACAACTGCCATAGCTAGCTATAAGTAGTGGATGTAAATGTAGGGATTGTTTTCATATGAGGCTGCAGTACATTATTATAGCCCAGCTAGATTTTAAGCTATCCCTACTTAACCTTTTTATTTAGAAGAAATTTTTTGCGCTCATATACTATAGCACTGTTCAATTAAAATGTTTGCACATTAAGTATATCAACAATATTAAATGGACACCAACAGGAATAATAATAGGTTATATTTTATATCCACTTTATAATAATCTTCTATATAATTCCAGTGTCTTTCCCTCCTCTGACTAAGATAGACATCCTGTATCTCCTCCTACCTCTACAAGATTCTAACAGAAGTGAACTTGGCTCAAGAGCTATACTCTGAATATGGAACATTTCTTCATTTTTAACACTTCAGATGAACGTTCGATGGGCTGATACAAAAGATGTACATCTGATAAACCTTTGCGAAAAGAATATTAGCTATGTCTTTGATTCTTTCCCATATATAGTACCAAAGTCTCAGCCATCTCCCATAGATGCTTCCAAAGAATCTCCCCCTCGATGCTCACAATGCTTTCTAGACAGCCTCTGCCTATCCTTGTACCAAACTCTAAGTCGAGACATTCCTTTACAAATGTATAACTGATCCTACATCATCAGTGGCGTAGCCAGGGGGGGCAATTTGCCCCCCTTTTTTTTCAGAGTTCATTCGCGTGGGTTGACTTGCATTATCTCCTTATGCTGATGTTTAGTAGTCTTAACCTGGCCAACTAGTAGGCTCTTTCTTACGACAGCAACATTCGAGCGATCTTGCAAGTGACTTAATTGGTGGGCATGGTTTCCAAAATCTCTTCGTTTGCACCCTTTTTCTGATATCCTGGCTACGCCTCTGACCATCCATTATGTTCTCCCTCTCATCCAATAGATGACCAACCTCCTCTCAAGGATACCCACTAATCTGGAATCACCAGTGTTGGAGAAATGTTTCAGTCATCTAAAACTCCGGCCTGCTTGCAGAATTCACCCAGACTGACACCACGTTCTTCTCACACATATCCCAATTTTCACATCCATAAAGAAGCACACTTACATGTGTTTACCAAACGCCAAGACAAGTACGTAAGTAAGTCTGGATCGACTTTTGCGCATGAGCAATTTTAGGGGGTGGGGCAGGCTGGTGGGCATGGTGGGCATTATTTGCATCAGTAGTTAGCACATGCGATTGACTCTGTTTGAAGGTCGAGGTGCCTGTTGAGTGTCTGCAGTCAGCGCCATTGAACGAGGTTTCAAGTGGGAGGTGTTCTGCATTATTAGCTGGCATCTGTGTGAGTACCTGCCTTTGAACAAGTCTTGAATCAGTGATAGCTTCCAACTTGTAAAGATCATCCATTAGTCCACCCATTAACAAAAGACGTTTTCTTGGAGTTGGGTATGGTGATGTGCATTTACATTGTATTAAGATATATACCTATATGATGTCATGTGACAGCTGGGTTGCATACGGGCACTACACATAAACCCCTTGGTTGCCAATGTCTACTCATACGGTACTGTTGCCTTACTGAATATGATGTGACCTTAATCAAGTTGTTTAAGTTATGTGCTGGGTTCATGATAATTAAGGATTTATGGAAGCATCGAAGGCTGGCATGAAAGTCTTAAAATTTTGTGTATGATATGTGTGCACCCTTCCTCTCCACCTCTACACTTCCACACCTTTGTGCATGCTTTCATTTGTTTTACAGAGTGGAGTTATACTTCCAACACAGCTGGTCACTAGATCGTAACATTTGGTAGGTTTGGGATATAATGAGTCCCCTCCCCCTTCACCCCCAATACAATAAACTAACATGTTGGTAGTAGTAAAGCACTGATGTTTGTATATACAGATAGAGCAAACACCCTCCATACTTCTTTTGGTTCTAACTAATCACTGTATGTTGTGTATGCAATTACAGAATAAGATGATGAAGTCCTCAAGGAAGAGGAGCAGTCATAATCATCCCTCTAGAGACCCAACCCTTACAGGTAACCATCAATCCTTCTCATATTTGTTTGTTGGATCCAAGCAGCCCTTACTTGGTTACTTTCCTTTGGTGATTGTATGTACTAGATGCATGTGTGAATTCTTGTCCTCTATTCTTCCCCTTTAGAAGGTGCTGGTATTGATATGCCACCTATTTAAAGTCCATAGGTGTACATCTTCTGACTACCCCTCCCTCCCCCTAAATATTGTACCATCTCACTTTGTCCCCAGCATGGATAGTGCTGACAGAATCTAGATGTATATGGAGATGTTTTTGACTTTCTGGTTTTGACACCCTTTACCCATTTTAGTGTACAATCATTTTGAACTTTCTCTTACTTTGTTGATTGGACCTTGACAGTTATCCATCCACATGGAAATCTGTGCATCATAATTATGACTTTAGCTTCTCCAGGTTGGAATAACTCCACCTCTGTACTGACATCAGTGTCACATTGATTAATCCCTCTCTTCCCTGATAGGATTTTTCTACTATCTGAATGTCTGGGAACCTACCCCCATACACCATACAACTCCCTCCACCCCTTTCTCTTTCTTTGATTGCCATGGTATAATTGGTACATCTTCTAATTGCCCTTCCCTCCTAGCATGGAAGTGCTGATGGAGTTAGTACACCTCATGGCCCACCACTGTGCTCTCTAATGTTGAGATCCTTTACCCAGGTAATGTATGAAGTCATGGGAATGTAGAACCTTGAGTATTAGATGCTCTGTGTCCCCCCCAGATCAGGTTTTACTCTGGGGCTATCACATGTTTAACACACACACACAATCCCATGTATCAATGTATCAATGGGGCATACAGACAATACACTTATTAACCCCTTGCTTGGTAATGTCTATGTATGGTGGGCATTATTATGTGACAGTATCAGGTAGAAATCCTTAAAATAACGAATGTCACAAGCTTTGTCATTTAAGGTATCATTTGCGGTGTGAATGACCATCAATTTCTTACTTGGTCACCTTCCTTCCACATGTGATTTCCTTTTGATTCTCTCTCTCTCTCTCTCTCTCTCTCTCTCTCTCTCTCTCTCTCTCTCTCTCTCTCTCTCTCCCCCCCCCCCTCCCAGCCTCTTTGTGGTCGTAATATATACTATATATATGTACCAACATGTGGAATCATGTCCTCTATGGCTCTTTACCAGCTTCCCCCTTTTGGTATCAATACATGTATGCCAACTTTACATCCCAGTCAGAGGTACATATAATCAATACGTCTTCTGATTGTCCCTCCCTCCCCCTATAATGCTGTCCCATCTTACTTTATCCCCTGCATGCATGGATGGTGCCTATGCAGAGTTCGTAGACATGAGCACCTCATGGCTGGCTGGCCCACCCCTGTCATCTGGATGACTATATTCTGCACTTGTGACTTTCTAAAGTTTGCCCACTAGAGCCTAACTTGCTAAGGAAATGGAGTGGTGTATCCTCATAATAGCACTTTCAGTCAATATGAGTTTCTATTTCGATATGAATCCCTTTCTATTGTCCTGTATCAAACCGTATTAGTTGAGCTTAGCCTAGGAGGGAGTGTGTAGGCCGAGCATGTTTAATATCAGTATGTCAGTCATGAATCACCTCTGTTTCTACAATTTTAGACCTAATCAGCTGATTAAGATCTTTAAGTAAGCAGTGGTGTCATCCATGCATGTGTGAAAATTTCAGTTCCAGACAGATCCTGTTATTCCATAGAAGACTGCAAACTGAATATAGTATCTGATAAGCAATTTTTTTCCATTCTGAGACATTGTAGTTTTTATCAAAATATGCAGTAAAATTGTATGCTCTACATACATAAAACCTTCCTCCATTTAAAGATCAGACATGTGTGTTAGTGAACTGGAAGTGCCAGAATTGTATGCTCAGCTGGTCACTACTAAAAGAAGTTTTGAAGTCTGGGGGTTGGAGATAACATGGGAAATCCCCCTCCCCCTCAACACAATACATACACATAATGTGTTGCTACAATCACTAGTTGTTGATGTTTTTATACATTACAAATCAATTTTTTGGCCAAACACACCCCCACCCCACCCCCTCCACATTTTTTTTTCATTGTTCTAACTAATCACTGTATGTTGTGTATGCAATTACAGAATGAGATGATGAAGTCCTCAAGGAAGAGGAGCAATTGTAATCATCCCTCTAAGAGACCAAACCCTTACAGGTAACCATCAATCCTTTTCAATTTTGTTTGTTGGATCAAAGCAGGTTACTTTCTTTTCACTCCTTTTGATGTGGTTGATAATGTATTTCAACCAACCCCCCCCCCCCCCCCCCCCTTCTCTTTGTGATAGTATGTTGTATGTACTGGCATGTGTGTGAATTCATGTCCTCTATGCCTCCCCTTCAGAAAGTGCCAGTGCTTTTAGTTTATGTGGAATAGGCTCAAAAGATATAAATGTACCAATGCTTGGTGTTGATATGCCACCTATGTGCAGTGCATTCCAGGTACATATAATCAGTACGTTTTCTGATTGCCCCTCCTCCCCCTATATATTGTACCATCTCACTTTGTCCCTAGCATGGATAGAGTTCGTAGACCTGAACACCTCATGGTTCACCACTGTAAATCTAAATATAGATCGATGGTATAGTTTGAGATTGAACTTGATTAATTTTGTGACTTTACCAATTATTCTCAAATGTAATAATATTTGAAGTCCTTAATTGCCTAATCACTTCTGTACTGGTATTCACATTGATTAATTCTCACTCCGGTTCTTCTACAATCTGAATCTCTGGGATCCCTTCCTCCTTTCTGAACATGTTACAAGTTGTTTGCATGACGGAAGGACTCTCTCTGATCGGTATAAGTGGTAAATCTTCTAATTGCCCCTCCCTCCCCTATATATTCAGTTTGTCCCTAGCATGGAAGTGTTGATGGAGTTAGTAGACGCGCCACCACTGTCATTCTATTCTGTACTTATGACTTTCTTATGTTTGAGACCCTTTACCCAGCTGATGTGCAGCACAGGAACTTGACTTTGAATGTTGAGGTGTCTCTTCAGAGGTTGTAGCACTTTCAGTCCATATGATTGTTTACTTTCTGTTTCACAATGGCTCCCTTTCTATTGTCCGGTATCAAGCCAGTATGTCTATTTAGGCTGGGAGGGTGTGCTCTAATATGAATTCCATACATAGTCGGAGCATGTTTCAACTAGCCTTAAACCCAGGGTGATTGAAGTCACGGGAATGTAATTACTGTGCATTATTTAGAACCTTGAGTATTAGATGCTGTTTTACTCTTGAGATGTGATAAGAATTCATGTAGCTATGCAGTGAAACTTGCATTAAGTGACCACAGATGGGCTAAGAAATGCAGAATAGAGGTGGTACTTTTCTTGATGGCTTTGCTTCTAGTTTGGTTAATTTTGGAGGGAACCCTTCCTCTGGTTTTTAACTGGCTTGGATACAGGTTTAGCATGACAAGCGTTAGGGGGTTGCTATGACTCCATAGTTTAATTGCTACTTTAGTGTGGCAAGGTGTCAGAAATGCAATTACATACTAGGGTATATAATATGTCAGACATCCTATTGTGCATAATATTGTGTCAATATGAGGATTCATTATCCTTACAGTATTTACTACTACACACCCTTCCACACTTAATCTTTCATCATTCTAGCTAAGGCAGTTCCAAGTTTAACGGATTTTTTTCCTTTCTTATAGGCAGGCAGGACGAGATAAATTTAGATATAAAGTACCTCAGTATACTATGCATCATACTGTAATGGCATCTCAGTATACTATGTATCATGTTTATATGGTCATACAAAGAAACAGCAGTATACTGGGATTCTCTAGTACACAAAGATAAACAGCAGTATACTGAGGATATACAAGTTTAAATTTATTTCAATTCTGTCAGCAGGGAAATCTGTTAAACAAGTAATTTATTTTGAACTGCCTAAACACTGTATGTTGTACATGTGATTACAAAATGAGGTGATGAAGTCACAAGAAAGAAGAGCCATTGTAATTAACTCACCTTTATCTGTTCAAGCAGCCACTACTTGGTCACTTTCCTTTCACATGTGATTTCTGTTTGATGTAGTTTCAGACCGTATCAACCACCTCCTCCTCCCCTTCTTGAACCTTTTTGAGGTTATATTGTGGTTGTAATTGTATGCACTAGCATGTGTGTGGAATCATGTCCTCTATGCTTCTTATCCAGCTTTCCCCTTTAGAAGGTGCCAGTACTTTATGTGGAACTGACCCAAAAGACATCATTTTTCATGTTTGGTGTTGATATGCCACCTATGTGCAGTGCATTAGGTACATATAATCAGTACGTCTTCTGATTGCCCCTCCCTCCCCCTGTATATTATACCATCTCACTTTATCCTAATGCTGAGGGGGAGTTTGCACATGTGAGCACCTCATATTGCCCACCACTCATTCTAGGTTGTCATGCTAGCACTTTTAATATTTTTCACTTTTTGTGAAAATAAATGTAACTGTTGATGTTGATCCATAATTATGTAATCAATGGTGATATAATTGTATGCTCTATATAGAACAGGGATTCATACGGGGGTGGGGTTACATGAGGGCTCAGTGTCTGAATAATGCTCACCCATGGTAGTAATATTGGATAATACTCGCCTCTTTCTAGTTCTCGGTTCCCATATTACATTGGTTCTTAATAGTGCTCACCATGGTTGGACCCCTTTCCCATATTACATATTGGTTCTTAATGATGCTCACCCTTGGAGGTATATAATACATTGAATGCTGCTCACCCCTTCCCTGTATTACATTGATGCTCACCACCTTTCCCATATTTAATGCATGGTATTTGATTGGACCGTATTGCATTCTTAATATATGCTAGCTGAGAAGAATAGGTGTGTCTATATAGTGCACTGTAACATTTGGTTTGGTGTTAATGTGTGTAGAGTTGTAAAATGTTGAGGTGTGTATCCAGAGAGGTTGTCATTTTTTCAGTTTCAATATGGTCCCTTTTATTATGTATGGGGTTTTTGAATAGACCATTAGAAAGCTTTTAAATCATTTTGGTGGTAAAAAGGTTCTACTGGTATAGTCTATAGAAGTTCAAATAATTTTTTTCTTTTTTTTTTTGGTGGTCATCAACCCCTTAAGGGAGTTGCTACCCACAGTTTTGATGATTTTCGAAATATTTTGTCGAACTTCTAGGTTTCATACATGCCCCTAGAACCTTTTTTTACCACCAAAATGCAGCTTTTTAAAGAGCTTTCCAATGGTCTATTCAAAACCCCCCTAGTCCAACCATGACTGAGATAGCAAAAATATTTTGGAAAATTGTACAACTGATATCTCAAAATATTATATACATTTCATACTTATCAGAGAGTGCGGTAGCACTCTCTATGTAGGATGACTCGGATGGCCATGTGCACCGCCTATAGACTAATACAAAAGTGAAATTCTAGTTCCCCCACTTAGAGCTACTGCAGGGGCGGATCCAGAGAAGGTTTGACTAAGTTCGTCCGAACCCCCCTTTTTTTTAGGGTCGACTATAAGGACTGAAGGGCGGCTAGCCTTTATGATCCATGGTCTCTGCCTGCTCAGCAGAAGTCTCACGTAGCCAGGACTAGCTCACTAACTCTTAGTACATAGTTCGATCGATTGTAGTATTCTAATTAATGCATGCTCACGTGTACAAAACATTATTAGTCATTTTTTTGGTGAGAATTTCATTTGTTCAGTTCATTGTTAAAAGACAAAAGCCTGTAAGATTATTGAATACATTGGTGAACACCTTAGAGATAAAATACTTAAAGATATAAAGGCAGCAAAATGGTTTTCTATTCTATGTGATGAGGTTGTTGATGTTGGGAATAAAGAACAAGTGTCTATTGTACTCAGATTTGTGGATGGGCAAACTATTAGGGAGGAATTTTTGGATTTTGTTACAGTAGAAAGGATAACAGGAGAAGTATTAGCAAATAAGCTTAAAGATATGTTAATTAGTTATGGTTTGGATATTGGTGATTGTCGGGGACAAGGGTACGATGGTGCTTCCAACATGTCTGGTAAATCTGGTGTACAAGGGCGTCTTATGGCGGTCAACCCTAAAGCTATATATGTGCATTATAATTCACATATCCTTAATTCATGTATTGTTCAAGCATGTAGCCTACAGGCAATTAAGAATATGAATGCCACAGTGACTGAAACAGCTCATTTTTTTAATAATAGTTCTAAATGGCAAAATTTTCTTGAGAAAGTTATTGACAAGACAAGTAGCAAAGTTAAAGTTAAAGACCTGTGTCGTACTCGATGGATTTATTGACATGAAGCCTATGAGAATTTGCTTTTTAAATATCTTGTAAAGTAATGGCAGCAATTTCAGAATGAGATTCAACATATGGGGAGATGAATTGGGATGGCAAGACGATAATTGCTGCTAATGGTTTATTCAATCTTTTTCATTCATTACATCCTTTGTGGTAACAATAAATGCCATGGCAGTCATTAAACCTGTCAGTATTAAACATTGTGTATGCCTACTCTAAAGTCAAAGATGTAATAGATGAGCTTGGTGACATTCGTAAAGATGATAAAATTATTCATTCTTGGTATGTACAGTCAGAAGCTGTAGCTGCAGAGGTTAATGTAGTACCTGAAGTGCCATGGATAGAGTGCCACAGGGATAACGTTGAGCATGCATCAACTGAAGAATATTACCGCAGAACGAATAGCACAAATGCGTGAGCGTTTTGGTGATACTCAAATTATTGCTTCCAAATTAATTAATCTGGTACCTTCTGTAATTTGTAATGTTAATGATGTTTGTTTTGATGATTTAATTTCTTTTTATAATGATGATTTGCCCAATCCATCTGTTGTTGCCACTGAGATTTTGAGATGGAAGGCTAAGTGGGAGAGACAAGGTGCAGAGGATCGACCTGAATCTCTGGCAACTGCCATCCAGCAATGTGATAAGGATTTCTTTCCTAATATTTATGCACTGCTACATCTTGGTTGTACTGTACCAGTCACTTTCAGTGAGAATGAAAGAGCCAATAGTGTACTTAAAAACTTGAAATCATTTTTACGTAGCACCCAGGGACAAGAACGATTATCATCCTTAGCTTTGATGCATATCCATTATAGTTTACCTGTAGATCTCGATGAAGTAGTAGAAAGATTTAAACTAAAATGTAATAGAAGAATAAAATTCCACATCATTATCACTTTACATTTATACTTTACCACAAAGGTGCGTGATTTTCTAAAATTTTCGCCCAGAGTTCAGAACCCCCCTTCTAATTTTTCTAGATCTGCCCCTGACATGGATGAGTTCATAGACCTGAACATTTCATGGCCCACCGCTGTCAAACTGAGATTGACTATTCTGTTGCTTTTTGTTGGTTGTTCTTTTGAAGTGTTGAGACCCTTTACCCATTTAAACCTAGGTGATACTGAACACGTACACTCATTTTGAACCTTTTCTTGCTTAAATTCATATAGTCGCTTGTGACTTTATTGATCCTTACCAATTAATCTAAAGTGTAATTATTCTTGCATAAATTTGGTATAGTTTAAGTCCTTATTTACCAAACCACCAAATTGTCCATCCACATGGAAATCTGTGCATCATTAGCTTCTCCATGTTGGAAAAACTTGCACCTCTGTACTGACATCAGTTTCACATCGATTAATTTCTCTCATCCTTGATAGGATTCTTGTACCATCTGAATCTATGGGAACCTACCCACATACACAATTCAACTTCCTCCACCCCTTCCTCCCTGCTGAACAAGTTATGGGTGAATACGAGTTGCTTGCATGAAGTAAAGACTCTCCGATTGATATAATTGGTACATCTTCTAATTGCCACCCCCCCCCCTCCCTTATGCATTCAGTTTGCCGATGGTAGACATGTCATTCTATTCTACTTATGACCTAATATTGAGACCCTTTACCCAGCTTATGTGTGGCAGTATAGGAACTTGACTTTGAATGTTGTCCAGAGAGGTGGTAGCACTTTCAGTCGATATGATTGTTTACTTTCTGTTTCACGATCGCTCCCTTTCTATTGTCCAGTGTCAAGCCAATATGTGTTTTTTAGACTGGGAATACCTTTATTTTAGGAGGGTGTGGTCTAATATGAATCCCATGCATAGTCTGAGCATGTTTCAACTAGCCTTAAACTGGAATGTAATTACTGTGCATTATTTAGAACCTTTAGTATTAGATGCTGGTGTATTATACAGTGAAACTTGTCATCTTTAGATACTGTGTCAACATTATCAATACATGTATAAGTTTAATCAATGACCACCTTCCATCCATCCAAGCCAGTACTGTCATGTTGAAGAATAGTGACTAAGTGCTCTTCCATGTGTCAGAAATGCAATGTACTAGGGTAGTATATCAGACGTCCTATTGTGCATAATATTGTGTTGTTTATTAACAATGTGTGAATTACAATTTACTACTACACACACCCACTCCCCTTCCACACTTCATTCTTTTTAGCTAAGCACTATATGTTGTGCATGTGATTACAAAATGTGATGACGAAGCCCAAGAAAGAAGAACCATCGTAATCGATCTATCTCACCTTTATCTGTTCAAGCAGCCATTACTTGGTCACTTTCCTTTCACATGTGATTTCTGTTTGATGTAGTTTCAGACCGTATCAACCATCTCCCCCTCCCCTTCTTGAGCCTTTTTGTGGTTGTATTGTGGTTGTAATTGCATGTACTAGCATGTGTGTGGAATCATGTCCTCTATGCTTCTTATCCAGCTTTCCCCTTTAGAAGGTGCCAGTACTTTAAGTGGAACTGACCCAAAAGACATCACTTTTCATGTTTGGTGTTGATATGCCACCTATGTGCAGTGCATTAGGTACGTGTAATCAGTACGTCTTCTGATTGCCCCCCTCCTCCTATATATTGTCCCATCTTTCTTTGTCCCTAGCATGGATAGTGCTGAGGGGGAGTTTGCACATGTGAGCACCTCATATTACCTTCCACTCATTCTAGACGATCAACCCCTTTTCATGCTGAAGATAGAACTCTGCCTCAATACATTTCCACAAATTCCACCATTATCATCCACCATTACATAATAATGCCCCAGGAGGAGTATATTTCCCAATACTGTGTGTGTGTGTGTGTGTGTGTGTGTGTGTGATTATGTTGTGGTGAATTAGTGTTTTATTCCTCTGACTTGTAGTCCATTCAGAACTGATGAAATTACTTTCCATAGTTGATTGCTCTAATGAAGGAAGGGTTGGGGGTGGACCCCAAATTAGTTGTGTTGCTATGTACTTATCATGTTTTAGAACATTGAAAAGGAACCACCTTTTCTACTCTCCCAATTAGTGTTTGTGCAGTGGTTCCATCCATGCATAATGTGAAAATTTCAGTTCCATGTTATTCCATAGAAGACTACAAAGCTGAGGAATAAAGTATGATATCTGAAAAGCCACTTTTTCCCGCTCTGAGACATTGCAGTTTTTTATACACAATCAGCAGTAAATTGTATGCTCTTTGTATAGAACCTTCCTCAATTGATGTGTGTTAGTAGTGAAGTGGAAGTGGTTAGAATGTCTATGTCAAAAAATTTCTGGGGATCGGAGATAATGTCTGAGATCCCCCCTCCCCTCAACACAATACGTACACATAATGTGTTGCTGCTATCACTTGTAGTATGTATATTTTTTGCCATACACACCCCCACCCCCCGTCTTTTGCATCGTTCTATTTAAGTACTGTATATTGTGTATGCAATTACAGAATGAGATAATGAACCCCTCAAGAAAGAGGAGCAGTCGTAATCATCCCTCTATGAAACCAAACCCTTCAAGGTAACTATCAATCCTTCTCACCTTATATTTGTACTGTGTAATAGTTTCTTTAAGGTCAATTGGATCCTATAAAGGGTGTGCATGTATGGCAAAATGATGTGTGACAGCGACCCTTACTTGGTTATCACATGTGATTTCCTTTTTGATGTGTTTTTTTAGAGCATTATTATTGCACCTTCTCCCTCCTCGAGCCTCTTTGTGGTTGTATGTACTAGCATGTGGAATCATACTCTTATCCTGCTCCCCTTTTAGAAGGTGCCAGTACATAATGTTTTGTATGGCTCAAAAGATATCAATTTTCCATGCTAAACGAGGTGTTGATATGCCACCCCTTTCCATGGTGTCCTATATTCAGATTCAATACATTTCCCTTCATATCCACCAACATCATCCACCGTCTCGTTGTCATATAATATTAAGTTAATTACATATGTTAATATCCCAGGAGAATGCTTGTCCCAATACTCTGTGTGTATTCTACTGCATTGTTTAGTTATCAAATGTCACAATATCAGTTTGGCTAAATTAATTGTAACCTTAAGGTGTGTGTGCAGACCTACATCATCTGTAGGTGCCTGATAGCACATCAAATCACCTGTAGGTGTCTGATTGACATGTCCAAATAAGTGCCAGTTGCTACATACATATGGTGGACATTATAATGTGACGGTCCCAGCCAGCACATTAGATTAATTGTTCCTCAAATTATGCTTTAAAATTACGAAACAGTCCCAAACTTCCCTATCAGGTAGGGATTTGTAGACCTGAGCACCTCATGGCCCACCAGTGTCATTGACTTTTTAGGACCTTTTAAGGTTGAGACCCTTTACCCACTAGCGTGAAGTTGACTTCAAAAAATGTTGATCCAGAGAGGTTGCCATATTAAAACTGTCAGGTAATACAATTTTTCACTTTCTGTTTCAATGCGGCCCCTTTCTATCATCCAACTACCATAGTATGGTATGAGGGTAGAGGGGAGGGTGTGCTACAATATGGATTCATAATCCAAGCATGTTACTGAAGACCTTTTACTCAGTGTTCACTCTATTTTATAGTTGTTCTGAGTGCGTCTGTCTTTCATAAACTTATACTTCACATCTTGACATGTTGTGAATATCAGTTGCCTGTGGAGGGCTGAGTTGCTGCCAATTAAGTTTCCAGTATTTTCAGCATTTAGTAGGACTAGAGCAGTTGCACTAAAGCTAGCCATACCAGCTGTGTGTATGGACAGGTGGTACCCTTGTACTGGTACTGGCCCTTGAGTGTTCCATAAGCCTGGGGTATAGAAAAAAGAAGGGTGGGGGCAAAGGAAAAGGCACATCACATACAGTACTTCAAGCTGCAATAAATAATAAGTATAATTTAATTTTAAATTATAACTTCTATATTGTCTGTACAGCTTCTAAGAACAGTTTACTGGAACACTTACTGTTCATTGTGATGAGCATAAACAAGCTGAGAATCCAACATCCCACCACTGTCAATTTATGGTATGTTTGGAGATTGACTATTCTGTTTTTGACTTTCTGGTGTTGAGACCCTTTACCAATTTTTGATAACCTTCTCTTGCTTAAATTCATGTAGTCGTTTGTGACATTATATAATGAACTTTGGTAGCATAATTGCAAACCACCAAATTATCCATCCACATGGAAATCTGTGCATCATAATTATGACTTTAGCTTCTCCAGGTTGGAGAAATTTATCTGCACCTGTGTACTGACATCAGTGTCACATTGATTAATTCCTCTCTCCCTTGATAGGGTCTGAATGTCTGGGATCCTACCCACTTGCAAATTCAACTCCCTTTACCCCTTAAGTACGAGTTGCATGCATGAAGGAAGGACTCGGTATTGTCGGTACATCTTCTAATTGCCCCTCCCCTATATATTTTCCCATCTCTGTCAGTAGTGGGGTGAATACGAGTTGCTTGCATGAAGGAAAGACTCTCTCTGATTGGTATAATTGTAATTCCCCCTCCCTCCCCTATATATTCAGTTTGTCCCTAGCATGGAAGTGTTGATGGAGTTAGTAGATGTGAACACCTCATGGCCCACCACTGTCATTCTATTATGACTTTCTAATGTTCAGACCCTTTACCCAGCTAATGTGTATAGAGTGGCAGTACAGGAACTTGACTTTAAATGTTGAGGTGTCTCTCCAGAGAAGTTGTAGCACTTTCAGTCGAAATGATTGTTTACTTTCTGTTTCATAATGGCTCCCTTTCTATTATCAAGCCAGTATGAATTTATTTATGGAGGGTGTGCTCTAATATGAATCCATGCACCCTACACACTTACCAACTCACTGTGTGTGTATCAAACATAATCAATGCAGTTTTCTTGATATGCCTGTATCCTGTCCACCTTCCCCCTTTAGAAGGTGTCAGTACATTACCTTTCCATGGCTCAAAAGGTATCAGTATACCTCCTTTTTCACACCAATAAGGTGTGGATAAATCAACCCCTTTCCATGCTGAAGACAGAACCCTGCCTCAATACATCTTCACATTTTCTACGCACTCCTTCATATCATCCATCATCCTGTTGTTACCTAATAATGCCCAAGGAGAAGTGAATATCCCAGTACTGTGTGTGTGTGAGTGTGTTTAAGGACTTTTAAGAGAAAATAAAAAAAGAAATTAACATTAATTTTATGCAAAGGGTTAAGTATGTGTACCGCCCATATGCAACACAGTTGTCACATGACATCATAACGTTTGGGTTAATGATGTCATTAACTTATGTTTCAAGTATTTCACTCAAATTTTTTCCTGATTATGTATTCATATATGCTGAGTGTGCATGATATGAGATAATGTCGAACATAACCATGAAGACCGCAGCACTTCATGCCCCCTGTCATTCTAGACAGTTGATATCAACTATTCTGTACTTGATGTTGAGACCCTTTACCCACTTCAGCTTAGTTAATGTGTATAGAGTGGTAAAATGTTGAGGTGTGTATACAGAGAGGTTGTCATATTAGTTGATATGATCGTTTATTTTCTGTTTCGCTGTGGTCCCTTTTATTATGTATGGGGTTTTTGAATGGACCATTGGAAAGCATTTCTGGTGATTTCAAGTGGGATCTATAAGAATCAAATTATTGATCATGAATCATAATATTAATTATCACATAGTTGGTTAATGCCCTCAGCCTCGGAGTTCCACATAGGACGGTTATAATGACCTCAAGCTTTGCCCTCAGTCACCGTAATAGCAACAACTCTCAGGTTCCTAAACTAGTGAAACTCCTTGACTTTGTGGAATGACCTTTATACTCAAGTGGTTAAATTACTGTTGTATAATGTACATACATATGAAGTGTTTCCCTCTGTTTTCCATGTAGATGCTTCAACTTAAGGAATGCAAAGACAATGGAGCACTAACATTCTGTGGTGATCTGCAAACTCAGAACTGGGTGCTGTTTGTTTTGTTGACTCCACCTCCTCTCCCCTCCTCTCCCCTGATATGACACCCACAGAGATTGCGTCCCCTATGAAGGGATCCAGCTGCTCCTTATTTAAGACCACTTTCACTCACTATCTGATTCTGAAGGTATGCAGAAAAGTCACTTTCTTATTCTGCAGTTTCCTGTTTTGGTTACTGTGGACATGTGTCTTTTGAATATTTGACCTTGATGTGGCTAATGGAATGTTAATTACCCTTTGATGGATGAGATGATCCCTACATAACACTCCCAATCACTATGACCTAAACCTATGGGGTGTCCCTGTAATTAGTCCATGAATGACCTTTTGACCTTTCTAATGTACATAGGAGAGGGAACAGAAGTGGACGTCATCGATGTATTCTCACCAGAGTCTGAAGATGACACGTCAGAAACACTTCTGCCAGCCCGTACAGTGATGACTACAGGGCCACACCCACTTATGTCTCACCTTTCATCTTTTTGAACTATTATGTGTACATATTAATATGTGTATGTTGGGTTGAGAGAGTTCAGTATCATTGTTGGTCATGTGATCAGTTGTATCATCATTCTTGATAATATCCTCCACTAGATAGGCAATTTTGCGCATGGGCATTGTGATTTTAGGGGGTGGGGCAGGCTGGTTGCATGGTGGGCATTATTTGCATCAGTGATAGCACATGCATTGAATATTCTGACCAAGAGCTCTGTTTGAAGATCGAGATGGAGACAGCTTGCTTGTTGAGTGTCTGCAGTCAGCGACGAGGTTTCATTCATTCAGATGGAAGTGTTCTGCATTAATAACTGGCATCTGTGTAAGTACCTGCAGCCTTTGGACATTTAGGTTAACAAGTCTTGAATCAGTGATAGCGTCCAACTCGTAAACATCATCCATTGATCCACCCATCTTTAGCAAAAGACATGTTTCACCTGTAGGTGTCTGATTGACATGTCCAAATAAGAGCCAGTTGCTACATACATATGGTGGGCATTATATGTGACAGTCCCAGTCAGCACATTAGATTATTCATTTCTCAAATCATGCTTTATAATTATGAAACAGTCCAAAACTTCTGTCATATATAATGGTTGTCCTGTCTCACCTTGTCCCTAGCATGGATTGTGTTGAGAGGATTGTAGACCTGAGCACCACCCTGTTATTATAGATGGTTGACATTGACAAGTCCTTTACCCAATGTACGTAGTACTTTCTAAATGTTGACACCCTTTACCCACTTCAATTTAGCAAGAAATTGACTTTTTTCACTTTTTGTTTCACTATGGTCCCCTTTCTATCATCCAACTATTAACCCATAAATATATTGTATGAATTTGATTGTATTGAGCAAAGAGGAGAATATGGATTCATAATCTGAGCATGTTACTGAAGACCTTTCACCCAGTGCTCACTCGTTCTGAGTGAGTCTGTCTTTCATAAACTACTCTGTATAGTTTTTGAATACTGGTTGCCTATGGAAAGCTGAGTTGCTGTTAAGTTTGCCAGTATTTTACATTTTAAGTTGTGAGTATTAAGACTAGAGCAGTTGCACTAAATCTACGTAGCCATACCAGCTGTGTGTATGGACAGGTGGTACCATCGTACTGGTACTGGCAAGCTGTGGACTGCTCCAAGCCCTTCAGTGTTCCATAAGACCAGGTAGCACTGGCACACTACTTAAAGACCTTCAATTAGAAATACTGTCCTGGCTCTGTTCCTCTGACATAATGTATTCAGAACTGGTGGGATTACCTTTCCACAGCAGATTGTTCCAACCACATCATAATGAAGGGGGAGACCCCCTAAATTAGTGTTGTGTGTACCAACTGATCCTGTTATGTGTTTCATTATGCACACTATCACATGTTAATTTCCTCTGGATACCACATATGTACATGCATGCACATCCACTGGCTTGACTAATATCTGTGTGGCAATAGCATATCATGCGCATAATTTCTTATGATCCAGGGACAGATTTTTTTGGTAGAGTTGTACTATGTCTAGTATTGGACTTTAGACTGAAGTCCAGGTAAAGGGTCCCTATGGGTATGTTAACCATGTGGTCATTACTTGGGGGAATGATAATACTCTTGAGAGTACTTGCATTGGGAGCATTTAATTTTATATTCCATACAACATGTGATATATTAATAACTCACAATCTTCTAGAGAAGAGTAGTTGGGTCTATACATACTAGTATGAGTCACATGATTGCTTGGTGGGTGTGGTTTGTTTGATTGACTCCACCTCCTCTCCCCTCCCCCTTATACTCACTATCTTCACCCAAGGATTCTTGATCAACTGATGGTACATACTTTAGAGTTATTTGGGTGCAGAAAGGTTCCATTTGTATTCTGTGCCATTACCTCTATATCTGAATATTCCATCTTATGTGGTTAATGGAATGCCTTTGATTGGTGAGATAATTCTTATGTATTATTACCTCAGCCTGTTTTAATTCCAGGGTCTTCCCTCACACCTATGGGTAGTGTTGGGAGGACCTGAGCACCTCATTGTTAATCTAAATGGTTGACATTGACACTTGTGTGTACGTATCATTCTAATGTTGCAACCCTTTACCCACTCTAGTTCAGGTGCCTAGGTAGCACTTTCAGTCAATATGATTATTCACTTTCTGTTTCGGTATGGTCGCCCTTATAAGACATGCGCTTACCTTTGATAGAGATTTGAGAAGGGTATGCTATCCACAATCCAAGCATGTAATTGTCTTTTTGGTTTTCAGACTGAACCGTGTGAATTACAAGTGTTTTTATGGTAACTGTTGTCAAGTGAAGTAAATCCATAATGGACCTTGCAGTTTATATTCTCTATCCATATGTAATCAATGGTCTTCAAATTGTATGCTCTATATAGAACAGGGATTCATGTGGATGGGTGGGTGTATGATAAGGTCTCCCTTCCTAAAATTGCATTGTTTAAGAAGTAATTCTACAACCTAATGTGTCTATTAAAATTAAAACTATCAAGGATGTCATTAAAGCTTGTTCTGGACTCTCAGTGACAATTCTCATCATATGGATCTAAAGTGTGACAAAAGTGGAAGTATGGCAAAAGTTGATATGGTTAGGGCAAATTTTTCAGTCTGCATAATGCACCACATCTCTCTCTCTCTCTCTCTCTCTCTCTCTCTCTCTCTCTCTCTCTCTCTCTCTCTCTCTCTCAACCTCAACCTCAACCTTAAAATCCTGTATGAATCCTTGTAAAACTTTCCTCCATTAAAAGATCGGGCAGTAATTTTATGAATTATGTACTCAATGTTTCTCGAGACAGTCTCAACTGCCCCCATTTAGTTCGTCTCTTTGTGTGTGCTGTATTCTGATTATGTTGCCTATTATTCCTGAGTATGTATTCATATGTGCTGGGTGTGCATGATATGAGATAATGTCGAGCAAAACCCTTCCTCCTGTCTCTGATTGCTCCTCTCCCTCCCCCTATAATATTGTACCATCTCACTTTGTCCCTACCATGAGTTTGTAGACCTGAACACCTCATGGCCCATCCCTGTTATTCTAGACAGTTAACATGTACTCGATGTTGAGACCCTTTACCCACTTTACCTTAGTTAATGTGTATAGAGTGGTGAAGTGTGTATCCAGAAGTTGTCATATTAGTTGATATGATTGTTTATTTTCAGTTTCATTATGGTCCCTTTTATGGGTTTTTGAATAGACCAACCATTGGAAAGTTCTTGAATTAAAAAGCTGCATTTTAGTGGTAAAAAGGTTCTACCAGTATGTACAAGCAAGTCTATAGAAGTTCAACAAAGATGAATAATTTCAGGTTTAAAAAAATTTTTTTTTTCATGGTCATGAACCCCTGAAGGTATCATGTCTAAGTCACAATTCAAATAGTCCATAGTCATGCACTACTGTCACTACTTCCACTACAGACTTCACTATAGTCTTATAGTGGTCCCTTGATGTGGATCATTGCTTCCATCAGTAACAAATGATAATGGAAGCAATTTCCTCTGAGAATGCATTCAAAAAAAGATGAAACTTGAAAGTACAACTACCATGACTTCCCACATTTTACATCCTATAAACGTAGCACTCTGCACATACATCCCATTCATGTCACTGTTAACAAAAATAACACTCGATGTTATTCTTCAGCTTCTATGGTATACTGATGGATACACATAGTACATTCAAACCCAATCACATGACCAATTGTACCTAATCACATGATTGGATTGCAATACAATGTCCTATGCCTTTGAAGTGGCTACAGGACAATAGCAGTTGTCTAGAGATTTGGTCAGATAAAAGATATTGACCAGGAAACAGTGAACCCTGACACACTATGTACTAATTACTATAAGACTATGGCATCCATAATATGCTTTGAAGTTTCTACCTTCTTTAAAATGACCAATACCTGTCTGGGCTCCATAAGCACCAGCTTCGACTCATTTTATAGTGTCATTGGGTTTCTTGTGTTTTTAAAAGAATGCAATTATTTTGCATTAACTTTAATAGTGTTATCAAATAATTATTCTTTAAAAGCACCAGAAACCCAACAAGACTGCTGAAGGTTTGACAGTATCATTGAGTCTACATTATACTGTAAGTGCCGAGTTCCACTGCTATAATGACCTCAAACTTTGCCCTCAGTTACCATAATAAAGTGGTTCAATGACTGTTGTATGATGTACATACATATGAAGTGTTTCCTCTGTTTTCCATGTAGATGCTTCAGCTTAAGGAATGTAAAGACAATGTTCTGTGGTGATCTGCAAACTCGTAGAACTGGGTGCTGTTTGTTTTGTTGACTCCACCTCCTCTCCCCTCTCTCTGATACAATACCCACAGAGACCCAATGAAGCTGGTCCTTATTAAAGAGCACTTGCAGTCACTGAAGGTATGCAGAAAACTCACTTCATAGTTTGGACTATTTTGGTTATCTTGGACATGTTTCTTTTGAATATTTGACCTTGATGTGGTTAATGGAATGCTAATTACCCTTTGATGGATGAGATGATCCCTACATAACGCTCCCAATCACTATGACCTAAACTATGGGGTGTGAATAGGTATCAGTCCATGAATGACCTTTTGACCTTTCCAATGTGCATAGGAGAGGGAACAGAAAAGACGAATGTGAAGTTTGTCGATGTATTGTCACAAGTCTGAAGGAGAGGACACTTCAGAAAGTGATGGAGGTTCCACTTCCACGAGTCTGACTACAGGACCACACCCACTTATGTCTTGCCTTTTGTTTTTAAAGTGTATCATCTTTAATTCTATTATGTGTGTATATTGGGTTAAGAGAGTTCAGTATCATGTGACCAGTTGAGTCATCATTCCTGATAACACTTCTGTATTTGGCTGTTCCTTCTCCAAGATCTAATTATGTTGGGTGCACATCTTCCCTAGCCCTAGGCCAGAGTAAACCAGTGTTGATATCTGTAGTGAAAAAAGTGAAGAAAAACTCTTGAATGGTTGATCTGAACAGGTCCAGTGCAATACATGATGAGGTAGATTCATCAGATGGTACGGCTCTACAGTGTGATACATGCAAGTGGGGATGAGGGTCTTTAGACTTCGTAGGACTTGTATTGATGTGCAGTACATATGTATGTACCTGAGTTATGAGTCTTTGTTTTGAGGACTTGGAAGACTTGTCCAGCTGCTCTGAAGTACCATTGCCTTGCCTGCTCTGAGTCAACATCCTCTATGTGGGTTCACAGGTGTGCTCCCATCCTGCATGAAATTTCAATGTACATCAAGTCACAGATTGATCCCACTTCTTCCTTCACTCCCACTTCATACTTATAAGTTGAATGTTGTATTAAATTTTCATTGAAAATCTATTAATTTTAATAAAATATTTCTCTTAATAGTACCTACTAGATCAAGGGTCAGAGATTACATTAATTTCTGTCACATTACATTCCACAGTTCAAGTGCTCACCCTTGGTGTGGAGGAAGGACCTAGACTTGAACACAGCTTCCTGTTTCTTACAACTCCATTGAAGGATGGAAGAGATGACTAGGACATCTGCAATAAGTGCAAAAAGGATATTAAATATTAGTACAGTGATACATGGTACTCATTGTCTTGTCTGACTGTGAAATGGACTTTTAAGCATGAATCTGCTGATAGAACCTAGAAGTTAACACACACAAATGCACTCAGTACAACATTCAAAGAAATATATGTTATTCTTGGCAATGCATTGATAGGTGAGAGCAGTTCTAGATACAGCACTTAATACCGGGTCATTAAGTGTTACTGGGTATGCTACACATGTACACACATGGGATGTCTAGATAAAGAGAGGAGATTTTGCTGGGGTAATATTTCCCAATGTACACTAAGAAGGTATAAACCTCAAAAATTAACCCATGAAAATTTGCACCACAGATTTTACATGACAGAAATCTCTAGTGTTACATGTACATGAGGTTGTCATAAAGGGACTATTTTGTTAGTATTCATAAATCAAGCAAGGTTTTACCCTTTTATTCCATGAGATTTCCATTCTCACTGAGCTTGCCTTAGGACACCTGGATAGGAAGAATCCTATTAGGAGTGGATTGGACAAATTCAATAAGTGGACCATGGGGCAATTTTCTGGCACAACTCAATGCCACACTCCCAGAGCTGCAAAGAAACAAAATAGCAGATAAAGAGTATCAAAACATTACATATTTGTGGGTTAGCCTCACTAGGGATTAGGGATTAGGGACTAGGGCTAGGGCTAGGGCATCAGTACTACATGTAATATAGAGCTTCCAAGCCAGAGAAAAAAAGAACAGATCGGATTAAGGGTCTCTATATACACAATCAAACTGGTGGAATGTAAAGACGAGGGAGACAGGACCAATCATCTCTAGGACATAACATGACTGGTAGTTTTTCCCCTTGCTGATCATCTGGTTATCATGTCTCCATAGCTACATCACCACAAACACTTCATACAACTGCTTGAGAGTTTCATCACACTTACCTGTCCAGAAGACCAGAACTCACTAGATGCACTATTAGCTGGCAGGTGAATGCCACAGCCAGCTCAAATACAGGGAGAGAATCTAGTCAGCATGCGCTATGCGCATGCAGTATATGCATACCCTTTACCATATAGAGTTTAGATATGACTACCCTTTACCATAATTTTGGGCGTTGCACCAGGATGTGAAAAGAAAGAAATGGGGAACAAGACGAATAAACAGAAGCATGGGCCCGAGCCCGAGCCAAACTCTTTTCCTTCGAAGTCCGCAGGGAGCGATCTTTCTTCAGATTCCAACCCCCTAACCTGTGAAGCAAGCCAAAAAAAGACACACAAAGCTGCCTCCTCCCCTCCCCCTCCTGTAAACATTGACATTGGACCTTCCAAGCAAAATAAGGAAAGCGAGCCTTCCCCTGATGAGTTCTTCGATCCTCCAGATCTTCCTAGCATAGATGCAGGGAGTAAAAGTTTGTCGAGTGGACCAGCATTTAAGACTGAACCGAAGTCAGATCAATCTAAGTCTGCAGGGAGTGATCTTCCTTCAGATTCCAGTCCCGTATGCACCCCTGAAGCTGCCTCCTCCCCTCCTCATCCTTTGAACATTGATAAATCATCTGAACTTCCCATGTCAAATAAGGGGAGTGAGCCTCCCTCTGATCATCCAGACCCTCCTCTGGACACTGGGAGTAAGAGCAGACCAGCATTTAAGACTGAGTCAAGTCCTCCAAAGAAAATATCACGGCAGGAGAGGCGACGAGGAGAAAGGGCGAAACGCAAGTTCAAAGGTATCTAGTTACACACTCATACCTGTGACTTGTCCATAGGAGTATAGAGGGATTGTAATGGCTGTGGTTCATTACTGCTGGAGGGTTTGTCTATACATGTGTCTGACCTCCAATGTAAATTCAAGACAGTTTTTCTAACATGATGCAGCCCAAATCATCAACTTGTCTCACCTTTGCCCCAAAACTAACTTTGCTAAATGCTAAATTGATGGAGTTAGAGGAAGTGATAAGCTCTTCTTTGTAGCATAAACAGCAGCAGGAGCCTCCAAAAGTGCAAACCAATTTAAGAACTACAATTTATGCCAAATACACCAATATGGACATAGCTGTTAAATTATAGTAAGCCACCACCTATAGCAACCTCTATAGGATCTTAGGGTACAGAAATATCATACTGTATGTCCGGCAGTCATCTTGCTCAGACATGGATGACTGATGACTTCCCCAGTCATTCCTGATTGAGCTGTAATGACTCCACATAATCTTTATGGGAGACATTGTATTACTGTCTGCCATTTCCACACAAGCATTTCAATAGCTGGCTCCTCTTTTACTCTTGTCAAGACAAATACCCTCTACATGTTCTCCCAGTACAACACACAAACTGAAAGCAATCACAAAAATGCCTTAAGTGGTAGGTAGTAAGTGATAGGACTGATAGGGTGTGACTTCCTTCATGCACTGTGTGATCACCTGGATAAGTGGGGGTAAGGTGTCCCCAAACTCGTGTGCTGCTGCATTATAGATTGTGAAGTGAAATGGGCATGGCTAGGCTGGTCATTTCTGGGACACTACAGTGCACTGGCTTGGGAATGAGGTGTGGATGGGGTCAACTTCACCCCTGATCCATGTGCTTGTTACAAGATGCCGCCATGTTGGTGTATAGGTGAAGGGTGCTGCTATTTCATAAACCTCATGCAAATGCAAGTCAACTCTGACTTCTTTTTAGTGTTAAAACATGATCTAACATACCAGCAACAGGACTCCTAAAGGCAAACTAGTACATTTCCCCTATACCATGTACACCAATATGGACAAGTCCAACATTATAGAAAGCCACACCTATTGCAACCTCTCTATAGGAACTAAGGGGACAGAAATAATAATTATACTGTGTATATTACCTGGAATTAATAGGCTCCTGCAAATTATGCTCAAATTTATACACAAGATTCTATTCTCAGATTCTCACTCTAGCCCCTATTACTTTCAAATGTACCCATTATTCCCATATACATAGCTATGGCAACAGGGCTGGATTTGGATTATTAAATAGATGGGGTTGCATTACTAGGGACACACACTGGACCATGGGGAAGGGTGTGGGAAAGGGCACATGGCTTGGGAATTATTTGGAGGACCATGTATGTTGGCTTACTGATAGTTTGCCACATTTTGAGCTTTTAAAGTTTGCTTTTCATGTGCATACAATTGAATCCAAGTAGAGTAGTCTCCTATACCATAGATTGGTGTTACATTCCTGTGGGTTATTATAAACTAATGGTTTGTAACCTCAATACATAATAACATTGAGCTGCATGCCTATACCAACTATCCCTAATAATGTCTGCATGTAGCAGTTATTTTTGCTGACTTCTTCCAGCTTCTCCTTCTTCATATGAGTATTAGTATCATGGGTCCTTCCCCACTTCTTCATGAACATTAGTCTTGTTCAGTTTCTTCCCCAGGATATGACAATTCCACCACCTTAGACCCAGACACCTTCTGCAGCTTCCTTGCTCAATCCATTAACTTCACATTTCATACTCTGGATTTCTCCTGATGAAAGCAAGGGTTAAAGTACCTCAGCTAAATGTAAACGACTGGTGTTACATTTGTATGGCTTAAAAGGGTATTATAAAATTGGTCCTCACATTCAAGGGGTTGTTATTATTCAGCATCTATGGTGTCCCCCTAAATGGCATGCTTTGTGTGCTGTGTGGTCAGTCATATGCTAGCATTTGTGTAGGTAAGGGATGAAGCACACCAAAATTATGACATCTTTGAAGTGGTTACAGGTGTGATCAATAAGGAAATCACAGTTTGTATGCACTAAGTTATAAAATGTGTGACCAAGTCAAAGTACAGTGCAATATGGATGTGTCGTGTATACATAGACTGTTTCTTCATTCATACAAGTGAGTGTTGGGGGGAGGACTCTTCATCCCAAACCCTGGAAGCATGATCATCCCCTAAGTAAGTGAGTATGTAGGGACAAGCCACTAACATAGTTGCTAACTACTGGAAATAATAGTGACAGTCTATACGTGCCTATGGCACACACAAAAATTCTTGTCCACACCCACTTTTTATTAAACATGCCCATTAGATTAAGCTTCAGCTCCACCAAAGAAAAGATGATGTCATTGGTCAGATCACATGATGTGTGTTGAGCGTTCATAATAATGCTACAGTTGAACTATAGTAACTACTTTTAGCTCCATGTAGCTCTATCTGTTGGGACAAGTCATTGTTAAAGCACTATTTCAGGCCATAGATTGTATAGACTACGTAACCGGGATTGGAAACGCCCCATAGCAACAATACAATCTGCGTGGTACGATCCGTATTGCGGTGCGTGGTAGAGCTGAAAAGCTTAACATGGAGGAATCGACCACTCGAAGTTCAGAAGTAAGTCCATAGCATAGGTAGTAACTTCACTACCTTACTTGTGCAAAAAGCAAATTTTTGGAGCCTGTTTTGGCTTTGTGTACCTGTATCTCATGAAAGAATAAATATTCAGCTTACAGTTTCAGAGTTTAGTATATACTCTACTTCATGCCCTCATACGTGAACTTTGCATATATTTAGCCAATAGTTCACATTAGCTGGGTGTGTCTTTGCAAACTGAAATAAATTACCAGGATCAATGGCTGCACACTTGATACCCATATATTTGCTTTTTCCTTGTATTAATTAATGGGGGCATGTGCAATAAGGAATGGCCAGGCAGTTTATATTGCGTTTCCAATCCCAGTCACGTAGTCTATACAATCTATGGTCAGGCAGGACCAGGACAAGAGCTATAATATTCTGAGTGTCCATGCCAAATCGATAGTGTTGGTAGCTATGCACTAAATAGAACTGGTTAATACCTTTTGTGGACATCATCTTATTCACTATAATCTCCACTGTGGGGTGTGTTAGGTGTGCCAAATTAAACAGCTGTGGGTCCCTTTCCTGTCTATTATAGGAGCTGCTGAGTCAGTTTGGGGAATCCAAAACTCAATGTGTAGGATTTCACCTGCTGATGTCAGAAGAGTGACATTTCCAATGAGACCAATAGTTGAGAATGCAAGCTTTGCAAATTTCCTAATATTCAACAACGTTATGTGAAAATAATGTGGATCATTTTTAAGGGGAAATCAGTCCTGATATTAGCAGAGACATATTCACTTATAATGATGTCACATTTTTATGCAAGGACAAATAGAGTCCCTATGAAGGGACTCACTTTTCTCTCACCACTAAATGTGTACATGTTTATTCATATTGACTGAAGTGAAGTGGGTAGGTCCCTGCTGATATCTTTTAATTAGTGTATCATAGATGAGTTCATTTTAATAATTTTGCAATATTTACAGCTCCTGCCTTCAGTGTCAAGAACGTTATGGCAGTCCTAAAGACACTTTCATTGGACAATGTTCGTATCTACCTGTGTATCCCTTACTCCAAGTATGATTCTATAAAATCCGAATATCACACAGACCAGGAAAGACTGGCAGAACTCGTCAAGTATTGGATCTTTAATGATCCATGGGCATCCTGGAGGAAACTTATACAAAGGCTTGACCAGTACAACAAGTCAGATATAGCGGACAGGATACGGAAGTATGCAGAGAAACTAACAGGTTAGTGAGTATCATTACTCAGATGCTGAGATGTGATAATGTAATTGAGCCCACACACTAATTGTATTAGTGAGGAAAGAAATATATGTACATTAACATATGGTACGTGGACAGGTTCAGCATGCTGCAGTTCAATTCTAGAAGTCAGTGGTCAGTCAATCTATGGATCCTACATTCTTTTCTATCAGCATAGACTGTTCCTTTTAGATTAGATTCAGTTGCAGCTCGTGTATTATCTCTAATTCCTCTAAGTGTTAGTTTAGGTAATCTGTATTTATTTGACTGGCAGCACATAAACATATAAGGACATGAGAGTCTAACTTCTATATCTGCTGAGTCAGCTATATCTTGGAGTTGATTGTAACTACTTGACTGCTGCACATGCTGAGATCCATGCCCAGTTGTTAAGAGTAGAGACTCAAAGTCTGTAGTACATGTAACAAAGTTTAATTTTTTGCTTGTCTATTTCATTGCACTATTCCAACAAACCCTATTATAGTCTATTTACATTCACTCTGACACCTTGAAGTTAATGAGTCATGTAATCAGCTCTCTGCTGATGTCTGAAATCAGTCAGGAATCAACAAAGTTATGCTGTAGTTCCAGAAATTTCCAAGTTGAAATATTTCACATTTTAATTTTTCAATGAAATTTAATTTTGGAAACATTATATACAACATCCAAAAAAATTAAAACAAACGAATTGTTATTGCATCAGATGTGCATGAATTAGAGTTCGACTAGTTACTGCATGTACGTATGTATGTAATGGCAGAGTCCATGGCTGAGTCACAATGTGAGGTGGATTCCTGCATCAGAGGCTATCATGAATACAGAGCAATATGGACAGCAGCTATTGGAGAGTCTCTTTGTTGTATTAGGGGAGCCTACTAATACAATAGCTGTTGCTGTAATTAGAAGTGGACTAGTTGTTGGACATTTTCCTAAGAAGATTTCAAGAGTTTGCTCACTTTTTTTGAGGAGAGGAGGTACCATATATTGTATAGTTACCAACACCAGGAGATATTCCGCAGACCTCCCTCAAGGTGGACTAGAGATCCCCGTAGCTACTTTGCATTTTGAAGGGATCAATTCTTTGAGAAGACACTTAAAAAAATGTATGCCCAATCTCAATTCATAATCAGTACTTAAATCATCTGCTAAAATTATATTATAAAAGTTACTACCGTACAGAGGTTTTTTTATATTTCGTTAATCATCAAAGGACAATACAGATGAAGAATTACGGTAGTCTTTTATTCCGTATGGTACGATTATTTTAGCGCATGTACAACAATATCTGCGGACTTCGCTTCACAGCTGCTTTTTCACTGGCTTGCATACTATTCTTTGCCTTCATTTCTTCAGGTATAGCCCTCTTCGCAATCGTGGCGACTTCTTAAGTGATGGAATCTAGCTAGCTAAGAAGAAAGTGGACCAGAAGGTTATGTAAGTTACATATATTGCATGCTGTAGTTGAATGTACGAACGTCTACATGTGGCTAAATGGTGGCTTTTTATTGGAAATAGAAAAAATTTTGATAGACTGATTACTGAACCGAATTTTTATTCCCACCAAGATTATCCCGCTGTAAGGTACACATTAAGTACATCAATCAATCACCGTTCACATCCACTTCTTCTATCTCTGAATCTTCCACACCAAGTGCTTTATTGTCAACATCAAGTGCTTGACATATTCCAGCTTCGTTCACTATGAATGACGGATTATCAGCAATGTGCTGAACACTCTTGACAAGCCATTTGGCACCAAGTTCTTTCATAGCTGGTAAACATAGGTCAGCAGGTTCCAATCTTGATCCAACTGCTCTGCTATTTGACTTGAATACCAGTCTTGAAATTTTCGCCGAAGAAAATCCTTCACAGGCTTATTAACAGAGATGTCCATTGGCTGTAATAAATCTGTGGTATTAGCAGGCAACAAACAAACATGAATCGAATTCTCTTCAAGAATAGCATTAACACATGGAGTGATTTGACCTTTAAAATTATCCATAATCACAAGGGCAGACTTGTCTTCCCCCAAATTGTCTCTTTGCTTTTCAACATATGGAATGATTATGGCTTTGATGTATTGAAACATCGTTTCTTCATTTGACCAATGTTTGGGTGAATGTGTAATATCCCAGTCACTCGGAAATTTGAAATGGGGGTGTTGAATGGGGGTGACAACGGTTTGTCTTGACAGTGGAAGTGACATCATTTAGAAATTCAAATGTGAAAAATTGGCAACACTAAATTTGTTCTTTGTTGTGGTGGCTTTTCACTGGACAAATTTCATCCACACAAGAAGTGAATTTGCCCATGGTCTGTAGCCACCAAACTCTTCTAACTTGAACTTGTCATATGTCATCACAATACCTCGAGCAGCAGCAACAACAATACATGCAGATACAACACCTCCAGCTTCTCTCAGTTTCAGCAAATATGCTTGCACAACCATTATCATAGGGTGGAATGTCCCCCGCTTAGAATGACCCGGGGGTCATTTTACCCTAGGGTGAAGTGACCTGGGGTCACTCTAACCTAGGCTGGAATGACCCCCCTGGGTCACTCAGCCCTAGGGTATATTGATCCCTGTAGTGACCCCCTGGGTCACTTTGCCCTTTGGTATAATGACCCCTCCCTCCCCGTCTCTACATAGGATGTGGAATTAGATAATCAAATCAATTACTTTGGTGAACATCAAAACCACTTGATACTTTTTTTTTCTTCCATGCTGCTGCTGGTGCTGTGACACATTGCTTATGAAACCACTGAGTCTTGGCATGAGCTGCAACTGATAATCAGTTACAAAAATCTCAAAGTTAATTGCTGCCAAACTTGAGCTTTTTTCTGGTTTTCTACTGTGGAAATGATGTCAGTGCCAATTTTCTAACAGTTGAAAAGATGCTTCCGAAACTTGTGTAATATATGCAACAGAGCAAACAATCACTGCCATTACCCTGAATTTTGTACATTGACGAAACATATATCCAGTGGAGTAGGAATAGGAAATTTATCTGGGGGAGGGGGGCAGGGACAATAATAAGTAAATCTCAGTAATAGCAACAAAATTCAATCCTTCTGTCATTAAATTGCATTAGCAGCTGACATCACACTGCAATGACATGTAATTGCTTGGTGCTTGGTCTTACTTTCAATATACTGTTCATATTTGGGGGGGCAGTGCCTCTCCATCTATAGTATTGGGGGGCAGTGGCCCCCCTCCCCCCCTCTCCCCCCATTCCTACTCCACTGTCTGATATCATAAATATAGTCTCACGGGCCAATCCTTTACCAAAATACACCTCTGATATCAACGGAAACTGTTGATATTAAATTAGCCAGGGGCTGCTAAAAAAACTGTAAAGAAATATTGTTCTGTGATCATGAAGTGCCGAATACTTATTAGAGCATGCGCAACTCACATGTACACTTTACTTATGTGGGGGTCACTTGACCCTGAGGGGGGTCATTTAACCCTAGATTGGAGTGACCTCCGGGTCACTACACCCTAGGGTAGAATGACCGGGGGTCACTATACCCTCCAACACCGTATCTAAGTAGTCCCCCAGCAAAAGTTGCCTACCACGCTTTCTTTCAGGAAGCTCATCTACTCATTATTATCTGTTTCCGTTTCTCTCTCACACTTTCAAGGTAGTCCTTGATCGAGATGGTACTACTGTTAATTTTCACCCTCAACTTTCAAGAGAAATGTGCAGCAGCTGCTGAAACTCCATGCTGACTGCATATCTGCCCATATCAGCACAATCCTTAGGACTATATTAATAGAATTGTCATCTTTTTCCTAAGCTAGCTTAGCTACCTACGTAAGTATATACTTCATATATGGACCACGTTTTTTCTGTTTCTTAGCTTCAACCATCACTTTGTCCACTTCCTTATTAGCGAGCGCTACTGCCCTCAAGGTCATAATGTTGGATAAAGATCCACTGGGGCTTGGAAGTCCATCCTTAGCCTTGAAATACTTCCATAAAGACATGTCTCGAGTATGTCAGAGCCACGTGTTACCATAATTTAAATTTTCATATAAATATAATTTCTGGTAAGTAGTTTTATTCAGACAATTTAATTTCGGAATACTTCCAACTTCCGAAAATATTTAATTTTTGAATTTTTCTGGAACTACAGTAACTAGTATCAATACTCTAAGTGCTAAGTAGATTTTTCAGAGCTATCTAGATCTTGGGGTTAGTAGGTGAATGCACTGCACATACAGAAAGAGAACAAAGAGCATTATAGAAATCCAATAGTCACTGAAAGGACAACAAAGAGGTTCTATGTAACTGAAGGTATTCTGTAATGTATGGAAATGAGTTGTCTCACATAGCCAGCCTCTTGATTGCAATGCTGAGATCACTAGCATATGTTAGGAAAGGCTATCGTAGAGGTTTTGTCCCTAGGACCAGAAGAGGTGTGATTGAGTGAATTAGACTCTTGCTCTCTAATACAATTTCTTTCTTATTTCTTGGCTAGCAATAGTCATGAAAAATGTTAAATTTTAATAATAAGGTCAGTCAGTCCTATTGAAGAGAACTGCAAGAAATGTGAACAAACTACGTATAGTAGTAAGAGACTTGCTGTATTATATATTCTGGGGGAAAGTTTAGTAATATTTTGGACAACATCTAGGGGATGAAATTTCCCCTACACCTCCCCCCTAATGGTTAGAGTTAGACACAAGAATTAGGTGGTTTGAGGTTTCCATGCAATGGTTAACAGTGACTTCTAAATGTTTGACCTCGTAACTTCCCCTCCAAGTCGAAAATCCTCTTATTTGTATGCTTTGGTACATTATGAAAGAGCCAACTTTGGAAAAGCTGGACCATCTACAGCTAGGTATTGCGTCTCTGAGAATTTGAGCTGAGCATTTGCATGTGATGATTATTTTATATATACACTATAGAATATTGGAAGATTGTCAGTTCAGCAGACTAGATCCAACCTTACATGCTCTTACCCGTACAGAAACTAATATGTTTGTCTTTTTGTTTTAAAATCATTGAGTGGGAAATGGGAGAGGAATATTTTAGTCACTCCTCAAACAATCACATGCCTTCATTTTTCCTCACAAAAATGGCATACAATATGAGTGCATAATTTGTTTACTGTGCAATGAAGACATGTGAACTTGACCAAACCCATTTCTTGCATGTTAGTGATGAGGGGATCATGCTTTTAGCCAAGTAGGACCCTCACCTCCTAAATAGCTTAATTGATTCATTGATAGCATAAACTTCCCCTCTCCTCCCACATTGATTATTAATTGTATTATCCTGAAACATATACACACCCACACACAAACATCCCAGTGCCTCGCTCTCTATATGGAACCCTCCATGGTACTTGACTAGTACTGTAGATTCTGTGGGTGCTGTCTTATCTGAGGTAATAGAAGTGTTTGTGTCCTCCCAGACCCCAGCCTCACCTCTCACAGTTTGCTGGCTGCTCTGGACACTGTGGGGGACCATGTACTTGAGATACCATGGGGAAAGAAGAGCGAGATGAAGTCACGCGATGAGATGATAAAGTTCTATATAGATTTTTATCCAAACGCTGGATGGAATCACTTGGCTGGGAGACTTCTCTACTGGGAACAACAGACAGCTCTTAAGAAAGTGAAGGGGAATGTTACAGCTGATAAAGGTAGGTGTATACATACAAAGTGAGGCAAGGGTGAATATAGTCATGTGATTGGTCAACAGTGGATACTCTTATGAATAAATGACTCTCCAAGTATAAATATGTTTTTCTCACTAGAACACATTCCACCATGTATCCACCACTACCAGAGTGTCTACACTCCAAAATACAATTTTTAAAGTTAAGAACAAGTTCCTTATAAATTTTTCCGCCAATATGTACTAGTCCCAGGGGGGGAGATCCCCCTTTGATTAAAATTCCAGTAATCCTGTTCCAGTGTGTCAACCACTATGTGGAGGTCCCAGTGTGTCCACCACTATTTGGAGGTTCCAGTGTGTCCACCACTATTTGGAGGTCCCAGTGTGTCCACCACTATTTGGAGGGTGGAATTGATGTGTACAGAGTTTTGCAAGTTGCTTATCACATTGCAAAATGCTAATACACAACTAAATCAACAATGTAGTAAAGCTGAATAGAAACATGTAAATTTACCATCATGTGACTGTCATGCATCAGCCAGATTTGAAAAAATAGCCAGGTACTGTGTACAAGTCTGTGTAGCTAACTATGTCCTACTACCAGCATTCTAATTACTTCTTTGGTAATGGCCAGATGACTCCCTATTACTACCCTTGGTCACAGCCTCCTTATCAACAAGAATGGGCAGGTGTAAGTCAGTAAGACCGTGATAACACCCTTATTCTCATTAGTCCATCGAAGAGTACAGTTGAAGATTCTGATCATGACTCAAGTGTAACTGAGCCTAATTTCAGTTAGTGTGAAAATAATTTGTCCCAATGAAAATAGGATTGAACACAAGACATTCATGTTGCGTGACCTTGATATGGGGGAAGTGAGCTCAATATTAGCTTTTAGAAAAGAGATACTTACCCAATTTGGTGATGGACTTATTGACGCAATTTGGATTTCGGATTCTACAAAGGAACTAAGCGAATATGGGATCACGATTTTGATGAACTGATCCAATCACTTCAAACAAAATCTAGTACTATAACTGTATGGTGTGAAGGGTACAGCAAGAAACGAAAGAAGGACTCCTCAGGCTCTGAAGATGAATCTAACGGAACAAAAAACCAAAAAAAGGAAAGGATCTAGTGATGACAGAATGTCAAGAGTTGATGATATAACAGACAACTTGAGATGGGCATATGTAAAGTAACCTACAGTATTGTGTATGGGCTGAAATAATTGTTGGAGGCAGGCATTCATCTATGGAAAATCCTCCAAGAGGGTCATATTTCAAGAAATCCAAAATTCTACCATCACGCGATCTTTCACCAGTAAATTTAGAGAGAGAAAACCCTACTGTAATTACCCAGTTAAAGCTGCTGAATTGAAGACAATTTATATATCTCAAATTAAAGAACTCTATTCGTTGCTCAAGGTTGGGGCTATAACAGATGGTGACTTTCAAAAACAAAAGAGTAGTATTTTAGAACTGATGGATAAATTGTAAGGCTATATTGCTTTTGATATTACCATACATTCTAATCTTAGCACCCACTAAGATTATGGAGCAAGCAATTGCTTAAATGGAAAGAATAAATTAGGGATCTTAATTTATTATGCACTATTCTATTTAAGAACTGCTTTCTCGTGGTGGGTTTTACCCAAAACTGGCAAGATCTAGACTAGCTGTAATTTGAAATGATCCTGCAACTTCAGTATGGTCATAATGCTACGCCTAAAACTTTCTCAGAATATCAGTCTCTAAAAATATATTATATGAAACATTACATATAACCTGCATGTTTAATATAATTTACACAATCTAGTGGAGTAATTGAAGCAAATGCTTCAGCGAATATGATTCTAGGTGTGTTTGTGGATTGATAACTTAGTTCATTATCTCTAAGATATGACTTCACTTGACTAAAAGCTTCCTCAATGGGGTTCAAGTCAGGGGAGTAAGGTGGTAAAAATCGTACTAAAGCACCAGTGGCTGAAATCAATTGAGTTACTGCTTCTACATGGTGGATAGATGCATTATCAAGTATGACTACAGAACAGGGATTATCGCCACCATCGAATGGAAGTAGTATAGGAAGTAAGCACCGTTGTACAAAATTCATGAAAACATCCGAGTTCACATTTCCCTATGGCCGACAACCTCTTACCATATACAGTAAATTTGTGGGAAACAGGTGTCATGCTTTGTACTCTTCAACGGACTAATGAGAATAGGGCTGTTATCACGGTCTTACTGACTTACACCTGCCCATTCTTGTTGATAAGGAGGCTGTGACCAAGGGTAGTAATGGGGAGTCATCTGGCCATTACCAAAGAAGTAATTAGAATGCTGGTAGTAGGACATAGTTAGCTACACAGACTTGTACACAGTACCTGGCTATTTTTTCAAATCTGGCTGATGCATGACAGTCACATGATGGTAAATTTACATGTAAATGCCCTTTCTATTCAGCTTACTACATTGTTGATTTAGTTATCACAACTTTTGTATTAGCATTTTGCAATGTGACAAGCAACTTGTATGTGTTGTCTACTCATAATTATGTTCATTTGGAGGAAATGTATTGAAGTTTTGAAAACTACATAAATGTGGTCTGTGGCATGTAGTGTTGTTGGTCAAATGTAAACAGTCTCTATGGCATGACATCTTGTAACTATACATTCCTATTTAACATTAAGCATGCGTGCCATTGTGGATATCCCAGGGTTGCAATTGTAATGTGTATAAGGAAGAATCTTAGGCTTTTGGGGAAGAGTTAGTACGTAGATGTCCCATTCAGCCAAGGAAATAAGTAATCAGGAAGTTACGCAATAGTAGTGTAGTGATCAAAATAATATTCTGACACGACATTCTAATCAAGTATATCAGGTACATGCATAACACCAGTAAAGGCATGTAGTCTTAGTGTTCACAATGCATAGTCATCCTGAAGAAAATCTAACCAAAGTGGACTACATTAATATGCTCAAATTTCAGCTCTACAATGCTATACATTCCTATTTGACATGAACTTTCACATTCTCCCAGTCTAACATAATGTACTGTTGCCTCTGTATTACTTTTTTTTCCTGATGCAGTGCATTGATTTTCAGTAAATCTAACCAAAAGTTGTTTTTAGTGTTGATACAATATTGTAACAGTTCCCATTGACTGGTTCGTTATTTCCACTAATTTTATTAAAGTACTACTTACCTGATGACTATCCATTAACTTTCACACGTGAAATATACCACAATACAATTTAGTAAGCAACCACAAAATTAAGTGAGCGATTGTTCCAGGAAATTCATTATACTATTCCGTGTTCACTGGCATTTCACATGCATATGGAGTATCTATATTATCTATGGCCTATGCAAAAGGCTGTAGAAAGCAATCTAGCTCAATTACAATTGGAGCATGTGCATTATGCACACACACGTATGGCACCATACGTATGCCTGGGGCATTTTGTATTGTAGACATATATATATTACAATTTCAATGAGTCATGACCTGAGAGTCAGCTCACTCACTCTACTCACTCGCTTAATTAAGTAAGATATCTGTAATTTAGGTCCTTATTTATAGGAATTATGTAATCTGTACGGCATATCTGATTATTGTATATGACCACATGAATTCTTTTGCCAACGGATACAGTTGTTAGTACAACTGATAGTAATTTTGTTTGAGTGATTTTAGTCCACTGAGGTCCCATGTAGTTTTAAATAGCAGTGGAATTAATGTGTATTACACAGAAGATACTTTTTGTGCTCTGTGTTGTTTCCTGCCCATATATTAGCTAGCATATATTCATTTGTTAGACAATAACATGAATAATTCCCTTTGATATAATGAGGTAACTATATCATGTAGTAACCACTTGTTCGGCATACAAGTGATCAGGTATCTACTTAGATACCAACTTAGAGACCTGTGGTTGTCATAAGACTATACACAGTTTATACTAATGTCTAAGTCATTAGATCACTCCAGTGAGTGACTAGCTACTTGGTTTACAATAGACACCTCTGGCTCTGTCTCAGTATCTATTGTAAACCTTGTAGTCACTCACTGTCATGATCTAACATAAAAATGTTGATGACTGTCATAAATACTATAGATTGTCAGTGGTATGTTGTGTGGTTGGTCAGTTAGTTCTGACTTGATTATTTTTGTGACTTCCCTAGTCTCCATCATGTCACATTGTATTGCTATTGGTCAAGAATATCTAGGCAAGTGTGCTTTAATTTTCATTTCATAGTTTCTTTGTTTTCATATGATTTCCTCATTTGGATGACTATTTCACCTTTTTGTTTTCAATGAAGATACCTGATGGAGGTTTTAATATAGTTATCAGTGTATTATCATTATTATTGCAAACAGTTGAGTTATGTAATCATTAAGTTTTGTTCACGTGATCTAGCCGTTCCTGACCCAGCTATCGAAGGATTGTACTAGATTCAATGATCAACTTCTTTTTTAGTACAGTCAAGGTCAAATAGGAATTGTGATATTTTTGTACATCCAAATAGCAATTATTAAAGGGGGTGGTAAGATTATTCCTATTCTGTTTCATTAAAGTGGCATTTTTTGTTGAAGCAATAAGCTTCTCTATAGTCATAGCTATGAGATACTGTATATGGAAATGATACATACCTACATCAAGGTCAGAGCATGCATACTACAACAGGGGTCAAAGGTCTGATATCTAATGGTGATAGCAATCTTCAAATTATAGGAATTCAGTTTTTCTTTTTATTTCTTTTCTTTTTGTGTATTTGTGTAAGAATATTATTAAAGGGGTCATACCTATCACACCATTGATTCTTTTGCTAACAGATACAGTTCTGATTTTGTTCGGAGGGTTTTTTGTGGTTTTTCTATTTTATGCTTGCCGTCCTTGTTGAGTGTACATATGGCTAGAGGGTATGAACAAGGATAGGTATTGTTGTGCATCAGTGTGGGAGGGGCTAACAGCTAAAAGGTTATGGAGCGCATTATTTCATTATTAATAATATAGAAATGTGCAACACAAATCTTTTTATGTCAAAGCAATTCCCACTATATACAGTACCTGTCATTCATCTCTTGATGTTAACACTAAGTGCATGCATACACCTCATAATTGTCTTTAGAGCATAAACTATAGTTGACTGAAGTAATACATGCTCATACTATTTCCATTTGTTCCTGTTACTTGTTGAATGGACTTATTTTTGTTGCTCAGCTCATGTTTTATTTTCTATGTTCTCTCCCACAGACCCCTCCCTCACCCTCACTAATCTCACTCAGCTGCTGGAGGATGTGAGGGATTTGATTGATGTGTCTGCTTATCTACACATCCCCTTCTCAGTGTATTGTAGTATTACAACACAACAGTCCAGTGAGTCTGAACGTAGGAAGGCTTGTTGGGAGTGGTACCTGAACAACCACCCTTGCCCTTCATGGCGTCACATTGCTAATGCTCTGTATATAAGTAAGGAGCATGGAGTGCTAGAAGTGTTGAAGAGTCGCTACCTTAAAGGTGAGTCTGGTTCTCTGTGATGATTACTGGAATGGTTGATTTGCATGTGTCCTGTCCCCAACTATGTAAAAACATCATCCTATATGCCACTGTTATTAATTAAATTTCTTCTCTCATAATCGATTGTTGTTGTTATTGTTGTTGTTGTGATTGTTATTTTTGTTAGTTTTAATTCATTGGGTAGATGATATGAATATCGTGTATTAGTCATCTGCTATGGAGTACTGGCATGAAGTTACATATAAAAATACAATACTCTTTTTGCAGAAATATTATTAATTCAGTGTATTTTCTGCTGGTACTTAAGCCACTCTGTTTTTAGGAAAGAAGAATGAAGGAACCATTTGTAGTAGAAAATTGTAGTTCTTATGAAGAGATGCAGTCTTGCTGATATAGCTACTTACATTCAAGAATGAGCCTTCAACAAGAAAACAGTGTTCTAGCATAGCTGTACTACTCCACTGACAGTTGATAGAATTCTTTCTCTGCGTACCTATCACATGGTTTTATAGGCAGAGCTGTAACAAAATAAGACAAGTACAGCTTGGACATGAAGCAGGTTGCCGAAATTAGTCAGCTGATTCAACCTGTGCCTAATTGCTTCAGCCAGTTAGCAGATTGAGGTTATAGTGGTTTGACTACTTCAGCTTCAAGGTTGGATGAGCAGTGCTTCTACATAGCAGAGGATCATCATGGGCTCTAACTGAGCTACATTAAACATCTTTACATACTAAGTGCTATATATATTGTGAGACGATCGGTCATTTCCGAGGGCCATATTTGTTGTATGTTGTGTAGATTAACACATCTACATGAGGTCTTTCCATATGTACCATGACAGTAGCAATAAATTTGAAGGCTCTCAATATACTGCTCTGAAAGCCTTGCAGAAAACAGCTATTGGGCCTCTTCTTATCAAACTATGCAGATTAACTCATTAACAGCATTACATAACCACATACCTCAATATCTACAAATACATTACAAGCATGCATGATACTTTTACAAGCTATTTGAAATGAGATTACAAGAAGATACAAGATGTCAGTCAAGGTGAGTCTGGTTCTCTGTGATGATTACTGGAATTGTTGATTTACATGTGAGTCTTCTCTCCTGTCCTCAAAGAAGTAAAAGCATCTTCCTATATGCCACTGTTATTAAAGAAAGTTTAAATCGGTTCTCTCATAATCGATTGTTGTTAGTTGTTATTATTATTATTGTGATTGTAGTTGTTATAAATATTTGTTTTGATTCATGGGGTAGGTTGTATGAATGTCATATATTAGACATCTGCTATGGCTAAAGTACTGGCAAGAAGTTGCGTATAAAAATACAATACTCTTCTGCCATCCATATGAATCCTCTGCCCACTCTGTTTTTAGGAAAGAAGAATAAAGGAACCATTTGTAGTAATAGTCCTCATGAAAAGATGGAGTCTTGTTTAGCCTCGTCCCCCCAGGCCCTCCTTTTGTTATGATTGTGGAAGGCCTGGTACGCGAAGTCACTGGTATACAACTGGGGCTTGAACCATCTATATAATTAGGCGTGGGCAGTGTATGAGAGCATAATGACCTGCCCACGTATTTGGCTAAAGGATTGACCTAAAGGCACCAGAAGAACTTTTGCTTTTTTGCTACAACAAAAATCAATAACCAATTTGCTATGGCCATAAATCAAGGATTTGCTAAAACTCATGAAGAATTCTGAGGCCAATCTATTTATAATCCAGCTAAGCCTAAAATCTTGATAGCTTTACTATCTAATGATAGGCAGCTCTGATACTATCTGCTGCTAGGCTAGCAACACCCGAATTCAGTGGCAGCTCAGTGGCTTAACACCTCTTCTCTTTGTTAGGCCTGGTTGGCCATGTGCTCGTGCATGGTTGTATCACCAATTCGTCATGGTGATGTATGCATTATGAATGCGTTTCCTTGGACTCACCCACACTATGAATTTCTATGGTTTTGCGATATTTTCGAGTACCAGGCCCTCCACAATCATAATTAAAAAGGAGGGCCTGGGGAAGGCTAGTCATGATAAATTTTTGATTTTGATTTATTTTCATGGTCATTAAATTAATCACATAAAATTTAATTACCTTGTACAATACGGAGTAAAAGCCAAAGAAAATAAAAATTGAAAACATGAATTATTATTTAACTGAAAATTTCCCAATTTATGGTAGCTACTTACATTCAAGAATGAGCCTTCAACAAGAGAACAGTGTTCTAGCATAGCTGTACTACTCCATTGGCAGTCATATAAATTTAAAGATCGATAGAATTCTTTCTCTGCATACCTAACTCATGGTTTTATATCCACATCAGTTGAAATAAGACAAGTACAGCTTGGATATGAAGCTGGTTTCCAAACTTTGTTAGCTGATTCCACAGTCTTCTGTGCCTAATTGCTGCAGCCAGTTAACAGACATTGAGGTTATAGTGGTTTGACTACTTCAGCTTCAAGGTTGGATGAGCAGTGCTTGTAGGATGCTATAACTGATGGCCGTGTGTGGTTCAAAAAGTTCAGCAACAAGAGAGTGAACTTCATAGGATAAGATAAAATATAAAGGGAGTGAAGAAGGAATAGTTAGCTCGTAGTTTGGTAATATTGTTGGTTACTTGACTGAAGTTCACTCTCTTAATTAACAGCATTACATATCCACATACCTCAACTACAAGCACATTACAAGGATATGCATGACACTTTTGTAAATTTACAAGCTATTTTACAAGGACCCCAAGATGTCAGTTTGTGGATCAATGGCATCAACCAGGCCCAAATTTTTGTGAGGTAAAATTAGTAAAAAAAGTTTTATGCACAAATTTTCATGAATTCCATGCCCCACAAAATTTTGCACTATACGATAATGGAACTTCAGCACAATAATTATATTTTATTAGCACTTTGTTGGCTACAGCAGAATTTGCTATAAGAATCAAAGTAGCTTGAACAGAGTCACTTAATATGGAAGCCGAGAAGGGCACTTTTTCCGCGTAAACCGAATAACTTTTTATATGTTCCACCTGATCGGCTGGATAGTGTGACTACTACCTTTAGGCGAAGTTACCTTCACATATCACATAAATAATTATGATTTGCATTAATTATACCCACCAGACTTCCAGCAAGTTTTCTTCTCAAGTGAATAACCTCTGCCTTCAAGCAACACTGACCTCATTTCAGTTTTGCTTGATCGACCACATACCCATTATTTAACTGGGTATAAGTTACGTATGAGCTCACTTTACTTACCCGAGTAGCCAATCACTTAATGAGTGATGAATGAGTGATGTAGGCTGGAGTACAAAGTACGGAAACAAGGTGTACTGCATTTGCTCTGCTAACTGTCACAGAATTGACAAACCCTACATCGCTGCATGGACTGCATTTGTCACTGTGCTCTGCTAACTGTCATGAAATTGACATAAACCCTACATCGCTGCTGCCATATTATCCTTTTTGGCAGTGACGTAGGGTTTATGTCAACTCTATGTCCAATTGGGCAGTCTGTACCATCCCTAGCTACTTATCGTACTCTCTCATACTTTACTTAAATTTTTTTTCAGTATTTTCAAAAATTCCTGTCAAATTAAAAAATACTAATGAGTCGATATGGTGGGAAAGCACTACATTCATAATAGCATATCTCACCCGAACTATGATAACATGCATGTGTGACAGTTGAGGGTAGAAATCAAGCTTCATTCACGCTTTCTACTTTCGAAAAAAAGTTTGAAAGGCAGAAAATTGACAAAAGTAAACTTTGACTAAAATGTTGGGGTTGTCCCCAGAAAATAAAAGTAGAGCAGTAAATTGTGTCACTGCGCATGCATGTAATCGATCGCGCACAAGATCGTCGGTCAGTATAGTGCAGTAGCCTCGTCCCCAGGCTCTAATTTTACAGCTATAGGATAGCTCTCATGTACCAGTTCTTTCTCAGTGTGCGGATGGTGTGTTTGTTTAGCTGGGATAACCCCACCTAGTAATGAAGAAGGTTCAGCAGCAAGCAATTCTCTCCATTGGTCTGTTCGTTGGTGAATAGTGCAGAGCTGATGCTATGATCATCTCCTCTGAGGTTGGTTTACGGATGCACCACTATGAATAGATTTGGAGAACAGAGCAATGCTCATACACATAGTTACATGCTGTGACATCACATACCATCATAAAGTGTAATAGGCTGGAATTTCGCGTGAAACGAGACTATACAGTGCAGGTGCAGTGTAAATGGGCTGAGTTTCGATACAGCTAGAGTCAAGTAAGGTATTGAAGAGGTAGTGAAAATAGCTTAGTTCATTATTCCAAGTCCATAAGCTTAAAAGCCTACCTTATAGCTGTTGTGCTGGATTCTCTCCGTTCACTAGCTAGCTGAACCAAGACCCTCGTGAGACTATAGCTAGCTTTAGAGCTTGATTTGAAGTCTCACTCTAAAATCATCCACTTTCTGTTTTGCAACTGAATTGCTCCATAGGAAGCAGGCATCCTTGTTGTTGTTTTTTTGTCGAGGAAGGGGGTGATGGGGTCACTGGTGGACTACAAGCCTGTGACTACACAGTTTCAGCATAGACCATTTTATAGAACTTATCCAGACTGAGCCTGGTACATTCTGTGATGCATAAGGAGCCCCTCCCCCATTTATGTCCACCCCCTAGCCATTATCATATGATTTTGAACTTACAATATACTGTCACTTAGTGCAGTCTAGAACTGAAATGGAGAAAGTTGAATATTGTGTCTCCACTGTAGCTCTGGACTTCTCACTTGGAGGTCCTTGTCTCAGTTCTTACTGCAGTCACACTTGCTTGCTTGTCTCAAATGACAATCAGTTTACTCTTGAGCTAGTTAACAGCATCACCTAACCACATACCTCAATATCTACAAGCACATTACAAGCAACAACCCAAGAACCAAATTTAAAGTTAGTGCTTTCTAGCTCTATAGGAAGCATGCATGAAGAAATCCTTTAGTTAAAAACATGTTTACTATATCATCATTTTATGAAACGTTTCCCTGATTCCTCGTTGATCCTTAAATAACTTCAAACCTGAAATACAGTCACTTGATTAGAATAGTATAGAACTGAAATGGAGAAAATCCATGAATATCATGTCTCCAATAATTTGGCAGTAGTTCCTCTTGCTCTGGACTTCCCACTTGGTTGTTACTTCTTGCAGTCTTACTTGTCAAATAACAATCAGTTTACTCTTGAGCTAGTTAACAGCATTACATAACCACATACCTCAATATCCACAAGCACATTACAAGCATATGCATGCAAATTTACAAGCCATTTGTAATGGGATTACAGGAAGGTTAGGGGAAGATTCAAAGAGTTATGTTCGTGGAGTTGATATCAAGGCAAGGCCATCATCCAAACCCAACAAAAGCCAAGAACTACTTCTAGTTCAGATCATTGATGAAACTTCAGTTATGTCAGCTCCAGGACTTACAATAAATAGAAAACAAAGAAGAAACATAAAGATTTAGATATTCAACTGGACACATTGAAGGCTTACCATCTATAATGAGCTTTCTATCACCTCATAGAAAAGAATCACCTGTTCCTTAGATTGATGAATTTGAGCATTTAGTTTTCATAAGGTTTATATGATGAAGCACTAGCTATATGATATTGAATTAACAAGGTCTCAAATTGCATCTTGGAACCAATTAGCTCTTTATGGAATCAGTGTAAATACCATAATCGTATAAATTTTCAGAGGTTTAAAATTTCATGATTTCCGGAGCTGTTCCTATAATAAAAAATTTCTGCAGATCTTGGAAAATAATGCATGCGCATAATATTTATATCATTGCCTGCTGCTGGGGCCGAGTGACATGCATGATGGCGTGATTTGTGGCTACTACTGAGAAACCTAGATAGTCCCCCAAAAAGAAGAAAAGCTGGGCTGGCGATGTCAGACTAAAATCTGGACTGCTACGGAAAGCGAGACACTTCATTGTAGAAGAGAGACAGGTAATGGCCATGATCCCGCATCACGCACGCATGCACATCATTATCATTATGATGTCATAGTTCTAATTATTTTCAAGGATTCTGATCGACTACGAAAAAAACAAAAATAAAATCCCATCGAAAATTTATACGATTACGGTATATTTTTTCACTACTACTATTTTTCAGGAATGTGATAAGTATAAATATTTGTATGTTATTAGTTGCACTATTGGCATTATCAGGTTCTCCACCATTGGCTGACTAAAGTGGTACTAGGTAGCTAGCTATCCTGTCAATTGCTAGCAAATTCTTGATTGCTGATCGATTCTTGACCTTACGTAATTTGGAGCTGGCTACCACTAACATGATCAGTACTCACTTGGCAGCTAGTGAGCATAAAGAAAGAAGAAATTGTTTTGTTTATCATTCCACTATCATATCTGGAATATAGTAGAATGTCCTTACATGTGCATGCAAAAAACTAATACGTAATGTCCAAGAAAAAACTGCAGGACAGTATGCAATGATGTTCTATGTCTGTTGTGTGTGTAACACATACCAAGTAGAAAAAAATTAAATTTGAGTGGGTGTATTAAATATTAGTAATATAATTTATACATGCACAGTGACATTCGTCTGTTTTTTGTTTCATTGACTACCCGTAGGTTCCGCTGAGTCACGTCGACTGTATAACGAAGCAATGAAGCAGGGACACGTAAAGTCCCAGATCAACAAAGCCCTCCTTTATGGGGCTCCAGGAACCGGAAAATCAAGTTCGATGGACCTTTTTGTCGGTAACCCTCCAAGACAAGCCAGAATAAGCACTCCTTTAGCTGCTCGTCCAATTACAATGATTCAAATGGGAATCACATCAAAGGAGTGGAAAAAGCTTCATCCAAAAGAACGGAAAGAAATTCTAGCAAGGGCCATATATGCTCAGCTTCATGCCAACGACACAAATTCAGGTGAAGATTGTGAGTCATCAGCTAATTCTGGTGAGAGTTCTGATTCTGATGAAATATTAACGACTCCTGAGCATAAAGAAGCTCGTAGTAAAGAGGATAAGTCGACACGTGACGTACATCCACGAGTACACCCAGCAACTCCTTCCAGTCCAACATCTGCTAGCAAATCAAAGAAAGGTTCTCATTCGAAGGAAAAGATTTCACTGCCATCCCTTGGCACACATGATGAACTAACAAAATTATTGGATGAAATTTCCAAATCAGATGATCTTGAAGCTTTACCTGTCTTCCGGAAAGTTAAACTAATCGATTCTGGTGGACAACCGCAATTTCATGAGGTGTTACCTGTATTTCTTCGTCGCATGTCCCTCTACATATTCGTCTTCAAGTTGTCAGAAGAACTCGCCACCAAGCCCATGGTAGAGTATTTTGGGGAGGATGGGAAACGTGTGGGGACACCTTACCAATCAGCTCAGTCCAACGAGCAGCTATTGAAGCACTGCCTTCGCACTTTGCACACCCACAGATCATCTCCCGATACTAAAGGTGAGTGCTCCAAAATCATGATCGTAGGGACCCACAGGGACGAAGAACACCTGTGCACGACCGAGACAAGAGAGGAGAAGAACAAGAAGTTAGAAGAGCTGTTACTGCCGATGTTCCAAGAGGAAGTCGTCTATTACAACCTGGCAGAAAATGAGGTGATCTTTCCAGTCAATGCCAAAAATCCTGAAGAGCTTGATAAGAGTACAGCTAGAGATATCCAAAGTGTAGTCCTAACAGAGTGTATGCCTGATCCCATTGATGTGCCCCTTCAGTATTTCTCTTTGGAAATTATCCTTGAAGAAGTCAGCCTTTCTTTAGACAGAGGGGTATTGAGCAAAGAAGAATGCCTTAGAGCAGCAGATAAGCTTTTCTTTAATGAGCATACACTGGATGCAGCTCTCCAGTTCCTAGATGAAATTTCGTCAGTCTTTTATTTCCCCGAGGTTCTGGATGGTGTTGTATTCACTAACCCTCAAGTCCTCTTGGATAAGGTAACTGAGTTGGTGGAGATGATGTATTGCTTGAGAAAAAAAATTGGTGGTAAAGCACTTCGTGCACGCTCTGGAGGCTGGAAGAAGTTTAAAGATCATGGCATTGTTAGCTTAAAGCTTCTACAAGAAAAAGAGTTTAATAAGCATTATGTGCCTGATATCTTTACTCCTGTTGATCTGGTCAAGCTCTTTAGAAAGTTGCTCATCATAGCTGACTTTAGTGCTTCAGAGTACATCATGCCTGCCCTCCTTCCTGTTCTTGAAACTGAAAAGGTTCATGAATATCGTTTGTCTAACGATTCACTTGTAGCTCCTTTTGCTCTGGACTTTCCACTCGGAGGTCCTCGTCTTGGTACTTACTGCAGTCTTACTTGCTTTCTTGTCTCTAATGACAATCAGTTTCCTTGTCCTTGGAAAATAGTGTTGCTTCCTCGTTCCAGCACTCCGGCTTGCCTGAATCGAAACTGCACCCAATTCATGGTGCCAGGTTTCCCTGGCTCTGTCACTCTGATTGACACATTTACACATTTTGAAATACATACACACACTGCTGAAGAAGTGTGTAGCAAGATGTGTTCCTTTGTCTCTCAAGCCATTTTTGCGGGCCTGAAGAAAGCAACTGTTGTTCTTGGCTACAACAACTCCATCCCTTCAAAAGCACTTCTTTGTCCGTGTGATGTTAGTGACCCTCATATCGCCACTTTTAGAGACAGAGTCTGGACCTGCAGTCGAGACTGCAATGTGTTTGGAGTGCTTACTTCTAGACAATCACTATGGTGTGATCAAGCAGATCATTCTCCTATGAAAAGTAAGTTAACACTCTGGCTAATGTTATATCCTTGACTTATTGATCTTGTTTTATTATAACTTATTTAGCTAGTGCCTTAATTCCTTCACTGCTTTGAATTTTGATAATTTTATCTTTATCATGGAATTTGTGATCATTTCATTTGCAGGAGCTTCTGCCTCTTCAACTCCTACTATGATGGAAATCATTCGCTTCCCTCTAAAAGATTCCAAAGTGAACTTGGCTCAAGAAATCGGAATAAAGTATTTCGAATTTGGAACTTTCTTGCTTGAAGATGCCACTGGTGCTTGTATCAGTGCCTTGAAAAAAGAGTTGAGAGATAATGCAGAAGATATCAATCGCGAAATCTTCCAAAAATGGCTGAGTGGGGGAGGAAAAAAGCCTGTTTCATGGGAGACTCTAATTACTGTACTTGAAGACATTGGATTGAGTGAACTAGCAAAATCAATAGCAGAAGTCAAACAATAAGCACATTATTATATCTATCTTTATTCTCTGTGTATGTATACATTTCACTTCTGTACTCATACTATAGCACTGTTCAATTAAAATAAATTTTCACATTAAGTATATATATCAACAATAATGGACACCAATAGGAATAATAATTAATAGTCTTCTAATTCCAGGTCTTTCTCTCCTCTGACTATGATAGACATCCTGTATCTCCTCCTAACTTTACAAAACTCTAACAGAAGTGAACTTGGCTCAAGATTTATTATAGCTATACTCCGAATATGGAACATTTCTTCATTTCTAACACTTCAGATGAACGTTGGATGGGCTGATCCAAAAGATGTACATCTGGTACAACTTTGTAAAAAGGATATTATGTCAGATTCTTTCTCAGATTTCTAGCATAATGTGCCAAAGTCTCAGAGTCAAAGCCATTTCTCATAGATGCTTCAAAATAATCTCCCCCTCAATGCTCACAATGATTGGATATGGTTTCTTGCACTTCCCCAACAGTCTCTGCCTATCATCCAATTCTTTTAGCTCTTCCTTGATGTATACTCACAGGCTTGTGGTGTGAAACTCTGCTTTCAAGTCATGACACTCCTTTACAAGTGTATATCATCCATTATATATGAGATCCTATGTTCTCCCTCTCGTCCAATAGACAATTTAGAAATCCCAACTTCCTCTCCACTAATATGCTGTGTTTGTGAGCCATCTAAGACCATTCGCACCACGTTCTTCTCACGCATAGCTAATTTATTCCAATTTTTATATCCATAAGAAGCATACAAGTTTCAATCACTGATCTCACAGAAAAAGAGGACTCATATCACTCTGAAAAGCCCCAATAACTCAGTACTTTCTTTACATCCTCTTAGATGGAGTTAGTGGCCAAAGGATTATGTCTCCCTCCACCAATACCCCAAACATTTCCCTTCTTTTATAACGCATTAACTTGGTAACTGTCTCTAGTTAGCACTCTAAAATAGACAATTATTCATTCTTTTGCGCATGAGCATTGCGTTTGATTTTAGGGGGTGGGGCAGGCTGGTTGCATGGTGGGCATTATTTGCATCAGTGGTTAGCACATGCATTTGAATATTCAAACCGAGAGAAGTCGATGACTTCTGTTTTATAGATCGGGGTGGAGACAGCTCTTGCTTGTTGAGTCTCTGCAGTCAGCGCCATTGAACGAAGTTTCATGAGGGAAGTGTTCTGCATTAATAACTGGTAAGTACCTGCAGCCTTTGGACATTTGAGGGGTAATGAAATTCTTGAATCTGTGATAGCTTCAAAGTTCTAAAGATCATCCATTCATCTATTCATCTTTATCAAAACACATGTTTTCTTGGAGTCAGGTATGATGTGCATTTACATTGTATTAGGATATATACCTATATGATGTCATGTGACAGCTGGTTACATATGACATAAACCCCTTGCTTGCCAATGTCTACTTATACGGTACTGTTGCCTTACTGAATATGATGTGACCTTTATCAAGTTGTTTAAATTATGTGCTGGGTTCATGATAATTAGGGATTTATGGAAGCATTGAAGGCTGGCTTGGATAAAGCATCAAAGTCTTTAAATATACAAATATGCCAGAAATCCTTTTGTGTATAATATTAGCAATGTGTGGATTTACAGTGTACACCCTTCCTCTCCCCCTCCACTTCACTTGTTTACACTTCCACACCTTTGTTTCAACTGCTGCATGCTTTTCATTTTGTTTTACAGAGTGGAGTTGTACTTCCAACACAGCTGGTCACTAGATCGTTTACTTTCGGAAAGAAGTTTCTGACCATTTGGTAGGTTTGGGATATAGTGAGCCCCCTCCCCCTTCACCCCCAATACAATAAACTAACATGTTACATTTCCATGCAATCACTGGTAGTAGTAAAGCACTGATGTTTATATATACAGATAGAGCAAACACACCCCCCACCCCCTCCATACTTCTTTTTGTTCTAACTAATCACTGTATGTTGTGTATGCAATTACAGAATGAGATGATGAAGTCCTCAAGGAAGAGGAGCAGTCATACTCGTCCCTCTAAGAGACCAAACCCTTACAGGTAATCATCAATCCTTCTCATATTTGTCTGTTGGATCCTAGCAGCCCTTACTTGCTTTCACATGTGATTTTCTTTGATGTGGTTTTAAAACATTGATATTATATCTCAACCACCCCCACCCTCTGCTCAAGCCTCTTTGTGATTGTATGTACTAGCATGTGTGTGGATTCATGTCCTCTATGCCTCCCCTTTATAAGCTGCCGGTGCTTTATGTGGAATTGGCTCAGAAGGTATAAATACTCCTAATGCTTAACAATAAGGTGTTGATATGCCACCTATGTGCAGTACGTCATAGGTATGTATAATCAGTACATTGCCCTTCCCTTCCTCTATATATTGTCCCATCACACTTTGTCCCTAGTATGGATAGTGCCGAGAGAGAGTTCGTAGACCTGAACACCTCATGGCCCACCACTGTCAATCTATGGTATGTTTTGAGATTGACTAATCTGTTTTTGACTTTCTGGTGTTGAGACCCTTTACCCATTTTGATATTGTTGAACCTTCTCTTTCTTAAATTCATGTAGTCGTTTGTGACATTATGTAATGAACTTTGGTAGTATAATTGCAAACCACCAAATTATCCATCCACATGGAAATCTGTGCATCATAACTATGACTTTAGCTTCTCCATGTTGGAAAAACTTGCACCTCTGTACTGTTAATTCCTCTCTCCCTTGATAGGGTTCTTGTACCATCTGAATGTCTGGGATCCTACCCACATGCAAATTCAACTCCCTTCACCCTTAGATACGAGTTGCATGCATGAAGGAAGGACTTGGTATTGTCGGTACATCTTCTAATTGCCCCTCCCCTATATATTGTCCCATCTCTGTTTATCAGTTGTGGGGTGAATATGAGTTTCTTGCATGAAGGAAGGTTTCTCTCTGATTGGTATAATTGATACATCTTCTAATTCCCCCTTCTTCCCCTATACATGTCCCTAGCATGGAAGTGCTGATGGAGTTAGTAGATATGAACACCTCATGTCCCACCACTGTCATTTTATTCTGTACTTATGACTTTCTAATGTAGAGACCCTTTCCCCAGCTAATGTGTATGGAGTGGCAGTACAGGAACTTGACTTTGAGTGTTGAGGTGTCTCTCCAGAGAGGTTGTAGCACTTTCAGTTGATATGATTGTTCCTTTCTGTTTCATAATGGCTCCCTTTCTATTATCAAGCCAGTATGTTTTTTAGGCTGAGAAGGATTTTATTTTGGAGGGTGTGCTCTAATATGAATCCATGCATAGTCTGAGCATGTTTCAACTAACCTTAATTAAACCCAGAAAGTGCTGAAGTCGCGGGAATGTAGAACCTTGAGTATTAGATGCTCTGTGTCCCCCCCCCCCCAGATCAGGTTTTACTCTGGGGCTATCACATGTTTAACACACACACACACTCTATAGGGTTTCATACGAATCTTCCAATAAGGGGGGAACCACTTGAAGCCCCTCTCCCTTCAAAATAATTAGCCATTAAGAGACCACCTCTATTTAAAGACTACATTTTCCACTGTATAGCTACATGAATTCTTATCACCACATCATCTCAAGAGAGAATGCAAGTATCAGACATCATGCAATAAGCTTCAGTCCCAAGTTGTACATATCAATGGGGCATACAGACAATACACTTATTAACCCCTTGCTTGATGAAGTACGTATGGTGGGCATTATTATGTGACAGTATCAGGTAGAAATCCTTAAATCATGCTTTTAATAATGAAACTGTCACAAGCTTTGTCATTTAAGGTATTATTTGTGGTGTGAATGACCGTCAATCCCTTACTTGGTCACTTTCCTTCCACTTGTGATTTTCTTTTGATATTTTTTCTTGAGCACTGATATTGTATTTCAACCTCTCTCTCTCTCTCTCTCTCTCTCAGCCTCTTTGTAGTCGTAATGAACTATATATGTACCAACATGTGGAATCATGTCCTCTATGCCTCTTTTCCAACTTCCCCCTTTAGAATACAGAAGGTATCAATATGCCAACTTTATGTCCCAGTCAGAGGTACATATAATCAATACGTCTTCTGATTGCCCCTCCCTCCCCCTATAATGCTGTCCCATCTCATTTTATCCCCTGCGTGCATGGATAGTGCCTATCCAGAGTTTGTAGACCTGAGCACTTCATGGCTGGCTGGCCCACCCCTGTCATCTGGATGACTATATTCTGCATTTGTGACTTTCTAAAGTTTGCCCACTATAGCCCTAACTTGCTAAGGAAATGGAGTGGTGTATCCTCATAATAACACTTTCAGTCAATATGAGTTTCTGTTTCAATATGAATCCCCCTAATCAGCTGATTAAGATCTTTATGTAAGCAGTGGTGTTATCCATGCATGTGTGAAAGTTTCAGTGCCTGACAGATCCTGTCATTCCATAGAAGACTGCAAACTGAATAAAGTATCTGATAAGCAACTCTGAGACGTTGCAGTTTTCAGTAAAATTGTATACTCTTCATATAATATAAACCTCCCTCCATTTAAAGATCAGACGTGTGTGTTAGTGAACTGGAAGTGGTTAGAATCTCTTCCAGAATTTTATGCTCTGCTGGTCACTACATAGTTGCAAAAAAGTTTAAAATGCCACCCCTCCCATGCTGTCCTTTATATTCAACCTCAATACATTAATTTTTTTACTAACTCCTTCATATCCACCAACATCCTGTTGTCACATAATTATGTTAATATCCCATGCAGGAGAAATGCTACTGTGTCACTCCAAAATTGACAGTTGGACTACTAGTAGGACACACACACAACAGGACTCACAGTAACACTACATTATTGTCCACACATGATTATCTAATAGCAGTTTTACTATAATAGAAAAATTGGTCAGACAAAGGCAGAAAATGACTGGACAAATGTCCTGTGACTGATTGTTATTGTGAGCCCTGACTCATTGTTGGCTAATTCTCCTTCCATTTTCATAACTGAATGTTAATTTTTTGTATTGAGCTAAAGAATTGTACTTAGTGCTCTCTGAGAGGAAATTGTGGATGTAGCATCAGTTTAACATTAATTATTAGTTGCTTTTTTCCTGTGTATATATCAAAGGGGGACGAATGTAATGCCCCCTGTGGCCCCCAAATTCACCCCTGATAATATAATTGGTCTATTCAGAACTGGTGTAATTACTTTTCCACAGCTGATTGCTCCATAATGAAGCCTAAATTAGTGTCGTGTGTCCTGTTATGTGTTTCCTCTGGATACCACATATGTACATGCATGCACATCCACTGGCTTGACTAATATCTGTGTGGCAATAACATACCATGTGCATTATAAACTAATTTCTTATGATCCAGGGACTGATTATTTTGGTGGTTGTACTATGTCTAGTATTGGACTTTAGACTGAAGTCCAGGTAAAGGGTCCCTATGGGTATGTCAACCATGTGGTCATTACTTGGGGAATGATAATACTCGAGAGTATTTGCATTGGGAGTATTTAATTCTATTGGTGTGTTATATTCCATACAACATGTGATATATTAATAACTCACATCTTCTAGAGAAGAGTAGTTGGGTCTATACATACTAGTATGAGTCACATGATTGCTTGGTGGGTGTGGTTTGTTTGGTTGACTCCATCTTCTCCTTATACGGTACCCATAGAGACTGCCTCCCCTGATGAAGGGATCCAACTGGAACAGTGCTTACACTCACTATCTTCACCCAAGGATTCTTGATCAACTGATGGTACGTACTTTAGAGTTATTTGGGTACAGAAAGGTTACATTTGTATTCTGTGCCATTACCTCCATATCTGAATATTCCATCTTATGTGGTTAATGGATCGGTGAGGTATTTACCTCAGCCTGTTTTGATTCCAGGGCCTTCCCTCACACCTCCCAATCACTATGGCTTATATGTTAATTGATTATGGCCCTTAGTGGATTGACCCTTTGACCTTTGTCCCATCTCATTTTATCACTGGCATGGATAAGTGACACATGGATAGTGTTGAGAGGTGGTTTATAGACCTGAGCACCTCATTATTATTCTCAATGGTTGACGTGTGTACGTATCATTCTAATGTTGAAACCCTTTACCCACTCTGGTGTCTAGGTTATCATGTTAGCACTTTCAGTCAATAATTATGATCGTTCACTTTCTGTTTCAGTATGGTCCCTTTATAAAGTATTGTAAAACATGAGCTTAGTTTTGATAGAGATTTGAGAAGGGTGTGCTACAATATGGATTCACAATCCAAGCATGTTAGTGTTACCAGGTAAGTTTTCAGACTGAACCATGTGAATTACAAGTGTTTTCCATGTAACTGTTGTCAACTATGAAGTGAAATAGAAGAGGGACTCGTGTGTGGGTGGGTGGGTGTGTGATAAGATCTCCCCTCCTAAAATTGCTTTAGTGGTGTTGTGTAAGAAGTAATTCTACAACCTAATGTGTGTATTAAAATTGAAACTATCAAGGATGTCATTAAAGCTTGTTCTGGACTCTCAGTGACAATTCTCATGTATGGCTGTGCTAATTGAGAAATTACCATGGTACAGGCATTAGACTGCTGCACTTAGTGAGTTTTGAATATCTTGCACTCTCATGTGTACATACCATAATGTACTTAACTGTACATTATTTAGAAGTTTCATGTTAACAACCCCAGACAGAAATGAAATACACAATCTCACTTTGTCCCTAGCATGGATAGTACTGAGAGTTTATAGACCTGAACACCTCATGCATGGCCCACACTGTCTTTCTAGACCATCACTTCAAATGTTTCGTATTCTGATGATGTCATGTGTGCTGGGTGTGCATGATAATGAGATAATGTCGAGCATAACCATTGAAGGCCCTTCCTCTGGCTGTGAACTGTCTCTGATTGCTCCCCTCCCTCCCTCTATATATTGTACCATCTCACTTCGACCTGACACCACCCACTGTCAATCTAGATATGTTTTTGACTTCCTAGTAACACGCTTTACCCATTTTATCTTGTACAATTCATCTCTTAATTGCTTAAATTCATGTAGTCAATCCTTACCAGTTACTCTAAAATGTAATTATTCTTGAACCTTGACAGTTGAAATCCTTAATTGCCAAACCACCAAATTATCCAGCCACATGATTTTACGACTTCCCTGTCATGGAAGTGCTGATGGAGTTAGTAGACACAATCATTCTATTTGCATGACTTTCTAATGTAGAGACCCTTTACCCATCTAATGTGTATAGAGTGGCAGTACAGGAACGTGACTTTAAACGTTGAGGTGTCTCTCCAGAGAGGTTGTAGCATATGATTGTTTGTGTTTACTCTCTGTTTCACAATGGCTCCCATTTAGAGACTGACATGCTGGCATAATAAGCTATGGTGAACTCCATGGTTGATCTTGATTCTTGAATGTATATATCACATGTGCCTAAACTAGCTATAGCCACTTGACCAAAAGTGAGATTGCAAATAGCGTCATCTTTCAATACAGTCAAGAGCATAATTGAAGAATAATAGGTCAGTAAAAAAAGAATAATGACTTTATAATTATACAGCTGGAATTAGAGTTGAATAATAGGGAAGCAAAAAAGCATAATGTGCCAGTCCCTTTTCTGTTTCAATTTGGATCCCTTTCTATTGTCCTGTGAGGTAGCCTCTAGAAGAGGGTGTGCTTAGATTTGTGAGATCACTGAAACACTGATGTTCGTATACATTGCAGATAGAGCTGTTTTTGACAAACACACCCCCCACCCCCTCCACACTTCTTTTTTGTTCTAACTAATCACTGTATGTTGTGTATGCAATTACAGAATGAGATGATGAAGTCCTCAAGGAAGAGGAACAGTCATAATCATCCCTCCAGGAGGCCAAACCCTTACAGGTAACCATCAATCCTTCTCAATTTTGTCTGTTGGATCCAAGCAACCCTTACTTGGTTACTTTCCTTTTTCCTTTTAATTTGATGTGGATTTTGAACATTGCAAATTGTATTTCTACCATCCCTTGCTCAAGCCTTTTTGTGGGGAACTGGCTCAGAATGCAAGTTCGACAATAAGACCACATATGTGCAGTGGATACCAGTTGCATAGGGTACATATAATCAGTACATCTTCTGATTGTCCCTCCCTCCCCTATATATTGCACCATCTCACTTTGTCCCTAGAGTAGATAGTGCTGAGAGAGAGTTCATTGACCTGACACCTCATGTGTCAATCTAGATATAGTGAGATGTTTTTGAGTGTTGAGACCCCTTACCTTGTTGAATTAGTGAAATCATTTTGAGCCATGGGTCATTCCATATCAATTCAACGAAAGTTGAAATGTGACCCCTTCAGAATTGGATAAAATTTGGTTTGTATGTGGGGAATGATATAATAACCTCTTGTGAAAAATGTTTAGTGTGGATACTGTATGGCTTCTCAGCTAGAGCCAATAAAAACCGATAAAATCCGCTATTTTTGGAGCAGTGGCTACACTGTAACTTTTGGACCATAAACATTTAGGACTATTAATGAATATCCTGTTATAGAGTGAAAATTTTTCTTTTATTTGATGTTTTATGGCTTCATCCAATAAAAATTTGGTGTTGTGCTTAATTAATAACCTTTGAACCCTGACCAGTTGAAAAATCCTGTTTAGATTTTTTTAAGTTTTCACAGACATTCTCTTTGTAACATCCTCTTGTGATCCTACAAGACACCCTGTCCTAGACAGGCTATCAGTATGTCCCCCTCCCCCCTCTACTAGTATGGATAGTGTTGAGAGGAGGTTTGTAGACCTGAACATCTCATGGCATATCCCTGTTGATCTAGAGGTTGACATTGACTATTCTGAACTTGTGATTTTCTAATGTTGAAACCCTTTACCCACTCAGCAGTTGTGCAGGAATTTGACTTCAAATATTAAGGTGTTTGAGAATGGAATGGGAGACATGCTGCACTTAGTAAATATTGTCTGAATTTTTTAATGTCTTGATCAGCACTCTCATGTGTACCATATTTACTGTCCATTATTTAGAAGTTTGAGTATTATGATGCTAGTGTGTGTGATAGTCCCAGACAGATTAAACACAACCCTTTAGAGCATATCCTCCATTGGTTGGTATGTACGTATGTGAAATTCCTGCCAGGTTGGGACTGTTACAAAAGCACATACGTAAAGTATGACATAGTGTTAAGATATCATGTGACAGGTGGGTTGCATAACATCTCTACAAAGGAGGACAAAAGGTTGGGTCCCAAGTGTGTCAGGTTCCACTGCAATAATCTCTATCCCAGTCCCAATATGTCTTCTGATTGCCCCTCCCCCCTCCCCCTAATAATTACATTGTCCCATCTCACTTTGTCCCTAGCATCACTTTGCATCTAGCATTGATAGTGAACACTTCATGCCCCACCCTTTTCTTTCTAGATGGTTTCACTTTCTATTGATTATATGAGGCTTTATATCATCCATTAAAATTAATTTGAGTAGTAGCTTTGATAGAGATTTGAGGAGGGTGTGCTACTTTATGGATTCATAATACGAGCATGTTACTGATGGCCTTTTCCCCGTGGTAGTTTCATGGTAATTGCTGTCAACCATATAGTGGAGTAAATCCATAGTGGACCTTGTTCTTAATGATGCTCACCCTTGGAGGTATATAATACATTGGATGCTGCTCACCCACCTTCCTGTACTATTACATTGATGCTCACCACATTTCCCATATTGATTAATGTATGGTAGTAACACATTGGATGTTGCTCACCACCCATCCTGTATTGCATTCCTAATGATGTGTAACTCTTTGCTTGTCTAGAACATAGCATAAGGCAAATCGACCGTATTAATGACACGGAAAGTGTACTGTAGTAAACAAACGTAAACGGAGTCTAAAGAAATGGCTGTATTGAAAAATGTATGGGAAAAGCTTAAAAAAGATTTCCAGAGAACTACGTATTTATCAGCTGTAGTATGAAAGTAAGTTACTAGCTCACGTTATCCATCCCTATGGCTCTGGAAGATTACTCAAAAGCTACAAAAACTGTCGACTAATGGTAGAATGGTAACTGCTACAGAAGTTCTCCTTTTTGTTGGATTCAGATAATAATTCTCAGAAACAGTCTTCATTTCATATTGTTAGAAAATCTAGTCGTATCCATCCATACAGTCCTCGCTATAACAAGGAGCAAATTTGACCAAAATTGTGAAGCAGTTTATGACAGAAAAGCTTGGCTCATGTTTTATAAACTTTGTTATGATCATGTATTTTATGCTATAAAATAGTCTAAAAGTATCTTTCCTGACATATAGTGGAGCAAAAGAATGGGATGGACGATTGTTGATATTTGATTTTCAACAGGTGGTCGAAAATAAGTAACGGTGGTCGATTGATGGTGCTTTAGTTGATGTAGTAGATTCAGGGTTACAAAATTTCAATCATGAGAGAAATGATTTATATGATGTTAAAGAGTTACTTTCCCTATGGTTGTTGTTTGAGGCTTTGACGACCATTATGGTACGATGTTAATAGTCTGGTCGAAAGACGATGGTAATATGTTTTGAATACGTTTTGAATACCAGTTGCCTGAGTTGTTGCCAGTATTTTTAAGTTTCCAGTATTTTCAGCATTTAGTAGGACTAGAGCAGTTGCACTAAAGCTAGCCATACCAGCTGTGTGTATGGACAGGTGGTACCATCTCGTACTGGTACTGGCAAGCTGTAGACTGCTCAAGCCCTTGAGTGTTCTATGAGGCCTGGTATAACCTTATTCATACCACTAAGGTGTGCAATTACCATTGTTCAGTGATTGTTGAAACTATTTTGTCCTGCACTTACTGGGTATTCATTACTCTCTGTTTTCTGCTGCCGCTAAAGGAAAACTGAGATCTGCATTTCGTCCTTGTAAAACTTGGTTGCTGCTGATTTTGTTGACTCCACCTCTTCTTCCCTCCTCCCACAGAGATTGCCTCACCCCAATAAATGGGTCCAGCTGGTCCTTACTGAAGAGCACTTGTACACATGGATTCTGGATCAATTGAAGGTATGTACATGGAGTTATTCATATGCAGAAAGGTTACTTATTTGACCCTTCTATATCAATGATGTGGTTAATGAACCTTTGATGTATGAGATAATCCCTACACACTTACCTCAGCCTATTTCAATTCCAGTGTCTTCCCTCACACCTCCCAATCACTATGACTTGTAACTATAGGCTGTGAATTGATTATGGCCCTGTAAAGTCAATAATGATCCTTTGACCTTTGCCCTTTCTAGGAGAGATGAGGGTTGATGTATCATCACAAGAATCTGAAGATGACAAACTCTATCACTTCATGAATTTATGGAGGCTTTAACTCTACTGAGAACCAGTGGTGACTGATCAGCCCACCCATGTGGCAACACCCACTTATATTGTGTTGTCTAATTTTATCATCATTATTTTGTATGAGAGTTCAGTATCATTATTTGATGTGACCAGTTGATACTTTATTGTCAAAATTAATAATACACAATAGCTACAAAAAGAAGTTACAACAAAGTCCAAAATAGCACTCCAGTAGGTCCAGTACAGTTCAATTTCAATGTGGTATCAATTCATCAGATGGTGAGGCCGTTTGCAACTGAACACTCGATTAGAAAGGAGAAGAAGAGTACTGGATGACATATACATCATATTATTGCTCTCAGGGTGGTGGCACATCCCGCCCACACATGGTTGCTAAGGGGTCATATACTTGCACCATAGATTTTTAACTGCACATGGCTATAAAGCAGCTTAGTAATACTACACACAAAAAAAGAAGAAGAAAGGTCAAGTCCTGCAGGTGCTATGAACAGTTTTCGAATTCAAAGTAAAAAGCATTACTTCTCATCAACCACCAAACTTCACTGGTTTGTAGCTTTCTAGCATCACTCTCTAAAAAATTTCAGAAGGGTTTGTTGATATCTATTTTACTTCTTGATTTGGCCCAGAAACTTAAATACTCACTTTTGGGAACTCAAAAAGTAAAGTAGCTAGATACCAACAAATCCTTCTGTAATTTTGTAGAGAGGGCTACTAAGAAGCTTTAGGCCAAAAATCAGCCACTTAATTTCAGCAGTCAGTGAGAAACAATGCCTTTTATCTCTAGAGTAAAAAGATTCATATCACCTGTAAGAATTAACCATTTTAGTGTGTGTATTAGTGATATAGCTACTATCATATAACACTGTGCAATTTGAAGTCCATATATAGCTATAGTAATTTTGGAGTTTTTAATATTTAACTGTTAGCACGTGCATTGCTATGTGCCACCACTAGGCCTCGATAAATTATGCTAGCATTATTTTTGAGTATTTTAGGTATGTCAAAGCATAAGCATAATAGGCATCATTTTGAGAATTTTAATTAATTGCTTATTAATTTTTATGCCTGTAGCCATAGAGTCTGCATGCACAGCAGCATGCAAAGTGGAGTTAGCTAAATGTATACAGGGCTCAATTGCAAGGTTGAGTCTCTCAGCACTGTGTCTGAGCACATGATATACAGCTGGAATGGCTGAAGCAAGTGACCTTGTTGTTTTTGGTACAGACAGCTCACTGAGCTCAGGATTGGAAACAGTGATTATGACATCACTAGACCTATCATTCAAGTACCAGTAGTTAGTCTTCTAGATAAGCTCAGAAAAGCATCCTATAGGAGAGGGCCTTTCAGATGCAGCTCGTGTTGATCAAGTGAAAGTAGTCACATGCAGGATCTCGCATAGAAGCTACTAAGACATTGGAACCTATGGCTAGCTCAGTGGAAAGGGAAATGATTAATTGGCGTGCAACTATAAAGCCTGCAAAATTGCTTTACTCATGCAACCTTCATCAGCAACAGCGGAGTGCATTTTTCACTGTTATCAAATTTTTTAATTCTCAGCAAACTTCTTCTTTGGAAGACTACATTGAAACATCAACTACAGAAAAGTAGCTAACAGTTTCGTAACAGTGAATGGGAATAATGAGTATAATGGGTCTCATTTTGTCACAATGTGAATGGGAATAATTAGCATAATGGGTTCAATTTTTCAGCATAATAGGTAGATTTCAAAGCATAATAGGCACTGTGCATGGGAATTTGAGAATAACATAATAGGGAGAAAAGCTAGCATAATTTATCGAGGCCTAGCCACCACCCTTAAAGAAAGGTTTGAAACATCTGGAGTGGAGATAATGTGGGAAATCCCCCTCCCTCAGCAAAATATCGTGTTGCTGCAATCACTGATAGTTGATGTTGTATACGTTATAGATGGAGTTTTGTGCCTTTCCATTTCTTTTGCATCATTACTATATATAGTGTATACAATTGCAGAACGAGATGATGAAGTACTCAAGGAAGAGGAGCAGTTGTAATTGTAAGAGACCAAACCCTTACAGTAACCAAATCATCACCTGTATAATAGTTTCTTTAAGATCCATTTGATCCTATAAGAGGTATGCATATGTGGTAAAATGATATGGCAGCAAGCAACCCTTACTTGGTTATCAAACATCAAGGCTGTGGTTGTATGTACTACTAGTATGTGGAATCATGCTCTTACAGAGGATTGCAGGTTGGAGGGAGATAATTTTGCTTATTGACATAATATACCACTAGCCATTGTTCAGGACAATAGCTGGTGGCCTCTTATATGAAGCCTTCTCCCTATGCATAGCTACATACATGAAAGAGAGAGAGAAAACAGACCAGGAACAAGTAAGGGAAAAACATTTCTATGAAATCAAAAAAATGTAGGGATGACCATTGCTCAAAATGTAAGGAAACAAGGGTAGTGAGTGGAAATGGGATCGATCTTTGTTCTGTATATCCAGCCAACGATCCCTACATATACGTATATTTCTGCACTATAATCTGTTAATATGTATGTAGGGATTGTTGGCTCGATCTACAGGACAAAGATTGATCCCATTTCCCTTGTTTCCTTTTTTGAGCAATGGTCATCCCTACATTTTTTTTTAATTTTTCTTATTGCACGGATATGATCCTTGATTATTTTTGGCTTTTTGTAGTCTGAAGTGGGCATCCAGTATTCAAAGCTTCACGCTTCGTGTGGGAGGGGGTACACTCTCCCCCTCGAAGCAGCCTCTGGCCACACATCACAGATAACCTTGTCAGTATTGCTCCCATACTAAAAATCCTCTTCCTCTGCCTATGTTTATGCCACCCCTTTCTATGTTGAGGATAGACCTCCTTTTTACATCAACCTTAATACATTTTAAATACACATCCACCACCTCGATTATGTACTTTATAGCATACTGTAAAATTATTTTGGTACATTTTATCATTTTTAAAAAATTATAACCAGTGAGCTAAAAAGGGGCCTATATGTAAAAACTATGGTATCCTATTACTAGCTAATTTTTTACTATAATTGTAATTTCTTATTTCGCTATAATTCCATTTTGACACTACATGTAGCAACCACCCAATGGTGGAAATCCGTTCTTTTGACAATACTTCCAATATCCCCGGCCCTGTAACACATGTGTAGTGTGCACACACTGAGCATGAGTTAGTAAACATTATTTTAATTAGTTTTTGTGGTCAGATTAACATGAGTAATTCTAAATCAACTGCGCATGCGTAGTTCTCATGATTGCATATCATCACGGCAATATAGAGAGCTTTTTCTCTTATCATCGGGTTTGATTTGCGTGAGTGTTGGAGTCAGTTTGCTGATAGATTGTGTCTAAACTAGTGCTAGAGTAGTAGTTTCTCTTCTAAGAGTACTCGGCGTAACTAACTAGTTGAAGTAGCGCCAGCTTACTTGTGGTCATTTTGGGAGGGCGGGGCTCGCTCTTGATCTCCAAAGCAAAGGTACGTATGATAGTCATCACTAAATAGCTACACTAGCTATAATATGGGTTGCAACTACAGACTCTTGAGCGGTCAGCACAGTCAAGCAGCTGAAGTTCTAGGGCTCAATAAATTATGCTCCAAATTCTCCCCATAATGCTATTCCCTAATTCTCATGCACATAATGCACAAATTCTTGATCATAGTTTTAAAAAGTTATCTAGCTATAGCTAGTTGTATTGGAGCATAGAAGTTTAAATAGTGTCATCCAAAGCAGAAGTTTGCTGGTCTGAAAAGTGAAAAACAAAAAAAAAAACAAAAAAAAAATAAAACGAAACAAAACAAAACAAAACAAAGCACTCTGCTGCAGTAGAGGAGGGCTGTACTAACAGAATCTGTCTGCAAGTAACAGACCAGTGAGGGAGCTGATTAGCATATTTCTTCCACCATTCAAGCTTATCCACTTCAGAAGAAATCACCATCCACTTTTAAGTTGGAAGTTCTAAATCTTCTATTTGATCACCGAAAAAACTTGTTGTAGTCAATTAGTAAACTTGCAATGAACAGTCTCTGTGACTTAGTAGTGATTGTAATGGCCAAAATGTTCATATCTTAGGCTATTTCAGTCTCCTATCTCTTTATGTTGCAAAGTTGATGTTTAGCTAGCTAGCTATAATGTGTAATGATGTCCAAATTCTACTTAAAATGCTAAAAAATGCTGCAGCACACCTAAAATGCTCAGAATGCTTCAGTGTGCGTGCACTCATAATGCGCTTAAAAAATGCCGGCACAATTATTAAGGCCTATGAAGTTATTTCGATATCTCAAGATTTTCATTGGCAAATTTTAATAGCTCAACACTATCATAGCTAGCTAGTGCCTGATGGATAAAAACAGATGAAGGAATGCTTTGAAGCCTGTGGTCAATGTATAAAGGAAATCTTCATACTAGCAGTAGTAGTAGCTATAGCTAATACAACTTATAAAAAGGCTGGACTCGGTTTGTAACTATTAGCTATTAGAAAATTTCCTTAGCTGTTTTATTTTATGCATCAGCAGTTGAAATAGGAATATGAATAACAGGAGTAGTAGCTAATTCAGAATGTCTTCAACTCTGTGTAATAGCTAAATATCAATAAAAGCAGTCTGCATTAAGAGTATAATAGGAATAGGAATCAGACTTTGTGTAGCATGCTATGAATTATATATCAATATGTATAGCATGCTATGAATAATAATTCATAACTAACTACATGTATAATTTCCAGCCATTCTCATATTATCTTACTGCATGTGAATCAGATGCAAGAAGAGAGAAATAATTGCTTTTGATGGCTTTACATTTTGAATGGCTGAGCATTTACCTTCAATATTAAAAGTAGGATGAGAATCGTGAGATTTATCGGCATAGTGGCAGTCCTTAGCTACTTTAAATCAACTAGCTTTGATTCCTGTTGGAAAGGCAGTGATGAGCTTATCATTTTAGGTGTGAGAGGATGATCAGGTCTGAACTGGTGCAGTTGTGGAAGTCTCGGGTCCAGTACCTGAGGCAATATTATTGCTTCAATGGCCATAGACCAAAGCAGAGAGACTACCCCGTCCTTTCCCGCCATGTCTGGTTCATCCCTTTCATTTTGACTGCATGGTGGTTGTTGATAGCTGTCATCTTTTTATACAAGCTCAAAATGCAGGATTTATTAAACAACGGTGAGAATTATGTATAATTTATATTAAGTGTAATGGATAGTTAACCACTATGAATAAAGTTGGTAGAATTACTTTGAAGTGTCTAAATGAGCACCTAAATGAAGTGTCTCTACAAAGATTACCATATACCTTGGTCTGTTCATTACAGAGAGTTAGAATGTGTTGTTATAGTTACTTATAAGTTTGATCTTATTATAACTAGGGTATTTTGACAAGCATTGGGTAGACTTTGCCGGTTCCTGATCCTAAGAAAGCAAGCGATTATGTCCTGTCTTGGTGTGTCTAGCTACCAGGTAGCTCTATAGCTATGATGTTCCATTAAATCACTTCCTGTGTAAAGCTATAAACTTAACTAGTTGCCTATAGTTAGTAAAATCTGAAGTATTAAAAATCCATTCTTGGTGGTGTTGGTTACGCAATTAAACTTTGATGACATTTAGGTTGCACAGAAGGTGATTTCAGACTTGTAAATGGAACTAGTACTGAGGGTTGTGTGGAGATATGTCTCAATGGAACTGTGTGTGACCAGATGTGGAGTGACACTGATGCCAGTGTGGTCTACAAGCAACTGGGAATGTCATCTACAGGTAGCACTATAACCTAAACTGAATATTTGAGAAGTGGAAATGCAAAATAATTAGTCCATAATAAATTATTTAATATTGCATATAAGAGAGAGAGAGAGAGAGAGAGAGAGAGAGAGAGAGAGAGAGAGAGAGCAGTAGCTCTCTCCTACCCCTCCTCCTTAGAAAAAAAAATAAAGTCAAAAATTATGGTACTCATTATTCATAATGCATTCTATAATTCTACAGTATTGAAAGAAAGACGGAGCTTACATAATTATATTTTGAACTGGATTTTAAAGCTAATAATTTCACATAGCCCTACTACTTGATGATTGTCAAAACTCCAAATTACATGACTGGGACTTTGTACCCACAACCCAATGCTCCATGCTTGCATAAAAAATTCCATCCAGTCTCTGTGATAAATTTTTTCTTCTTCATCATCATCTCCTTTTGGCCAACAGCACTATAAGTATAAATGAACATATAATATAGAGTTGACATCACACTAGCCTACTGAGCTGTCTGCGTTTAACTTTTCTGAGCATGGCTTAGAAATAGAACATGGGTTATAATTATGATAGCAGCAAAGTACATAGTCTAGTAGTTAGCATTGAGATGGGAAGAATAAACTAAAGTGCTTGTAAATCAGAAACCTTATATTACATCATAGAAAATTTCTTTGAGCTATTATAATTATTTTTATTTCTACTAATGAGATAAAATTGAAATACTTATACTTAACTCTTTTAATGCTCTGTTTTTCTATAGGTGATATCACAAGATACTTGCTTGCTTTGAACTTCCTGCTGGTATTGTTGTGGTGGAAGCTTGCCATAACTGAATCTGAAGGAATGCTTAGACCTCACCTATATAAAGGCCCCTGTGGTTCTATGTGCACCAATCACAAGCTTCAATATGGCTGCACTACTGCATACAAGAATGCTTCCATAAACACTTTACCACCCCTTCGTGATGACTGGAAGTGGTATCAAAGAAGATCTCTTTTCACTATCCATTATTCTGACCTTCAAGTGTTGGCGCCATTAACATTATTATTGTGTGGTGATATTGAAACTAATCCTGGTCCTGGTGAGTATGTTACTTTATATTCAGTGTGTATTCAAGCAAGTGTATGTGAATCAAGTGTCTATATACGTACACAGTATGTGGGCTAATAATATACCAGAGAAAATTAATAGTATTCATGGCCACAAATGGCTGATTTTGTAACCTGATAGCTACTGTATGTCATAATATGCTAGTATGTGCATTGTACTAGACTGTATATCAACTATGTGGTAATAATGTACCAACTAAAACTCTTAATGCTATTTCATGTATTCTGAATTCATAATTCAGTGAGTGAGCGTAGCAATCAAGCTGACTCTGAGGCTAACCCTCAGCATATGTGCAAGGGTTATAGTGTGTGTCGTATGTGTATCTGTTACATCCATTACGAAGCCAGTAGTGGTTATAGTGCTTCAATTTCAGCATTAACAATGTCTAGACGATACTCTTCAGTGCTTAAATTTTTTGATAAAGGCTTTATTCCTGAAACTATATGTTTGTCGACCATTAGCTACCTACTCATCTATAGGTGAGCTCTGTGTCTGTGGTACTCATTCATGAGTGTTATGATTTAAATAAATAGACTATTATATAATCATGATGGGTGGAGTTTCATACTGATGTTATGATTTTATACCTTAGGAGTTAAAGATAGCAATGGTTCAGATAACCATAGTTAGTGTTTAGTAATCAATAGCTTAAAAATTGCCTTAGTACTTCCACAAATTTCATTGTTAAATTTTTGTGGTCTGTTCAACAATTATTAACCCTGCACAGTAAAAAGTAACATGAATTTCCCAATTTACAGTAACTAATTACTTGGTTTATCTACTAATCAAAATTCCTAGTTCAGAGTGGCTTTACAGCTAGCTATGGAATGACATCTGCTGATGGAGATAGAACGATACTTTTACCTAGAAATGAATGAACATAATATGAACAGTTAATGAAGATTCATCTTATTCAGTGAAAAAAAAGGTTCACTTCCCTTCCTGCTCCAAAAGAGCTGGATGAGGCTAGAGTATAGATAGATCTGTTTAATCAGGTATTTTAATGATGGAATCTTTGTTTTTATAGATATCGATGAAAAGACTCTGCTAAGTGAACTAGTTGCAGTAGAGATCAAGTGGCTTCAAATAGGCATCCAGTTTGGCATCAAAAGAGACAAACTTAAAACATTTGAAGAAAATCACTCTTCCACTTTCAGATGTTTGATGGAAACTGTGAGCTATTGGTTGAATGGGAATACAAATATTCCAGTATCCTGGGAATCTGTAGTCACAGTTCTTAATGATCCTTCTGTTGATGAGTCAGGAATAGCAAAGCAAATACAGGAAAAGTACTGCTCCAAGAAAGGTATATTTTTGTGACCACATAATATTTAAAGCTTAGTGCTATACATTAATATGGCATGATATGAGGGGAATATGGGGAAATATTTAGTTTAAGGCTGTATTGGCCCAACTGCAGGGAGGGACAATATACAACCCGAGAACTGAATATTATTTTAATACTTATTGTACACTCATGCATTGATATTTCTAGGCCTAGAAGCATCATGAGATAAACTGCTGCAGAATTCAATTAAGCTTACCTATCACCTTCAGAAATTTCAGCCAATAACTCTACTAGGCTATTCCATGCATGTGTAGCCAAGGTGTTGATAATGCCATTGAATATCATGTGAAAATTAAAACTTCCAGATATACAGAAAAAGGAAAATGTGTTTCAAGGTTGCATGTGGAGAGGTGTATGTGACCTCTTTGTCAAATACTTGCCTAGCTAGCAATCAAGTAACAAATTTTAGCTAGAGATTAGCCGATTGACAATGCTATTTTCATATTTCATGAATATAGCCTGTTTGCAGAATTCATATGAATTACTACTAACTATAGAAGACTGCTGTAACTAAGTATATATTTTGTGGCCAATAATCATTATAATAATGGATGGCATTTTTTTAAAAAGCCTAGCCTTTCTCTGAACTATTACTGTTACAAAACCACTCACTTACTTGATAGCTAACCTTTTCATTGATACCAGTTCTCTAGACATTAACACTTCTTGCATGGTGGAAGTGTCAAAACTCTTGATGTAGCTACATCATCTGGTCCAAACTCCAAGATATCATCTGCTAACACAAATCAAAACAGTTCTGTGGATGAGCCTAATAGTAGCACTATGAAACACTCCACTGCTGTCTCTCCATGTGAACCTTCTTTGCATACTCAAAGAGACAGTATTACGAAATTATCACAAGGAGATTCGATTGTGCTATGTACAAAACTACCCAAATGGCCACCAGTGTGTGATAATTATAATCTCTATCTAGCAGATGAAATAAGTAAAATATAATCGAAATTCATCACTTTATTTGAAGACATAGGGAGTCTTTCTTGAGTAGAGAAAGTGAAACAGAATTCCAAAAACATGTTAGAGCATCAGCCATATTTCCTTTCAAGAAAGCTACAATGAATGAAATCAAAAAGAATAAAGACAGGAGTTTTTGCAGCTAATTTTTGATCATCAATCTTACATGAATTTTAATTAGCTACAGCTGCATTTGTCTCTAGACTGGAGACAAATTTGTGATGTCACAAGCACAATGTGGCCTCGTTAGTTTACCACCATTTCCCACTGTAGTTTTGCTTGCAGCTACAGATCTGTAAAAAGATGACAATTGACATGTTAGCAAGTCTAAGACAGGGGTCTGTATCTTAGTATTTTCTTTCTACAAGTCTGCAAACTTACAGCCACGAAAATGGTGGTAAACTAGCAAGGTCAGCACGTGGTGCTTGTGACATCACATCCTGCTACAATTCATTGCTGAATCTGAGCTTTTACGCCAGTCTAGCAACAAACACAGCTGTAACGCAAAAACTGTTGGAGGATGGAACTCAATTTTAGGAACCATTTAAACTGGGCACTAGCTGGAGATGCTTTTCACATAATAAATCTTAACTACAATATTCGGATAAACACATTAGGACCAAAAATATGAAAAAAAATGGCTTCTACTGAATATTGTTGAAGTTTACCTTGTGCTAGGATGGCAAAGAAAACTGTAGAGGTGATACTAATGCTAGTGGAAAAAATGTTCAAGATTGTAGGCCTTGACTACATGAATTATGGAAATTATGAGCTAAAGAAAATGAATCCCACACCACCTGTTTTAGGTACCTTTGTGTAGAGTTGTTTATAAGCAATACTGTTTCATTTTCAACATTGATATTTGTACTGTAGTTTGAGTGACAGCTGAATTATCCATGCTGAGTTTCAGACAATTCTGACCTGTAGCATAGGAAATACAAACTCTAACTCAAGCTTCCTTTTGCCTGCTTTGTTCCCTGCCAGTATCAGGGTTGACTGCACTATATGTAGTGCCACAGGCTTAAAGAGTAGAACTTTTGTAATTTTTGTTTCTGTCTTCACCAAATCAGATTCCTCAGGGAACGATCTTCCTTCAAATTACAGTCCCCAAAGCTATGAATCAAGTAACCCTCTGATAGAGATCCCGGAACCTGCCCTTCCTCTGTTTTCTCAAGACATTGGACCTGATAAGGAGAGTGATCCTTCCCCTGATGATCCTCCAAACCTTCCTAGGAGTGAGCTTCACCTTGGTGATCTTCCTCTTAATGAGTCCTTTGATCCTCCAGACCCTCCTAGTATAGCTGAGTCCAGGAGAAGAAAACAAAGGATGAAGCGCAAGTTCAAAGGTACCTTAACTAGCTACACATTTGTACTTGTCCACAGGAATAGAGAGGTTGCAATAGCCATGACTTTTTACAAGAAGCTTTACATTGGTGTACACCTGTAAAGTGTAAAGTACATTGCTATTTTACTTCTTGATGGGGTATAAATGGCTCAATTCTGTATACATCTGGAACAATCTCTTGCTGATCCTTAGTTTATTCTGCAAGACTATTTATTGTCAAAATTTCACAGGGAGGGTTGGGAAACTGGGAATTTTCCCACCCAAAAAATCCCTCTCCTCCAAAGAAATTACTTCATCTAAAGTTTCACATCTCTTAGGTCTTGCTGATACTTATGCCCCCGAATTAGTAGTATGAAACCCTGATAGTTAACTTTGGTGTTAGTCAACTGCCAAATGAAATCGTCCACTGAATTTTTCCAACCATGTAGTACATTGGTGGGAGGTGTCATAGTCAGGAGTGACTACCTCCATTGATGACTTCCAGGTGACTCCTGACTAGGTGTGGTATAATGTATGCTCATGAATTAATGAGACCAGTAGTAACTAACTAGGCTTCACCCTAATATACTAATTTTTACGCAATTTTTCTACAACTGAAAATATATGGTAGGAAGCACATTACATACTAGCTCTCGAGCTTGCATTGTATTTAAAGCAGAAGTATGGATTTCAGATGCCAAGGGATCTTTGTCTGAGCTAGCAATGCTGAATTTAGTAGCGAAATTTTAATTGTTAAAAGTAATTCGCAGGTGATTCAAAAAAATAAGAAATAAACACATCAAGAAATTTTCTGCGAAATTTTCCCAATTTACGGTTTTATGTTTCGAGCAATTGCTGAATAAGCTACCACGAAATTATGCCCATTATGCTCAAGTTATGCCCACAATTTATTGAAATTTGGTTGCCCAAAAGTATATTAGTTGTAGATTTATCTTTTTTCGGTCAGTTAGTCACAAACTATACACATGACTAGTCAGTGGCAGTTGTATTGGAGTAGGAGTGATAACTTTATAAGGATTGATCTTGTTAAGATTGATAATGCACATTCCCAGATAGTTGCTCCCAGAAGGTTATCTTTGAGTGATTGCTTACACTGCATGCATAGGGACTTTACTTACTATTTTTCCAAAATTAATATTCTAGCTTTATGCCTGATGGTAGGGAGTACCTATTATGCTCAAGATTATGCCAGTATATTAAATTCGAGCCTAGTAGTAACACTGACTATGAGATACTGCGGTAAGGTGCCCAAACTTGTGTGCTGTATTATATAGATAGTGACGTAAAATGGGCATGGCTAGGCTGGTTATTTCTGGGGCACTACAGTCCACCATTGTCTGGCTGGTTTGGGAATGAGATGGCAGTGGTGGTTTCTTTTTACTTCTTAAGAAGTACCCATCTTAATTGCACAGCCAGGGCCGGATCCAGGATTTTTAGATAGGTGGGGTTGCAGGACTAGGAGCACTGCCACACACACACTGGGCCATGGGGAAGGGTCAAGAAAGAACAAGTTATTTGAAGGATCCATGTTGGCTTCACTTGCAGGCTGCTACTTCTTGAGCATTTGCTTCATAATGCACAAATTTGGATCCAAGAAGTCCAAAATTTTCCCCAAATTTCCCTAAATGGCACATATTTGTGTGCATTATATGACAGCATGAGTATAAGCAAAGGTGTGAACCATCTCAAAAATTGCTAGCTAGCTATTACACTCAAACTCTGAAGTGACACATGCAAGGTCACAGGTGTTCATGAAGGAAATCACAGTTAGTATGCACTGAGTTATCTAATGTGTGACCTTGCAAATGAAAGCCAAAGTGTTCCAAAATTTAAAGTGCAAGTTCACAGGTGTGAAATAAGGAAGTCTCAGTTAGTATCCACTGAGTTATCTAATGTGTGAACTTGCCAAACATATACATAGACTTGACCATAGCCTTAGATTATGATGGCAGTAGTAACCACATTAGTTAAGTTAGCTCATAATATGTTCCTCTAATTATACTACTTTAGAGCAGAAACACAAGAAAATAGATACGGCTAAGCAAGTAGGCATGATCAAATTGCATTAGCTATTATAGCTAGTGTATCATTTCATAGCTTGGGAACAAAGGGGGGGGGGGGGGGGGGGGGGGGGGTTGCAACCCCCTCAACCCCACCCCTGGATCTAGCCTTGACAGCATTAGCAATAAAAATATAAAAATGGGTGTGGTTATGGGAGTGGTAGTAGGAGACCCACTATTAAGAAGTACCCTTTAGAAAATCCTGGATCCGCCACTGGACGGGGATCTCAACTTCACCCCTGGATCCAGGGATCCAGCCATGTGCTTGTTATAAGATGCCGCCATGTTGGTGTATAGGTGAAGGGTGTGTCTATGAGTATGAAGTGTCTGCTACAAGTCAACTCTGACTTCTTTTTAGTGTTAAAATAATTATAATCTAACGACTCCTAAAGGCAAACTAGTACATTTCTCTTATACCATGTACACCAATATGGACAAGTCCAACGTTATAGAAAGCCACACCTATTGCAACCTCTCTATAGGAACTAAGGAGGCAGAAATATCATACTGTCTGGAATTGATAGGCTCCTGCAGATTATGCTCAGATTTATACACAAGATTCTATTCTCAGATTCTCACTCTAGCCCCTATTATTCTTTCAATTGTACCCATCATTCCCAAAGATTCTCTTATACATAGCTATGGCAACAGGGCTGGATTTGGATTATTAAATAGATGGAGTTGCATGACTATGGGCACACACTGGACCATGGGGGAGGGTGTGGGAAAGGGCATATATGGCATGGGAATTATTTGGAGGACCATGTATGTTGGCTTCACTGATAGTTTGCCACATTTTGAGCTTTTAAAGTTTGTGCATAAAATTGAATAATCCAAGTAGAGTAGTCTCCTATACCATAGATACATTTGTGTATGGTGTTACATTCCTGTGAGTTGTTATAAACTAATGGTTTGTAACCTCAATACATAATCAAACCATGATAATAACGTTGAGGTGCATGCCTATACCAACTATCCCTAATAATGTAGCAGTTATTTTTGCTGGCTTCTTCAAGCTTCTTCTTCAATCTTGTTCAGCTTCTTGCCCTATTCCACCACCTCTAAATGGCATGTGTGGTCAGTCATATGCTAGCATTTGTGTAGGTAAGGGGTGGACCACACCAAAATTATGACATCTTTGAAGTGACATATGCATGGAAATCAGTTTTTATGTACCAAGTTATAAAATGTGTGTCCTTGAAAGTGCAAGTCACTGTTTCTTACCACTTTGATGAAGTATGAAGTATATATAATTATTATGAAGTATTATTATTGTCAAAGTAGAAATGCACATGACCAAGCAAGTAGGTATGGTCAAAATCACTGTGCACCGTTTTAGGGGAGTGGCGGCCAACCACCCCCCCCCCCCCCCCCCGAATATGTTAGGGAAAGTCCAACTTTTGAACTTTGTGGATGTCACCATCTTATTCACCCATAATCTTGACTGTGTGGTGTGTTGGGGTGTGCCAAATTAAACAGCTGTGGGTCCCTTTCCATAGGAGCTGCTGAGTCAGTTTGGGGAGTCCAAAACTCACGGATTTTCACCTGCTGAGCAATATGCATTGATATATTTTCACTAAGTTGTGGTTAATATGGGTACATCCCTGCTGATATCTATTAATTAGTGTGTCATTGATATTTTGTTTGTAGCTCCTCCACTGAGCTTAAGCAATGTTGTTGCAGTCCTAAACAAACTTTCGTGGAGCCGTGTTGGTGAAATACTGAGAGTCCCCGAGACTAAGTTAAATACTATCGAAGACGAGTGTGATACGGATGAGGAAAGACTTTTTGCCACTGTTAAGTATTTTTTATTAAATGATCCGAATGCGTCCTGGAGGAGACTTATACGTCGGCTTGACGTGTATAGCCATTCAGATATAGCAGACAGGATACGGAAGTATGCAGAGAAACTAACAGGTTAGTGAGAGCTTCAAACATATTGACATATGTACATGAATAGGTTGCATGTGCAGTTAAAACATTGCTGCTGTTCTGTTCCACAGGACTCAGTTGTATTATCTCTAATCTCCATGACGTTTTACATAATTACATAATTATATCTGCTGAGTCAGCTATATCATTGTAACTACTTGACTGCTGCACATGCTGAGACCCATGCCCAGTTGTTAAGAGTAGAGACTCAAAGCCTGTAGTACATGTAACAAAGTTTAATTTTTTGCTTGTCAATTTCATTGCACTATTACATTCACTCTGACGCCTTGAAGTTAATGAGTTATGTATGTAACTCTTTACTGGTATAAAATAGAGTCTTATAGTAGCCACCATTAGAACCAACATGTATACAATCAGCTCTCTGCTGATGTCTGAAATCAGTCTGGAATCAACAAAGTTATACTGTAGTTCCAGAAATTTCCAAGTTGAAATATTTCACATTTTTATTTTTTAATTTCGGAAACATTATATACAACATCCAAAATTTTTCAACAATGAATTGTTATTGCATCCAGATGTGCGTGAATTAGAGTTCGACTAGTTACTGCATGTATGTATGTAATGGTAGAGTCCATGGCTGAGTCACAATGTGAGGTGGATTCCTGCATCAGAGACTGTCATGAATACAGAGCAATATGGACAGCAGCTATTGGAGTCTCTTTGTTGTATTAGGGGAGCCTACTAATACAATAGATCAATACGCTGTTGCTGTAATTAGAAGTGGACTAGTTGTTGGACATTTGCCTAAGAAGATTTCAAGAGTTTGCTCACTTTTTTTGAGGAGAGGAGGTACCATATATTGTATAGTTACCAACACCAGGAGATATTCCGCAGACCTCCCTCAAGGTGGATTAGAGATCCCCTGTACTCAGGGATCAATTCTTTGAGAAGACACTTAAAAAAATGAATGCCCAATCTCAATTCATAATCAGTATTTAAATCATTGTTTTCATCTGCTAAAATTATATTATAAAAGTTACTACCGTACAGCGTTTTTTTTATTTTATATTTCGTTAATCATCAAAGGACAATACAGATGAAGAATTACGGTAGTCTTTTATTCGGTATGGTACGATTATTTTAGCACATGTACAACAATATCTGCGGACTTCGCTTCACAGCTGCTTTTTCATTGGCTTGCATACTATTCTTTGCCTTCATTTCTTCAGGTATAGCCCTCTTCGCAATCGTGGCGACTTCTTAAGTGATGGAATCTAGCTAGCTAAGAAGAAAGTGGACCAGAAGGTTATGCATATATTGCATGCTGTAGTTGAATGTACGAACGTCTACATGTGGCTAAATGGTGGCTTTATATTGGAAATAGGAAAATTTTTGATAGACTGATTACTGAAATTACCGAATTTTTATTCCCACCAAGATTATCCCGCTGCAAGGTACACATTAAGTACATCAATCAATCACCGTTCACATCCACTTCTTCTATCTCTGAATCTTCCACACCAAGTGCTTTATTGTCAATATCAAGTGCTTGACATATTCCAGCTTCGTTCACTATGAATGACGGATTATCAGCAATGTGCTGAACACTCTTGACAAGCCATTTGGCACCAAGTTCTTTCATAGCTGGTAAACATAGGTCAGCAGGTTCCAATCTTGATCCAACTGCTCTGCTATTTGACTTGAATACCAGTCTTGAAATTTTTGCCGAAGAAAATCCTTCACAGGCTTATTAACAGAGATGTCCACTGGCTGTAATAAATCTGTGGTATTAGCAGGCAACAAACAAACATGAATAGAATTCTCTTCAAGAATAGCATTAACACATGGAGTGATTTGACCTTTAAAATTATCCATAATCACAAGGGCAGACTTGTCTTCCCCCAAATTGTCTCTTTGCTTTTCAACATATGGAATGATTATGGCTTTGATGTATTGAAACATCGTTTCTTCATTTGACCAATGTTTGGGTGAATGTGTAATATCCCAGTCACTTGGAAATTTGAAATGGGGGTGTTGAATGGGGGTGACAACGGTTTGTCTTGACAGTGGAAGTGATTTCATTTAGAAATTCAAATGTGAAAAATTGGCAACACTAAATTTGTTCTTTGTTGTGGTGGCTTTTCACTGGACAAATTTCATCCACACAAGAAGTGAATTTGCCCATGGTCTGTAGCCACCAAACTCTTCTAACTTGAACTTGTCGTATGCCATCACAATACCTCGAGCAGCAGCAACAACAATACATGCAGATACAACACCTCCAGCTTCTCTCAGTTTCAGCAAATATGCTTGCACAACCATTGTCATAGGGTGGAATGTCCCCCGCTTAGAATGACCCGGGGGTCATTTTACCCTAGGGTGAAGTGACCTGGCTAACCTAGGCTGGAATGACCCCCCTGGGTCACTCAGCCCTAGGGTATATTGACCCCTCTAGGATGTAGTGACCCCCTGGGTCACTTTGCCCTTTGGTATAATGACCTCTCCCTCCCCGTCTCTACATAGGATGTGGAATTAGACAATCAAATCGATTACTTTGGTGAACATCAAAACCACTTGATACTTTTTTTTCTGCTGGTGCTGTGACACATTGCACTGAGTCTTGGCATGAGCTGGAACTGATCATTTTCCATATTCACTAACAAAAAATCTCAAAGGTAATTGCTGCCAAACTTGAGCTTTTTTCTGGTTTTTCTGCCGTGGAAATGATGTCAGTGCCGATTTTCTAACAGTTGAAAAGATGCTTCCGAAACTTGTGTAATATATGCAACAGAGTGACGCTGCAAACAATCACTGCCATTACCCTGAATTTTTGCACATTGACGAAACATATATCCAGTGGAGTAGGAATAGGAAATTTATCGGGGGGAGGGGTGAAAGGGACAATAATAAGTTAATCACAGTAATAGCAACAAAATTCGATCCTTCTGTCATTAAATTGAACATATGCATTAGATAACAGTCAGTAAGCAGCAGTGAAATTGCTGACATCACACTGCAATGACATGTAATTGCTTGGTGCTTGGTCTTACTTTCAATAATACTGTTCATATTTGGGGGGGGCAGTGCCTCTCCATCTATAGTATTGGGGGGCAGTTGCCCCCCTGCCCCCCTCTCCCCCCATTCCTACTCCACTGTCTGATATCATAAATATAGTCTCACGGGCCAATCCTTTACCAAAATACACCTCCCGCCGCGCTGATATCAACGGAAACTGTTGATATTAAATTAGCCAGGGGCTGCTAAAAAAAACTGTAAAGAAATATTGTTCTGTGATCATGAAGTGCCGAATACTTATTAGAGCATGCGCAACTCACATGTACACTTTACTTATGTGGGGGTCACTTGACCCTGAGGGGGGTCATTTAACCCTAGATTGGAGTGACCTCAGGGTCACTACACCCTAGGGTAGAATGACCGGGGGTCACTATACCTTCCAACACCGTATCTAAATAGTCCCCCAGCAAAAGTGGCCTACCACGCTTTCTTTCAGGAAGCTCATCCACTCATTATTATCTGTTTTCCGTTTCTCTCTCACACTTTCAAGGTAGTCCTTGATCGAGATGGTACTACTGTTGATTTTCACCCTCAACTTTCAAGAGAAATGTGCAGCAGCTGCTGAAACTCCATGCTGACTGCATATCTGCCCATATCAGCACAATCCTTAGGACTATATTAATAGAATTGTCATCTTTTTCCTAAGCTAACTTAGCTACCTACGTAAGTATATACTTCATATATGGACCACGTTTTTTCTGTTTCTTAGCTTCAACCATCACTTTGTCCACTTCCTTATTAGCGAGCGCTACTGCCCTCAAGGTCATAATGTTGGATAAAGATCCACTGGGGCTTGGAAGTCCATCCTTAGCCTTGAAATACTTCCGTAAAGACATGTCTCGAGTATGTCAGAGCCACGTGTTACCATAATTTAAATTTTCATACAAATATAATTTCTGGTAAGTAGTTTTATTCAGACAATTTAATTTCGGAATACTTCCAACTTAATTTTTGAATTTTTCTGGAACTATAGTAACTAGTATCAATACTCTAAGTGCTAAGTAGATGTTTTCAGAGCTATCTCTAGATCTTGGGGTTAGTAGGTGAATGCACTGCACATACAGAAAGAGAGCAAAGAGCATTATAGAAATCCAATAGTCACTGAAAGGACAACAAAGAGGTTCTATGTAACTGAAGTTATTCTGTAATGTATGGAAATGAGTTGTCTCACATATCCAGCCTCTTGATTACAACACTGAGATCACTAGCATATGTTACGAAAGGCTATCGTAGAGGTTTTGTCCCTAGGACCAGAAGAGGTGTGATTGAGTGAATTAGACTCTTGCTCTCTAATACAATTTCTTTCTTATTTCTTGGAGTTAAATTTTAATAATAAGGTCAGTCAGTCCTATTGAAGAGAGCTTCAAGAAATGTGAACAAACTACGTATAGTAGTAAGAGACTTGCTGTATTCTATATTCTGGGGGAAAGTTTAGTATTATTTTGGACAACATCTAGAGGATGAAATTTCCTCTACACCTCCCCCCCTTATGGTTAGTTATACACAAGAATTAGGTAGTTTGAGATTTCCATGCAATGGTTAACAGTGACTTCTAAATGTTTGACCTCGTAACTTCCCCTCTAAGTTGAAAATCCTCTTATCTGTATGCTTTTGGTACATTATGAAAGAGCCACCTTTGGAAAAGCTGGACCATCCACAGCTAGGTATTGTGTCTCTGAGAGTTTGAGTTGAGCATTTGCATGTGATGCATATACACCATAGAATATGTGGTTCATGATTGGAAGACTGTCAGTTCAGCAGACTAGATCCACCCTTACATGCTCTTACCTGTACAGAAACTATTATGTGTGTCTATAATTGATTTTGTATTTAAAATCATTGAGTGGGAAATGGGAGTGGTTATGGGAGGAGTATTTTAGTTCCTCCTCAAAGAAGAATCACATGCCTTCATTTTTTCTAGATTCACCTACTGAGCATACAAAGTCACAAAAATAGCATACAATATGAGTGCATAATTTGTTTACTGTGCAATGAAGACATGTGAACTTGACCAAACCCATTTCTTACATGTTAGTGATGCTATTCTGCAATCAAGTGAATGGCTACACAAGACATGGAAGTGATGCTTTTAGCTAAGTAGAACCCTCACCTCCTAAACAGCCTAATTGATCCGTTGATAGCATAAACTTCCCCTCCCCTCCCACATTGATTATTAATTGTATTATCCTCAAACATATACACACCCACACACAAACATCCCAGTGCCTCACTCTCTATATGGAACCCTCCATGGTGCTTTACTAGTACTGTAAATTCTGTGGGTGTGTCTTATCTGAGGTAATAGAAGTGTTTGTGTCCTCCCCAGACCCCAGCCTCACCTCTCACAGTTTGCTGGCTGCTCTGGACACTGTGGGGGCCAATGACTTGGATGGTGTACTTGAGATACCATGGGGAAAGAGGAGGTCACACGAAGAGAAGATAAAGTTCTATATAGATTTTCATCCAAACGCTGGATGGAATCACCTGGCTGGGAAAATTCTCCATGAAGAACAACACAGCGCTCTCGAGAAAATGAAGGGGAATGTAACAGCTGATAAAGGTAAGTGTGTGGTAGATGACACATACTAAGTGAGGCAAGGTATAGTCATGTGATTGGTCAACAGTGGATACTCTTTTGAATAAATGACTCTCCAAGTTCAGGACTATAAATATGAATTTTTTTCTCATGAGAGTGTGGTAACTTTTTTCTCACACAAGCATGCCAATATGGCATAGTCCACCCTCTATCCAAAATTCCTGTATGAAATGTGTCCACCACTATGTGGAGGTTCCTGTGTGTCCACCTGTATGTTGAGGTTCCAGTGTGTCCACAACTATGTGGAGGTCTCACCACTATGTGGAGGTCCCAGTGTGTCCACCACTGTGGAGGTCCCAGTGTGTCCACCACTATGTGGACGTCCCAGTGTGTCCAGCACTATGTGGACGTCCCAGTGTGTCCACCACTATGTGGAGGTCCCAGTGTGTCCACCACTATGTGGAGGTCCCAGTGTGTCCACCACTATGTGGAGGTCCCAGTGTGTTCACCACTATGTGGAGGTCCCAGTGTACTTGTATATATCAGTGGAATTGATGTGTATGTGTTGTCTACTCATAATGATGTTCATTTGGAGGAAGTTTTGAGAACTACATAAATGTGGTCTGTGGCATGTAGTGTTGTTGGTCAAATGTAAACAGTCTCTATGGCATGACATCTTGAAACTATTTGACATTAAGCATGCATACCATTGTGGATATCCCAGGGTTGCAATTGTAATGTGTATAAGGAAGCTTTTGGGGGAGAGTTAGTACGTAGGGGATGTCCCATTCAGCCAAGAAAATAAGCAATCAGGAAGTTACGCAATAGTAGTGTAGTGATCAAAATAACAACCTGACACGACATTCTAATCAAGTATATCAGGTACATGCATAACACCAGTAAAGGCATGTAGTGTTAGTGTTCACAATGCATAGTCATCCTGACCAAAGTGGACTTCAAATTTCAGCTCTACAATGCTATACATTCCTATTCGACATGAACTTCCACATTCTCCCAGTCTAACATAATGTACTGTTGCCTCTGTATTACTTTTTTTCCCAATGCAGTGCATTGGTTTTCAGTAAATCTAACCAAAAGTTGTTTTTAGTGTTGATACAATATTGTAACAGTTCCCATTGACTGGTTGGTTATTTCCACTAATTCATCAGTAAATTTTGAGAGAGGAAACCCTACTGTGATTACCCCTGTTAAAGCTGCTGAATTGAAGACAATTTATATATCTCAAATTAAAGAACTCTATTCGTTGCTCGAGGTTGGGGCTATAACAGATGGTGACTTTCAAAAAGTATTTTAGAACTGATGGATAAATTGTAAGGCTATGTTGCTTTTGATATTACCATACATTCTAATCTTAGCACCCACTAAGATTATGGAGCAAGCAATTGCTTAAATGGAAAGAATAAATTAGGGGTCTTAATTTGTTATGCACTATTCTATTTAAGAACTGCTTTCTCGTGGTGGGTTTTACCCAAAACTGGCAAGATCTAGACTAGCTGTAATTTGAAATGATCCTGCAACTTCAGTCTGGTCATAATGCTACGCCTAGAACTTTCTCAGAATATCAGTCTCTAAAAATATATTATTACATATAACCTGCATGTTTACTATAATTTACACAATCTAGTGGAGTAATTGAAGCAAATGCTTCAGCGAATATGATTCTAGGTGTGTTTGTGGATTGATAACTTAGTTCATTATCTCTAAGATATGACTTCACTTGATTAAATGCTTCCTCAATGGGGTTCAAGTCAGGGGAGTAAGGTGGTAAAAATCGTACTAAAGCACCAGTGGCTGAAATCAATTGAGTTACTGCTTCTACATGGTGGATAGACGCATTATCAAGTATGACTACAGAACAGGGATTGTTGCCACCATCAAATGGAAGTAGTATAGGAAGTAAGCACTGTTGTACAAAATTCATGAAAACATCTGAGTTCACATTTCCCTATGCAATATAAACATCTTCTATTCCCCGAAAAGTCAGTATCCCTATGGCTGACAACCTCTTACCATATAAAGTAAATTTGTGGGAAACAGGTGTCATGCCTTGAAGACCATATCCATATTTACGTATTGTATTACGGTGGTTTGATCCTGTTTCATCAATGAAAATTAAAGTTTTGGGGTTAAATTTCATTATTTCAGAGATATATTTTGCTCTCTGAACATCACACCTTTGTCTTGCTACTAGACGCATTTTCTGTCTAGTCATACCCAGTCTTTTGATGGTACAGCAAATAGTAGCACAATCATACCGGGATCCTGTTATATGTAACAGCTTTTGTTGTATCTCACGAAGATACATGCTGGGTGTACTCAGCAGCGTCTCTAAAATGGTGATTTCCTCAAACTCACTCATTTGTGGTAATGGACCATGCCTTTGGCATTTAGGTGATACATCCTCAGTTGTATAAAAAAGATAGATGTATCTCTCAATTGACCTGATGTTTACATACAGTTCCCTAGAAATCTCTTTTATTGTCTTCTTTTGTAGAAGATACTTCCAAATTATCCACCATCTAAGGTCTTTTGAGTATCCTTTTGGCATTTTGACTGCTTCTTGTACTGTACAGTAGTTATTTTGAATTTGAATTCTGAGCATGCTCACCTGTGTCTGCTAGCTAGATAGTACATACAGTGTACACAAGGGCTATGGTACTACTGAATTTCACTACACTATATATATTGGTGTCTTAAAATTCATTCTTGTTTGCAGTTAAAACTTGCTACTGAATGGAATGGGAATTTCTGCAAAGTGCAGATTTAGCTGCCAAAACCAAATCTTGCAATACAAGTAGAAGTCCTGGGTTCCTGGGTTAGAAGTCCTGAGAACATAGTTTCTTACAATTATATGATGTAAATCTGGGCCATGGGGACCATGATAATTTTAGTAATTATTAAACAAGTTCAACATAAAATTATAACCCTGATTATGCATGAGTATTTCTATTCAGCTTACTACATTGTTGATTTAGTTGTCACAACTTTTGTATTAGCATTTTGCAATGTGACAAGCAACTTGCAAAACTCTGTATGTGTTGTCTACTCATAATTATGTTCATTTGGAGGAAATGTGTTTAAGTTTTGAGAACTACATAAATGTGGTCTGTGGCATGTAGTGTTGTTGATCAAATGTAAACAGTCTCTATGGCATGACATCTTGTAACTATACATTCCTATTTGACATTAAGCATGCGTGCCATTGTGGATATCCCAGGGTTCCAATTGTAATGTGTATAAGGAAGAATCTTAGGCTTTTGGGGAAGAGTTAGTACGTAGGGGATGTTCCATTCAGCCAAGAAAATAAGCAATCAAGAAGTTACGTAATAGTAGTGTAGTGATCAAAATAACAACCTGACACGACATTCTAATCAAGTATATCAGGTACATGCATAACACCAGTAAAGGCATGTAGTCTTAGTGTTCACAATACGTAGTCATCCTGAAGAAAATCTAACCAAAGTGGACTATATTAATATGCCCAAATTTCAGCTCTACAATGCTATACATTCCTATTTGACATGAACTTTCACATTCTCCCAGTCTAACATAATGTACTGTTGCCTCTGTATTACTTTGTTTCCTGATGCAGTGCATTGGTTTTCAGTAAATCTAACCAAAAGTTGTTTTTAGTGTTGATACAATATTGTAACAGTTCCCATTGCTGACTGGTTGGTTATTTCCACTAATTTTTTTAAAGTACTACTTACCTGATAACTATCCATTAACTTTCACACGTGAAATATACCACAATATAATTTAGTAAGCAACCACAAAATTAAGTGAGTGATTGTTCCAGGAAATTCCGTATACTATTCCGTGTTCGCTGACATTTCACATCCATATGGAGTATCTATATTATCTATGGCCTATGCAAAAGGCTGTAGAAAACAATCTAGCTCAATTACAATTGGAGCATGTGCATTATGCACACACACGTATGGCACCATACGTATGCCTGGGGCATTTTGTATTGTAGACATATATATATATTACAATTTCAATGAGTCATGACCTGAGAGTCAGCTCACTCACTCTACTCACTCACTTAATTAAGATATCTGTAATTTAGGTCCTTATGTATAGGAATTGTGTAATCTGTACGGCATATCTGATTATTGTATATGACCACATGAATTCTTTTGCCAACGGATACAGTTGTTAGTACAACTGATAGTAATTTTGTTTGAGTGATTTTAGTCCACTGAGGTCCCAGTGTACTTTTAAATAGCAGTGGAATTAATGTATATACACAGAAGATACTTTTTGTGCTCTGTGTTGTTTCCTGCCCATATATTAGCTAGCATATATTCATTTGTTAGACAATAACATGAATAATTGCCTTTGATATAATGAGGTAACTATATCATGTAGTAACCACTTGTTCGGCATACAAGTGATCAGGTATCTAAGTGTCTACTTAGAGACCAACTTAGAAACCTGTGATTGTCATCAGACTATATATACACAGTTTATACTACTGTCTAAGTCATTAGATCACTCCAGTGAGTGACTACTTGGTTTAAAATAGACACTTCGGCTCTGCCTCAGTATCTATTGTAAACCTTGTAGTCACTCACTGTCATGATCTAATCTATACATAGGGGAAAATGTTGATGACTGTCATAAATACTGTAGATTGTCAGTGGTATCTTGTGTGGTTGGTCAGGTATAAACAATCTCTATGGCATATATCTGTTAGTTCTGACTTGATCCATCGTATTGCTATTGGTCAAGAATATCTAGGCAAGTGTGCTTTAATTTTCATTTCATAGTTTCTTTGTTTTCATATGATTTCCTTATTTGGATGACTATTTCACCTTTTTGTATTCAATGAAGATACCTGATGGAGGTTTTAATATATGGGAATTGTGATATTTTGAACATCCAAATAGCAATTATTAAAGGGGGTGGTTAGATTGTTCCTATCTGTTTGATTAAAGTGGCATAAGCTTCTCTATAGTCATGGCTATGAGATACTGTATATGGAAATGATACATACCTACATCAAGGTCAGAGCATGCATACTACAACAGGGGTCAAAGGTCGGATATCTAATGTTGGTGGCAATCTTCAAACTATAGGAGTTCAGTTTTTCTTCTTTTTCCTTTTCTTTTTGTGTATTTGTGTAAGAATATTATTAAAGGGGTCATATCTATCACTCCATTGATTCTTTTGCCAACAGATACAGTTATTAGTACAACTGATTTTTTCGGAGGGTTCTTTGTGTTTTTTTCTATTTTACACTTAAGTCCAATTATGCACTCCTTGTTGAGTGTACATATGGCTAGAGGGTGTGAACCAGGATAGGTAAGGTTGTGCATCAGTGTGTGTGTGTGTGTGTGTGTGTGTGTGTGTGTGTGTGGAAGGCATTATTTCATTATTATTATTAATGAAATGTGCAACACAAGTCTTTTTATGTCAAAGCAATTCCCACTATATACAGTACCTGTCATTCATCTCTTGATGTTAACACTAAGTGCATGCATACACCTCATATTGTCTTTAGAGCATAAACTATAGTTGACTGAAGTAATACATGCTCATACTATTTCCATTTGTTCCTGTTACTTGTTGAATGGACTTGTTTTTGTTGCTCAGCTCATATTTTATTCTCTATGTTCTCTCCCACAGACCCCTCCCTCACCCTCACTAATCTCACTCAGCTGCTGGAGGATGTGAGGGATTTGATTGGTGTGACTTATTATCTAGACATCCCCTTCTCAGTGTATAATAGTATTACAGCACAACAGTCCAGTGGGTCTGAATGTAGGAAGGCTTGTTGGGAGTGGTACCTGAACAACCACCCATGCCCTTCATGGCGTCACATTGCTAATGCTCTGTATATGAATAGGGAGCATGGAGTGCTAGAAGTGTTGAAGAGTCGCTACCTTAAAGGTGAGTCTGGTTCTCTGTGATGATTACTGGAATGGTTGATTTGCATGTGTCCTGTCCCCAACTATGTAAAAACATCATCCACTGTTATTAATTAAATTTCTTCTCTCATAATCGATTGTTGTTGTTATTGTTGTTGTTGTTGTTGTGATTGTTGTTATTTTTTGTTTGTTTTAATTCATTGGGTAGATGATATGAATATCGTGTATTAGTCATCTGCTATGGAGTACTGGCAGGAAGTTACATATAAAAATACAATACTCTTTTTGCAGAAATATTATTTTCTGCTGGTTAAGCCACTCTGTTTTTAGGAAAGAAGAATGAAGGAACCATTTGTAGTAGAAAATGGTAGAAGAGATGCAGTCTTGCTGATATAGCTACTTACATTCAAGAATGAGCCTTCAACAAGAAAACAGTGTTCTAGCATAGCTGTACTACTCCACTGACAGTTGATAGAATTCTTTCTCTGCTTCCTATCACATGGTTTTGACAAGTACAGCTTGGACATGAAGCAGGTTGCCGAAATTTGTCAGCTGATTCAACTTGCACCTAATTGCTTCAGCCAATTAGCAGATCGAGGTTATAGTGGTTTGACTACTTCAGCTTCAAGGTTGGATGAGCAGTGCTTGTACATAGCAGAGGATCATCATGGGCTCTAACTGAGCTACATTAAACATCTTTACATACTAAGTGCTATATATATTGTGAGACGATCGGTCATTTTCCGAGGGCCATATTTGTTGTATGTTGTGTGGATTAACAAGTCTTTCCATATGCAGGGTAACTTACCATGACAGTAGCAATAAATTTGAAGGCTCTCAATATACTGCTCTGAAAGCCTTGCAAATTGGCAGAAAACAGCTATTGGGCCTCTGAATGTATACCTTCTTATCAAACTATGCATATTAACTCATTAACAGCATTACATAACCACATACCTCAATATCTACAAACACATTACAAGCATGCATGACACTTTTACAAGCTATTTGAAATGAGATTACAAGAAGATACAAGATGTCAGTCAAGGTGAGTCTGGTTCTCTGTGATGATTACTGGAATTGTTGATTTGCATGTGAGTCTTCTCTCCTGTCCTCAAAGAAGTAAAAGCATCTTCCTATATGTCACTGTTATTAAAGAAAGTTTAAATCGGTTCTCTCATAATTGATTGTTGTTAGTTGTTATTATTATTATTGTGATTGTTGTTGTTATAAATATTTGTTTTGATTCATGGGGTAGGTTGTATGAATGTCATATATTAGACATCTGCTATGGCTAAAGTACTTGCAAGAAGTTGCGTATAAAAATACAATGCTCTTCTGCCATCCATATGAATCCTCTGCCCACTCTGTTTTTAGGAAAGAAGAATAAAGGAACCATTGTAATAGCAGCAGTCCTCATGAAAAAATGGAGTCTTGTGTAGCCTCGTCCCCCAGGCCCTTTTTAGTTATGATTGTGGAGGGCCTGGTACGCGAAGTCACTGGGGGATGGGTTGAACCATCTAATTGGGTGCTGGCAGTGTACGAGAGCATTATGACCCTGCTCACATATTTGGGCTATGCACTGGAGTGGCTAAAGGATTGACCTAAAGGCACCAGAAGAACTTTTGCTGTTTTGCTACAACAAGAATTAATGACCAATTTGCTATGGCCATAAATCAAGGATTTGCTAAACTCGTGAAGAATTCTGAGGCCAATCTATTTATAATCCAGCTAAGCCTAAAATCTTGATAGCTTTACTATCTAATGATAGGCAGCTCCGATACTATCTGCTGCTAGGCTAGCAAAGCGTAGTAACACTTGCATTCAGTGGCAGCTCAATGCCTCTTCTCTTCGTTAGGCCTGGTTGGTCATGTGCTTGTGCATGCTTGTAGCTTGTAGCACCAATTCATCATGGTGATGTATGTATTTCCTTGGACTCACAGATTTCTATGGTTTTGCGATATTTTCGAGTACCAGGCCCTCCACAATCATAATTGAAAAGGAGGGCCTGGGGACAAGGCTATAGTCATGATAAATTTTTGATTTTGATTTATTTTCATGGTCATTAAAATTAATCACATGAAATTTAATTACCTTGTACAAAATGAAGTAAAAGCTTAAACTGTAACAAAGAAAATAAACATGAAAATTAAAAGCATGAATCATTATTTAACTGAAAATTTCCCAATTTATGGTAGCTACTTACATTCAAGAATGAGCCTTCAACAAGAGAACAATGTTCTAGCATAGCTGTACTACTCCACTGACTGTTAAAGATCGATACTCTGCATATCTAATTCATGTTTTTATATCCACATCAACTGAAATAAGACAAGTCCAAACTTTATTAGCTGATTCCACAGTCTTCTGTGCCTAATTGCTTCAGCCAGTTAACAAATATTGTGGTTATGTTTGACTACTTCAGGTTCAAAGTTGGATGAGCAGTGCTTGTAGGATGCTATAACTGAGCTAGATTCATTTACAAGTAAAGGGAAAAATAAAGAAGGAAAGTTAGGGGTGGCCGTGTGTGATTCAAAAAGTTCAGCAACAAGAGAGTAGGATAAGATAAAATATAAATAGCTCGTAGTTTGGCTTACTTGACTGAAGTTCGCTCTCTTAACAGCATTACATAACCACATACCTCAACTACAAGCACATTACAAGCTTATACATGACATTTTAAAGCTAATTTATGAGGACCCCAAGTGGCATCAACCAGGCCCAAATTTTTGTGAGGTCGAATTAGTGAAAAAAAAAGTTTTCTGCACTAATTTTCATGAATTCCATACCCCACAAAATTTCGCACTATACGATAATGGAACTTCAGCACAATAATTATAATTTATTAGCACTTTGTTGGCTGCAGCAGAATTTGCTATAAGAATCAAAGTAGTTAGAACAGAGTCACTTAAAATGGAAGCCGAGAAGGGCACTTTTTCTGCGAAATACAGCTGTAGTGGGTTCCGAATAACTTTTTATGTGTTCTACCTGATCGGCTGGATAGTGTGACTACTACCTTTAGGCGTTACCTTCACATATCACATAAATATGATTTGCATTAATCATACCCACCAGACTTCCAGCAAGTTTTCTTCTCAAGTGAATAACCTCTGCCTTCAAACAACACTGACCTCATTTCGGTTTGCTTCGACCACATACTGATTTTTAACTGGGTGTAAGTGATGTATGAGCTTGTTTCACTCACCTGAGTAGCCAATCACTCTAGCATGTCTAACTATTATCTTCTCCCACTAAACCACTAAATTTAATACTCACAAATTTAATGTTGTCATTATTAGGTAATACTTGCCAAGTATGTAACTTGATATTAAGCAAAGTGACCTCAGGAATAAGGATACAGTAACTTACACCTTCACTTTCTTAGGATGACTGAATAAAGAGCTCAAAAGTTGCTCCGGACACCATGCATGTGCTGCTGAAATCGTCCAAGGATATTTTGGTGTGTGAAATGTGGGACAAGATGTCCCAATACGGACACCAATGGTGTCCACAGCACACTTTCATTTTTACAGTGTACCTATTAGGAAGATTTACTCATTGCATGTTAACAACATTACATAACCACATACCTCAATATCTACAAGCACATTACAAGCATATACATGACAATTTTGCAAATTTACAAGCTATTTGCAATGAGATTACAGGAAATCATATGAAGCAGATGCAAGAAGTAGTTCTTTGGAATTATATACTCAGTTGAGTTACAATGAGCCCTAAATAGTGGTTAGTAGCATTATTATAGTTTGAAATTTTCACTGTTAAAAAAAAATTGGAATGTGAACCATAATTATTACGTTTTGTGTACTGATTCTCTTCAAATCCAACGACAAGTTCCAGTCAATATACTCCAGCACAATATAAATTTACCAAATGTTAATACATGTTGAATTCACATGGACATGCTCAGTCAGCACTTAGGTAAACAAGGAGAAAACTAGCACCCTCACATTTCTGTGGAGATGTCCAGTTTCTCATGATTCAAACATCATGGGTATCCACCCAGCATGTCTCACCCAAAGTTTAAACACTTATCTCTATGGTAACATGCATGTGTATAGGTTTAATCCAACTGAGCTAAGATTGTGGTCATAGTATTTCTATCTATATGCTTCAACCAACTACCCTGTATGAATCACTCCAAAATCATCAACTTTCTGTCCAGCAACAACCTAAGTACCAACTTTGTGCTATCATCATTTGCATATATAAATCTATAAAACTTTTGCCTATTGATCCTTGAATGATTTCAAACTTGAATTATTTGAACAAATTGAGAAATTTCATGAGTATCGTGTCTCCAATGATTTGCTTGTAGCTCCTCTTGTTCTTACTTCTCATTTGGAGGTCCTCGTCTTGGTACTTACTGCAGTCTCACTTGCTTTTTGTCTTGAATCACTTATCTTGAGCTAGTTAACAGCATCACATAACAACATACCTCAAGCACATTACATACAAATTTTAATGCGATTACAGGAAGTCATTTAAAGGTTGAATATGAAGAACCTAATAAGTTATGTTGGCAAGACCATCATCCAAATCCAAGAACTACTTCTAGTTCAGATCATTGATAAAACTTCAGTTATATTGGCTATAGCAGCTCCAGGACTTACAATAAATAGAAAACAAAGAAGATTTAGATATTCAACTGGACACATAATTGAAAGTTTACCATCTGTAATGAGCTTTCTAGAAAAGAATCACCTGTTCCTTGCATTGATGAATTTGAGCATTTAGTTTAATAATAATTCATGAGGTTTGTATGATAAAGCACTAGCTATTGAAATATCAAAATCTCATGGAACCAATTAGCTCTTTGTGGAATCAGTGTACATAACATTGTGGTTGAACTTTCAATGTTATTACGATTTTCAGGAATGTGATAAGTAAATGTTTGTATGGTGTTAGTTTTATAGGAAGGCACTTCAGGAGTTCAATAGCATTATCTGGTTTTCTGTTTTGGTAATTAACCATTGGCTGACACTGAAGTCAGCAGCTCCAGCTGAAGTGGTACTAGGTAGCTAGCCTGTGAATGGCTAGCAAACTATTGATTGCTGATTGAATACATAACCATTCTTGACCTTCCGTAATTCAGCTGGCTACTACTAACGTGAGTAGCACTTACTTTCCTGGGTCCAATGCACTTGGCAACTAGTGAGCATAAAGAAAGAAGAAAATTAATTGTTTACTTATCATTCCACTAATATAGTAGAATGTTCTTACATGTGCAAGCAAAAAAAGTATTCATATAGCTATTAAATTTTCAATCCCATGGTACAAATTATTCATGGTGTATGCAATGATGTTCTATGTCAGTTGTGTGCATGACACATACCAAGTAGAAAAAAATTAATTTCAGTGGGTATATTAATATAATTTGATGTTTATACATGCATAATAGCCTCGTACCCAGGCCCGCTTTTTTCGCGGGGCAGTGGAAAAGTGAAGGGCCTAGTATAAGTTGCATGCGCATGCACTTAATTAGACACGAGATAATATGTAAAATTTAGTCCATGATGAATGATGTAATCATAAAAACGTATGTAGCACGTGCGCATTCAATCAGTGCATGCAGCTAAGGCATAGATAGCCCTAGCCCTAGCCCTAGCCCTATGGCTAAGGTAAAGCGGGGCTATTTCGAACGGCGGGGCTATTCCGTAGGGTCAAATATTTTCAAAATTTCATGAGCTTACGAGCTCTATTTTGAAAGATATATTCTACCATTATAGTAGATTATATCCTCCAACATTGAGCTCAGTGGTTTCAGAAATATTTGAACCTACGGAATAGCCCCGCCGTTTGAAATAGCCCCGTTATCTATGCTTAAAGCTAGCAAGTTAGCTAGCTAGATCTGACTCCAGACCTTATCCACATCAGTGAAATAAACTAAGACACAACAAGAACAACACCATCCCTTTCAACCCAATATGGTCAAAAAAGGTAAGACATGATACTTTGATAGCAGCGACTCTTTTCGTCTAACCAGTTGGTAGCGACACACAAACAGCTTACACAGAATGCTTCTGGGAGTGAGGTGAGTTGAATCTAGAGCAGAAAGACAGAACAGTCTAGAGCTAGCTGCTGACTCAGCTCTCAAAATTACGATGATGTAATGTTTATTACGATTTGTGTAACAGACGTGCCCCAAAGTATAGCAAATCCCCCCCTAATTGGGGGGATGGATCGCATGCACATGCAATTTATACCAGGCCCTTTGCTTTTCCACCGCTCCGCGAAAAAAGCGGGCCTGGGTACGAGGCTAACATGCATAATAACATTCATCCGGTTTTTTCATTGACTACCTGTAGGTTCCGCTGAGTCACGTCGACTGTATAACGAGGCGATGAAGCAGGGACATGTAAAGTCCCAGATCAACAAAGCCCTCCTTTATGGGGCTCCAGGAACCGGAAAATCGAGTTCGATTGACCTTTTCGTTGGTAACCCTCCAAGGCAAGCCAGAATAAGCACTCCTCTAGCTGCTCGTCCAATTACAATGATACATATGGGTGTAACCAAGAAGGAGTGGAAAAAGCTTTCCTCAAAAGAACAGAAAAAAATTCTAGCGAGGGCCATATATGCTCAGCTTCATGCCAATGATAAAGATTCTGGCGAGGATTCTGTCTCTGATGAGGGATCTGGTGAGGATTCTGAATCTGGCGAAAATTTAAGTTCCGATACGACTCTTGAGCACAAAGAAGCTGAAGATAAGTCGACACGTGACGTACATCCACAAGTACACCCAGCAACTCATTCCAGTCCAATACCTGCTAGAAAAGCAAAGAAAGGTTCTCAATCAAAGGAAAAGATTTCACTGCCATCCATTAGCACACATGAGGAACTAATGGAACTATTGGACGAGATCTCCAAATCAAATGAAGCCTTACCTGTCTTCCGGAAGGTCAAATTGATCGACTCTGGTGGACAACCACAATTTCATGAGGTGTTACCTGTATTTCTTCGTCGCATGTCCCTCTACATATTCGTCTTCAAGCTGTCAGAAGAACTCGCCACCAAGCCCATGGTAGAGTATTTTGGGGAGGATGGGAAGCGTGTGGGGACACCTTACCGATCAGCTCAGTCCAACGAGCAGCTATTGAAGCACTGCCTTCGCACTTTGCACACCCACAGATCATCTCCCGATACTAAAGGTGAGTGCTCCAAAATCATGATCGTAGGGACCCACAGGGACGAAGAACACCTGTGCACAACCGAAACACGAGAGCAGAAGAATAAGAAGTTAGAAAAGCTGTTGCTTCCGATGTTCCGAGAGGAAGTCATCTACTACAAACTGGCAGAAAATAAGTTAATCTTTCCAGTCAATGCCAAAAATCCTGAAGAGCTTGATAGGGATACAGCTAGAGATATCCAAAGTGTAGTCCTAACAAAGTGTATGCCTAATCCCATTGATGTGCCCCTTCAGTATTTCTCTTTGGAAATTATCCTTGAAGAAGTCAGCCTTTCTTTAGATAGAGGGGTATTGAGCAAAGAAGAATGCCTTCGAGCAGCAGATAAGCTTTTCTTTAATGAGCATACACTGGATGCAGCTCTCCAGTTCCTAGATGAAATTTCATCGGTCTTTTATTTCCCCGAGGTTCTGGATGGTGTTGTATTCACTAACCCTCAAGTCCTCTTGGATAAGGTAACTGAGTTGGTGGAGATTACCTATTGCTTGAGAGAAAATGTTGGTTGTAAAACACTTCGTGCACTTTCTGGATGCTGGCAGAAATTTAAAGATCATGGCATTGTTAGCTTAGAGCTTCTGCAAGAGAAAGAGTTTGATAAGCATTATGTGCCTGATATCTTTACTCCTGTTGATCTGGTTAATCTCTTTAGAAAGTTGCTCATCATAGCTGACTTTAGTGCTTCAGAGTACATCATGCCTGCTCTCCTTCCTGTTCTTGAAAATAAGAAAGTTCATGATTATCGTATCACTAAAGATTCACCTGTAGCTCCTCTTGCTCTGGACTTCCCACTTGGAGGTCCTCGTCTCGGTACTTACTGCAGTCTCACTTGCTTTCTTGTCTCCAATGATAACCAGTTTCCATGTCCTTGGAAAATAGTGCTGCTTCCTCATTCCAACACTCCAGCTTGCCTGAATCGAAACTGCACCCAATTCATGGTACAAGGCTTTCCTGGCTCTGTCACTCTGATTGACACATTCTCTCATGTTGAGATCCATGTGGACACTGCCAAGAAAGTTTGTAGCAAGCTCTGCTCTTTTGTCTCTCAGGCTGTGTTTGCAGGTCTAAAGAAAGCCATGGTGGTTCTAGGGTACAACAACTCGATCCCTTCGAAAGCACTTCTTTGTCCTTGCGGGGATAAAGATCCCCATGTTGCCACTTTCGGGGATGATCTCTGGATCTGCAGTCAAGATAACAAAGTATTTGGAGATCTTACTCCTAGACACCAGCTGTGGATAGAACAAAAATATCCCTCTAAAGATGGTAAGTCCTTATATACATACATATATACATACATACAAACATAATTATATTCATACACTTAAGTATTGCTTGTTATTAACTTTTCAGAACCACTAAGGACTACACACTCACAAATCAAGTCACTATAGCTATTTATATTTTTATACAGATTCAGAAGTACTGCAGCAATCCACATCACCATCCAGCCATGCATCTCTTCCAACTGGTCCTGCAATGCACACTTCACAAGGTTAGTTAATGAAAATGAAAGCAAAGAAATGGATCTAAATTAGTCAGCACTTTACTTTTGTAATGCTTAAATGAAAGGCTGAAAGGCTGGGGCCACATTACTATAATATAATCATGTGTATTATTATAATACCTTCTCATGATATTTAGTTGATCTTCTAACATTTAATTCTACAGTGTCTTGCCCTCCTCCAACCATGATGGACATCCTGTGTTTCCACCTGCAAGACTCTAATGTGAACTTAACCACAGAAATCGGAGCAAAGTACCTTGAATTTGGAACACTCCTCCTGGAAGACCAGACTGGTGCACAAATCAGTGCCTTTGAGGTGGAACTCTGTAGGAATGCACAAAGCATCAATTATCGAGTGTTTCGAGAGTGGCTGCATGGGAGGGGAAAGCAACCTGTGTCCTGGGAGACTCTGATTTCTGTGCTGGAAAATATTGGATTGAATGAACTTGCTAAATCTATAAGAGGTGTTAAACTATAGACTTATTATATTATTCTCAGTGCTATTTTTATGCTCTTACGTACATGTTGTCAATAATATCTCTTTGCGCATGCGCATTTTGATTGCAAAAAAAAAAAAAAAAAAAATTGCAAAGTGGCATGGTGTGCATTATTTTGAATCTATCTTCAGTTAACGCATTTTGCAATTTGTGTGAGTAAGAAAGTTCGTGTACCTGCCGTTGAACTGACATTGTTCGGTAAGTAAAGAATAGCTTCAAAATCATCCAGTGATCTACCTACCATAGAGCAGGTTTCCTGCATTCTCTCTCGTTTCCTGCAAGGGTGTAAAGAGAGCAGCAAAAAGACTAGGGCATGATTAAATTATCCTCGCCCTGTGCTGGCACTAACCACAGCAGTTCTATGTCACTGATTGAGTCCTTTCTCCCTTGATAGATTGGAATCTACCCCCAGATGTCTCAACTCACTCCATTCCTTCCTCTCCTGATGAGACAGTCGTGAGTTAGTAGGAGTAGAGGAGCTGGAGAGAGATCTGAGATGACTAGTCAAGACTCACATTACTGACAAACAGGTATATGCAGTACATTAAGGAAGGACTTTCTCTCTCCCAGTCTGATAAGTATATGCATGTCTTCTGATTGCCCCTCACTCCCTCTATATATTGTACCATTGAACTCACTGAGGGGGAGTTTGCACATCTGAGCACCTTATATGGCCCACCATTCATTCTGATTTTCTAATATACCTCCAACTGTCCCTATCTTGGAGGGACAGTCCCTATCTGATTGCTGCTGTCTCACTTTTTCTTGGCTTTGTCCCTCTTTCTTCTAAATGATTTCGTGTGCAACTTTCTTATCAAATCTATCAAGTTTGATGCAAAAAAAAAAACAAAAACAAACACACTATTTGGAAAATGTGTCCCTATTTTTACTTTGAGGTTGGGATGTATGTTCTAATGATAAAACCCTTTAACCAGTCTAATCGCCAGCATGCATCCGGTTGTATTTACGCTTCATTTACATGCTCATCACACGGAATATACGGACACTAGGATACTAGGAAATTTTTATGACCTTGTATCTCTGGATTCTTTCAACATAAATCAACAAGCAATTTTAGGCTGGCACAGATGACCTTTGGTACACGTAGCTATTACCACTAGAGAGTTATCAAGCCATGTCTCAATTTCAAGTGTATTGTTGGATTATAGGGCCATTTTCTGTAAACAAGTTATTTCATTTTGATACCAGGTACATTCTATAGAGGAATACTTACTGCATGCATAAATCCAACAATCATTTCTGTTCAAACATAATAACACAGTATAAATGACACCACATCTTTGCCACTAATAAATCACAATACACACTACAGTCTTGACAGCTTTATTTCTTGAATTTCTACTTCAGTGCCTGCAGTGATCAATGACAAGTACATTAGAGTAAACGTGGCCCCTGCTACATTTGTGTCATAAGGGAGTGTGCAGTATACACATCCAGAGAATATGGAACAAATGTTAATTTTGGACCCAATGTCAAGCTTGCTATAACCGAGTAGCAGGAAATGTAAATTTTCACCCAGGACTGAAGACCTAAACCAGTAACTACTGGTATATTAAACTGCAATGCAAAACAGGGTCTACAACATAGCCACACCTTCTAACAGGGAAATAACTGGTGGCGTTCACTGTGACTAACACAGTAAACACACTTTCAAGGAACACTACATTCAGGTTTACAGTACCTTGCAACTTGCAAGCTCATAGGGAGTGAATGTGTATCAGATCCAACACAGAGAACAGTACTCTAAATATTGCCCATCACCTGACATATCAACCCTTATTTGAGCCAGATCAGTAATAAACAGTCTACCCTATCAAAGTAGACATGAAAATTGTTCGAGACAGATGAAAAATTCTAACTTGAGAATGATTCTAACACTGCTATGATTATATTAAACATACACTTATATATACAAATATGGGCCATTTATTGTAAAATGCAAGTATCAATATGGACATACATGTTAGAATACATACTGACTATGTTTGTAGTAAGATAACTTCTGTTCATCTCTCTGAAGGGCCCATAAAAGCCATCTAAACTTCCATGACTCTGGACCACCATGGCTATTCTATGCTAAAAAGAGTTACTGTTTACTTACATAGCAGATGGTAAGGTAGAATAAGCCTATCACCATCTGTTGAGAACAAACCTACCACCTATAAGGTATCTAGTCTGATGAAAAGCCGAGCTCAAGAGATGTACCTCAGCGGCCATTTTCTCAAAAATTATGATGTAATCATGTAATATAAAAAGTATTGTAAATGTACGCTAGCTGGCGTATAGACTGTAACCACTTTGGCTGGCTTGTTGATGAGGTGTCTATCCAGAGAGGTATGGCCCCTAGTATCAAGTCATATGGCAAATTTAAGTTTAGGCTGGGTAGCTTTGATTAGAGATTTGAGGCAGGTGTAGCTATAATATTTATAGTGTGAACGTAATATAATAGCTATGACATCTGATTCTTATCTTTCCAGCTCTGAGACTCTATTGTAGTTATAGTTTTAACATACACTAAAACAATGTGCTCTAATGTAGAGCCATCTTCCATTTAAAGATCAGGCACAGCATTTTAAGCTTGTCATTTGCCAGCATTTTACCAGTTGCACTAAAGCTAGCCATACCATCTGTGCTGATCTGACATGATAATGATGCTTTAGACAATCCCCCCCCCAAAATTTTGTCATGCTGTACCTGTTAGCTCACTCAAATGTTGCCTAAGAACATACGTAATGTGATGTGCTTTATATAGAAATGATCCACACACACTTTTGTAGGTGCCATAGTCCATTCAGAAAAGAGGACATCTGTTGCTCACACAGATTATGTACGTACGTACGTATGCATATGGAGGGTGTCACATGTTTGTCACATGCACACTATACTCAAGTTAGCTTTACTGTGGTATGCAGAGAGAAGTAGCTACCACTGCACATTCGAAAAATGCTACCTTGGACTATCACATACTGCAGAGGATTGTTAGCCTGACAGCTGGGTTGGGTATGGGCAGACAATGTGGATGAGTACACATAACTCCTTGCTTGTCAAAGTCTACATACCTTGCAGATTTATGGAACCATCAAAGGTCCTTCCTCTGGATTGAGTCTCAAAATGTATACATGTATTAACTGACAAACCAATGTTTAGTACGTGTGGATCAAGAGTGATGACTAAGTGTTTCATTGGTTGCTAGCTTACCCTAGCAACTTAGCTTGGTGACTGTGGGGTTTTGAGTAGTGGGTTGGACTTGTCAAGTATGTGTATCAACAGTTTCCTCAGAGTTGCCAGGTAACAATTATGTTTATATTTAGCAATGTGTCCATGGACCTTACAGTGTACATCCTCTCCCCCTCCACCTCTACAAGTTATTCCTGTAAATTATCACTTGTTTATGTGCACTACTTCATCAGTTAAAAATTCCGCCCAAGTTTCAAAGATCTGGAGTTGTGGGATATTTCCCTCCCCCCTCAACGCAATACACATAATGTGTTGCATTTCCATGAGATCACTGAAGCACTGATGTTTGTATGCATTGCAGATAGAGCTGTTTTTTATGAACACTTCTCCTCCACACTTCTTTTTTTTTCTTTTTCATTGTTCTAACTAATCACTGTATGTTGTGTGTGCAATTACAGAATGAGATGATGAAGTCCTCAAGGAAGAAGAACAGTCTGTATCGTCCCCAAACTCTTACAGGTAACCATCAATCACTTTCATATTTGTCTGTTTGATTCAAGCAGCCCCCACTTAGTCACTTTCCTTTCAAATGTGATTTCCTTTTGGTGTGATTTTGAACCAATATTGAATTTATGGCCCTATTCTGTACTTACCCTTTACCCAGCTAATGTGTATTGAGTGAACTTGACTTTTATATGTTGAGGCTCCAGAGAGGTTTTAGCACTTTCAGTCAATATTTTCTGTTTAACAATGGCTTCCTTTCTAATATCCGGTATTAATCCTGTATTTTTAACTGTATTTTTGGAGAGTGTGCTCTAATATGAATCCATGCATCATCCAGGCAGCCTTAAACCCAGGGTAGTTTAAAAAGTGCTGAAGTCACAGGAATGCACTGTGATTATTTAGTGTGGTGATAAGAAAACTCATATTTATAATTATTGTGAAACTTGTATGGAACCATCAAAGCAGGTTTTGCAGATAGAAGGATTTGCCATTGGAGTATTAAGTTAACACCTTGTTTAGCACGGCATATTGAACCAAAGACACTTGACAAGTCCAGCCCACTACTTCACCTCAGCACTCGCTGAAAGGGAGGATTATCCCATAAAAAATAAAAATTTTAAAACGTCCATATCTTCATTATACTACCCCCTTATAAGCTTGATTTAGGTCTCAAAGAGCTCTCTTTGAATGGTGTACTTAGTTACAACTTTACCCCCCCCCCCCCCCCCCCCCCCCAAATATTAGAAGCTATGATAGGAGTATCGAAGGCCTCCTAAGTATGCAAGTATTTTATAACCACTGAGGTCATATCAGGTTTTCCAGATTTGGGGGGTGGGGGGTGTAAAGTTGTATCTAAGTACACCATTGGAAAGCTCTCAAAGAGAGCTCTCTTTTGAGACCTAAATCAAGCTTATAGGGGGCATAATGAAGATATGGACGTTTTAAAATTTTTATTTTTTATGGTGTAGTCTACCCAATAGGCTGCATGATGTAATTAGTCTATACAGAACTAAGTAGTAAGAGTTTTTCACAGAACGTGCAGTTGTGCCTAGAACCAGCGACCTTTAAAAAAGGAGTGTCTTATGGTTACAACACCAGATAAGGGGTTGATCCTGTGGGTGAAACCAATTGTGTATAGACAGTAATTCTGTGCAAGTACTCAGAATACTTATGTTCTATACAACATAAAGTAATACATGTATTTTCCTTTCACTAATTATCCAGCCAAACAATTAACTCTCAATGGGCCTGGTCCCTGTCACTTTATCTTCCCAAAACTTATATTTTCACACAACCATTACCTAGAAGAGTAAATGTTAGGCCAAAATAATTAATTGCGAATTTGATCTACCTTCTTCATCATTTAAGGTTACAATCGTATCTCAAGTAGGAACAATATCAGTTTGGCTAAATTTAGTACCTGTTGATAATAGTTTCCTTAAGGTGTGTGTTTGCAGACCCACATCATCTGTAGGTGCCTGATTATAGCACATCAAATCACCTGTAGGTGTCTGATTGATATGTCCAAATAAGTGCCAGTTGCTCACACAAGCTACATACAATGGTGGGCATTATTTGTGAAGCACCTCATGTCCAACCTATACTTGTAATATTGAGACTCTTTACCCACTATAGAAATAGACTTGGATAATGACTTTTACTCAGTGCTCAATTGTTGTTCTGACTGAGTCTGTCTAATACCGGTTGCCTGTGGAGAGCTTAGTTGCTGCTAAGTTTGCCAGTGTTTAATTTGCCAACAATTTAAGTTGGTCAGCATTTTGTAGGACTAGAGCAGTTGAGCCACCAGCTCTATGCATGGACAAGTGGTACCATTGTACAAGCTGTGGACTCCTCAAGCCCTCGAGTGTTCCATAAGGCCTGGTAGCACTTAAAGGCCTTCAGTTAGAAGTACTTTTGGCTCTCTTTCTGTGGCATAATGTAATTGGTCTATTCTGAACTGGTGAAATTACTTTTCCACAGCTGATTGCTCCAACCACATCATAATGAAGGGGGAGACCCAGACCCCTAAATTAGTGTTGTGTGTACTAACTGATCCTGTTATGCGTTTCATTATGCACACTATCACATGTTAATTTCCTCTGGATACCACATATGTACATGCATGCACATCCACTGGCTTGCAATAACATACCATGTGCATTATAAACTAATTTCTTATGATCCAGGGACTGATTTTTTGGTTGGGTTGTACTATGTCTAGTATTGGACTTTAGACTGAAGTCCAGGCACCATCCTGTTGTTACATAATAATGTCCCAGGAGAAGAAGTGTATGTCCCTATACTGTGTGTGTGTGTGTTTATGTTGTGGTGCAAATTACTGCTGATTTTCTTTCACATAATTATGATGTATTATAATATTGAAAAGGAATTTTAACTACCTTCTCTTCTCATATATACACTCGTGACTTTCTAATGTTGAGACCCTTTACCCATATCCAGAGAGGTTGTCATAGCACTTTCAGTCGATATGAGCATTCACTTTCTGTTTCAATATGAATCCCTTTCTATTCTCCTGTATCAAACCATATTAATTGAGCTTAGCCTAGGAGGGTGTGCGTAGTCTGAGCATGTTTAAAATAAGTACCTGCCATTGAATCAGTGATAGCTTTCAATTGGTAAAGGTCATCCATTGATCCACCCTTGGACGTGTTTTCTTGTAGTTGAAGTGTGTATGATGATAATTATTATGATAGTACATTTAACTAGGATACATACCTATAACTTACCTGTTAATATCAACTGTCAGTCATCAATCACAAAATCAGTCTGTTTCAGCTCCCATTTAAATTGATAATTGATTATAGATCTATTCAGCTCTTTATGCATGTGTGAAAGTTTCATTCCAGACAGATCCTGTTATTCTATAGAGCTGAAATTACTGAATGATATCTTATAAGCAACTTTTTTATGCTCTGCAGTTTTCCATTCATAATCAGTGGTAAAATTGTATAGAACCTTCCTCAATTGATGTGTGTTAGTGAAGTGGAAGTGGTTAGAATCTCTATGTCAAAAAATTTCAAAGCATCTGGGGGTCAGAGATAATGTCTGAGATCCCCCTCCCCTCAACACAATATGTACACATAATGTGTTGATGCTATCACTTGTAGTATATATGTTTTTGGCCAAACACACCCTCACCCCCCACATTTTTTGCATCGTAGAATCTATTTAAATATTGTATATTGTGAATGCAATCACAGAATGAGATAAAGGAAGAGGAGCAGTCGTAATCATCCCTCTAAGAGACCAAAGGTAACCATCAATCCTTTTCACCTTATACTTGTACTGTGTAATAGTTTCTTTAAAGTCAATTGGATCCCATTGCGTCTTGTGGCAAAAATGATGTGTAAAAGCAGCCCTTACTTAATTACTTTCCTTTCACATGTGATTTCCTTTTTGATGTGATTTTTTAGAGCATTATTATCGTATTTCTATCACCTTCTCCTCCTCCTTGAGCCTCTTTGTGCTTGTATGTACTAGCATGTGGAATCATGCATTGCTCTTATCCTGCTTCCCTTTTAGAAAGTGCCTTTTGTATGGCTCTATCCATGCTGTCCTATATTCAGGTTCAATACATTTTCTAGTAACTCCTTCATATCCACCAACATCATCCACCATGTCATTGTCACATAACATTAAGTTAATTACATATGTTAATATCCCAGGAGAATGCACTATGTGTGTATTCTACTGCATTGTTTAGTTGTCCAAATGTCACAATATCAGTTTGGCTAAATTGTAACCTTAAGGGTGTTTGCAATAGCAACGCCCGTGGTTCTATTTCTAGAGTTTGAAAAGGTTGTCCTGCACTTATACTGCAGCTAGTTGGATAATTTTATAGTCTTATCTTCAGATAGGATCAATCTACACACTATGTATTAGTTATTAAGAGGGGGTGGGGCATGGTGTGGCTAAAATACCTTAAACCATAAAATTTTGATTACCTCCTACATCTCAGGAACCACTGGTTGGAATCAGCTAATTTTTTGCATGCAGCTTTCATAAGCCAAGGTGATCAATGTAACAGTTAGTTTTTTTCTATATCTAGCTTAGACTTTTCAAATCACAAGGTCGGGCATGAAAAAATAAGAATAAACAAAAAATTAATATTGAAATTCAGAAAAACTCAATGTTATGTTGTAGAATATAGATAGAAGGTATCTGAGAGAAAAAATTATCCAAGTAAGTCCAACAGTTCCTGAGAATTACAGGCATTAGCAAAGTTGTTCATAGCACCCACGAAAATTAGGCAATATTTAAAATTTTTGTTGTGTGTGGTAGTGACATGGTACTCTATAACTAGGATATTTTGCTTATTGCTGCTCTAAACAGCTCTGGAGTTATACTCCCCTAGCAACCATGTGTGGGCGGAGGGTTGCCAGCACCCTTAAGGTGTGTTTGTGCAGACCCAAAACCCGAAGTACTGTCCTGGCTCTGTTCCTCTGGCATAATCAGGGGTGTATAAGGGAGGGCAAGCCTGGGGTATAGAAAAAAGAAGGGGATGGGGGCAAACGAAAAGTGGATCTGCATGTGGTATAGATGACCGAGTGGCTACGAGGGGTGTGTGCCCCCTCCTGTGCAGACCATAAAAAAAATTATTTTTGGTGGTTGTACTATGTCTAGTATTGGACTTTAGACTGAAGTAAAGGGTCCCTATGGGTATGTCAACCATGTGGTCCCATAACTATCACATTTGTACACATTAATACAACATCTTATATAAAAGTAGCACCCTATGCTGGTGGAAACTATTTTGTCGTGGTATTCCCCTCTGTTTTCTTTACAGATGCTTCGGCTAAAGGAAAACTGAAACATTTCAAACTTGGTTGCTGCTGATTTTGTTGACTCTACCTCCTCTCCCCTCCTCCCTCAGAGATTGCCTCCTCAATAAAAGGGTCCAGCTGGTCCTTACTGAAGAGCACTTGCACCCATGGATTCTGGATCAACTAAAGGTACGTACATGGGGACTATTTAGAGTTATTCATGTGCAGAAAGATTTTACGTAATTTGGACCCTTCTATATCAATGTTGTGGTTAATGAGCCTTTGATGTGTGAGATAATCCCCACTCGCTTATATACCTCAGCCTGTTTCAATTCCAGTGTCCTCCCTCACACCTCCCAATCACTATGACTTGTAATTATAGGCTGTGAATTGATTAGTCAATAATGACCCTTTGACCTTTGCCCTTTCTAGGAGAGATTAGGGGTTGGTGTATCGTCACAAGAATCTGAAAATGACAAAGTCTCTCACTTATGGAGATTGTAACTCTACCAAGAACCAGTGGTGACTGATTAGCCACACCCATGTGGTAACACCCACTTATATTGTAGTGGGTGTTGTCTTTCATCTTTTATAAAATATATCCATTATTTTATATGAGAGTTCAGTATCATTATTTGATGTGACCAGTTGATACTTCATTGTCAAATTAATACTACACAATATCTAATACTTACACAAAAAGTTAACTCCAGCAAGTCCAATGCAGTTCAATTTCAATGTGGTATGAATTCATCAGATGGTGTGGCAGAACAGATTGATTAGGCTGAATGTAAAAGGTCATCACCCTCAGTCGAATTGGATATCAGGTCATGTAGAAGCTCTATAGTGTGATTTATGCAAAGTAACACTTTTATTGTCTGGAAATGATGATCTGATAGCACTTTTGAATGAACGAGCCAGAATGATAATACTGTACAGCAGCAGGTATTCCTTGATTCTATGCCTTTCGTGTGAATCTTCCATTTATTATGCAGGAAGTATGTTATTTATGACTGTACAATTCAATATACATGTATATTATTGCCAGGAGCAGTTTGCGCATGCGCATTTTTTGCAACCGGTTGCAAAGTGGCGGGCATTATTTAGCGTAGTAGACTGCGGAGTTTTTCTGAGGAGTGACTGTCGTCAACCCAATTGAACGATCGCGTAGGGCAGTGCTGTGAATAAGAAAACTAGTCTTGAGTCTTTGTGTACCTGCCTTTGGATCGGTAAGCAATGAAAACTCTTGCTTCAGTGATAGCAGATCCACCCATCATAGAGCCATAGATAATCTATGATGTAGGAGCTTCACCTCCCCATCCCCTCTCAACACAATACACATAATTTATTGCATTTCTGAGATCACTGAAGCACTGATGTTCGTATGGATTGCAGATAGAGCTGTTTTTGACGAAAATGCCTCTCACCCCCTCCACTCTTCTTTTTTTTTCTTTTTCATTGTTCTAACTAATCACTGTATGTTGTGTATGCAATTACAGAATGAGATGATGGAAGTCCTCAAGGAAGAGGAACAGTCGTTATCGTCCCTCTAAAATACCAAACTCTTATAGGTAACCATCAATCCTTTTCATATTTGTCTGTTTGATCTTACTCGGTTACTTTCCTTTCACATGTGATTTCCTTTTGATGTGGTTTTGAGCATTTCTATTGTACTTCCCCTCCCCCCAAGCCTCTTTGTGATTGTATGTACTAGCATGTGTGTGGATTCATGTCCTCTATGTCCCTTCCCCTTTAGAATGTTGCTGGTTTTTTTTGTGTAACTGGCTCAATGTGCAAGCTGGGCAATAAGGTATTGATATGCCACCTCTGTGCAGTGCATCCCAGTTTCATAGGTACGTATAATCAGTACATCTTCTGATTGCCCCTCCCTCCCCCTATATATTGTATCATCTCACTTTGTCCCTAGAGTGGATAGTGCTGAGGGAGAGGTTATAGACCTGAACACCTCATGGCCCACCGCTGTCACTTTAGATCTAGATGGTGTGTTTTGACATTGACTGTTCTGTTTTTGACTTTCTAGTCTTGAGACCCTTTACCCATTTAATGTATTTGATATTGTAGTTGTTCTCTTGTAGTTGTTTATGACTTTGTCAATCTTTACCAATTATTCCATTATTCAGCATAATGAACTTAGGTAGTTGAAGAGCCACATGTAAATCTGTGTATCATAATTATAACTTCTGATTGGTCTAATTGGTACATGTTCTAATTGCCCCTCCCTCCCCTACATATTCCGTGTGTCCCCTAGCAGGGGGGGTCGGACATCATCACGTGAGCACAGAAAGTGCTGAATCAGCAGAGTGAAATCTATTCATTTTCTCATAGAGTTTTCGCTGAGTGTAGAGCTTCAAGATTCCTACCAGCTATTATTCAGACGAAATTTATAGTATCTGCTGGGCTTATTGTAGCTGTTGATGACCTGTGCCCTTCTGTGCCCCATCACTGGGAGCTACTACTGACTTCTAAATAGCTTGAACCTCCCATCGTCATCATCAGCAGAGGCATTCTAGTTTTCAGGTGAATAGATCTCTGCTGGGCTTCTTGTACATGTTGATGATATGTGCCCCATCACCAGTGACCTGATGGAGGTTGATCCTTCCTCCACTCCTCCAGATTCTACTATGGAAGTAGAATTAGCAGACTTGACTGCTTCAGTGGCTGGATGTTCTCTTTTAGATACACCCAAGTCTAGGGGGAAATTATTTGGCAGCAGTATCCCTCCACCAAAAAGAGTTCTGTTTGGCTCTGATTCTAAGAAGAAATTAAGTCTTCCTAAGTGGACAGAGTCTGAGCTGAAGTCACTAACAGGGTTTATTATGTTGCATACAACTGGAGAGAAATTAATGGGTGGCACATAAAAATATGAAATTTTGGGAGCAGGCTGGAAAATATATGCAATAACTACTTGGTACCTTTCATGTTCGGTCAGGTATGTAGTATAGTATTATATCCAATGGGTAGCTATGTGCATCAAAATTGTTCATAGGAAGTGCATGCAGATTAAAAGTTACTACTACGCTCTCAAAGCAATTTGCAACTCCTGCCATTGCAGAGGACTACTATAATCAACTTCAATTTTCTGTGGTGCAACCTGAAGTTTCTATGGCCCAATCTGAAGTTTCTGTGGTGCCGTCTCCCAAGAGTCCTGAGCTGCAGGCTATTGCATGTTCTCATACCCCACAAATGGCTACTGGGGTACAAGTTGATAACACAGATGCATGCAAGCAGATCTTTGTATCATTGGCGAAGTTCTACTGCCAAAACATCAAAGCTGGGGATTGGGTAGCAAAAAGGTTGTCCAAGGCTCATAACTCGAAATACATCAGGCTCTCCACTTGAACCAGGACCAGAGCATGGATCATAGGATGGTCTATGAATAAAAGGAGTCACTAGAACAGAGCTAACCTGGCTTGAAAGCGCCATTCTAAGTTTTCCAATAGAAGCGCACTGAGAAACTGGATTCCTGAAATTCCATACTGCGCGCAAAGGTCACATGATTTTTTCAGGATGTCCTACCCCCCCTGGTCCCCTAGCATGGAAGTGCTGATAGATGTCATGCCCACCACTATTCTGTACTTATGACTTTCTAATGTGGACCCAACTAATGTGTATAGAGCGGCAGTACAGGAACTTGACTTTGAATGTTGAGGTGTCTCTCCAGAGAGGTTGTAGCATATAATTGTTTACTTTCTGTTTCGTACTGGCTCCCTCTCTATTGTCCTGTATCAAGCCAATATGTTTTTAAGCTGGAAATAACTTTATTTCAGGAGGGTGTGCTCTAATAGTCTGTGCATGTTTCAACTAGCCTTAAACCCAGGGTTGTTGAAGTCACGGGAATGTAATTACTGTGCATTATTTAGAACCTTGAGCATTAGATGCTAGTATGTGTGTGCCCTAATATAATGCCCATCGATCCTTTTGTGCATAATATTGTGTTGTTTATTAGCAATGTGTGGATTCACTTTCCTTGAGTATCCTCTAAGATTGAAAGCAAGTACATTTGAACATTAGTTTATTCTTAATTTCTGTTTGCATTTTTAACAATTCTATCTCACTTGGAAATTTCATTTAATGTATCACTTTCTTGAATATTTAATTTTGTGTTGCCAAAATCTACACAGAGTACACACTGTTACCTTATAATGTGATGTGAGCTTATAATGAAGCTGTTTGCTTGTTGGGTGTGCATCATAATGTGAGATTTATAGAGCCCTTCAAGCATCAGACTGAGAGTCTTGAAATGACAATGTATTAACAGGATCAATACATGTATTAAGTTAATTGATCAAGATCACCTCCCATCCATTCAAGCCAGTGTTGAAGGTACATGTTGAATGCACAACCAAAAGAATGGTGGTTGGTGACTAAGTGCTTTCAGAGGTTAGCGGGTCAGACTTATTAAGTGTGTGAGGACACATAATTCACCTTCACCACCAAAGACTAATTACGTATTTACTGTATACTGTACACACAGCTGCTCACTAGATCCTAAGATAATTTCAAGTTTAAGAGCATCTAGTAGATCTGGGGTTGAAGATGATGTGGGAGATTCCCCTCCCCCCCTCCCCTCTCAACACAATACACATAATGTGTTGCATCTCCATGAGATCACTGAAGCACTGATATTCATATTCATTGTAGATAGAGCAGTTTTTGATAAACACACACCCCACCCCCTCTACTCGATCTTCTTTCATTGTTCAAACTAATCACTGTATGTTGTATATGCAATTACAGAATGAGACGAAGTCTCAAGGAAAAGGAGCAGTCGTAATTGTCCCTCTAAAATACCAAACTCTTACAGGTAACCATCAATTCTTCTCATATTTGTCTGTTTGATCTTACTCGGTTACTTTCCTTTCACATGTGATTTCCTTTTGATGTGGTTTTTGAGGATTGATATTGTATTTCAACCACCTTCCCCTCCCCCCAAGCCTCTTTGTGATTGTATGTACTAGCATGTGTGTGGATTCATGTCCTCTATGTCCCTTCCCCTTTAGAATGTTGCTGGTGCTTTATGTGTGACTGGCTCAGGAGGAATGAATATGGCAAGCTGGACAATAAGGTGTTGATATGGTGCAATCCATCACATTTTCATAGGTACGTATAATCAGTACGTCTTCTGATTGCCCCTCCCTCCCTATCATCTCATTTCGTCCCTAGAGTGGATAGTGGTGAGAGAGTTCATGGACCTGAACACCTCATGGCCCACCACTGTCAATCTAGATCTAGATGGTGTGTTTTGATATTGACTACAGTAGAACCTCGTTTATCCGTACCTCGATTATCCGGAACCTCAATTATCCGGATTCAGAATTCAACCAGCCACGCCCCCATTTTCACTTAATTAGAACATCAGCTGTTAGCGATCAGGTAGGTTTTGTTGTTGTTGCTTGTCTTGCTGGCTAGTGGTTGGCTTTTGCTAAACAGAAGAGAGTAGTGTGACTGTTAATGAGAAGGTGGCAACTGGTAAGCAGCTAGTAAAAGCTTACTACTACTTCAGTTATCCGCACTATTTCAACAGCAAACAAATTTCTGAGGACAAAGCTGTTCGGATAACTGAGGTTCTACTGTATGACTTTCTAGTCTTGAGACCCATTTGATATACTTGATATTGTACAATCGTTCTATTGCTTGTGAATTCATGTAGTCGTTTGTGACTGTGTCAATCTTTACCTTATTCTTATAGTATGGATAGTATTGAGGGAGACTTTATAGACCACATGGCCTATCACTGCCAGACCCTTTATAGAGTGACAGTGCAGAAACTTGAATTCCAATGTTGAAGTGGCTATTCAGATTGAGTGGTTGTATGATTATTCATTTTCTGTTCACTATGCCCCCCTTTCTGTCATCCTTCTACCTAGTGTCAGTAACTGTGCCCTCGGACTCAGACCTTTCACAGTTTTTCAATGTGTCCTACTATAATGTCCTGATAATGTATTTTGACCTGCCACCCTTAAATGGCAAAATGCCCAGTACTGGGATTAATATTGGGGATCATTCATCTGATTGTACATGTGACGTACATTAAAAAGTTGTACTTTTAGTGGTTGGAATTTGACTGGAAATTAACGGGTGACTGGATGTTATTTGGAGCACTATTGGTATAGAGGTGTATGGAGTATGTACCACCATTACCCATCACCAGGTTGGGATGTCATGTGACAGCTGGGTTGCATATTAGCCATCGTCTACACAGAGTATACACTGTTGTCTTATAATGTGATGTGAACTTACAATGAAGCTGTTTGCTCATTGGGTGTGCATCATAATGAGATAATGCTGAGCATCAGATTGAGAATCTTGAAATGTAGATATTTTATTAACAGGACTCAATACATGTATTAAGACCACCTTCCATGCATTCTCAAGCCAGTGTTGTAGGTACATGTTGAATGCATGACCAAAAGAAATGACTAAGTTCTTTCATAGAGGTTAGTGGACCAGTGTGTGTGTGTGTGTGGATGCATACAATGCCCTCTCAAGTTCCCCTTCACCACCAAAGACCAATCACAATTACAGTAACAGGTTCTTTGGTCTTTGCAGGTGTTAGGGAGTTGCTATGACTTCATAGTTTGCTAGTCCATGCTTTTTGAATGGTCATTATTAACCTTACATATGTGTGATCAACTCTTAAGTACATTGTACGAGTAGGGTAATAGGACAGGCATCCTTTTGATTCATTTTTATCCTTACAGTGCACACCCCCTCCACCTCTATAAGTTATTCCTGACTCGTTTACACTCCTTCATCAGTGCATACCTTTGTTTCATGCACCTTTGTTTCATGCTGCTTTATTGCATGCTGCTCATTTTGTTTAGTTTTAGACAAAGTGGAACTGTGTCACTCTCCCATTCTCTACCTCCAGAATTTACTAACAATTGTATACACAGCTGGTCACTAGATTGTTACCTTCTAAAGAAAATGTCAAGTTTCCAAGCATCTGATAGATCTGGGGGTTAGAGAAGATGTGGGAGATCCCACTCTCCCTCCCCTCTCAACACAATACACATAATGTGTTGCATTTCCATAAGATCACTGAAGCACTGATGTTTATAGATAGAGCTGTTTTTTGATGAACACACACACACCCCACCCTCTCCCTATATATTGTACCATCTCACTTGTCTCTAGCATGGATAGTACTGATTGATGGAGAGTTTGTAGACCTGAGCACCTCATGGCCAACCAGATGACTATTCTGCACTTGTGAGTTTTAATGTTGAGACCCTTTACCCACTCTAGCCTGGCTAGAGAGGTTAGCATTTTCAGTCAATATGAACATTCACTTTCTGTTTCAATATGGATCCCTTTCTATTGTCCTGTATCAGTTGATTTAGCCTGTGTGTGTAGTTTGTAGTATACTGAACAACCATGGAGTAGTATACTGAATACTGAACAACCATGGAGTAGTATACTGAATACTGAACAACCATGGAGTAGTATACTGAATACTGAACAACCATGGAGTTGTATACTGAATACTGAACAACCATGGAGTAGTATACTGAACAACCATGGAGTAGTATACTGAATACTGAACAACCATGGAGTAGTATACTGAACAACCATGGAGTAGTATACTGAATACTGAACAACCATGGAGTAGTATACTGAATACTGAACAACCATGGAGTTGTATACTGAAGAACCATGGAGTAGTATACTGGAGAACCATGGAGTATACTGAATACTGAACAACCATGGAGTAGTATACTGAATACTGAACAATCATTGAGTAATGTTGACCTTGTCACCTTTATCTGTTGGATTCAAGCAATATGATGCGATATCCTCTAGAAGGTGTGTGGAACTGGCCCAAAAGGTATCTTTTTCAATGAGGTATGCCTCATATCCTCCGAGTTTAGTACGTCTTCTGATTGTCCCTATAAATTGTGCCATCTCTTAACATGCATAGTGCTGAGTAGTTTATAGACCTGAGCACTTCATGGCCCACCACTCATTCTAGAGATGATTTGGACTTGTGACTTTCTAATGTTGAGACCCTTTACCCACTCTGGCCTAGCTAATGTATATAGAGTGGCATATCCAGAGTTTGTCATGTTAACACTTTCAGTTGATATGATAATTCATTTTCTGTTTCAATATGGATCCCTTTCTATTGTCCTGTATCAAACCATATCAATTGAGTTTAGCCCTAGGAGGGTGTGCATAGTCCAGTGATAGTTTCCGGTTTGTAAAGGTCATCCATTGATCCACCCATCTTGGAGCAAAAGACGTGTTTTCTTGGAGTTAAAGTGTGTATGATGATAATTATGATGATAGTACATTTAACTAGGAGATTGCAAAGCTGAATAAAGTGTATGATATCTGATAAGCTTTTTCTACTCTGAAGTTTTCCATACTAAATATATACAGTCCATGAACAACCATGGAGTACATTGATCCATCAAAATACAAAGCCTCTGCTACTACTTCCACTTCACTAACACACATGCCTGACAGGGTTTCGGTAATTGGTTGGGGGAGGGGAATTTCAATCAAAGGGGGATCTCCCCCTTCCCCCTGCGCTGTATGAAACCCTGCCTGATACCATCATATGTAGCAAGAGCAGCCAATGATTCACAGAAATTTTTTTCCTATTATTTCTTCACTAAAATGCTTCTCACTCAACTGCTGGCATTGAGATTCAACCCAAATCTATGCCAGCATGATTTGGATGTCCCTATCTCAAGTTTCCCTTTGTAAGTCCCCTCTGTAACTTAACCTATGACTCCAGTAACCAGTGTTTATTTGCCCTCTGTTGATTTCACCTCCCCTGAGCTAACATTCTTAGTCAACAGTCGGCACTTAGCCTCTCTCTCTCTCTCTCTCTCTCTCTCTCCCTCTCCCTCTCTCTCTCTCTCTCTCTCTCTCTCACTCACTCACTCACTCTCCCCTTCCCTGAATTTCAAAAAATAATTAAAAAACCGAGTAAGTGTTTGCTATGGTTCTATTTAGTGTTCTCTGCATTGTGACATATAATAACTGTGCATATGTGTCATCAATGCTCTGTACTGTTTTTGTTAGTAGGCTAAGCAGCTGAAACATCTCTGAATATTGTCCAGAAATGGTTAGAATCTCCTCCTGAATTGTATGCTCAGCTGGTCACTACATTGTTCTTAAAAAGTTTGGGGTTGGAGATAACGTGGGAGATCCCTCCCCTCCCCTCAACACAATACCTACACATAATGTGTTGCTGCTATCACTAGTAGTTGATGTTTTATACGGTTTTACAAACACACCCCCACCACGCCCCCTCCACGTATTGTTCTAACTAATCACTGTATGTTGTGTATGCAATTACAGAATGAGATGATGAAGTCCTCAAGGAAGAGGAGCAGTCGTAATCATCGCTCTAAGAGACTAAACCCTTCAAGGTAACCATCAATCCTTCTCACCTTATATTTGTACTGTGTAATAGTTTCTTTAAGGTCAATTGGATCCTATAAAGGGTGTGCATGTATGGCAAAATGTGTGACAGCTGGCAGCAAGTGACCCTTACTTGGTTATCACATGTGATTTCCTTTTTGATGTGGTTTTTTAGAGCATTGTTATTGTATTTCAATCACCTTCCCCTCCTCGAGCCTCTTTGTATATGCTAGCATATGGAATCATAATCTTATCCTGCTTCACCTTTACTACATCATGTTTTCCATGGCTCAAAAGATATCGATATGCCACCCCTTTCCTCTATGCTGTCCTTTATATTCAGCCTCAATACATTTCCTACTAACTCCTTCATATCCACCAACATCCTGTTGTCACATAATTATGTTAATATCCCATGCAGGAGAAATGCTACTGTGTTGCAACATGAAATTCAGAACATCAAACCAAAATTTACATAGCTTCCTTTTAAGTAGCCCAACTCTAAAGCCACAATTAAGTCCTTTGAAAGGAGGCTATGTAAATTTTGGTTTGGTGTTCTGAATTTCATGTTGCAAGATTATTGTAATCCACTATACAGTTGATTTAGTAAGACTTGCAACGGGCAGTAAAGCACTTGTGACCACATATTGTAATTTCTATTCACTCATTCCTCAGTAGTGGTCTCTTGTGATAACTCTGTTCTGGGAGCACTGACACTGCACTGTTCCAAGTCTCACTAAATCAACTGTACAGTGTGTTGTGCAACTGTCACTTGCACTTATAATAACACCAACCACTTCACAGTACAGCTTTTCCACTGAGTGTGCACAAGTACATCACAACTAGAGAATTACTTTTTCTCCAGCAGAACAACAAAGTGAAAAGTGTAATTTGTTAATCAGCCAGTGAGTTGTGTACAGGTTATGCTCAATGTTCCATTTTCTTTCCTCTGGTATAATGTAATCAGTCTATTCAGAACTAGTGAAACTACCCTTCCACAGTTAATCTCATCATATTGATGGGGAGACCCCCTAAATTAGTGTTAGTTGTGTGTTGCTGTGTATTACTTACCATATCATGTCATGTGTTTCCAGTCACAATCCTGTTAATTTCCTCTGGATACCACAGGCACATCCACTGGTGTGTGTGTGTGTGGAAATTCTTACTAACTGGGCAATGCATATACAGTATGTCTAGAAGGTATATTATCCAGTGACCTTAAAAAAAGGGAGTGTCTTATAGTAAAATACCAGGTAAGGGGTTGATCCTATGGGATGAGAGTACTTATGTTCTATACAACATAATGAGCCCTTTGATGCGTGAGATAATCCCTACACACTTACCTCAGCCTGTTTCAATTCCAGGGTCTTCCCTCACACCTTCCAATCACTATGACTTATAACTATAGGCTATCAGTATGTCTTATTGCTGCTATGGATAGTGTTGAGAAGACCTGTAGACCTGAACATCTTTCATGGCATATCCCTGTTGATCTAGACGTTGTGACAGGGCTAGGGCATTGACTATTTGTGATATTCTAATGTTGAAACCCTTTACCCACTCTAGTGTATTGAGCGGAATTTGACTTCAAATGTTAAAGTGTCTGAAAATGGAATGGGAAAAAATGCTGCACTTAGTAAGTGTTATCTGTTTTTTTGAATCTCTTGATCAGCACTCTCACGTGTACCATATTTACTGTGCATTATTTAGAAGTTTGAGTATTATGATGCTAGTGTGTGTGACTGCCCCAGACAGATTGGACACAACCCTTTAGAGCATATCCTCCATTGGTTGGTATGTACGTATGTGAAATTCCTGCCAGGTTGGGACTGTCACAATTAATGACTACAGCACATACGTAAAGTATGACATAGTGTTAAGATATCATGTGACAGGTGGGTTGCATAACCTCTCTACAAAGGACAAAAGGTTGGGTCCCAAGTGTGTCAGGTTCCACTGCAATAATCTCTATCCCAGTCCAATATGTCTTCTGACTGTCCCTCCCTCCCCCTAATAATTACATTGTCCCATCTCACTTTGTCCCTAGCATCACTTTGTATCTAGCATTGATAGTGAACACTTCATGCCCCACCCTTTTCTTTCTAGATGGTTTAACTTTCTATTGATTATATGAGGCTTTATATCATCCATTTAAAATTAATTAGAGTAGTAGCTTTGATAGAGATTTGAGGAGGGTGTGCTACTTTATAGATTCATAATACGAGCATGTTACTGATGGCCTTTTCCCCATGGTAGTTTCATGGTAATTATTGTCAACCATGTAGTGGAGTAAATCCATAGTGGACCTTGCAGTTTTATTCTCTATCCATATGTAATCGACTGTCTTAAAATTGTATGATGATGTTCATGCACCCCCTTTCTCATATTACATATTGGTTCTTAATGATGCTCACCCTTGGAGGTACATAATACATTGAATGCTGCTCACCCACCTTCCTGTACTATTACATTGATGCTCACATATTCTGTGCAATTTAAACCTCTTACCTCTATATCTTTGAATTAATGGAGTGCCTTTGATGTGTGAGATAATCCCTACACACTTACCTCAGCTTGTTTCAATTTCAGGGTCTTCCCTCATACCTCCCAATCACTGACTTATAAGCTGTGAATTGATTATGGCCCTTAATGGATTGACCCTTTGACCTTTGCCCCATCTCATTTTATCACTAGCATGACATGGATAGTGGTTTATAGACCTGAGCACCTCATTGTTATTCTCAATTGTTGGTTGTGTCACGTCATTCTAATGTTGAGACCCTTTACCCACTCTAGTTGAGGTCACTTTCAGTCTATATGATTGTTCACTTTCTATTTCAGTTCTCCTTTATACAGTATTGTAAAACATGAGCTTAGCTTTGATAGAGATTTGAGAAGGGTGTGCTACAATATGGATTCACAATCCGAGCATGTTAGTGATTGTCTTTTATTTTTCAGACTGAACCATGTGAATTTCCCCATGGTAACTGTTGTCAACTATGAAGTAAATCCATAATGGACCTTGTAGTTTTTATTCTCTATCCATATGTAATCAATGGTCTTAAAATTGTATTTTCTAGGGATTCGTGTGTGTGTGTGTGTGTGTGTGTGTGGGGGGGGGGGGGGGGGGGGGGGGGGGGTGGTGGTGGTGAATCCCCATATGATAAGATCTCCCCTCTTTTTTATAAGTATTGTTTATGAAGTTCAACTATCAAGGCAGTGAGGATTATTACTTTTGTCAGTTGATCTAACAAATGACAGACCATTCAGAGAATTGTTAGGTCAATTGGTATTAGTGGTCTGACATCAAAGATAACAGACCAATTTAAAACCTAGCACTCCAGTGATATCGAACTTAAAGAAAAAGTTTACACCCAGTCATTTTTATCTGTAGCATTGGCTATTGGCTAGCAGTGAGGCAAGTCTAAAGTAACCACAATTATAGTCTTCTGGACCCTCAGTGACAATTCTCATCGTATGGACCTAAAGTATGACAAAAGTGGAAGTATGGCAAAAGTGGATATGGTCAGGGAAAATTTTTTCAGTGTGCATAATGCACCACATGTATCTCTCTCCTTCCCTCCCCCCAAACCTTATAAATCCTTGTAGAACCTTCCTCCATTGTGTGTTAGTGGTTTTATGAATTATGTGCTCAATGTTACTCCATGGTCATGAGTGAGTCTGTCTTTCATAAACTACACCCATATAGTTCATCTCTTTATGTGTGTGTGCCTGTGGCGAGTTTGCCAGTATTCTAAGTTTAGAGCAGTTGCACTAAAACTAGCCATAACATCTGTGCCAATTGAGCATGTATTATTCCACTCTATACTGTTACTCACAAATCACTATCCAATTTGATACAGATTCAGAAGTACTGCAGCAATCCACATCACCATCCAGCCATGCATCTCTTCCAACTTGTCCTGCAATGCACACTTCACAAGGTTAGCTAGCTAGTTTTAATTTTTTAAAAAGCAAAAGAAATGGATCAAAATTAGCTATAGCTCTCTGGCCTAGTCACAACTTGAATAATGAAATCTGTGAGAGCGTCCTACATTACGTCACTCTTGTCTAGCTACATCTATAAATGAAAGGCTGGGATAACATTACTATAATCAGGTCATGATCATTAGTACTTCATGGTCTTCTGTTAATTAATTCTACAGTGTCTTGCCCTCCTCCAAACATGACTGACTTCCGTGTTTCCCCCTACAAGACTCAAATAATATGAACTTAACCACAGAAATCAGAGCAAAGTACCTTGAATTTGGAACATTCCTCCTGGAAGACCATACTGCAGGTGCACAAATCAGTGCCTTTGAGGTGGAACTCTGTAGGAAAAAGCATCAACTATCGTGTGTTTCAAGAGTGGCTACATGGGAAGATTTCTGTGCTGGAAGATATTGGACTAAATGAACTTGCTAAATCTATAAGAGGTGTTAAATTATAGAATTATAATTCTATGTGAGATTTATCTGCTATTCATAAGTTACCCAAGTGTCATTTTGCGCATGCGCATTGATGGGCATTATTTGAAACGAAGCTTCAATGCACTTTGCGGAACTGTGGCTAGAAAGTTCGTGTTCTTGCCTTTGGACCTGGTAAGCAATGTATCAGTGATAGCTAGCGCCAATGATCCACCCATCATGGAGCTGAAATGCATGTTTGTTGATGGAATCAGCGTTTGAACACTATGATAGTTAAAATTCTAGTGACATGATTTTACCAAAAGACTGGCTAGAGCATGATTAAGTTATCTGCACCCTGTGCTGACATTAAATGTCTCTCCCTTCCTCCCTAAACATGGATCCCTTCACCATTTGAATGTCTAGGAACCTACCTCCAATGGCCAACTCCTTTCCCTGATGAACAAGTATCAGAAGTTTCTTAAGAGTTGGAGAGATCTATGTGAGATCACTAGTCAAGACTCATTTATGGACAAACAGGTATGTGCAGTACATTAAGGAAGGACTCTCTCAATCTCCCTGTCTGATATGTACAAACAGTACGTCTTCAAATGCCTCCTCCTATGTATTGTCCCATCTCACTTTATTCCTAGCATGGATAATCCCGAGATCGAATCCTGAGCACCTCATAATCATGGCCTACCACTCATAATCATTCTGACTTTCTAATGATAAGACCCTTTACCCACTTTGGCCTAGTTAAAGTAGTAGAATTTGACTTCAACTGGATGAGGTTGAGGTTGTATTTAAACTTCATGTGATATGTTCATTTTCTGTTTTACCTTTTGTTCTCTGGTATCAAGCCATGTGGTATGTGGGTGTGCTAGAGTGTGAACATAAAGCCTTTTCCATATGACATCTGATTCTTATCTATCCAGCTCTGTAGTTTTCCATCAATAAATGGCTGAAATTCTGACTTGGACTACAGCACGTATTGAATAGCATTGTTAGCCTAAGTGCTGGAAAAAGTCTACACACCTTATTGATTTATATGGAACCATCGAAGGTCCTTCCTCTGTATACAGAAGCATCAGAGTCTCTCCAAGTGTTATCTTTAGACAGAGTAGCAATACATCATGTGTTAACTGACAAGCCAATATTTTTACATGTTGGATTCAAGATCATGACTAAATGGTTACTTAGCTTACCCTGGCAACCTAGCTTAACCTGACTGAGGGGTTTGTGCACTGAGATTAATTAGGTAGTGAGTTGGACAGTGTATGAACAGTTTTCTGAGAATTGCCAGGTAACCTTTTATGCATAATATTGCTGATTATTGTCCATGGATTCATTATCCTTACAGTGTATACCTCCTCACCTCTATTAGAAATGATGTGGGAGATCCCCCTCTCCCCTCTCAACACAATACTGCATTTCCGTGAGATCACTGAAGCACTGATGTTCGTATACATTGCAGATGGAGTTTTTGACAAACACACACACACACACACCTCCTCCACACTTTTTCCTTTTTTTCATTGTTCTAACTAATCACTGTATGTTGTGTATGCAATTATAGAATGAGATGATGAAGAGGAGAAGTCAAATTGGTCCTCTAAGAGACCAAACCCTTACAGGTAACCATCAATCCTTCTCACCTTTGCAAGTTGAATCCAAACATCCCTTATTTGGTCACTTTCCTTTGATATGTGATTTCCTTTTGATGTGATTTGAGCATTCATATTGTATTTCCCCCTGCTCAAGCCTCTTAGTGTCCTCTATGCCTCCAAGCAAGATTGCCAGTGCTAAGGTGTTGATATATATGCCACCTATGTGCATTTTCATAGGTATGTATAATCAGTACTTCTGATTGCCCCTCCTCCCCCTATATATTGTACCATCTCACTTTGTGGATAAGATTTCATAGACCTGAATAGCTCATAGCCCACCACTGTCAATCTAGATATAGGTCAACAGTATATTTTGAGATTGAGTATTCTTTAGTGTTGAGACCCTTTACCAATTTAGCCTAGTTAATTGTAGTAGTCGTTTATGACTTTGTAAAACCTTATGGATTACAACTTTGGTATACAGAGTTTTGCAAGTTGCTTGTCACATTGCAAAATGCTAATATAAAAGTTGTGACAACTAAATCAACAATGTAGTAAGCTGAATAGAAATAGATCTGTGAATCTCATGCATAATCAGGGTTATAATTTTATGTTGAACTTGTTTAATAATTACTAAAATTATCATGGTCCCCATGGCCCAGATTTACATCATATAATTGTAAGAAACTATGTTCTCAGGACTTCTAACCCAGGAACCCAGGACTTCTACTTGTAGTGCATGATTTGGTTTCGGCAGCTAAAATCTGCACTTTGCAGAAATTCCCATTCCATTCAGTAGCAAATTTTAACTGCAAACAAGAATGAATTTTAAGACACCAATATATATAGTGTAGTGAAATTCAGTAGTACCATAGCCCTTGTGTACACTGTATGTACTATCTAGCTAGCAGACACAGGTGAGCATGCTCAGAATTCAAATTCGAAATAACTACTGTACAGTACAAGAAGCAGTCAAAATGCCAAAAGGGTACTCAAAAGACCTTAGATGGCGGATAATTTGGAAGTATCTTCTACAAAAGAAGACAATAAAAGAGATTTCTAGGGAACTGTATGTAAACATCAGGTCAATTGAGAGATACAACTATCTTTTTTATACAACTGAGGATGTATCACCTAAATGTCAAAGGCATGGTCAAATGAGTGAGTTTTGAGGAAATCACCATTTTAGAGACGCTGCTGAGTACACCCAGCATGTATCTTCGTGAGATACAACAAAAGCTGTTACATATAACAGGATCCTGGTATGATTGTGCTACTATTTGCCGTACCATCAAAAGACTGGGTATGACTAGACAGAAAATGTGTCTAGTAGCAAGTGATGTTCAGAGAGCAAAATATATCTCTGAAATAATGGAATTTAACCCCAAAACTTTAATTTTCATTGATGAAACAGGATCAAACCACCGTAATACAATACGTAAATATGGATATGGTCTTCAAGGCATGACACCTGTTTCCCACAAATTTACTGTATATGGTAAGAGGTTGTCAGCCATAGGGATACTGACTTTTCGGGGAATAGAAGATGTTAATATTGCAGAGGGAAATGTGAACTCGGATGTTTTCATGAATTTCGTACAACGGTGCTTACTTCCTATACTACTTCCATTCGATGGTGGCGACAATCCCTGTTCTGTAGTCATACTTGATAATGCATCTATCCACCATGTAGAAGCAGTAACTCAATTGATTTCAGCCACTGGTGCTTTAGTACGACTTTTACCACCTTACTCCCCTGACTTGAACCCCATTGAGGAAGCATTTAGTCAAGTGAAGTCATATCTTAGAGACAATGAACTAAGTTATCAATCAACAAACACACCTAGAATCATATTCGCTGAAGCATTTGCTTCAATTACTCCACTAGATTGTGTAAATTATATTAAACATGCAGGTTATATGTAATTTTTCATATAATATATTTTTAGAGACTGATATTCTGAGAAAGTTCTAGGCGTAGCATTATGACCAGACTGAAATTGCAGGAGCCCCAACTTCGAGCAATGAATAGAGTTCTTTAATTTGAGATATATAAATTGTCTTCAATTCAGCAGCTTTAACAGGGGTAATCACAGTAGGGTTTCCTCTCTCAAAATTTACTGATGAAAGATCACGTGATGGTAGAATTTTTGGATTTCTTGAAATATGATGCATGCCTGCCTCCAACAATTGTTTCAGCCCATACACGATACTGTAGGTTACTGTACATATGCCCATGTTTTTCTCTCAAGTTGTCTGTTATATCATCAACTCTTGACATTCTGTCATCACTAGATCCTTTTTTTCTTTTTTGTTCCGTTAGATTCATCTTCAGAGCCTGAGGAGTCCTTCTTTCGTTTCTTGCTGCACCCTTCACACCATACAGTTATAGTACTAGATTTTGTTTGAAGTGATTGGATCAGTTCATCAAAATTGTGATCGTTTCTAACCCATATTCGCTTAGTTCCTTTGTAGAATCCGAAATCAAAATCACGTCAATAAGTCCATCACCAAATTGGGTAAGTATCTCTTTTCTAAAAGCCAATATTGAGCTCACTTCCCCCATATCAAGGTCACGCAACATGAATGTCTTGTGTTCAGTCCTTTTTTCATTGGGACAAATTATTTTCACACTAACTGAAATTAGGCTCAGTTACACTTGAGTCATGATCAGAATCTTCAACTGTACTCTTCGATGGACTTAATGAGAATAGGGCTGTTATCACGGTCTTGCTGACTTACACCTGCCCATTCTTGTTGATAAGGAGGCTGTGACCAAGGGTAGTAATGGGGAGTCATCTGGCCATTACCAAAGAAGTAATTAGAATGCTGGTAGTAGGACATAGTTAGCTACACAGACTTGTACACAGTACCTGGCTATTTTTTCAAATCTGGCTGATGCATGACAGTCACATGATGGTAAATTTATTCAGCTTTACTACACTGTTGATTTAGTTGTCATAACTTTTGTATTAGCATTTTGCAATGTGACAAGCAACTTGCAAAACTCTGTATAAAGTCCTAACCTCGCACCTCTGTACTGGTATCGGTTTCTTGTACCATTGAGCTGAATGTCTGGGTCCCCTTCCTCCTTACTGAACAAGTTGTGGGTATACCATCTGTGCAGATCTGATATGATAATGATGTCTTTGACAATCCAAACTGAGGAATGTCTGAAGAGCATGGACTACCTCTACATCAATATCTCTAAGCCAACCAACTGTTTATTAATTAAGCTTAAGATATCTGTCTGCATGGGGAGCATTATAGTACACATGGAACAGAAACTGCTTTCCTTTTTTAATCTCCCAAACTTTTGTCATGCTGTACCTGTTAGTTCACTCAAATGTTGCCTAAGAACATATGTAATGTGATGTGCTTTATATAGAAATGATCCACACACTTTTGTGTAGGTGCCATAGTCCATTCAGAAAAGAGGACATCTGTTGCTCACACAGATTATGTACGTATGTACGTATGCATATGGAGGGTGTCACATGTTTGTCACATGCACACTATACTCGAGCTTTACTGTGGTATGCAGAGAGAGGTAGCTACCACTGCACATTTGAAAAATGGCAACTTTAGCTTGGACTATCACATACTGCAGCATAAGTTCATAGCATTGTTAGCCTGAGTGGTGTTACAGCTGGGTATGGGCAGACAATGTGGATGAGTACACATAACTCCTTGCTTGTCAAAGTCTACATACCTTGCAGATTTATATGGAACTATCAGAGGTCCTTCCTCTGGATTGAGTCTCAAAATGTCACAGTACAATACATGTATTAACTGATGACAAACCAATGTTTAGTACATGTGGATCAAGAGTGATGACTAAGTGTTTGATTGGTTACTAGCTTACCCTAGCAACCTAGCTTAACCTAGAATGGTGACTGTGGGGTTTTGAGTAGTGGGTTGGACTTATCAAGTATGTGTATCAACAGTTTCCTCAGAGTTGCCAGGTAACATTTATGCATGATAATTATTATGTTGTTATTTAGCAATGTGTCCATGGACCTTACAGTGTACATCCTCTCCCCCTCCACCCCTACAAGTTATTCCTGTAAATTATCACTGGTTTACATACACTACTTCATCAGTTGAAAATTCCGGCCAAGTTTCAAAGATCTGGGGTTGTGGGAGATTCCCCTCCCCTCTCAACACAATACACATAATGTATTGCATTTCCATAAGATCACTGAAGCACTGATGTTTGTATGCATTGCAGATAGAGCTGTTTTTTATGAACACTTCTCCTCCACACTTCTTTTTTTTTCTTTTTCATTGTTCTAACTAATCACTGTATGTTGTGTGTGCAATTACAGAATGAGATGATGAAGTCCTCAAGGAAGAGGAACAGTCTTAATCGTCCCCAAACTCTTACAGGTAACCATCAATCCCTTTCATATTTTGTCTGTTAGATTCAAGTAGCCCTCACTTGGTCACTTTCCTTTCAAATGTGATTTCCTTTTGGTGTGGTTTTTAACATCAATATTGTATTTCAACCACCTCCCCCCCCCCCCCCCCCCCCCCCCCCCCCCACCCCACCACCACCACCAGTCCACCACCACCATGCAAGTGTCTTTGTGATTGTATGTACTGGAATGTGTGTGAATTTATGTCCTCTATGTCTTCCCTTTAGAAGGTGCTAGTGTTGATGTGTGTCAGTGCATCCCTTTTTCATAGGTACTTATATTCAGTAAGTCTTCTGATTGCCCCTTCCATCCCCTTGTTTATGGTCCCATCTCACTTGTCCCTCTCATGGATAATGCTGAGAGAGAGTTTGTTGACCTGAACACCTCATGGCCCACCACTGTCAATATAGACATAGATTGAGACTTTCTAGTGTTGCCCATTTTAACCTAGTTGATATTGTACAATCATTCTGAACTTAAATTCCTTACCAATTATTCTAAATGTAATTATTCTTGAACCGTGAGAGTTGAAGCCAAACCACCAAATTATCCATCCACATGGAAATCTGTGCATCATAACTATGTTTAGCTTCCCCATGTTGCTTCTGACATCAGCTAATTCCTCTCTTCCTTGATAGTTCTTATACCGTCTGAATGTCTGGTAACCTACCCCCATACACAATTCAACTCCCTCCACCCCTTCCTCCCTGCTGAACAAGTTGGACTCTCTCTGATTAGTACATCTTCTAATTGCCCCTCCCTCCCCTTTATATTCAGTTTGTCCCTAGCATGGAAGATGCTGATGGAGTTAGTAGATGTGAACACCTCATGGCCCACCACTGTCATTCTATTCTGTACATATGACTTTCTAATGTTCAGACCCTTTACCCAGCTAATGTGTATAGAGTGGCAGTACAGGAACTTGACTTTGAATGTTGAGATGTCTCTCCAGAGAGGTTGTAGCACTTTCAGTCAATATGATTGTTCCTTTCTGTTTCATAATGGCTCCCTTTCTATTATCGAGCCAGTATGTTTTTTAGGCTGAGAATGAATTTATTTTAGGAGGGTGTGCTCTAATATGAATCCATGCATAGTCCGAGCATGTTTCAACTAACCTTAATTAAACCCAGAAAGTGCTCACGGGAATGTAGAGCCTTGAGTATTAGATGCTCTGTGTGCCCCCCAGATCAAGTTTTACTCTGGGGCTATCACATGTTTAACACACACACACTCTATAGGGTTTCATATGAATCTTCCAAAAAGGGGGGAACCACTTGAAGCCCCTCTTCCTTCAAAATAATTAGTAGCAAAGCCATTAAGAGACCACCTCTATTTAAAGACTACATTTTCCACTGTATAGCTACATGAATTCTTATCACCACATCATCTCAAGAGAGAATGCAAGTATCAGACATCATGCAATAAGCTTCAGTCCCAAGTTGTACGTATCAATGGGGCATACAGACAATACACTTATTAACCCTTTGCTTGGTAAAGTCTTGATGAAGTATGTATGGTGGGCATTATTATGTGACAGTATCAGGTAGAAATCCTTAAATCATGCTTTTAATAATGAAACTGTCACAAGCTTTATTATTTGTGGTGTGAATGACCATCAATCCCTTACTTGGTCACTTTCCTTCCACGTGATTTCTTTTGATATTGTTTTTGAGCATTGATATTGTATCTCTCTCTCTCTCTCTCTCTCTCTCTCTCTCTCTCTCTCTCTCCCCGCCTCTTTGAGGTCGTTATATGTACCAACATGTGGAATCATGTCCTCTATGCCTCTTTTCCAGCTTCCCCCTTTAGAATACAGAAAGTATCAATATGCCAACTTACATCCCAGTCAGAGGTACATATAATCAATACGTCTTCTGATTGCTCCTCCCTCCCCCTATAATGCTGTCCCATCTCACTTCATCCCCTGCATGCATGGATAGTGCCTATGTAGAGTTTGTAGACTTGAGCACCTCATGGCTGGCTGGCCGGCCCACCCCTATCATCTGGATGACTATATTCTGCACTTGTGACTTTCTAAAGTTTGCCCACTATAGCCTAACTTGCTAAGGAAATGGAGTGGTGTATCCTCATAATAGCACTTTCAGTCAATATGAGTTTCTATTTCAATATGAATCCCTTTCTATTGTCCTGTATCAAACCATATTGGTTGAGCTTAGCCTAGGAGGGAGTGTGTAGGCCGAGAATGTTTAATATCAGCCTGTCCGTCATGAATCACAAAATCATTCTGTTTCAGCTGTTTCAGTTGTCATGCAATGTAAGTAAAATTATCAATTTTAGACCTAATCAGCTGATTAAGATCTTTAAGTAAGCACCATGTGTGTTCCAGACAGATCCTGTTATTCCATAGAAGACTGCAAACTGAATAAGGTGTGTGATATTATCTGATAAGCAACTCTGAGACGTTGCATTTTTCAGTAAAATTGTATGCTCTTTGTATATATAGAACCTTTCTCCATTTAAAGATCAGACATGTGTGTTAGTGAACTGGAAGAGGTTAGAATCTCTTCCAGAATTGCATGCTCAGCTGTGGATTGCAGTGATCTTGCAACATGAAATTCAGAACACCAAACCAAAATTTACATAGCTTCCTTTTAAGTAGCCCAACTTTAAAGCCACAATTAAGTCCTTTAAAGGAGGCTATGTAAATTTTGGTTTGGTGTTCTGAATTTCATGTTGCAAGATCACTGGAATCCACATTTACAAATCAATTTTTTGGCCAAACACACACCCCCCACCACCTCCACATTTTATTTTTTTTTATTGTTCTAACTAATCACTGTATGTTGTGTATGCAATTACAGAATGAGATGATGAAGTCCTCAAGGAAGAGGAGCAGTTGTAATCATCCCTCTAAGAGACCAAACCCTTACAGGTAACCATCAATCCTTCTCACCTTATGCTGTGTTTCTTTAAGGTCCATAAAGGAATTCCTTTTTGATGTGGTTTTTTTTTAGAGCATTGTTATTGTATTTCAATCACCTTCCCTCCCTACAAGCCTCTTTGTGGTTGTATGTACTATCATGTGGAATCATGCTCTTATCCTGCCAGTACATTAAGTTTTCCAAGTCTCAAAAGATATCAATACGCCATCTTTTTCCATCCTAAACAAAGTGTTGATATGCCACCCCTCCGATGCTGTTCAACCTTCTATACATTTCCTACTAACTCCTTCATATCCACCAACATCCTGTTGTCACATAATTATGTTAATATCCCATGCAGGAGGGCTCACAATAACTGTCAGTCACAGGACATTTATCCAGTCATTTTCTGCCTTTGTCTGACCAATTTTTCTATTATAGTAAAACTGCTATTAGATAATCATGTGTGGACAATAATGTAGTGTTACTGTGAGTCCTGTTGTGTGTGTCCTACTAGTTGTCCAACTGTCACTTGCACTTATAATAACACCAACCACCTCACAGTACAGCTTTTCCACTGAGTTTACACAAGTACATCACAACTGGAGAATTACTTTTTCTCCTTGCTCTTGGAGCAGAACAACAAAGTGAAGAGCACAATTTGTTGAATCTGTTTTTCTGCCAGTGAGTTGTGTACTGGTTATACTCAAGCCCTTGAGTGTTCCATAAGGCCTGGTAGCACACCACTTAAAGGCCGTCAATTAGAAGTACTGTCCTGGCTCTGTTCCTCTGACATAATGTAATTGGTCTATTCAGAACTGATGAAAATACTTTTCCATAGGTGATTGCTCCAACCACATCATAATGAAGGGGGAGACCCCCTAAATCAGTGTTGTGTGTACCAACTGATCCTGTTATGTGTTTCATTATGCACACTATCACATGTTAATTTCCTCTGGATACCACATATGTACATGCATGCACATCCACTGGCTTGACTAATATCTGTGTGGCAATAGCATATCATGCACATTAGAAACTAATTTTTTAATTTTTTTGGTGGTCCTGTTGTTACATAATAATGCCCCAGGAGAAGAAGTGAATGTCCCAGTATTGTGTGTGTGTGTGTGTGTGTTGTGGTGCAAATTTCTTTCTATACTTGATTTTCTTTCATGTATGATATATTTTTGATGTGTTTCATAATATTGAAAGGACTCTTTTCTTCTCCCCCCCCCCCCCCCAATTAGTAGTTATATAACTATTTTTGCACTCGAGACTTTCTAATATTGAGACCCTTTACCCACTTCAGCATAGAGTCGATAATTATGAGCATTCACTTTCTATTTCAATGTGGAGCCCTTTCTATTATCATGTATCAAGCCATATTAATTGAGCTTAGCCTAGGAGGGTGTGTGTAGTCTGAGCATGTTTAAAATAAGTACCTGCCATTGGACATTTGAATTAGTGATAGCTTTCAATTGGTAAAGGTCATCCATTGATCCACCCTTGGACGTGTTTTCTTGTAGTTGAAGTATGTATGATGATAATTATGATGATAGTACATTTAACTAGGATGCATACCTATAACTTACCTGTTAATATCAACTGTCAGTCATCAATCACAAAATCAGTCTGTTTCGGCTTCCATTTAATGCAAGTAAAAATTGATAATTGATTATGGACCTATTCAGCTGATTAAGATCTTTATGTAAGCAGTGGTGTCATCCATGTGTGAAAGCTTCAGTTCCAGACAGATCCTGCTATTCCATAGAAGACTGCAAAGCTGAATAAAGTGTATATCTGATAAGCAACTTTTTCCTGCTCTGCAGTTTTCCATACACAATCAGCAGTAAAATTGTACGCTCTATGTAGAACCTTCCTCCATTGATGTGTGTTAGGAAGTGGTTAGAATGTCTATGTTTGGAGATCTGGGGGTCGGAGATAATGTCTGAGACCCCCCTCCCCTCAACACAATACGTACACATAATGTGTTGCTGCTATCACTCTTAGTATATACATTTTTTGCCGAACACACCCTCACCCCCCACATTTTTTGTCTTTTGCATCGTTCTATTTAAATATTGTATATTGTGTATGCAATTACAGAATGAGATATTGAAGTCCTCAAGGAAGAGGATCAGTCACAATCATCCCTCTAAGAGAACAAACCTTTACAGGTAACCATCAATCCTTCTCATTTTATACTTGTACTGTGTAATAATTTCTTTAAGGTCAATTGGATCCTATAAAGGGTGTGCATGTGTGGCAAAATGTTGTGTGACAGTAGTTACTTTCCTTTCACATGTGATGTGGTTTTTTAGAGCATTGTTATTGTAATTCTATCACCTTCTCCTCCTCCTCGAGCCTCTTTGTGGTTGTATGTACTAGCATGTGGAATCATACTCTTATCCTGCTCCCCTTTAGAAGGTGCCAGTACATTATGTTTTCCATGGCTCAAAAGATATCAATGTGCCACCTTTTTCCATGCTAAACAAAGTGTTGATATGCCACCCCTCCCGTGCTGTCCTTTCTATTCAACCTCAATACATTTTCTACTAACTCCTTCATATCCACCAACATCCTGTTATCACATAATTATGTTAATATCCCATGCAGGAGAAATGCTACTGTGTCAGGGCTCACAATAACAGTCAGTCACAGGACATTTGTCCAGTCATTTTCTGCCTTTGTCTGACCAATTTTTCTACTATAGTAAAACTGCTATTAGATAATCATGTGTGGACAATAATGTAGTGTTACTGTGAGCCCTGTTGTGTGTGTGTCCTACTAGTTGTCCAACTGTCACTTGCACTTATAATAACACCAACCACTTCACAGTACAGCTTTTCCACTGAGTTTACACAAGTACATCACAACTAGAGAATTACTTTTTCTCCTTACTCTTGGAGCAGAACAACAAAGTGAAAAGTGTAATTTGTTAATCAGCCAGTGAGTTGTGTACAGGTTATGCTCAAGCCATTGAGTGTTCCATTTTCCTCTGGCGAAATGTAATTAGTCTATTCAGAACTAGTGAAATTACCCATCCACAGTTAATCTCATCATATTGATGGGGAGACCCCCTAAATTAGTGTTAGTTGTGTGTTGCTGTGTATTACTTACCTTATCATGTCGTGTGTTTCCAATCACAATCCTGTTAATTTCCTCTGGATACCACATGCACATCCACCGGTTTGTGTGTGGAAATTATTACTAACTGGGCAATGCATATACAGTATGTCTAGAAGGTATATTATCCAGCGACCTTCAAAAAAGGGAGTGTCAATCCGATCCGATCAACACTAAACCATGGGTTTCATTCCCACTAATCTCCCAACCTATGGCTAACTCCTAGAAGGGAGGGACCACTCCCGCTAATGTAATCTGGTAGCATCAGAGATCAGAAAGGCTAAGGAATCTGTTTCCCATCACGTGGCAATTCACACTACCTCATGTGACCCACACTTTAGTCATGATTATTTCTCTGCCACATCTGGTTGATTTTTAAGATAGTCAAATGTGACTCTCTTTGGTTGCCTGTATTGTGTCCACCAAAATATGCTAAAAGTTCCCCATGTAATCATACCTGATGGAGAAGGATCTCAGGATCTTTCATTAGTTAGACACTAGACCATGTGCTCTATTGATGCATTTTTTTTTAAGCTGTCTCATGCATAATATATTAGTTTGTGGTAAATTGTGTATTGACACTTCTTACTTGTGTATAAAAGTGTGTGTGTGTGTTGTATGAGTATTATTTTGATTATTGTGGTGAATTAGTGTTTTATATAGTCCATTCAGAACTGATGTAATTACTTTCCACAGTTGATTGAAGGAAGGGTTGGGGGGTGGACCCCAAAATTGATTGTTTGTGTTGCTATCATGTAAAATTAATGTGTTTCATTATGCACACAATCACATGCTAATTCCCTCAATACAATAATTATATGTATGTACATCCTGTGCATATATAACTCAGACACATCCACTGCACTGGGCCACTGGCTCGACTATCATTGCTGTGGCAACACAATCTTCTAACTGGGCAATGCATGCATAGATGGTATGCCATTTCTGATTATCCAGGGACTTACTATACTAGGTAAAGGGTCCCTACGGGCAAAACCAACCTTGGGATGGGGGTTTATTTACTCTTGTAGTACGTGGAGTAGTTATTTGTGCTCTGGGCATAATTATGTGACAGTATCAGGTAGAAATCCATCCTCAAATCATGCTTTTAATAATGAAACTGTCTGAAACTTCTCTCATATGGTTGAGCTGGAAGTGGCACTTGTGGTATGAATGAAGATTTGATTTCTACACTATTAGTAATGTGGATCATCAATCCTTGTCACATCTGTCTGTTGGATTCAAGCAGTCCTTACTTGATCACTTTCCTTTCACTGGCCCCACTCTTGGCTAGGATTGCCATCATGTGTCCCATGTTTTCCATCCATACACTCTACTGTCAGGGATGGCCTGGGAAAATCTAGGGACAGCCATGTATATTGTATATAAGTCCCAGGTCTGTACTGTCACATGGGGATGTCCATGTGCATAAGTCCTAGGCAATCTAGGGATGTCCTAGGGACATCCTGTATATATTGTCCCAGGTCTGTACTGTCCAGGGATGACATGGGTACTGTATATGTCCTAGGTCTGCATAACTCAGGGATGTCCTGCGGCAATCTAGGGATGTCCTGGGGATGACATGGGGATGTCCATGTATTATACGTGTATAAGTCCTAGGTCTGCATGACTCAGGGATATCCTGAGGCAATCTAGGGATGTCCTAGGGCAGTCAAGGGATATTCAGGGATGTACTGTCCAGGGATGACATGGGGATGTCCATGTATCATACGTGTACAAGTCCTAGGTCTACATGACTCAGGGATATCCTGAGGCAATCTAGGGATGTCCTGGGGCAATCTAGGGATGTCCTAGGGATTCCATGTACTAAAAATCCCAGGTCTGTACTGTCCAGGGATGACGTGGGGATGTCCATGTATTATACGTGTATAAGTCCTAGGTCTGCATGACTCAGGGATGTCCTGAGGCAATCTAGAGATGTCCTAGGGCAGTCAAGGGATATTCAGGGATGTACTGTCCAGGGATGACATGGGGATGTCCATGTATTATACGTGTATAAATCCTAGATCTGCATGACTCAGGGATGTCCTGAGGTAATCTAGGGATGTCCTGGGGCAGTTACTACATCCTGTATAAAAGTCCCAGGTCTATACTGTCCAGGGATACATGGAGATGTCGGTCTGCATGACTCAGGGATGACTTGGGACAATCTAAGGATATCCCATGCATTATGAGTCTACTCTCCTGGGACAATCGTATGTATAGGTCCCAGGTCCGTACTGTCCAGATCTTTCAGTCTGTGTGATGCATTGCATGTGTACCCCCCAATACATGTGTTAGTTGTATGTGCTCAATGTTACTCCATGGTCATGAGTGAGTCTAACTACTCCCATATAGTTCATCTCTTTATGTGTGTGTGCCTGTGGCTAGTTGCCAACATTCTAAGTTTGTCAGCATTTTGTACAACTAGAGCGTTTGCACTAAAGCATCTGTGCCAATTGAGAAGTTACCATGGTACAGGTATTAGACTGCTGCATTTAGTGAGTTTTGAATATCTTGATTGATTTGCACTCTCATGTTTACCATAAGTACCTAACTGTGCATTATTTAGAAGTTGAGTATTGTGATGTTAACATCCCCAGACAGAAATGAAATATACACATTCCTTTTAGACATACTTTAGTCCCCCCATTGGAGGTATTGGTGTAGAGGTGTACAACCAATGCAACATTCAATCATTCATTAAGTACCCATGCATGTACTCTATTGAGATTTGGTCAGATAAAAGGACTCTGAGATATTGACCAGAACCCTGACACATTATGTACTAATTACTATTAGACCATCCATAATATGCTATGAAGGTTCAACCTTAATGAGGTCTTTAGAACAGAGCCATCAGGAATAAATGACCAATGCCAGTCTGGGCTCCATAAGCACCATAGTAATGCTTGCGATTCATTTTATAGTGTCATTGGGTTTCTTGTAGTTTTAAAAAAGAATGCAATTATTTTTCATTAACTTTAATAGTGACATCAAAACTATGGCAGGCTAAATGTTATAGTATCACTCACAGTATAATGTAGACTCAATGAGTCCCTTTTATACTGTCAAACATTCAGCAGTCTTGTTGGGTTCCTGGTGGTTTTAAGTGGGATTTATAAGAATGTAATTATTGTTCATGAATAATAATAGGATTTTTCACTAAGTCGGTTAATACCCTCATCCTCGGAGTTCCACTATTTTAGGACCTTCTAGCTGTTGTTGTAATGACCTCAAGCTTTGAATAATAATATTAATTATAGGATTTTTCACTAAGTCGGTTAATACCCTCATCCTCGGAGTTCCACTATTTTAGGACCTTCTAGCTGTTGTTGTAATGACCTCAAGCTTTGCCCTCAGTCACCATAACAGCAACAGCTCTCAAGTTCCTAAAATAGCATACTCAAGTGGTTAAATGACTGTTGTATAATGTACATACATATGAAGTGTTTCCCTCTGTTTTCCATGTAGATGCTTCAACTTAAGGAATGCAAAGATAATGGAGCCCTAACATTCTGTGCCGATCTGCAAACTCATGGTGTTTTTATATTTTTATTGACTCCACCTCCTCTCCCCTCCCCTCCCCCTGATGTTACGCCTGCAGAGATTACGTCCCCCAATGAAGGGATCCAGCTGGTCCTTATTAAAGACCACTTGCACTCACTATCGGATTCTGAAGGTATGCAGAAAAGTCACTTTCTTATTCTGCACCTGTTTTGGTTATCTTGGACATGTGTCTTTTGAATATTTGACCTTGATGTGGTTAATGGAATGTTAATACCCTTTGATGGATGAGATGATCCCTACATAACACTCCCAATCTCTATGACCTAAACCTATGGGGTATGAATAAGTGTCCCTATGATTAGTCCATGAATGACCTTTGACCTTTCCAATGTATATAACAGAAAAGATGAATGTGAAGGTTGTCAATGTAGTGTCGCAAGAGTCTGAAGACAACACTTTAGAAGGTGATGGAGGTTCTACTTCCACCAGCCTATACAGTGGTGACTGCAGGACCACACCCACTTATGTCTCATCTTTTTGTCTTTTTAAAGTGTATCATCTTTAATTCTATTATGTGTACGTATTAATATTAATATTATGTGTGTATGTTGGGTTGAAAGAGTTCAGTGTCATTGTTGGTCATGTGACAAGTTGTGTCCTCATTCCTGATAACATCCTTCACTCCTGTATGTAGGTCATCAATTTTGCGCATGGGCATTGTGATTTTAGGGGGTGGGGCAGGCTGGTTGCATGGTGGGCATTATTTGCATCAGTAATATTCTGACCGAGAGATCTGTTTGAAGATGGAGACAGCTTGCTTGTTGAGTGTCTGCAGTCGGCGCCATTGAACGAGGTTTCATTCAGATGGAAGTGTTCTGTATAACTGGCATCTGTGTAAGTACCTGCAGCCTTTGGACATTTAGGTTTAACAAGTCTTGAATCAGTGATAGCTTCCAACTTGATCCACTCATCTTTAGCAAAAGGCACGTTTTCTTGGAGTCAGATATGATGATGTGCTCTTACATAGTATCCTATATGTTGTCATGTTTGTGTATGCATCAACCCCTTGCTTGCCAATGTCTACTCATATGGTACTGTTGCCTTACTGAATATGATGTGACCTTAATCAAGTTGGATATATCATCGAAGATTGGAAGCATCAAATAATTATGCCAGACATCCTTTTGTGTATATCTAATATTAGCAATGTGTGGATTTACAGTGTACACCCTTCCTCTTCACTTATTTACAGTTCCACACCTTTGTTTCAACTGCTGCATGCTTTTCATTTTGTTTTACAGAGTGGAGTTGTACTTCCAGCACAACTGGTCATACTTTGTTTCAGAAAAAAGTCTCTAAGCATCTGGTAGGTTGGAGATATACTTCTTTTTGTTCTAGCTAATCACTGTATGTTGTGTATGAAATTACAGAATGAGATGATGAAGTCCTCAAGGAAGAGGAGCAGTCGTAGCTGTCCCTCTAAGAGACCAAACCCTTACAGGTAACCATCAATCCTTTTCAATAGTGTCTGTTGGATCCAAGCAGCCCTTACTTATTTTCACGTGATTTCCTTTTGATGTGGTTTTAAGACATTGTTATTGTATATCAACCACCTTCCTCCCCTTTCCATTTGCTCTTTGTGATTGTGTGTACTAGCATGTGTGTGAATTCATGTCCTCTGTCTTTGTCAGAAGGTGCCAGTGCTTTATGTGGAAGTGGCTCACTTTGTCATGCTTAACAATAAGGTGCCACCTATGTGCAGTGCATCCCAGTTTCATAGATAGTCTTCTGATTGTCCCTCCCTCCCCCTACATATCACTTTGTCCCTAGCATGGATAGTGGCGAGAGAGAGTTTGTAGACCTGAGGACTTCACAGCCCACCACTGTCAATCTGGATACTCACTATTCTGTTTTTTACTTTTCTAGTGTTGAGACCCCTTGTCCCCCCCCCCCCCCCCCCCCCCCCCCCCATTTTTTCCCTAGCATGGAAGATGCTGATGGAGTTAGTAGACATGCCACCACTGTCATTCTATTGACTTTCTAATGTTGAGACCCTTTACCCAGCTAATGTGTATAGAGTGGGCCGGCTGTACAGAAACTTGACTTTGAATGTTGAGTGTCTCTCCAGAGAGGTTGTAGCACTTTCAGTTGATATGATTGTTCCTTTCTGTTTCATAATGGCTCCTCCAATATCAAGCCAGTATATGTTTAGTCTTGGAATAACTTTATTTTAGGAGGGTGTGCTCTAATATGAATCAATGCATAGTCCGAGCATGTTTCAATTAACCTTAAACGCTGAAGTCATTGGAATGTAATTACTGTGCAGTATAGATGTTAGTATGTGTGTGTGCTCTCTCCACTTTGCTTCCTTTCACATGTGATTTCTGTTTTGATGTGGTTTTAGACCATTGATATTGCACCCCTTCCTTCCTTCTTGAGGTTGTACTATGATCATGTCTCTTATCAGTAGTTTATTTGGAACTGACTCAGAAATTTTGATATGTGAGTTTCATAGGTACATATATCAGCACATCTTCTGATTGCCCCTCCCTCCCCCTATATATATTGTCCCGTCCCTAGTATGGATAGTGCCAAGGGAGAGTTTGTAGACTTGACATGGACCACGATGACTATACTGCACTTGTGACTTTCTAATGTTTAGACCCTTTACCCACTCTAGTATAGCGTGTCATATCCAGAGAAGGTGTCATATTAGCACTATCAGTATTCACTTTCTGTTTCAATTTGGATCCCTTTCTATTGTCCTGTGAGATAGCCTCTAGAAGAGGGTGTGCTTAGATTTGTGAGATCTGATGTTTGTATACATTGCAGATAGAGCTGTTTTTGACAAACACACCCCCCACCCCCTCCACACTTCTTTTTTTCTTTTCTTCTAGATAATCACTGTATGTGATTACAGAATGAGATGATGAAGTCCTCAAGGAAGAGGAACAGTCGTAATCGTCCCTCCAGGAGGCCAAACCCTTATAGGTAACCATCAATCCTTCTCATTTTTGTCAAGCAGCCCTTACTTGGTTACTTTCCTTTTTCCTTTTAATTTGATGTGGATTTTGAACATTGCAATTTGTATTTCAACCACCCAACTGGCTCAAGCCTCTTTGTGGGAACTGGCTCAGAATGTAAGTTTGACAATAAGACCACATATGTGCAGTGGATACCAGTTGCATAGGGTACATATAATCAGTACATCTTCTGATTGTCCCTCCCTCCCCTATATATTGCACCATCTCGCTTTGTCCCTACCATGGATAGTGCTGAGAGGGAATCTGTTGAACTAACACCTCATGGCCCATCACTGTTAGTGAGATGATTGAGTGTTGAGACCCCTTACCCTTTTTAGCCTGATTGCAATCATTTTGAGCCATCTCTTGCTGAAATTTGTGTAGTTTGTGAATTTTAACCAATTTTTTATTCTATTATTCTTGCATAATGAACTGTGTTAGTTGGAGTCGTAATTGCCAAACCACCAAATCATCCATCCACATGGAAATCTGTGCATCATAATTATGACTTTAGCTTCTCCAGGTTGGAAAAACTTGCACCTCTGTACTGACATCAGTGTCACATTGATTAATCCCTCTCTCCCTTGATAGGGTCTGAATGTCTGGGATCCTACCCACATGCAAATTCAACTCCCTTTACCCCTTAAGTACGAGTTGCATGCATGAAGGAAGGACTCGGTATTGTCGGTACATCTTCTAATTGCCCCTCCCCTATATATTTTCCCATCTCTGTCAGTAGTGGGGTGAATACGAGTTGCTTGCATGAAGGAAGGACTCTCTCTGATTGGTATAATTGTAATTCCCCCTCCCTCCCCTATACATTCAGTTTGTCCCTAGCATGGAAGTGCTGATGGAGTTAGTAGATGTGAACACCTCATGGCCCACCACTGTCATTCTATTATGACTTTCTAATGTTGAGACCCTTTACCCAGCTAATGTGTATAGAGTGGCAGTACAGGAACTTGACTTTAAATGTTGAGGTGTCTCTCCAGAGAAGTTGTAGCACTTTCAGTCGATATGATTGTTTACTTTCTGTTTCGTAATGGCTCCCTTTCTATTATCAAGCCAGTATGAATTTATTTATGGAGGGTGTGCTGTAATATCAATCCATGCACCCTACACACTTACCAACTCTCCAGCAGTCTGTCATGTTGTGTGTCGGACTTGTCAAGTGTGTGTGGACACATACTGTGTGTATTAAACATAATCAATGCAGTTTTCTATGAGTAGGTTAATATGCCTGTATCCTGTCCACCTTCCCCCTTTAGAAGGTGTCAGTACATTACCTTTCCATGGCTCAAAAGGTATCAGTATACCTCCTTTTTCACACCAATAAGGTGTGGATAAATCAACCCCTTTCCATGCTGAAGATAGAACCCTGCCTCAATACATCTTCACATTTTCTACGCACTCCTTCATATCATCCATCATCCTGTTGTTACCTAATAATGCCCCGGGAGAAGTGAATGTTCCAGTACTGTGTGTGTGTGAGTGTGTTTAAGGACTTTTAAGAGAAAATAAAAAAGAAAATAACATTAATTTTATGCAACATTTATGCAAAGGGTTAAGTATGTGTACCGCCCATATGCAACACAGTTGTCACATGACATCATAACGTTTGGGTTAATGATGTCATTAACTTATGTTTCAAGTATTCCACTCAAATTTTGCTGCAAATTATTCCTGATTATGTATTCATATATGCTGAGTGTGCATGATATGAGATAATGTCGAACATAACCATGAAGACCCTTCCTCTGGTTGTGAACTGTCTCTGATTGCTCCTCCCCCTCCCCCTATATATTGTACCATCTCACTTTGTCCCTACCATGGATAATGTTGAGAGTTCGTAGACCTGAGCACTTCATGCCCCCCTGTCATTCTAGACAGTTGATATCAACTTGATGTTGAGACCCTTTACCCACTTCAGCTTAGTTAATGTGTATAGAGTGGTAAAATGTTGAGGTGTGTATCCAGAGAGGTTGTCATATTAGTTGATATGATTGTTTATTTTCTGTTCCTGTATGGGGTTTTTGAATAGACCATTGGAAAGCTCTTAAATCATTTCTGGTGGTTTTAAGTGGGATCTATAAGAATCGAATTATTCATAATATTAATTATCACATAGTTGGTTAATGCCCTCAGCCTCAGAGTTCCACATAGGACGGTTGTAATGACCTCAAGCTTTGCCCTCAGTCACCATAATAGCAACAACTCTCAGGTTCCTAAACTAGTGAAACTCCTTGACTTTGTGGAATGACCTTTTATACTCAAGTGGTTAAATGACTGTTGTATAATGTACATACATATGAAGTGTTTCCCTCTATTTTCCATGTAGATGCTTCAACTTAAGGAATGCAAAGACAATGGGGCACACATTCTGTGGTGATCTGCAAACTCAGAACTGGGTGCTGTTTGTTTTGTTGACTCCACCTCCTCTCCCCTCCTCTCCCCTGATGTGACACCCACAGAGATTGCGTCCCCCCATCAAGGGATCCAGCTGCTCCTTATTTAAGACCACTTTCACTCACTATCGGATTCTGAAGGTATGCAGAAAAGTTCCTTTCATATTCTGCACAGTTTCCTGTTTGGTTATCTTGGACATGTGTCTTTTGAATATTTGACTTTGATGTGGCTAATGGAATGTTAATTACCCTTTGATGGATGAGATGATCCCTACATAACACTCCCAATCACTATGGGGTGTCCCTGTAATTAGTCCATGAATGACCTTTGACCTTTCCAATGTACATAGGAGAGGGAACAGAAGTGGACGTCATCGATGTATTCTCACCAGAGTCTGAAGATGACACTTCAGAAACACTTCTGCCAGCCCGTACAGTGATGACTACAGGGCCTAGGGCCACACCCACTTCTTTTTAAAATGTACCATCTTTAATTCTATTATGTGTACATATTAATATTATTATTATGTGTGTATGTTGGGTTGAGAGAGTTCAGTATCATTGTTGGTCATGTGATCAGTTGTATCATCATTCTTGGCTGTTAATCAATTTTGCGCATGGGCATTGTGATTTTAGGGGGTGGGGCAGGCTGATTGCATGGTGGGCATTATTTGCATCAGTGATAGCACATGCATTGAATATTATGACCGAGATGGAGACAGCTTGCTTGTTGAGTGTCTGCAGTCGGCGCCATTGAACGAGGTTTCATTCATTCAGATGGAAGTGTTCTGTATAACTGGCATCTGTGTAAGTACCTGCAGCCTTTGGACATTTAGGTTAACAAGTCTTGAATCAGTGATAGCGTCCAACTTGTAAACATCATCCATTGATCCACCCATCTTTAGAAAAAGACATGTTTCACCTGTAGGTGTCTGATTGACATGTCCAAATAAGAGCCAGTTGCTACATACATATGGTGGGCATTATATGTGACAGTCCCAGTCAGCACATTAGATTATTCATTCCTCAAATCATGCTTTATAATTATGAAACAGTCCAAAACTTCTGTCATATATAATGGTTGTCCTGTCTCACCTTGTCCCTAGCATGGAGTGTTGAGAGGATTGTAGCCCTGTTATCATAGATGGTTGACATTGACAAGTCCTTTACCCAATGTACGTAGTACTTTCTAAATGTTGACACCCTTTACCCACTTAAATTAAGCAAGAAATTGACTTTTTTCACTTTTTGTTTCACTATGGTCCCCTTTCTATCATCCAACTATTAACCCATAAATATATTGTATGAATTTGATTGTATTGAGCAAAGAGGAGAATATGGATTCATAATCTGAGCATGTTACTGAAGACCTTTCACCCAGTGCTCACTCGTTCTGAGTGAGTCTGTCTTTCATAAACTACTCTGTATAGTTTTTGAATACTGGTTGCCTGGAGAGCTGAGTTGCTGTTAAGTTTGCCAGTATTTTACATTTTAAGTTGGTGAGTATTAGGACTAGAGCAGTTGCACTAAATCTACGTAGCCGTACCAGCTGTGTGTATGGACAGGTGGTACCATCGTACTGGTACTGGCAAGCTGTGGACTGCTCCAAGCCCTTCAGTGTTCCATAAGACCAGGTAGCACTGGCACACTACTTAAAGACCTTCAATTAGAAATACTGTCCTGGCTCTGTTCCTCTGACATAATGTATTCAGAACTGGTGGGATTACCTTTCCACAGCAGATTGCTCCAACCACATCATAATGAAGGGGGAGACCCCCTAAATTAGTGTTGTGTGTACTAACTGATCCTGTTATGTGTTTCATTATGCACACTATCACATGTTAATTTCCTCTGGATACCACATAATTATGTACATGCATGCACATCCACTGGCTTGACTACTGTGTGGCAATAACATACCATGCGCATAATTTCTTATGATCCAGGGACTGATTGTTTTGGTGGTTGTACTATGTCTAGTATTGGACTTTAGACTGAAGTCCAGGTAAAGGGTCCCTATGGGTATGTTAACCATGTGGTCATTACTTGGGGGAATGATAATACTCTTGAGAGTATTTGCATTGGAGTATTTAATTTTATATTCCATACAACATGTGATATATTAATAACTCACAATCTTCTAGAGAAGAGTAGTTGGGTCTATACATACTAGTATGAGTCACATGATTGCTTGGTGGGTGTGGTTTGTTTGATTGACTCCACCTCCTCTCCCCTCCCCCTTATATGATACCAACAGAGACTGCCTCCCCTGATGAAGTGATCCAGCTGGAACAACACTATCTTCACCCAAGGATTCTTGATCAACTGATGGTACGTACTTTAGAGTTATTTGGGTACAGAAAGTTCCATTTGTATTCTGTGCAATTACCTCTATATCTGAATATTCCATCTTATGTGGTTAATGGAATCCCTTTGATTGGTGAGATAATTCTTATGTATTATTACCTCAGCCTGTTTTAATTCCAGTGTCTTCCTTCACACCTCCCAATCACATGTGAATTGATTAGTGGATTGACCCTTTGACCTTTGTCCTATCTCATTTTATCATCACTAGCATGGATAGTGACACATGGGTAGTATTGAGAGGTGGTTTATAGACCTGAGCACCTCATTGTTATTCTAAATGGTTGACATTGACACTTGTGTCATTCTAATGTTGCAACCCTTTACCCACTCTAGTTCAGGTGTCTAGGTTATTATATTAGCACTTTCAGTCAATATGATTATTCACTTTCTGTTTCGGTATGGTCCCCTTTATAAGACATGAGCTTACCTTTGATAGAGATTTGAGAAGGGTATGCTATCCACAATCCAAGCATGTAATTGTTAGTGATTGTCTTTTTAGTTTTCAGACTGAACCATGTGAATTACAAGTGTTTTTATGGTAACTGTTGTCAAGTGAAGTAAATCCATAATGGACCTTGCAGTTTTTATTCTCTATCCATATGTAATCAATGGTCTTCAAATTGTATGCTCTATATAGAACTGGGATTCATGTGGATGGGTGGGTGTGTGATAAGATCTCCCCTCCCAAAATTGCTTTAGTGGTATTGTTTAAGAAGTAATTCTACAGCCTAATGTGTCTATTAAAACTATCAAGGATGTCATTAAAGCTTGTTCTGGACTCTCAGTGACAATTCTCATCGTATGGACCTAAAGTGTGACAAAAGTGGAAGTATGGCAAAAGTTGATATGTGACCGGCTCTGGGAAAACCCTCCGTCCGGTGCAAAAATCAATTATCAGATATGAGCACGTTTAGTTGGCAGTGCCAAAATTTGGCTAAAATTTTTTTTAAGCATAAATGACAACTATGATCCTTGAACAAAGCACAGATGAAGTTTGGAGCTCAGATTACAAGTACAAAGGCTTCAAATGAAGCGCTAAAGTTAGCTAGTCAGCCATTGAAGCTTCGTGCACGGAGATTCTAGTCAGGCTGAAATTCATTGAACTTTAGGCAGGCTTTCCAGCTTATGTAAAAGTAATAATAATAATAATAATAATGGTAAAAGGCAAGAAACTAGCTTCTTACTAACTACAGTTCGAAACCCCACCCACCGTCAGTTTAATAGTCCACGGGCATGTCCGGAAATAATGTTCATGTTGCTTAGTCAGCTTTTCTCGAAAAAAACAATAATGCTAATGGACGCTACCTCGATCTTTCTAAGAGCTGTTCCTCAGGCGTCATAAAAGCTATAGCTTTGAAATTTGCGCAATACAGAGCCAAAGGGCCATAGATAATAAATCTTACCATAACAAAAATTTTTTAATTTTCACCGGATGGGGAAAACCCTCCATCCCAGAGCCGGTCACATATGTATCTAGTTAGTAAGAAGCTAGTTTCTTGCCTTTTGGCTCGAGAAAGGTCCAACCAAAAGCTCCGAGAAGAGAAGCAAGGTACTGAAGGTAGCGCAGATAGCTTAGTAAGTTCATATTTCCCAGTGCATAAGCTGGAAAGCCTGCCTAAAGTTCAATGAATTTCAGCCTGACTAGACATTCAAACCCAATCACATCATTGGATTGCAATACAATGTCCTATGCCTTTGAAGTGGCTACAGGACAATAGCAGTTGTCTAGAGATTTGGTCAGATAAAAGATATTGACCAGGAAACAGTGAACCCTGACACACTATGTACTAATTACTATAAGACTATGGCATCCATAATATGCTTTGAAGTTTCTACCTTAATGAGGTCTCTAATGAGGTCTTTAAAACAGGGATAAATGACCAATATCTGTCTGGGCTCCATAAGCACCAGCTTCGACTCATTTTATAGTGTCATTGGGTTTCTTGTGTTTTTAAAAGAATGCAATTATTTTGCATTAACTTTAATAGTGTTATCAAATAATTATTCTTTAAAAGCACCAGAAACCCAACAAGACTGCTGAAGGTTTGACAGTATCATTGAGTCTACATTATACTGTAAGTGCCGAGTTCCACTATTTTAGGACCTTCTAGTTGTCATTATAATGACCTCAAGCTTTCAGTCACCATAATAAAGTGGTTCAATGACTGTTGTATGATGTACATGCATGTGAAGTGTTTCCCTCTGTTTTCCATGTAGATGCTTCAACTTAAGGAATGTAAAGACAATGGGGCACAAACATTCTGTGGTGATCTGCAAACTCGTAGAACTGGGTGTTGTTTGTTCTGTTGACTCCACCTCCTCTCCCCTCCCTCTGATACAATACCCACAGAGACTGCCTCCCCAATGAAGCTGGTCCTTATTAAAGAGCACTTGCATTCACTGAAGGTATGCAGAAAACTCACTTCATAGTTTGGACTGTTTTGGTCATGTTTCTTTTGAATATTTGACCTTGATGTGGTTAATGGAATGCTAATTACCCTTTGATGGATGAGATGATCCCTACATAACGCTCCCAATCACTGACCTAAACCTATGGGGTGTGAATAGGTGTCCCTATAATTAGTCCATGAATGACCTTTTGACTTTTCCAATGTGCATAGGAGAGGGAACAGAAAAGACGAATGTGAAGTTTGTCACAAGAGTCTGAAGGAGAGGACACTTCAGAAAGTGATGGAGGTTCCACTTCCACGAGTCTGACTACAGGACCACACCCACTTATGTCTCTCCTTTTGTTTTTAAAGTGTATCATCTTTAATTCTATTATGTGTGTATATGTATATTGGGTTAAGAGAGTTCAGTATCATCGTTGGTCATGTGACCAGTTGAGTCATCATTCCTGATAACACTTCTGTATTTGGCTGTTCCTTCTCCAAGATCTAATTATGTTGGGGTGCACATCTTCCCTAGGCCAGAGTAAACCAGTGTTGATATCTGTAGTGAAAAAGGTGAAGAAAAACTCTTGAATGGTTGGTCTGAAGAGGTCCAGTGCAATACATGATGAATGAGGTAGATTCATCAGATGGTATGGCTCTACAGTGTGATACATGCAAGTGGGGATGAGGGTCTTTAGACTTCGTAGGACTTGTATTGATGTGCAGTACATATGTATGTACCTGAGTTATGAGTCTTTGTTTTGTGAGGGGAAGAGGACTTGGAAGACTTGTCCAGCTGCTCTGAGTCAACATCCTCTACGTGGGTTCACAGGTGTGCTCCCATCCTGCATGAAATTTCAATGTACATCATTGATCCCACTTCTTCCTTCACTCCCACTTCATACTTATAAGTTGAATGTTGTATATATTAAATTTTCATTGAAAATCTTTCTCTTAATAGTAGCAACTGGATCAAGGGTCAGAGGAAATGGTAACTCAGAGTTAATTACATTAATTTCTGTCACATTACATTCCACAGTTCAAGTGCTCACCCTTGGTGTGGAGGAAGGTTGAACACAGCTTCCTGTTTAGTGTTTCTTACAATTCCATTGAAGGATTGGAGATGACTAGGATATCTGCAATAAGTGCAGAAAAGATATTAAATATTAGTACAGTGATACAGTCAGAAATGGTACTCATTGTCATTTGTTGTCTGACTGTGGAATGGACTCTTAAGCATGAATCTGCTGATAGAACCTAGAAGTTAACACACAAATGCACTCAGTACAACATTCAAAGAGATATACGTTATTCTTGGCAATGCATTGATAGGTGAGAGCAGTTCTAGATACAGCACTTAATACCGGGTCATTAAGTGTTACTGGGTATGTTACATATGTACACACATGGGATGTCTAGATACAGAAAGGAGATTTTGCTGGGGTAATATTTCCCTATGATTTTGAATGTACACTACTCAAAAATTAACCCATGAAAATTTGCACCACAGATTTTACATCACAGAAATCTCTAGTGTTACATGTACATGTATTTTACTGAGGTTGTCATAAAGAGACTATTTTGTTAGTATTCATAAATCAAGCAAGGTTTTACCCTTTTATTCCATGAGATTTCCATTCTCACTGAGCTTGCCTTAGGACACCTGGATAGGAAGAATCCTATTAGGAGTGGATTGGACAACTTCAATAAGTGGACCATGGGGCAATTTTCTGGTACAACTCAATGCCACACTCCCAGAGCTGCAAAGAAACAAAATAGCAGATAAAGAATATCAAAACATTACATATTTGTGGGTTAGCCTGACTAGGGATTAGGGACTAAGACTAGGACTAGGGGCTAGGGCTAGGGCATCAGTACTACATGTAATATAGAGCTTCCAAGCCAGAGAAAAAAAGAACAGATCGGATTAAGGGTCTGTATATACACAATCAAACTGGTGGAATGTAAAGATGAGGGAGACAGGACCAATCATCCCTAGGACATAACATGACTGGTAGTTTTTTCCCTTGCTGATCATCTGGTTATCATGTCTCCATAGCTACATCACCACAAACACTTCATACAACTGCTTGAGAGTTTCATCACACTTACCTGTCCAGAAGACCAGAACTCACTATTAGCTGGCAGGTGTTCACCTGCCACAGCCAGCTCAAATACAGGGGAGAGAATCTAGACTGATCTGGAAGCATGCAGTATATGCATACCCTTTACCATGTACCATATAGAGTTTAGATATGACTACCCTTTACCATATAGAGTTTAGGTACGACTACCCTTAATTTTGGGCGTGGCACCAGGATGTGAAAAGAAAGACATGGGGAACAAGACGAATAAACAGAAGCGTGGGTCCGAGCCCGAGCCAAACTCTTTTCCTTCGAAGTCCGCAGGGAGCGATCTTTCTTCAGATTCCAACCTCCTAACCTGTGAAGTAAGCCAAAAAAAGACACACAAAGCTGCCTCCTCCCTTCCCCCTCCTGTAAACATTGACATTGGACCTTCCAGGCCAAATAAGGAAAGTGAGCCTTCCCCTGATGAGTTCTTTGATCCTCCAGACCTTCCTAGCATAGATGCAGGGAGTAAAAGTTTGTCGAGTGGACCAGCATTTAAGACTGAACCGAAGTCAGATCAATCTAAGTCTGCAGGGAGTGATCTTCCTTCAGATTCCAGTCCCCTATGCACCCCTGAAGCTGCCTCCTCCCCTCCTCATCTTTTGAACATTGATAAATCATCTGAACTTCCCATGTCAAATAAGGGGAGTGAGCCTCCCTCTGATCATCCAGATCCTCCTCTAGACACTGGGAGTAAGAGCAGACCAGCATTTAAGACTGAGTCAAGTCCTCCAAAGAAAATATCACGGCAGGAGAGGCGACGAGAAAAAAGGGCGAAACGCAAGTTCAAAGGTATCTAGTTACACATTCATACCTGTGACTTCTCCATAGGAGTACAGAGGGATTGTAATGGCTGTGGTTTATTACTGCTGGAGGGTGTGTCTATGGGTATGAAGTATACATGTGTCTGACCTCCCATGCAAATTCAAGACAGTTTTACTAACATGATGCAGCCCAAATCATCAACTTGTCTCACCTTTGGCCCAAAACTAACTTTGCTAAATTGATGGAGTTAGAGGAAATGATAAGGTCTTCTTTGTAGCATAAACAGCAGCAGGAGCCTCCAAAAGTGCAAACCAATTTAAGTACTACAATTTATGCCAAATACACCAATATGGACATAGCTGTTAAATTATAGTAAGCCACCACCTATTGCAACCTCTCTATAGGATCTTAGGGTACAGAAATATCATACTGTATGTCCGGCAGTCATCTTGCTCAGACATGGATGACTGATGACTCCCCCAGTCATTCCTGGTTGAGTTATAATGACTCCACGTAATCTTTATGGGAGACATTGTATTACTGTCTGCCATTTCCACACAAGCATTTCAATAGCTGGCTCCTCTTTTATTCTGGTCAAGACAAATACCCTCTACATGTTCTCCCAGTGCAACACACAAACTGAAAGCAATCACAAAAATGCCTTAAGTGGTAGGTAGTAAGTGATAGGACTGATAGGGTGTGACTTCCTTCATGCACTGTGTGATCACCTGCATAAGTGGGGATAAGGTGCCCCCAAACTTGTGTGCTGCATTATGGATTGTGATAATTGGCATGGTTAGGGGGCACTACAATGCACCATCGTCTGGCTGGTAGGTGAGGGAGGGGCCTCAACCCCACCCCTGGATCAAGGGATCCAGCCATGTACTTATTACAAGATGCCACCATGTTGGTATATTGGCGAAGGGTGTGTCTTTGAGTATGAAGTGTCTGCTATTTCATAAACCTCATGCAAATATAAGTCAACTCTGACTTCTTTTTAGTGTTAAAACATAATCTAACATACCAGCAACAGGACTCCTAAAGGCACATCTCCCCTATACCATGTACACCAATATGGACAAGTCCAATGTTATAGAAAGCCACACCTATTGCAACCTCTCTATAGGAACTAAGGGGACAGAAATATCATACTGTATATATTGCCTGGATTAAAGGGCTCCTGCAGATTATGCTCAATTTATACACAAGATTCGATGCTCAGATTCTCACTCTAGCCTATTATTCTTTCAATTGTACCCATTATTCCCAAAGATTCTCCTATGACAACAGGGCTGGATTCGGATTATTAAATAGATGGGGTTGCATGACTAGGACTAGGGCCACACACTGGACCATGGGGGAGGCATAATTATTTGGAGGACCATGTATGTTGGCTTCACTGATAGTTTGCCACATTTTGAGCTTTTAAATAATAATCCAAGTAGAGTAGTCTCCTATACCATAGATACATTTGTGTATGGTGTTACATTCCTGTGGGTTGTTATAAACTAATGGTTTGTAACCTCAATACATAATCAAACCATGATAATAACATTGAACTGTATGACTATACCAACTATCCCTAATAATGTCTGCATGTAGCAGTTATTTTTGCTGGCTTCTTCAAGCTTCTTCTTCATGTGAGTACCTGTATTACGGTATATTTTTCACTCCCGAACATCAATCTCGTTCAGCTTCTTGCCCAGGGTATGACAATTCCACCACCTCTAAATGGCATGCTTTGTGTGCTGTGTGGTCAGTCATATGCTAGCATTTGTGTAGGTAAGGGGTGAAACACACCAAAATTGTGACATCTTTGAAGTGGTTACAGGTGTGATCAATAAGGAAATCACAGTTTGTATGCACTAAGTTATAAAATGTGTGACCAAGTCAAAGTACAGTGCAATATGGATGTGTCGTGTATACATAGACTGTTTCTTCATTCATACAAGTAAGTGTTGGGGGGAGGACTCTTCATCCCAAACCCTGGAAGCATGATCATCCCCTAAGTAAGTGAGTATGTAGGGACAAGCCACTAACATAGTTGCTAACTACTGGAAATAATAGTGACAGTCTATACGTGCCTATGGCACACACAAAAAATTCTTGTCCACACCCACTTTTTATTAAACATGCCCATTAGATTAAGCTTCAGCTCCACCAAAGAAAAGATGATGTCATTGGTCAGATCACATGATGTGTGCTGAGTGTTCATAATAATGCTACAGCTGAACTATAGTAACTACTTTTAGCTCCATGTAGCTCTATCTGTTGGGACAAGTAATATTTAGTTCACTCTTTTCTAGCTCTAAGTGTTTTAATGCACCTGCACGAGCATTATAGCATCATCCGAGTGCACCATGCATTAAAACACATGGAGCTAGAAAAGAGTGATCTAAACATTTTAGTGCTGGTCACATGACTTGTGACCAATCAAATTCCAGTTGGTCCTTACAGAACCCTAGCCCTAGCCTAGCCCTAGCTAGCCCTGGTACCTAGCAAGCTCTGACACACTTTGGTTCAGTAAGAATGCTCTAATTTAATGATATTCAAAAAAATAAATGAGGTAAATTCCTGAGGTTTTCCTGTTTGAAACCCAATGTAAAAAGTGAAATGCTAAAGTCTATAAAAGAAAACATTAAGACATATACTTGCTGTAAGCACTAGGGACTGAGGCTGGAAGGTCATAGTCCTAGTGGATCTTCCACTAGGCTCCTATGTACCTTCAGCACGGTTTCTCAAGTGTGCACTAAATATTTAGTGCACATGAAAGTGTGCTTTATGAGATTTAAAGCACACTTCAGAGAATCTGATTGGTCACAAGTCATGTGACCAGCACTAAGTCATTGTTAAAGCACTATTTCAGGCCATAGATTGTATAGACTACGTAACTGGGATTGGAAACGCCCCATAGCAACAATACAATCTGCGTGGTACGATCAGTATTGTGGTGCGTGGTAGAGATGAAAAGCTTAACATGGAGGAATCGACCACTCGAAGTTCAGAAGTAAGTCCATAGCATAGGTAGTAACTTCACTACCTTACTTGTGCAAAAAGCAAATTTTTGGCTGCTAAGACATCCATACCAGCCTGTTTTAGCCTGTTTTGGCTTTGTGTACCTGTATCTCATGAAAGAATAAATATTCAGCTTACAGTTTCAGAGTTTAGTATATAGCTACTCTACTTCATGCCCTCATACGTGAACTTTGCATATATTCAAGAATTTTAGCCAATAGTTCACATTAGCTGGGTGTGTCTTTGCAAACTGAAATAAATTACCAGGATCAATGGCTGCACACTTGATACCCATATATTTGATAATAATCCTTTTTCCTTGTATTAATTAATGGGGGCATGTGCAATAAGGAATGGCCAGGCAGTTTATATTGCGTTTCCAATCCCGGTCACGTAGTCTATACAATCTATGGTCAGGCGGGACCAGGACAAGAGCTATAATATTCTGAGTGTCCATGCCAAATCGATAGTGTTGGTAGCTATGCACTAAATAGAACGGGTTAATACCTTTTGTGGACATCATCTTATTCACCATAATCTCCACTGTGGGGTGTGTTAGGTGTGGCAAATTAAACAGCTGTGGGTCCCTTTCCTGTCTATTATAGGAGCTGCTGAGTCAGTTTGGGGAATCCAAAACTCAATGTGTAGGATTTTCACCTGCTGATGTCAGAAGAGTGACATTTCCAATGAGACCAATAGTTGAGAATGCAAGCTTTGCAAATTTCCTAATATTCAACAACGTTATGTGAAAATAATGTGGATCATTTTTAAGGGGAAATCAGTCCTGATATTAGCAGAGACATATTCACTTATAATGACGTCACATTTTTATGCAAGGACAAATAGAGTCCCTATGAAGGGACTCACTTTTCTCTCACCACTAAATGTGTACATGTTTATTCATATTGACTGAAGTGAAGTGGGTAGGTCCCTGCTGATATCTTTTAATTAGTGTATCATAGACGAGTTCATTTTAATAATTTTGCAATATTTACAGCTCCTGCCTTCAGTGTCAAGAACGTTATGGCAGTCCTAAAGACACTTTCATTGCACAATGTTCGTATCTGCCTGTGTATCCCTCACTACAAGTATGATTCTATAAAATCCGAATATCACACAGACCAGGAAAGACTGGCAGAACTCATCAAGTATTGGATCTTTAATGATCCATGGGCATCCTGGAGGAAACTTATACAAAGGCTTGACCAGTGCAACGAGTCAGATATAGCGGACAGGATATGGAGGTATGCAGAGAAACTAACAGGTTAGTGAGTATCATTACTGAGATGCTGAGATGTGATAATGTAATTGAGCCCACACACTAATTGTATTAGTGAGGAAAGAAATATATGTACATTAACATATAGTACGTGGACAGATTCAGCATGCTGCAGTTCAATTCTAGAAGTTGGTGGTCAGTCAATCTATGGATCCTACATTCTTTTCTATCAGCATAGACTGTTCCTTTTAGATTAGATTCAGTTGCAGCTCGTGTATTATCTCTAATTCCTCTAAGTGTTAGTTTAGGTAATCTGTATTTATTTGACTGGCAGCACATAAACATATAAGGACATGAGAGTCTAACTTCTATATCTGCTGAGTCAGCTATATCTTGGAGTTGATTGTAACTACTTGACTGCTGCACATGCTGAGACCCATGCCCAGTTGTTAAGAGTAGAGACTCAACATGTAACAAAGTTTAATTTTTTGTTTGTCAATTTCATTGCACTATTCTAACAAACCCTATTATAGTCTATTTACATTCACTCTGACACCTTGAAGTTAATGAGTCATGTAATCAGCTCTCTGCTGATGTCTGAAATCAGTCAGGAATCGACAAAGTTATGCTGTAGTTCCAGAAATTTCCAAGTTTAAATATTTTGCATTTTAATTTTTCAATGAAATTTAATTTCGGAAATATTATATACAACATCCGAAAATTTTAAACAACGAATTGTTATTGCATCAAATGTGCGTTAATTAGAGTTCAACTAGTTACCGCATGTACGTATGTAATGGCAGAGTCCGTGGCTGAGTCACAATGTGAGGTGGATTCCTGCATCAGAGGCTATCATAAATACAGAGCAATATGGACAGCAGCTATTGGAGAGTCTCTTTGTTGTATTAGCAGAGCCTACTAATACAATAGATCAATATGCTGTTGCTGTAATTAGAAGTGGACTAGTTGTTGGACATTTGCCTAAGAAGATTTCAAGAGTTTGCTCACTTTTTTTGAGGAGAGGAGGTACCATAATAAATATTGTATAGTCACCAACACCAGGAGATATTCCGCAGACCTCCCTCAAGGTGGGATTAGAGATCCCCTGTACTTTGCATTTTGAAGGGATCAATTCTTTGAGAAGACGCTTAAAAAAATGCATGCCCAATCTCAATTCATAATCAGTACTTAAATCATTGTTTTCATCTGCTAAAATTATATTATAAAAGTTACTACCGTACAGCGGTTTTTAAAAAAATATTTCGTTACGTAAAGAATTACATAAAGAATTATGGTAGTCTTTTATTCGGTATGGTACGATTATTTTAGCGGATGTACAACAATATCTACGGACTTCGCTTCACAGCTGCTTTTTCACTGGCTTGCATACTATTCTTTGCCTTCATTTCTTCAGGTATAGCCCTCTTCGCAATCGTGGCGACTTCTTAAGTGATGGAATCTAGCTAGCTAAGAAGAAAGTGGACCAGAAGGTTATGTAAGTTACATATATTGCATGCTGTAGTTGAATGTACGAACGTCTACATGTGGCTAAATGGTGGCTTTTTATTGGAAATAGAAAAATTTTTGATAGACTGATTACTGAACCGAATTTTTATTCCCACCAAGATTATCCCGCTGTAAGGTACACATTAAGTACATCAATCAATCACCGTTCACATCCACTTCTTCTATCTCTGAATCTTCCACACCAAGTGCTTTATTGTCAACATCAAGTGCTTGACATATTCCAGCTTCGTTCACTATGAATGACGGATTATCAGCAATGTGCTGAACACTCTTGACAAGCCATTTGGCACCAAGTTCTTTCATAGCTGGTAAACATAGGTCAGCAGGTTCCAATCTTGATCCAACTGCTCTGCTATATGGTCTTGAAATTTTCGCTGAAGAAAATCCTTCACAGTCTTATTAACTGAGATGTCCATTGGCTGTAATAAATCTGTGGTATTAGCAGGCAACAAACAAACACGAATAGAATTCTCTTCAAGAATACCTTTAACACATGGAGTGATTTGACCTTTAAAATTATCCATAATCACAAGGGCAGACTTGTCTTCCCCCAAATTGTCTCTTTGCTTTTCAACATATGGAATGATTATGGCTTTGATGTATTGAAACATCGTTTCTTCATTTGACCAATGTTTGGGTGAATGTGTAATATCCCAGTCACTTGGAAATTTGAAATGGGGGTGTTGAATGGGGGTGACAACAGTTTGTCTTGACAGTGGAAGTGACATCATTTAGAAATTCCTTCTTCAACTGTGAAAAATTGGCAACACTAAATTTGTTCTTTGTTCTGGTGGCTTTTCACTGGACAAATTCCATCCACACAAGAAGTGAATTTGCCCATGGTCTGTAGCCACCAAACTCTTCTAACTTGAACTTGCCATATGCCATCACAATACCTCGAGCAGCAGCAACAACAATACATGCAGATACAACACCTCCAGCTTCTCTCAGTTTCAGCAAATATGCTTGCACAACCATTGTCATAGGGTGGAATGTCCCCCGCTTAGAATGATCTGGGGGTCATTTTACCCTAGGGTGAAGTGACCTGGGGTCACTCTAACCTAGGCTGGAATGACCCCCCTGGGTCACTCAGCCCTAGGGTATATTGACCCCTCTAGGATGTAGTGACCCCCTGGGTCACTTTGCCCTTTGGTATAATGACCCCTCCCTCCCCGTCTCTACATAGGATGTGGAATTAGACAATCAAATCAATTACTTTGGTGAACATCAAAACCACTTGATACTTTTTTTTCTGCTGGTGCTGTGACACATTGCACTGAGTCTTGGCATGAGCTGCAACTGATCATTTTCCATATTCAGTTATAAAAAATCTCAAAGGTAATTGCTGCCAAACTTGAGCTTTTTTCTGGTTTTTCTGCCGTGGAAATGATGTCAGCGCCGATTTTCTAACAGTTGAAAAGATGCTTCCGAAACTTGTGTAATATATGCAACAGAGTGACGCTGCAAACAATCACTGCCATTACCCTGAATTTTTGCACATTGACGAAACATATATCCAGTGGAGTAGGAATAGGAAATTTATCGGGGGGAGGGGGGCAGGGACAATAATAAGTTAATCACAGTAATAGCAACAAAATTCAATCCTTCTGTCATTAAATTGAACATATGCATTAGATAACAGTCAGCAAGCAGCAGTGAAATTGCTGACATCACACTGCAATGACATGTAATTGCTTGGTGCTTGGTCTTACTTTCAATAATACTGTTCATATTTGGGGGGGCAGTGCCTCTCCATCTATAGTATTGGGGAGCTGTGGCCCCCCCTGCCCCCCTCTCCCCCCATTCCTACTCCACTGTCTGATATCATAAATATAGTCTCACGGGCCAATCCTTTACCAAAATACACCTCCCGCCGTGCTGATATCAACGGAAACTGTTGATATTAAATTAGCCAGGGGCTGCTAAAAAAACTGTAAAGAAATATTGTTCTGTGATCATCATGAAGTGCCGAATACTTATTAGACCATGCGCAACTCACATGTACACTTTACTTATGTAGGGGTCACTTGACCCTGAGGGGGGTCATTTAACACTAGATTGGAGTGACCTCAGGGTCACTACACCCTAGGGTAGAATGACCGGGGGTCACTATACCCTCCGACACCGTATCTAAATAGTCCCCCAGCAAAAGTGGCCTACCACACTTTCTTTCAGGAAGCTCATCCACTCATTATCTGTTTTCCGTTTCTCTCTCACACTTTCAAGATAGTCCTTGATCGAGATGGTACTACTGTTGATTTTCACCCTCAACTTTCAAGAGAAATGTGCAGCAGCTGCTGAAACTCCATGCTGACTGCATATCTGCCCAATCCTTAGGACTATAATAGAATTGTCATCTTTTTCCTAAGCTAGCTTAGCTACCTACGTAAGTATATACTTCATGTATGGACCACGTTTTTTCTGTTTCTTAGCTTCACCCATCACTTTGTCCACTTCCTTATTAGCGAGCGCTACTGCCCTCAGGATCATAATGTTGGATAAAGATCCAAAGGGGCTTGGAAGTCCATCCTTAGCCTTGAAATACTTCCGTAATGACATGTCTCGAGTATGTCAGAGCCATAATTTCAATTTTCATACAAATATAATTTCTGGTAAGTAGCAATTTCGGAATACTTCCAACTTCCAAAAATATTTTAGTTTTGAATTCTTCTGGAACTACAGTAACTAGTATCAATACTCTACTGCTGAGTCAACTATATCTTGGGGTTATGACTACTGCACATGTTGAGACCCATGCCCAGTTGTTACGAGTAGTGACTTAAAGTCTGTACAAAATTCAATTTTTTGCTTGTCAATTTCATTGCACTATTCCAACACACCCTATTATAGTTCACTCTGACACCTTGAGTCATGTAATCAGCTCTCTGCTGATGTCAGGAGTTATACCCAGTTCCAGAAATTTCCAAGTTGAAATATTTCACATTTTAATTTATCAATGAAATTTAATTTCGGAAACATTATATACAACATCCAAAAAATTTAAACAACGAATTGTTATTGCATCAAATGTGTGTGAATTAGAGTTCGATTAGTTATCGCATGTATGTATGTAATGGCAGAGTCCATGGCTGAGTCACAATGTGAGGTGGATTCCTGCATCAGAGGCTATCATGAATACAGAACAATATGGACAGCAGCTATTGGAGAGTCTCTTTGTTGTATTAGGGGAGCCTACTAATACAATAGATCAATACACTGTTGCTGTAATTAGAAATGGATTAGTTGTTGGACATTTGCCTAAGAAGATTTCGAGATTTTGCTCACTTTTTTTGAGGAGAGGAGGTACCATATATTGTATAGTCGCCAACACCAGGAGATATTCCGCAGACCTCCCTCAAGGTGGACTAGAGATCCCCTGTACTTTGCACTTTGAAGGGAAATCAATTCTTTGAAAGACACTTGTAAAAATGCATGCCCAATCTCAATTCATAATCAGTACTTACATCATTGTTTTCATCTGCTAAAATTGTATTACAAAAGTTGTTTTTTTATATTTCATTAATCATCAAATGAAATACAGTTGAAGAATTGCAACCAGAAGGTTAGGTAAGTTACATATAGTGCATGCCGTAGTTGAATGTACGAACGTCTACATGTGGCTAAATTGTGGCTTTATATGGAAAAAATCGATAGTATAGACTGATTACCGAAATTGCCGAATTTTTATCCTCACCAAAATTATCCCGCTGTATGTACATCAATAAATCAATCACTGTTCACATCCACTTCTATCTCTGAATCTTCCATGTCTGAAAAACTGTCGGAATCCTACCTACGTAAGTACGTACTTCATGTATGGACCAGTTTCTTAGCTTCACCCATAACTTTGTCCACTCCCTTATTATGAGCGCTACTCTCCTTGAGGTCATAATGTTGGATAAAGATCCACTGGGGCATCTTTAGCCTTGAAATACTTCTGTAAAGACATGTCTTGAGTATGTCAGAGCCACGTGTTATCTAAATTTCTGTAATTTACAAATATAGTTTTCTGGTAAGTAGTTTTATTCAGACAATTCAATTTCGAATACTTCCAACTTCCAAAAATATTTTAGTTTTGAATTTTTTCTGGAACTACAGTAACTAGTATCAATACTCTAAGTGCTAAGTAGATTTTTCAGAGCTATCTAGATCTTGGGGTTAGTAGGTGAATGCACTGCACATACAGAAAGAGAGCAAAGAGCATTATAGAAATGCAACAGTCACTGAATTCAGGACAACAAAGAGGTTCTATGTAACTGAAGTTATTCTGTAATGTATGGAAATGAGTTGTCTCACATAGCCAGCCTCTTGATTGCAATGCTGAGATCACTAGCATATGTTAGGAAAGGCTATCGTAGAGGTTTTGTCCATAGGACCAGAAGAGGTGTGATTGAGTGAATTAGACTCTTGCTCTCTAATACAATTTCTTTCTTTTTTCTTGGCTAGCAATAGTCATGCAAAATGTTAAATTTTAATAATAAGGTCAGTCAGTCCTATTGAAGAGAACTGCAAGAAATGTGAACAAACTACGTATAGTAGTAAGAGACTTGCTGTATTCTATATTCTGGGGGAAAGTTTAGAATTATTTAGGACAACATCTAGGGGGTGAAATTTCCCCTATGCCCCCCCCCTTATGGTTAGTTAGGCACACGAATTAGGTAGTTTGAGGTTTCCATGCAATTGTTAACAGTGACTTCTAAATGTTTGACCTCGTAACTTCCCCTCCAAGTCGAAAATCCTCTTATTTGTATGCTATGGTACATTATGAAAGAGCCAACTTTGGAAAAGTTGGACCATCCACAGCTACTTTAATTAGGTATTGTGTCTCTGAGAGTTTGAGCTGAGCATTTGCATGTGATGATTATTTTACATATACACCATAGAATATGTGATTCATGATTGGAAGACTGTCAGTTCAGCAGACTAGATCCACCCTTACATGCTCTTACCTGTACAGAAACTATTATGTGTGTCTATAATTGATTTTGTATTTAAAATCATTGAGTGGGAAATGGGAGTGGTTATGGGAGGAGTATTTTAGTTCCTCCTCAAAGAAGAATCACATGCCTTCATTTTTTCTAGATTCACCTACTGAGCATACAAAGTCACAAAAATAGCATACAATATGAGTGCATAATTAATTTTGTTTACTGTGCAATGAAGACATGTGAACTTGACCAAACCCATTTCTTACATGTTAGTGATGCTATTCTGCAATCAAGTGAATGGCTACACAAGACATGGAAGTGATGCTTTTAGCTAAGTAGAACCCTCACCTCCTAAACAGCCTAATTGATCCGTTGATAGCATAAACTTCCCCTCCCCTCCCACATTGATTATTAATTGTATTATCCTCAAACATAGACACACCCACACATAAACATCCCAGCGCCTCACTCTCTATATGGAACCCTCTGCTTGACTAGTACTGTAAATTCTGTGGGTGTGTCTTATCTGAAGTGTTTGTGTCCTCCCCAGACCCCAGCTTCACCTCTCACAGTTTGCTGGATGCTCTGGATACTGTGGGGGACAGAAAATTGAATAGTGTATTTGAGATCCCAAGGCCTATGGGGGGATTGGGGAGAGAGATGAAGTCACGCGAAGAGAAGATAAAGTACTACATGGACACTCATCCAAACACTGGATGGAATCACTTGGCTGGGACTCTTCTCTACCAGGAACAACAGACAGCTCTTAAGAAAGTGAAGGGGAATGTTACAGCTGATAAAGGTAGGTGTGTACATACTAAGTGAGGCAAGGGTGAATATAGTCATGTGATTGGTCAACAGTGGATACTCTTATGAATAAATGACTCTCCAAGTTCAGGACTATAAATATGTTTTTCTCACTAGAACACACTCCACCATGTATCCACCACTACCAGAGTATCTACACTCCAAAATACAATTTTTTAAGTTAACCTTATAATTTTTTCCGCCTAGTCCCAGGGGGGGGGGGGGGGGGGGGGGGGGGGGGGGGGGGAATCTTCTCCAGTAATCCTGTTCCAGTGTGTCCACCACTATGTGGAAGTCCCAGTGTGTCCACCATTATTTGGAGGTTCCAGTGTGTCCACCACTCTTTGGAGGTCCCAGTGTGTCCACCACTATTTGGAGGGTGGAATTGATGTGTACAGAGTTTTGCAAGTTGCTTGTCACATTGCAAAATGCTAATACAAAAGTTATGACAACTAAATCAACAATGTAGTAAAGCTGAATAAATTTACCATCATGTGACTGTCATGCATCAGCCAGATTTGAAAAAAATAGCCAGTACAAGTCTGTGTAGCTAACTATGTCCTACTACCAGCATTCTAATTACTTCTTTGGTAATGGCCAGATGACTCCCCATTACTACCCTTGGTCACAGCCTCCTTATCAACAAGAATGGGCAGGTGTAAGTCAGCAAGACCGTGATAACAGCCCTATTCTCATTAGTCCATCAAAGAGTACAGTTGAAGATTCTGATCATGACTCAAGTGTAACTGAGCCTAATTTCAGTTAGTGTGAAAATAATTTGTCCCAATGAAAAAAGGACTGAACACAAGACATTCATGTTGCGTGACCTTGATATGGGGGAAGTGAGCTCAATATTGGCTTTTAGAAAAGAGATACTTACCCAATTTGGTGATGGACTTATTGACGCGATTTTGATTTCGGATTCTACAAAGGAACTAAGCGAGTATGGGTTAGAAACGATCACGATTTTGATGAACTGATCCAATCACTTCAAACAAAATCTAATACTATAACTGTATGGTGTGAAGGACGCAGCAAGAAACGAAAGAAGGACTCCTCAGGCTCTGAAGATGAATCTAACGGAACAAAAAAGAAAAAAAAAGGATCTAGTGATGACAAAATGTCAAGAGTTGATGATATAACAGACAACTTGAGAGAAAAGCATGGGCATATGTACAGTAACCTACAGTATTGTGTATGGGCTGAAACAATTGTTGGAGGCAGGCATGCATCTATGGAAAATCCTCATATTTCAAGAAAACCAAAATTCTACCATCACGTGATGTTTCATCAGTAAATTTTGAGAGAAGAAACCCTACTGTGATTACTCCTGTTAAAGCTGCTGAATTGAAGACAATTTATATATCTCAAATTAAAGAACTCTACTCGTTGATCGAGGTTGGGGCTATAACAGATGGTGACTTTCAAAAAGTATTTTAGAACTGATGGATAAATTGTAAGGCTATGTTGCTTTTGATATTACCATACATTCTAATCTTAGCACCCACTAAGATTATGGAGCAAGCAATTGCTTAAATGGAAAGAATAAATTAGGGGTCTTAATTTGTTATGCACTATTCTATTTAAGAACTGCTTGGTTTTACCCAAAACTGGCAAGATCTAGACTAGCTGTAATTTGAAATGATCCTGCAACTTCAGTCTGGTCATAATGCTACGCCTAAAACTTTCTCAGAATATCAGTCTCTAAAAATATATTATATAAAAAGTTACATATAACCTGCATGTTTAATATAATTTACACAATCTAGTGGAGTAATTGAAGCAAATGCTTCATTCTAGGTGTGTTTGTGGATTGATAACTTAGTTCATTATCTCTAAGATATGACTTCACTTGACTAAATGCTTCCTCAATGGGGTTCAAGTCAGGGGAGTAAGGTGGTAAAAATCGTACTAAAGCACCAGTGGCTGAAATCAATTGAGTTACTGCTTCTACATGGTGGATAGATGCATTATCAAGTATGACTACAGAACAGGGATTGTCGCCACCATCGAATGGAAGTAGTATAGGAAGTAAGCACCGTTGTACAAAAATTCATGAAAACATCCGAGTTCACATTTCCCTCTGCAATATAAACATCTTCTATTCCCCGAAAAGTCAGTATCCCTATGGCCGACAACCTCTTACCATATAAAGTAAATTTGTGGGAAACAGGTTTCATGCCTTGAAGACCATATCCATATTTACGTATTGTATTATGGTGGTTTGATCCTGTTTCATTAAAGTTTTGGGGTTAAATTCCATTATTTCAGAGATATATTTTACTTTCTGAACATCACACCTTTGTCTTGCTACTAGACGCATTTTCTGTCTAGTCATACCCAGTCTTTTGATGGTACAGCAAATAGTAGCACAATCATACCGGGATCCTGTTATATGTAACAGCTTTTGTTGTATCTCACGAAGATACATGCTGGGTGTACTCAGCAGCGTCTCTAAAATGGTGATTTCCTCAAACTCACTCATTTGTGGTAATGGACCATGCCTTTGGCATTCAGGTGATACATCCTAAGTTGTATAAAAAAGATAGATGTATCTCTCAATTGACCTGATATTTACATACAGTTCCCTAGAAATCTCTTTTATTGTCTTCTTTTGTAGAAGATACTTCCAAATTATCCACCATCTAAGGTCTTTTGAGTATCCTTTTGGCATTTTGACTGCTTCTTGTACTGTACAGTAGTTATTTTGAATTTGAATTCTGAGCATGCTCACCTGTGTCTGCTAGCTAGATAGTACATACAGTGTACACAAGGGCTATAGTACTACTGAATTTCACTACACTATATATATTGGTGTCTTAAAATTCATTCTTGTTTGCAGTTAAAATTTGCTACTGAATGGAATGGGAATTTCTGCAAAGTGCAGATTTTAGCTGCCGAAACCAAATTGTGCACTACAAGTAGAAGTCCTGGGTTCCTGGGTTAGAAGTCCTGAGAACATAGTTTCTTACAATTATATGATGTAAATCTGGGCCATGGGGACCATGATAATTTTAGTAATTATTAAACAAGTTCAACATAAAATTATAACCCTGATTATGCATGAGATTCACAGATCTATTTCTATTCAGCTTACTACATTGTTGATTTAGTTGTCACAACTTTTGTATTAGCATTTTGCAATGTGACAAACAACTTGCAAAACTCTGTATGTGTTGTCTACTCATAATTATGTTCATTTGGAGGAAATGTGTTTAAGTTTTGAAAACTACATAAATGTGGTCTGTGGCATGTAGTGTTGTTGATCAAATGTAAACAGTCTCTATGGCATGACATCTTGTAACTATACATTCCTATTTGACATTAAATATGCGTGCCATTGTGGATATCCCAGGGTTCCAATTGTAATGTGTATAAGGAAGCTTTTGGGGGAGAGTTAGTACGTAGGGGATGTCCCATTCAGCCAAGAAAATAAGCAATCAGGAAGTCACGCAATAGTATAGTGTAGTGATCGAAATAACAACCTGACACGACATTCTAATCAAGTATATCAGGTACATGCATAACACCAGTAAAGGCATGTAGTCTTAGTGTTCACAATACGTAGTCATCCTGAAGAAAATCTAACCAAAGTGGACTATATTAATATGCCCAAATTTCAGCTCTACAATGCTATACATTCCTATTTGACATGAACTTTCACATTCTTCCAGTCTAACATAATGTACTGTTGCCTCTGTATTACTTTTTTTCCCGATGCAGTGCATTGGTTTTCAGTAAATCTAACTAAAAGTTGTTTTTAGTGTTTGTAACAGTTCCCATTGACTGGTTGGTTATTTCCACTAATTTTTTTTAAAGTACTACTTACCTGATGACTATCCACATGTGAAATATACCACAATACAATTTAGTAAGCAACCACAAAATTAAGTGAGTGATTGTTCCAGGAAATTCCGTATACTATTCCGCGTTCACTTGCGTTTCACATCCATATGGAGTATCTATATTATCTATGGCCGCTGTAGAAAACAATCTAGCTCAATTACAATTGGAGCATGTGCATTATGCATGCACACGTATGGCACCATACGTATGCCTGGGGCATTTTGTATTGTAGACATATATATATTACAATTTCAATGAGTCATGACCTGAGAGTCAGCTCACTCACTCTACTCGCTCGCTTAATTAAGATATCTGTAATTTAGGTCCTTATTTATAGGAATTGTGTAATCTGTACGGCATATCTGATTATTGTATATGACCACATGAATTCTTTTGCCAACGGATACAGTTGTTAGTACAACTGATAGTAATTTTGTTTGAGTGATTTTAGTCCACTGAGGTCCCAGTGTACTTTTAAATAGCAGTGGAATTAATGTGTATACACAGAAGATACTTTTTGTGCTCTGTGTTGTTTCCTGCCCATATATTAGCTAGCATATATTCATTTGTTAGACAATAACATGAATAATTGCCTTTGATATAATGAGGTAACTATATCATGTAGTAACCACTTGTTCGGCATACAAGTGATCAGGTATCTAAGTGTCTACTTAGAGACCAACTAAGAAACCTGTGATTGTCATCAGACTATATATACACAGTTTATACTACTGTCTAAGTCATTAGATCACTCCAGTGAGTAACTACAAGGTTTAAAATAGACACTTCGGCTCTGCCTCAGTATCTATTGTAAACCTTGTAATCACTCACTGTCATGATCTAACCTATACATAGGGGAAAATGTTGATGACTATCATAAATACCGTAGATTGTCAGTGGTATCTTGTGTGGTTGGTCAGGTATAAACAATCTCTATGGCATATATCTGTTAGTTCTGACTTGATCCATCGTATTGCTATTGGTCAAGAATATCTAGGCAAGTGTGCTTTAATTTTCATTTCATAGTTTCTTTGTTTTCATATGATTTCCTTGTTTGGATGACTATTTCACCTTTTTGTTTTCAATGAAGATACCTGATGGAGGTTTTAATATATGGGAATTGTGATATTTTGAACATCCAAATAGCAATTATTAAAGGGGGTGGTTAGATTGTTCCTATCTGTTTCATTAAAGTGGCATAAGCTTCTCTATAGTCATGGCTATGAGATACTGTATATGGAAATGATACATACCTACATCAAGGTCAGAGCATGCATACTACAACAGGGGTCAAAGGTCGGTTATCTAATGTTGGTGGCAATCTTCAAACTATAGGAGTTCAGTTTTTCTTCTTTTTTTTGTGTATTTGTGTAAGAATATTATTAAAGGTGTCATATCTATCACTCCATTGATTCTTTTGCCAACAGATACAGTTCTTAGTACAACTGATTTTTTCGGAGGGTTTTTTGTGTTTTTTCTATTTTACACTTAAGTCCAATTATGCACTCCTTGTTGAGTGTACATATGGCTAGAGGGTGTGAACCAGGATAGGTAAGGTTGTGCATCAGTGTGTGTGTGTGTGTGTGTGTGGGGGGGGGGGGGGGGGGGGGGGGGGTAACAGCTGAAAGTTTATGGAAGGCATTATTTCATTATTATTATTATTGAAATGTGCAACACAAGTCTTTTTATGTCAAAACAATTCCCACTATATACAGTACCTGTCATTCATCTCTTGATGTTAACACTAAGTGCATGCATACACCTCATATTGTCTTTAGAGCATAAACTATAGTTGACTGAAGTAATACATGCTCATACTATTTCCATTTGTTCCTGTTACTTGTTGAATGGTCTTGTTTTTGTTGCTCAGCTCATGTTTTATTCTCTATGTTCTCTCCCACAGACCCCTCCCTCACCCTCACTAATCTCACTCAGCTGCTGGAGGATGTGAGGTATTTGGATCTTGTGTCTGATTATCTAAACATCCCCTTCTCAGTGTATAATAGTATTGCAACACAACAGTCCAGTGAGTCTGAACGTAGGAAGGCTTATTGGGAGTGGTACCTGAACAACCACCCATGCCCTTCATGGCGTCACATTGCTAATGCTCTGTATATGAGTAGGGAGCATGGAGTGCTAGAAGTGTTGAAGAGTCGCTACCTTAAAGGTGAGTGTGGTTCTCTGTGATGATTACTGGAATGGTTGATTTGCATGTGTCCTGTCCCCAACTATGTAAAAACATCATCCTACATGCCACTGTTATTAATTAAATTTCTTCTCTCATAATCGATTGTTGTTGTTGTTGTTGTGATTGTTGTTATTTTTGTTTGTTTTAATTCATTGGGTAGATGATATGAATATCGTGTATTAGTCATCTGCTATGGAGTACTGGCATGAAGTTACATATAAAAATACAATACTCTTTTTGCAGAAATATTAATTCAGTGTATTTTCTGCTGGTACTTAAGCCACTCTGTTTTTAGGAAAGAAGAATGAAGGAACCATTTGTAGTAGAAAATGGTAGTTCTTATGAAGAGATGCAGTCTTGCTGATATAGCTACTTACATTCAAGAATGAGCCTTCAACAAGAAAACAAGAAAACAGTGTTCTAGCATAGCTGTACTACTCCACTGACAGTTGATAGAATTCTTTCTCTGCATACCTATCACATGGTTTTATATGGATTAACAAATCTACATGAGGTCTTTACCATATGCAGGGTAACTTACCATGACAGTAGCTATAAATTTGAAGGCTCTCAATATACTGCTCTGAAAGCCTTGCAAATCGGCAGAAAAGAGCTATTGGGCCTCTGAATACCTTCTTATCAGACTATGCAGATTAACTCATTAACAGCATTACATAACCACATACCTCAATATCTACAAACACATTACAAGCATGCATGAGACTTTTACAAGCTATTTGAAATAGGATTACAAGAAGATACGAAGACAACAAGATGTCAGTCTAGGTGAATCTGGTTCTCTGTGATGATTACTGGAATTATTGATTTGCATGTGAGCCTCCCCAAGGAAGTGTTATTAAAGAAAGTTTAAATTGGTTCTCGATTATCGTTATTATTGTTGTTGTTATTATTGTTATTGTGATTGTTGTTGTTAATATTTGTTTTGATTCATGGGGTAAGTTGTATGAATGTCATATATATTTGACATCTGCTATGGCTAGAATACTGGCAGGAAGTTGAAGAACTCTTGCTGTTTTGCTACAACAAAAATTAATGACCAATTTCCTATGGCCATAAACCAAGGATTTGCTAAATTCATGAATGATTTGCTAAATTCATAAATTCATGAAGAATTCTGAGGCCGATCTATTTATAATCCAGCTAAGCCTAAAATCTTGATAGCTTTACTATCTAACGATAGGCAGCTCCGATACTATCTGCTGCTAGGCTAGCAAAGCGTAGTAACACTCGAATTCAGTGGCAGCTCAATGCCTCTTCTCTTTGTTAGGCCTAGTTGGTCATGTGCTCGTGCATGGTTGTAGCACCAATTCGTCATGGTGATGTATGTATTTCCTTGGACTCACGGGTTTCTATGGTCTTGCGATATTTTCGAGTACCAGGCCCTCCACTATCATAATTGAAAAAGAGGGCCGGGGGACAAGGCTAATCATTTGATTTTGATTTATTTTCAGGGTCATTAAAATTAATCACATGACATTTAATTACCTTGTACAAAATGGAGTAAAAGGTAATTACAAGTATAAGCTGTAACAAAGAAAATAAACAAATTAAAAGCATGAATTATTATTTAACTGAAAATTTCCCAATTTATGGTAGCTACTTACATTCAAGAATGAGCCTTCAACAAGAGAACAATGTTCTAGCATAGCTGTACTACTCCACTGACTGTTAAAGATCGATACTCTGCATATCTAATTCATGTTTTTATATCAAAATAAGACAAGTCCAAACTTTATTAGCTGATTCCACAGTCTTCTGTGCCTAATTGCTTCAGCCAATTAACAAATATTGTGGTTATGTTTGACTACTTCAGGTTCAAAGTTGGATGAGCAGTGCTTGTAGGATGCTATAACTGAGCTAGATTCATTTACAAGTAAAGGGAAAATATCTATTCTGAATAAAGAAGGAAAGTTAGGGGTGGCCATGTGTGATTCAAAAAGTTCAGCAACAAGAGAGTAGGATAAGATAATATAAAGGGAGTGAAGTAGCTCGTAGTTTGGCTTACTTGACTGAAGTTCGCTCTCTTAACAGCATTACATAACCACATACCTCAACTACAAGCACATTACAAGCTTATACATGACATTTTTAAAGCTATTTTACGAGGACACAAGTGGCATCAACCAGGCCCAAATTTTTGTGAGGTAGAATTAGTGAAAAAAACACTAATTTCATGAATTCCATACCCCACAAAATTTCGCACTATACGATAATGGAACTTCAGCACAATAATTATAATTTATTAGCACTTTGTTGGCTACAGCAGAATTTGCTATAAGAATCAAAGTAGTTAGAACAGAGTCACTTAATATGGAAGCCGAGAAGGGCACTTTTTCTGCGAAATACAGCTGTAGTGGGTTCCGAATAACTTTTTATGTGTTCCACCTGATCGCCTGGATAGTGTGACTACTACTTTTAGGCGTTACCTTCACATATCACATAAATATGATTTGCATTAATCATACCCACCAGACTTCCAGCAAGTTTTCTTCTCAAGTGAATAACCTCTGCCTTCAAACAACACTGACCTCATTTCGGTTTCGGTTTGCTTGATCGACCACATACTGATTTTTAACTTGGTGTAAGTGATGTATGAGCTTGTTTCACTCACCTGAGTAGCCAATCACTCTAGTATGTCTAACTATTATCTTCTCCAACTAAACCACTAAATTTAATACTCACAAATTTAATGTTGTCATTATTAGGTAATACTTGCCAAGTATGTAACTTGATATTAAGCAAAGTGACCTCAGAATAAGGATACAGTAACTTACACCTTCACTTTCTTAGGATGACTGAATAAAGAGCTCAAAAGTTGCTCCGGACACCATGCATGTGCTGCTGAAATCGTCCAAGAACATTTTGGTGTGTGAAATGTGTCCAATACGGACACCAATGGTGTCCACAGCACACTTTCATTTTTACAGTGTACCTATTAGGAAGATTTACTCATTGCATGTTAACAACATTACATAACCACATACCTCAATATCTATCAAGCATATTATTACAAGCATTACATGACAATTTTGCAAATTTACAAGCTATTTGCAATGAGGTTACAGGAAATCATATGAAGCAGCTGAAAAAAGTATGAGTTCTTCAATGGTTTTGGACTATATACTCAGTTGAGTTATAATGAGCCCTAAATAGTGGTTAGTAGCATTATCATAGTCTGAAATTTTCACTGTTTAACAAAAATTGGAATGTGAACCGAAGTTCTAGTCAATATACTTCAGCACAATATAAACTTACCAAATGTTAGAATTCATATGCACAGGCTAGGATAACACTACACATGTATGTTACCTTAGAGATAAGTGTTTAAACTTTGGGTGAGACATGCTGGGTGAATACCCATGATATCTGCATAATGAGAAACTGCAGAAATATGTGAGGGTGCTAGTTTTCTCCTTGTTTACCTAAGTGCTGACTGAGCTTGGCCTTTACGTAATAGTTATAGCACTCCCTTCAGTGCTCTATTGCATGGGTGGATTTACAAAGGAGCTGTACCACACTATATCTATGAGGACAAATCAATCTTGATGACTATAATTGATAATGTTGATAGGGAATGTTAAGCTCCCCCCCCCCAAAAAAAAAATAATAATAATAATAAAATTAATAATTAATACTGTAAATGGTATAGTGTCAATCAAGTTAATGTTCATGGTACAGTTGGACTAATTTCCTGAGAATCCAAGAATATAGGTGCATTATAGGAGGTGTAACTTTCTCCTCATCAATTTAGACTTCGTCTTCAATTTTAATGATATTCATTGAGTCTTGATTAGATTTTTGGTCAATAATCACATTGTTTGGAAACCACACATCCTGTAAAACTGTGGATACTATAAAAGTAAGAGTCTTTTTGCTTGTTTTGTAACTGTCCTAGTGTGTTCCAATTGGTGCATAGCTGGATCAGTTGTGCTTCGTTCAATTCATTGCGCATTGCATGCATGCAGCATTGTGCTGTATGGGCTGAACTGTATGAGTTTCATACAGCACAGCCTATTCAAAAACGGTGCTGTATGAAGAATATAGCACAGTACTGCTCCTTTGATCTCACCCACGCAAATACAATAATGCATTACACAGCCATATTCCTGTAAAGACTGCAGCTGAGATTTTTGTCATAGTATTTCTATTTATACAACTACTGCAGGTTACCCTATATGAATCACTCTAAAGTGATCCACTTTCTACCTAGTGGTACTATCATGTGCATACCATGAAACTTTCCCTGCTGATCTTCGTCGATTCTTGAATAATTTCAAACTTGAAATACAGTCATTTAAAGCAAGAATGGAGAAAGTTCGTGTCTACAATGATTTACCCTTGCTCTGTACTTCTCACTTGAATGATTTCAAACTCGAACTATTTGTAATCATTTAGAGAAAGTTCATGAGTATCGTGTCTCCAATGATTTGCTGGTAGCTTTTCTTGCTCTTATTGTAGGTGGGATCCTTGAAAATAATTCCACGAAATATTTAGAAATAACTATCCTCGAAATATTAGTGCCTCAAAAATAGAGCGCTATACGGTAATACCGTATAGCTGTAAATGTTGGTGGATAATTTTATTTCGCAGTTTGGCCATTATCGTATAGTATATTGAGAGCCTTCAGATTTATTGCTACTGTCATGGTAAGTTACCCTGCATATGGTAAAGACCTCATTAATATTGATGATTGAGTATTCAGGCCGAGGACAAGGCTATTCACAGTCATAATTTCCAAGTAACTACACCTGATTGGTTAGATAGAGTGACTACTGCCTTTAGGCATAGTTACCTTCACAAACGGCTAAATAGTTAACTTTCAGGCTTGTTTATACAACAGTTCTGCATGTGCTAGCACATAACATTCATGTTTTGCTTAAGTCATGCCCACCTGAGTTCAATTTTAACCCAACAAGTTTTCTTTTTGAATGGCCTGCTCTGCCTTCAAGAGATAGAGTGTGACACTGACCTTGAATGAATGGATTGATTGACCACATACCCATTTTTAACTGGGTATACGTTACTTACTTTGTATGAGCTCACTTCACTCGCCCGAGTAGCCAATCACTCAGTATGTCTAACGGTATTTTCATACTTCATGTCTTCTTTCCATTACTCCCACTAAAACACTAAATTTAATACTCACAAATTTAATGTTGTCATTATTAGGTAATACTTGCCAAGTATGTAACTTGATATTAAGTAAAGTGGCCTCAGTAACGTATACGTCTAAGGTATAAACCTCACATCTTCACTTTCTTAGGATGACTGAATAAAGAACTCAAAAGTTACTTCCATGTGCTACTGAAATCATCCAAACATGCCTTTTTAGAAAGGAAGATTTACTCATGGACATGTTAACAGCATTACATAACCACATACCTCAATATCTACAAGCACATTACAAGCATATACATGACAATTTTGCACATTTACAAGCTATTTGCAATGAGATTACAGGAAGTCATATGAAGCAGATGCAAGAAGTAGTTCTTAGAAATTATATACTCAGTTGAGTTACAATGAGCCCTAAATAGTGGTTAGTAGCATTATTATAGTCTGAAATTTTCACTGTTAAAAAAAAAATTGGAATGTGAACCATAATTATTACGTTTTGTGTACTGATTCTCTTCAAATCCAACGACAAGTTCCAGTCAATATACTCCAGCACAATATAAATTTACCAAATGTTAATACATGTTGAATTCACATGGACATGCTCAGTCAGCACTTAGGTAAACAAGGAGAAAACTAGCACCCTCACATTTCTGTGAGATGTCCAGTTTCTCATGATTCAAACATCATGGGTATCCACCCAGCATGTCTCACCCAAAGTTTAAACACTTATCTCTATGGTAACATGCATGTGTATAGGTTTAATCCAACTGAGCTAAGATTGTGGTCATAGTATTTCTATCTATATGCTTCAACCAACTACCCTGTATGAATCACTCCAAAATCATCAACTTTCTGTCCAGCAACAACCTAATTACCAACTTTGTGCTAGTGGTACTATCATCATGTGCATATATAAATCTATAAAACTTTTGCCTATCGATCCTTGAATGATTTCAAACTTGAATTATTTGAACAAATTGAGAAATTCCATGAGTATCGTGTCTCCGATAATTTACTTGTAGCTCCTCTTGTTCTTACTTCTCATTTGGAGGTCCTCGTCTTGGTACTTACTGCAGTCTCACTTGCTTTTTGTCTTGAATCACTTATCTTGAGCTAGTTAACAGCATCACATAACAACATACCTCAATATCTACAAGCACATTACATACAAATTTTAATGCGATTACAGGAAGTCATTTAAAAGTTAAATATGAAGAACCTAATAAGTTATGTTGGCAAGACCATCATCCAAACCCAAGAACTACTTCTAGTTCAGAACATCGTTAAAACTTCAGTTATATTGGCTATAGCAGCTCCAGGACTTACAATAAATAGAAAACAAAGAAGATTTAGATATTCAACTGGACACATAATTGAAAGTTTACCATCTGTAATGAGCTTTCTAGAAAAGAATCACCTGTTCCTTGCATTGATGAATTTGAGCATTTAGTTTAATAATAATTCATGAGGTTTGTATGATAAAGCACTAGCTATTGAAATATCAAAATCTCATGGAACCAATTAGCTAGCTCTTTGTGGAATCAGTGTACATAACATTGTGTGTAAGTGGTTGAACTTTCAATATTATTACGGTTTTCAGGAATGTGATAAGTAAATGTTTGTATGGTGTTAGTTTTATAGGAAGGCACTTCAGGAGTTGAATAGCATTATCTGGTTTTCTGTTTTGGCTAACACTGAAGTCAGCAGCTCCAGCTGAAGTGGTACTAGGTAGCTAGCCTGTGAATGGCTAGCAAACTATTGATTGCTGATTGAATACATAGCCATTCTTGACCTTCTGTAATTCAGCTGACTACTACTAACATGAGTAGCACTTACTTTCCTAGGTCCAATGCACTTGGCAACTAGTGAGCATAAGAAAGAAGAAAATAAATTGTTTACTTATCATTCCACTAATATAGTAGAATGTTCTTACATGTGCATGCAAAAAAAGTATTCATATAGCTATTAAATTTTCAATCCCATGGTACAAATTATTCATGGTGTATGCAATGATGTTCTATGTCAGTTGTGTGCATGACACATACCAAGTAGAAAAAAATTAATTTCAGTGGGTATATTAATATAATTTGATGTTTATACATGCATAATAGCCTCGTACCCAGGCCCACTTTTTTCGCGAGGCAGTGGAAAAGTGAAGGGCCTAGTATAAGTTGCATGCGCATGCGCTTAATTAGACACGAGATAATACGTAAAATTTCGTAAAATTTCATAATCATATGATTTTGAACTTACAATATACTGTCACTTAGTGCAGTCTAGAACTGAAATGGAGAAAGTTGAATATTGTGTCTCCACTGTAGCTCTGGACTTCTCACTTGGAGGTCCTTGTCTCAGTTCTTACTGCAGTCACACTTGCTTGCTTGTCTCAAATGACAATCACTTTACTCTTGAGCTAGTTAACAGCATCACCTAACCAAATACCTCAATATCTACAAGCACATTACAAGCAACAACCCAAGAACCAAATTTAAAGTTAGTGCTTTCTAGCTCTATAGGAAGCATGCATGAAGAAATCCTTTAGTTAAAAACATGTTTACTATATCATCATTCTATCAAACGTTTCCCTGATTCCTCGTTGATTCTTAAATAACTTCAAACCTGAAATATATACAGTCACTTGATTAGAATAGTATAGAACTGAAATGGAGAAAATCCATGAATATCATGTCTCCAATAATTTGGCAGTAGTTCCTCTTGCTCTGGACTTCCCACTTGGTTGTTACTTCTTGCAGTCTTACTTGTCAAATAACAATCAGTTTACTCTTGAGCTAGTTAACAGCATTACATACCTCAATATCCACAAGCACATTACAACCATATGCATGCAAATTTACAAGCCATTTGTAATGCGATTACAGGAAGGTTAGGGGAAGATTCAAAGAGTTATGTTCGTGGAGTTGATATCAAGGCAAGGCCATCATCCAAACTCAACAAAAGCCAAGAACTACTTCTAGTTCAGATCATTGATGAAACTTCAGTTATGTCAGCTCCAGGACTTACAATAAATAGAAAACAAAGAAGAAACATAAAGATTTAGATATTCAACTGGACACATTGAAGGCTTACCATCTATAATGAGCTTTCTATCACCTCATAGAAAAGAATCACCTGTTCCTTAGATTGATGAATTTGAGCATTTAGTTTTCATAAGGTTCATACGATGAAGCACTAGCTATATGATATTGAATTGACAAGGTCTCAAATTGCATCTTGGAACCAATTAGCTCTTTATGGAATCAGTGTAAATACCATAATCGTATAAATTTTCAGAGGTTTAAAATTTCACGATTTCCGGAGCTGTTCCTATAATAAAGAATTTCTGCAGATCTAATTTACACATGGAAAATAATGCATGCGCATAATAGCTATATCATTGCCTGCTGCTGGGGCTGAGTGACATGCATGATGGCTACCTTCTCGTGATTTGTGGCTACTACAGAGAAACCTAGATAGTCCCCCAAAAAGAAGAAAAGCTGGGCTGGCGATGTCAGACTAAAATCTGGACTGCTACGGAAAGCGAGACACTTCATTGTAGAAGAGAGACAGGTAATGGCCATGATCCCGCATCACGCACGCATGCACATCGTTATCATTATGATGTCATAGTACTAATTATTTTCAAGGATTCTGATCGACTACGAAAAAAATAAAATAAAATCCCATCGAAAATTTATACGATTACAGTATATTTTTTCACTGCTACTACTTTTCAGGAATGTGATAAGTATATATTATTAGTTTGATAGGAAGGCACTTTTGGCATTATCTGGTTCTCCACCATTGGCTGACTAAAGTGGTACTAGGTAGCTAGCTATCCTGTCAATTACTTGATTGCTGATTGATTCTTGACCTTACGTAATTTGGAGCTGGCTACCACTAACATGATCAGCACTCACTTGGCAGCTAGTGAGCATAAAGAAAGAAGAAAGGAAATTGTTTTGTTTATCATTCCACTATCATATCTGGAATATAGTAGAATGTCCTTACATGTGCATGCAAAAAACTGTTACGTAATGTCCAAGAAAAAACTGCAGGATAGTATGCAATGATGTTCTATGTCTGTTGTGTGTGTAACACATACCAAGTAGAAAAAAATTAAATTTGAGTGGGTGTATTAAATATTAGTAATATAATTTATACATGCACAATGACATTCGTCTGTTTTTTGTTTCATTGACTACCCGTAGGTTCCGCTGAGTCACGTCGACTGTATAACGAAGCAATGAAGCAGGGACACGTAAAGTCCCAGATCAACAAAGCCCTCCTTTACGGGGCTCCAGGAACCGGAAAATCAAGTTCAATGGACCTTTTTGTCGGTAACCCTCCAAGACAAGCCAGAATAAGCACTCCTTTAGCTGCTCGTCCAATTACAATGATTCAAATGGGAATCACATCAAAGGAGTGGAAAAAGCTTCATCCAAAAGAACGGAAAGAAATTCTAGCAAGGGCCATATATGCTCAGCTTCATGCCAACGACACAAATTCAGGTGAAGATTGTGAGTCATCAGCTAATTCTGGTGAGAGTTCTGATTCTGATGAAATATTAACGACTCCTGAGCATAAAGAAGCTCGTAGTAAAGAGGATAAGTCTACACGTGACGTACATCCACGAGTACACCCAGCAACTCCTTCCAGTCCAACATCTGCTAGCAAACCAAAGAAAGGTTCTCATTCGAAGGAAAAGATTTCACTGCCATCCCTTGGCACACATGATGAACTAACAAAATTATTGGATGAAATTTCCAAATCAGATGATCTTGAAGCTTTACCTGTCTTCCGGAAAGTTAAACTAATCGATTCTGGTGGACAACCGCAATTTCATGAGGTGTTACCTGTATTTCTTCGTCGCATGTCCCTCTACATATTCGTCTTCAAGTTGTCAGAAGAACTCGCCACCAAGCCCATGGTAGAGTATTTTGGGGAAGATGGGAAACGTGTGGGGACACCTTACCAATCAGCTCAGTCCAACGAGCAGCTATTGAAGCACTGCCTTCGCACTTTGCACACTCACAGATCGTCTCCCAATACTAAAGGTGAGTGCTCCAAAATCATGATCATAGGGACCCACAGGGACGAAGAACACCTGTGCACGACCGAGACAAGAGAGGAGAAGAACAAGAAGTTAGAAGAGCTGTTACTGCCGATGTTCCAAGAGGAAGTCGTCTATTACAACCTCGCAGAAAATGAGGTGATCTTTCCAGTCAATGCCAAAAATCCTGAAGAGCTTGATAAGAGTACAGCTAGAGATATCCAAAGTGTAGTCCTAACAAAGTGTATGCCTGATCCCATTGATGTGCCCCTTCAGTATTTCTCTTTGGAAATTATCCTTGAAGAAGTCAGCCTTTCTTTAGACAGAGGGGTATTGAGCAAAGAAGAATGCCTTAGAGCAGCAGATAAGCTTTTCTTTAATGAGCATACACTGGATGCAGCTCTCCAGTTCCTAGATGAAATTTCATCAGTCTTTTATTTCCCCGAGGTTCTGGATGGTGTCGTATTTACTAACCCTCAAGTCCTTTTGGATAAGGTAACCGAGTTGGTGGAGATTACCTATTGCTTGAGAAAAAAGGTTGGTGGAAAAGCACTTCGTGCACTCTCTGGAGGCTGGAAGAAGTTTAAAGATCATGGCATTGTTAGCTTAGAGCTTCTGCAAGAGAAAGAGTTTAATAAGCATTATGTGCCTGATATCTTTACTCCTGTAGATCTGGTCAAGCTCTTTAGAAAGTTGCTCATCATAGCTGACTTTAGTGCTTCCGAGTACATCATGCCTGCCCTCCTTCCTGTCCTTGAAACTGAGAAGGTTCATGAATATCGTGTCTCCAAAGATTCGCCTGTAGCTTCTCTTGCTCTGGACTTCCCACTTGGAGGTCCTCGTCTTGGTACTTACTGCAGTCTTACTTGCTTTCTTGTCTCCAATGACAACCAGTTTCCTTGTCCTTGGAAAATAGTGTTGCTTCCTCATTCCAACACTCCAGCTTGCCTGAATCGAAACTGCACCAAATTCATGGTGCCAGGCTTTCCTGGCTCTGTCACTTTGATTGACACATTTACACATTTTGAAATACATATGCACACTGCTGAAAAAGTACGCAGCAAGATGTGTTCCTTTGTCTCTCAAGCCATTTTTGCGGGTCTGAAGAAAGCAACAGTGGTCCTTGGCTACAACAACTCCATCCCATCTAAGGCACTGCTCTGTCCGTGTGATGGTAGTGACCCTCATGTTGCCACATTTGGAGATGGAGTCTGGACCTGCAGTCGAGACTGTAGTGTGTTTGGAGACTTAACTCCTAGGCAATCCCAATGGTGTGATCAAGCTACTATGAAAGGTTGGCCAAATTTTGAACACTAGCTAATGTTACATCTTTGACTTATTGATGTTATTATTTATTTAGCTAGTGCCTTCCTCCACTACTTTACTTTTGATAATTTTAGTCTTATCTTTATCATGGAATTTGTGATTATTTCATTTGCAGGAGCTTCTGCCTCTTCAACTCCTACTATGATGGAAATCATTCGCTTCCCTCTAAAAGATTCCAAAGTGAACTTGGCTCAAGAAATCGGAACCAAGTATTTCGAATTTGGAACTTTCTTGCTTGAAGATGCCACTGGCGCTCGTATCAGTGCCTTGAAAAAAGAGTTGAGAGATAATGCAGAAGATATCAATCGCGAAATCTTCCAAAAATGGCTGAGTGGAGATGGGAAAAAGCCTGTTTCATGGGAGACTCTAATTACTGTACTTGAAGACATTGGATTGAGTGAACTAGCAAAATCGATAGCAGAAGTCAAGCAATAAGCACATTATTATATCTATCTTTATTCTGTGTGTACATTTTACTTCTGTACTCATACTACGTAGCTATAGCACTGTTCAATAAAAAATTTTTTGCACATTAAATATAATGGACACCAACAGGAATAATAATAGATCATGTATATCCTCTTTATAATAATCTTCTAATTCCAGTGTCTTCCTCTCCTCCGACTAGCTATGATAGACATCCTTAATCTCTTCCTACCTCTACAAGACTCTCTAACAGAAGTGAACTTGGCTCAAGATTTATCATAGCTATACTCTGAACATTTCTTCATTTCTAGCACTTCAGATGAACATTCAATGGGCTGATCCAAAAGATGTACATCTGGTACACCTTTGCAAAAAGATTCTTTCCCAGATTTCGAGCCTGCAATCTTATAATGTGCCGAAGTCTCAGAGTCAAAGCAATCTTCCTATATGTTTCCAAACAATCTCCCCCTTGATGATTGGATATGCTTTCTCATACTTCCTCAACAGCCTGTGGTGTGGTTGGTACCAAACTCTGCTTCCAAGTTGTGACACTCGTTTACAAGTGTACAACTGATTGTACATCATTCATTATATGAGATTCAATGTTCTCCCTCTCATCCAATAGATGACCAACCTCCTGTCCAGCTTATCCCGAATTACCAGTGTTGGAGAAATGTTTCAGTCATCTAAGACCCTGGCCTGCTTGCAGAATTTGCCCAGACTGACACCACGTTCTTCTCAATTTTCACATGCATCCATAAGAAGCACATAAGAAGCACATAGGAAGCACACAAGTCTCAATCACTGATCTCACAGAAAGAGGACTCAGATCACCCTAATAACTTGCATCCTTTACATGGAGTTAGTGGCCAAAAGATTATGTCTCCACCAATAGCCACAACTCATTAATGTGGAAACCGTCTCTACTGTCTAGTTAGCACTCTAAAATGGACCAACTGAATTATTGTGATTCTCATTCATTCTTTTGCGCATGAGCATTCTCAATTTCATGGTGGGCATTATTTGCATCTGTAGTTAGCACATGTTCTGACCGCGAGGACTCTGAAGATAGCGGTACCTGTTGAGTGTCTGCAGTTAGCGCCATTGAACGAGGTTTCATTCGGAGGGAAGTGTTCTGCATTCAAAACTGGCATCTGTGTAAGTACCTGCCTTTGGACAATCAGTTCAACTTGTAAAGATCATCCATTGATCCACCGTCTTTTAGCAAAGACATGTTTTCTTGGAGTCAGGTATGATGTGCATTTACATTGTATACCTATTATGATGTTATGTGACAGCTATGGGCAGTACACATATATAAACAACTTGCTTATCAATGTCTACTCATAATGGTACTGTTGCCTTACGGAATATGATGTGACCTTAATCAAGTTGTTTAAATTATGTGCTGGGTTCATGATTTATGGAAGCAATATCTTTCTTTATATAAATATGCCTTAGCAATGTTTGGATTTACAGTGTACACCCCCCTCCACCTCCACCTCTATAAGTTATTCCTCACTTGTTTACACTTCCACACCTTTGTTTCAACTGCTGCATGCTTTTCATTGAGTGGAGTTGCACTTCCAACACAGCTGGTCACTAGATTGTTTACTTTTGGAAAAAGGTTTCTGACCATTTGGTAGGTTTGGGATATTGTGAGCCCCCTCCCCCTTCACCCCCAATACAATAAACTAACATGTTGCATTTCCATGCAATCACTGGTAGTAGATGTTTGTATATACAGATAGAGCAAACACACCCCCCACCCCCTCCATACTTCTTTTGGTTCTAACTAATCACTGTATGTTGTGTATGCAATTACAGAATGAGATGATGAAGTCCTCAAGGAAGAGGAACAGTCGTAATCGTCCCTCTAAGAGACCAAACCCTTACAGGTAACCATCAATCCTTCTCTGTTGGATCTAACAGCCCTTACCTGCTTTCACATGTGATTTCCTTTTGATGTGGTTTAAAAACATTGCTATTATGTCTCAACCACCCCCACCCTCTGCTCAAGCCTCTTTGTGATTGTATGTACTAGCATGTGTGTGGATTCATGTCCTCTATGCCTCCCCTTTATAAGCTGCCGGTGCTTTATGTGGAATTGGCTCAGAAGGTATAAATATTCCTATTGCTTAACAATAAGGTGTTGATATGTCACCTATATGCAGTGCATCACATTTTTATAGGTACGTATAATCAGTACGTCTTCTGATTGCCCCTCCCTCCCTCTATATATTGTCCCATCACACTTTGTCCCTAGCATGGATAGTGCTGAGAGAGAATTCGTAGCCTCATGGCCCACCACTGTCAATCTATGGTAACATGCATACGCCTAGTAATAGTTAGAACACGGTAGTCTGGTGATTATGGCCAACAACCTTATCCTCGGGCGCATGTTTTGAGATAGACTATTCTGTTTTCGACTTCTGGTGTTGAGACCCTTTACCCACTTTTGATGTTGTACAATCATTTTGAACCTTCTTTTGCTTAAATTCATGTAGTCGTTTGTGACATTATATAATGAACTTTGGTACGTATGGTGGGCATTATTATGTGACAGTATCAGGTAGAAATCCTTAAATCATGCTTTTAATAATGAAACTGTCACAAGCTTTATCATTTAAGGTATTATTTGTGGTGTGAATGACCATCAATCCCTTACTTGGTCACTTTCCTTCCACTTGTGATTTTCTTTCTTTTTTTTTCTTGAACATTGATATTGTATTTCAACCTCTCTCTCTCTCTCAGCCTCTTTGTAGTCGTAATAAACTATATAATTATGTACCAACATGTGGAATCATGTCCTCTATGCCTCTTTCCCAGCTTCCCCCTTTAGAATACAGAAGGTATCAATATGCCAACTTTATGTCCCAGTCAGAGGTACATATAATCAATATGTCTTCTGATTGCCCCTCCCTCCCCCTATAATGCTGTCCCATCTCATTTTATCCCCTGCGTGCATGGATAGTCCAGAGTTTGTAGACTTGAGCACTTCATGGCTGGCTGGCCCACCCCTGTCATCTGGATGACTATATTCTGCACTTGTGACTTTCTAAAGTTTGCCCACTATAGCCCTAACTTGCTAAGGAAATGGAGTGGTGTATCCTCATAACAACACTTTCAGTCAATATGAGTTTCTGTTTCAATATGAATCCCCCTAATCAGCTGATTAAGATCTTTATGTAAGCAGTGGTGTTATCCATGCATGTGTGAAAGTTTCAGTGCCTGACAGATCCTGTCATTCCATAGAAGACTGCAAACTGAATAAAGTATCTGATAAGCAACTCTGAGACGTTGCATTTTTCAGTAAAATTGTATACTCTTCATATAATATAAACCTCCCTCCATTTAAAGATCAGACGTGTGTGTTAGTGAACTGGAAGTGGTTAGAATCTCTTCCAGAATTTTATGCTCAGCTGGTCACTACATAGTTGCAAAAAAGTTTAAAATGCCACCCCTCCCATGCTGTCCTTTCTATTCAACCTCAATACATTAATTTTCCTACTAACTCCTTCATATCCAGCAACATCCTGTTGTCACATGATTATCATAGAGCGCGGTAGCGCTCTCTATGTAGGGATGACCTATGACCCTATATAGGACTAATACTAGATGCAGTTGGATTTACTCAGAAAATAGTAAGTTGTAGCTGCTATGACTGCTTACCCTGTATTTTATGCACATTCTTATCATGCAGGAGAATTTTGGAGACTGAAACCGTCAACACGGAAGAGCAATAAAAGCGTGCATATTCATGATTTCTTATTCTTCATGTTCTTAATCATCATATTCTTCATAATAATGGCACGATGTGGAGAAAAATTGGGCCGCGTTATGGCTATGTTCTATATATGAATGTGTAGCATTTTACCCCGACTAGTGCAGTGTGGCATCGGTTTAGCCTCTAGTTCACTCAGAAAAAAGCCGCTCTCTTAGTACAGGGACTATACAACCAAAGAAATTGAACATAACGCGCATGCGTAACAAACGATAGTTGCCATGACTCTCGAAGCAAAAAGCCATTTCGACCATAGAGATAGAGCAGAATAATATAGTCAGCTCTAAGCTAGCTATTACTAGCTAGAACTGTAAGGACAGCGTGTAAATTTTGAATGGTAGACCTAAGCTTACTCGAGCTCATAATCTGCCAGTGAGTTGTGCATTATTCAGTCGCGTAGCCACCGTGCAAATTCTATTGCAGACCGGAAGTGACGTCATGGGCCAAAATGGCCAAATTTTGTAAGGCCGAGGTGGTCAGTTTTATAGTTTCTTAACAGCGTGTAGCGGTGATGGAATGAGAAGTTTCTTACACAATTATTTTGCTAAATGAAAGTATTTTACTGATTTACCAACTTTTCGATGTAAGACTAGCTCCACGAAGAGAAACAGGCAGCTGACCTTGCTCCTTACCAATTTAGCAAGCTGCCTCGAGCTACGACTTTTGCCGCTAACATTCAGCAGAAGTATTTTGCAGTTTCAAGATTCAACGAAAGGTAAGTTCAGAGTATATTCTAGAGTATTTGGACAAAAAAAGGTTGAGTGCACGTTGCGGAATGATTTGTGCCAAGTGATCAGTGTTCGAATGAAGTCATTCCGTCACGTATTTGTGGTTAATCAGCATTCTATTGACCACATCAATGGGAAGATGTACTTGAAGGCATTGTGGGCCCTTATTCTTAAGATATACTGGGGAGAACACTGCTTTTTTACACTTGCATCTCTGTTGTACATGTCATTCAACAAGGATTCTATATGGTGCACACCTGTTCTTGGGTTCCACTTGCATATACCTTTTATTGCTTAGCTATGAGTAGATTTCTATCTGGGATGTACTCTCTAATGCAAACCACCCAGTATTTCACTTTCTTTCTTTGTCCTTTTATCTTTCGGTGAATGTCCGACTCTCAAAGGATTTGTAGGCATGGGGTGATTTAAGTTATACTACTGACCAATACTTATGATCTATTTATGAAAGAAGCAATAAAAGATGCAAGCGAGTCAGAAATAAGAAGAGATGCTTGCTCAATGCCTTTTTTTGTACATGTGATAGTTGAGGGTAGAAATCAAACTTTATTCACACTTTCTACTTTTGAAAAAAGTTTGAAAGGCAGAAATTTTCATTGTAGAGCATCAAAGTAAACTTTGACTAAAACATAAATAAATAAATTCTATCCTCGACTGTCACACAGTAAGATCATTGGCACAGATCTCATCACATGCCTAACCAAACACTAAGGGGATGGGGGTGTCTTTTGTAATTCTTGAAAAGATACAAGACGATCTCAAAGATCATGAATCTCTAGCTAGTACCTATCAGGGTTTCATTATACCCGGGGGGGGGGGGGGGGGGGGGGGGAGCATATCTGCACACTTGTGTGTGGAAAATTTTTGGCCTAACCATGCCCACTTTTGCCTGACCTCACCTTTTGGGTGGACTGTATGATATTAACAATGACTATGTATTGTCAGTGGACATTACATCACCTGTCAATGGACATTACATCACCTATCAATATGTGCTCTAAGGACCTTCAGAGCTGGTACCTATTCCCGGAAATTTGATCTATCTATTCTTTGTAATGTCTCTTAGCCTTGGGGGACTCAGCCATGCTCATCTAACTAAACATAGTACTATAAATGGAATAGAAGGCTTGCCGTAACTATGTCATTTAGTTAATTTACTGAAATCCCAAGGGTGAACCCCTGCCTCTTCTTTCACATACTATTATCTATCTCCCTTTCTGCCCCCACAGAGTTCACTTGTTGAAGTAAATCATCAAGATTGTGATCATGGCTTATGGTTTATGATTGAAAGGTGAGTGTTATAACAGTTAGTGCATGTATTGTCCTAGTATCGTCTCTTGATGTTTCAATGTCACCATGAGTAGAGAAATGAAGCTAGTGGTTTGGGGATCTGGGTACCGGCAAGGGCGTATCGAGCTGCAAAGCGGCGAGAGGGCATGCAACTAGTATAGACGGCAAAATGTAAATTGTTACTATATTTAACCACAGTTTACTGCAGTATCCAGACATATGCAGACGGAACCTAAGCTATTTATAGTAATATTTTACATTACGCCGTCTATATACAGAGCATTGGAAGTTGCATGCCCTCTCATCGCTTCGCGACTCGATAAGCCCTTGTAGTGCCTGCTTGGGCCCATAATATATCGTCTACATCGTGGTGCACTGGAATGATGCAGTGATATACATTTCTTTTATATTCCTTTCATATAGCTTACAGATACAACTTGCCTCTCTAACTGAAGGAGTTTCTCTATAATTCCATGAAGATGGATGGGAGTAATAGTTTCACTCTTGTTTACAAAGAGAACATGGACCATCAGGATGTTGAGGGTGGCAAGGATGAACTTTGGACATGACTAATTTTGGTTTTTTTATTCAATAAATGAAGCACACATAACTACTTGTATAATACTTTTGCAGTTACAGTTTTTGGATATTTGGTGCATCTATCATTAAGCTACTTAGTGAGGGGGGTGACTAATACTGTCTTGCTTGCGGAATGATTTGTGCCAAAAGTCTACAGACCTACCTGCTTACTTTACAACGTGGTTAATTACTTCGTACAAGGAAACGAATGAACATTTCAAGAACGATGGGATAGAACACTTCTTCCTTGTTATTTTTTAGCTGCTCTTGTAGCTAACCGTTTTTTTGCGGCCTGTGTATAATTTTTCATGTAGCTAACATTATTGATAAATTCGCGGAATTAAAAATTGCTTTGAAAAAGGAAATGTATTATTTCAATGTCACTTCCGGTCGGGTGGCTACGCGACTGTATTTAGAAACGAAAGCAGGCTCCCTAGCCTGCCCTAGCCCTAGCCCTTCTCCCTTCTTTTATCTATGAGCTCAGCTAGTTAGAAGATTTTAATTCAGGCTTGGTTGTGATCCAGATGAAAATTGAATTTCATGAAACAAGAACAGCTACAGTTACCTTGCCTCCTTCACCTACCACTCTATGAACCAGCATAACAATTAATATTAAAAACAGTTATAATAAGGAGGAAAAAAAACACTAACTACTTCCTACTGAACAATAATCATAACAAGCAGCTATAATGAGGTATTCATAATAGATGCTCTAATGACCTCCTGCAAAAAGAATTCTATTTTTTTAAAAAATAAAAGAAACAAGTAAAGAAAAAAACATTTATTCTAATAAATGAAGGTGATGTAGGGATGACTAGTTAACTGGTCAAAAAAGAGTTGGAACAAGAGCTGAATAGATGACTGCAAGGATGAAGTCGAATCCAGGTGCAGTCACTAGTGTGACGTACCCACATTCGACTTCATCCTTGCAGTCATCTATTCAGCTCTTGTTCCAACTCTTTTTTGACCAGTTAACTAGTCATCCCTACATCACCTTCATTTATTAGAATAAATGTTTTTTTCTTTACTTGTGTTAATATCCCATGCAGGAGAAATGCTACTGTGTCACTCCAAAATTGACAGTTGGACTACTAGTGGGACACACACACAACAGGGCTCACAGTAACACTACATTATTGTCCACACATGATTATCTAATAGCAGTTTTACTATAATAGAAAAATTGGTCAGACAAAGGCAGAAAATGACTGGACAAATGTCCTGTGACTGACTGTTATTGTGAGCCCTGACTCATTGTTGGCTAATTCTCCTTCCATTTTCATAACTGAATGTAAATTTTTTGTATTGAGCTAAAGAATTGTACTTAGTGCTCTCTGAGAGGAAATTGTGGATGTAGCATCAGTTTAACATTAATTATTAGTTGCTTTTTTCCTGTGTATATATCAAAGGGGGACGAATGTAATGCCCCCTGTGGCCCCCCAAATTCACCCCTGATAATATAATTGGTCTATTCTGAACTGGTGTAATTACTTTTCCACAGCTGATTGCTCCATAATGAAGCCTAAATTAGTGTCGTGTGTCCTGTTATGTGTGTCCTCTGGATACCACATATGTACATGCATGCACATCCACTGGCTTGACTAATATCTGTGTGGCAATAACATACCATGTGCATTATAAACTAATTTCTTATGATCCAGGGACTGATTTTTTTGGTGGTTGTACTATGTCTGGTATTGGACTTTAGACTGAAGTCCTGGTAAAGGGTCCCTATGGGTATGTTAACCATGTGGTCATTACTTGGGGGAATGATAATACTCTTGAGAGTATTTGCATTGGAGTATTTAATTCTATTGGTGTGTTCTATTCCATACAACATGTGATATATTAATAACTCACATCTTCTAGAGAAGAGTAGTTGGGTCTATACATACTAGTATGAGTCACATGATTGCTTGGTGGGTGTGGTTTGTTTTGTTGACTCCACCTTCTCCTTATACGGTACCCATAGAGACTGCCTCCCCTGATGAAGGGATCCAACTGGAACAGTGCTTACACTCACTATCTTCACCCAAGGATTCTTGATCAACTAATGGTACATACTTTAGAGTTATTTGGGTACAGAAAGTTCCATTTGTATTCTGTGCAATTACCTCCATATCTGAATATTCCATCTTATGTGGTTAATGGATTGGTGAGGTATTTACCTCAGCCTGTTTTGATTCCAGGGCCTTCCCTCACACCTCCCAATCACTATGGCTTATATGTTAATTGATTATGGCCCTTAGTGGATTGACCCTTTGACCTTTGTCCCATCTCATTTTATCACTGGCATGGATAAGTGACACATGGATAGTGTTGAGAGGTGGTTTATAGACCTGAGCACCTCATTATTATTCTCGATGGTTGACGTGTGTACGTATCATTCTAATGTTGAAACCCTTTACCCACTCTGGTGTCTAGGTTATGTTAGCACTTTCAGTCAATAATTATGATCGTTCACTTTCTGTTTCAGTATGGTCCCTTTATAAAGTATTGTAAAACATGAGCTTAGCTTTGATAGAGATTTGAGAAGGGTGTGCTACAATATGGATTCACTATCCAAGCATGTTAGTGTTACCAGGTAAGTTTTCAGACTGAACCATGTGAATTACAAGTGTTTTCCATGTAACTGTTGTCAACTATGAAGTGAAATAGAACAGGGACTCGTGTGTGGGTGGGTGGGTATGTGATAAGATCTCCCCTCCCAAAATTGCTTTAATGGTATTGTTTAAGAAGTAATTCTACAACCTAATGTGTCTATTTAAACTATCAAGGATGTCATTAAAGCTTGTTCTGGACTCTCAGTGACAATTCTCATGTATGGCTGTGCTAATTGAGAAATTACCATGGTACAGGCATTAGACTGCTGCACTTAGTGAGTTTTGAATATCTTGCACTCTCATGTGTACATACCATAATGTACTTAACTGTACATTATTTAGAAGTTTCATGTTAACAACCCCAGACAGAAACGAAATACACAATCTCACTTTGTCCCTAGCATGGATAATGCTGAGAGTTTATAGACCTGAACACCTCATGCATGGCCCACACTGTCTTTCTATACCATTGCTTCAAATGTTTCGTATTCTGATGATGTCATGTGTGCTGGGTGTGCATGATAATGAGATAATGTCGAGCATAACCATTGAAGGCCCTTCCTCTGGCTGTGAACTGTCTCTGATTGCTCCCCTCCCTCCCTCTATATATTGTACCATCTCACTTCGACCTGACACCACCCACTGTCAATCTAGATATGTTTTTGACTTCCTAGTAACACGCTTTACCCATTTTAGCTTGTACAATTCATCTCTTAATTGCTTAAATTCATGTAGTCAATCCTTACCAGTTACTCTAAAATGTTATTATTCTTGAACCTTGACAGTTGAAATCCTTAATTGCCAAACCACCAAATTATCCAGCCACATGATTTTACGACTTTTCCTTGTCATGGAAGTGCTGATGGAGTTAGTAGACACTGTCATTCTATTCTGTACTCATGACTTTCTAATGTTGAGACCCTTTACCCAGCTAATGTGTATAGAGTGGCAGTACAGGAACGTGACTTTAAACGTTGAGGTGTCTCTCCAGAGAGGTTGTAGCATATGATTGTTTGTGTTTACTCTCTGTTTCACAATGGCTCCCATTTAGAGACTGACACATTCTGCCAACATTTTTTTGGGTCTATCAAAGCAGGAAGCATAATGCTGGCATAATAAGTTATGGTGAACTCCATGGTTGATCTTGATTCTTGAATGTATATATCACGTGTGCCTAAACTAGCTATAGCCACTTGACCAAAAGTGAGATTGCAAATAGCGTCATCTTTCAATACAGTCAAGAGCATAATTGAAGAATAATAGGTCAGTAAAAAAAGAATAATGACTTTATAATTATACAGCTGGAATTAGAGTTGAATAATAGGGAAGCAAAAAAGCATAATGTGCCAGTCCCTTTTCTGTTTCAATTTGGATCCCTTTCTATTGTCCTGTGAGGTAGCCTCTAGAAGAGGGTGTGTTTAGATTTGTGAGATCACTGAAACACTGATGTTCGTATACATTGCAGATAGAGCTGTTTTTGACAAACACACCCCCCACCCCCTCCACACTTCTTTTTTTTTTCTTTTTCATTGTTCTAACTAATCACTGTATGTTGTGTATACAATTACAGAATGAGATGATGAAGTCCTCAAGGAAGAGGAGCAGTCATAATCATCCCTCCAGGAGGCCAAACCCTTACAGGTAACCATCAATCCTTCTCAATTTTGTCTGTTGGATCCAAGCAGCCCTTACTCGGTTACTTTCTTTTAATTTGATGTGGATTTTGAACATTGCAAATTGTATTTCTACCATCCCTTGCTCAAGCCTTTTTGTGGGGAACTGGCTCAGAATGCAAGTTCGACAATAAGACCACATATGTGCAGTGGATACCAGTTGCATAGGGTACATATAATCATTACATCTTCTGATTGTCCCTCCCTCCCCTATATATTGCACCATCTCACTTTGTCCCTAGAGTGGATAGTGCTGAGAGAGAGTTCATTGACCTGACACCTCATGTGTCAATCTAGATATAGTGAGATGTTTTTGAGTGTTGAGACCCCTTACCTTGTTGAATTAGTGAAATCATTTTGAGCCATGGGTCATTCCATATCAATTCAACGAAAGTTGAAATGTGACCCCTTCAGAATTGGATAAAATTTGGTTGTATGTGAGGAATGATATAATAACCTCTTGTGAAAAATGTTTAGTGTGGATACTGTATGGCTTCTCAGCTAGAGCCAATAAAAACCGATAAAATCCGCTATTTTTGGAGCAGTGGCTACTGTTTATTGCACTATAACTTTTGGACCATAAACATTTAGGACTATTAATGAATATCCTGTTATAGAGTGAAAATTTTTTCTTTTATTTGATGTTTTATGGCTTCATCCGATAAAAATTTTGGTGTTGTGCTTAATTAGTAACCTTTGAACCCTGACCAGTTGAAAAATGCTGTTTAGATTTTTTTAAGTTTTCACAGACATTCTCTTTGTAACATCCTCTTGTGATCCTACAAGACAGCCTGTCCTAGACAGGCTATCAGTATGTCCCCCTCCCCCCTCTACTAGTATGGATAGTGTTGAGAGGAGGTTTGTAGACCTGAACATCTCATGGCATATCCCTGTTGATCTAGAGGTTGACATTGACTATTCTGAACTTGTGATTTTCTAATGTTGAAACCCTTTACCCACTCAGCAGTTGTGCAGGAATTTGACTTCAAATATTAAGGTGTTTGAGAATGGAATGGGAGACATGCTGCACTTAGTAAGTATTGTCTGAATTTTTTAATGTCTTGATCAGCACTCTCATGTGTACCATATTTACTGTCCATTATTTAGAAGTTTGAGTATTATGATGCTAGTGTGTGTGACTGCCCCAGACAGATTAAACACAACCCTTTAGAGCATATCCTCCATTGGTTGGTATGTACGTATGTGAAATTCCTGCCAGGTTGGGACTGTCACAATTAATGACTACAGCACATACGTAAAGTATGACATAGTGTTAAGATATCATGTGACAGGTGGGTTGCATAACATCTCACAGAGGACAAAAGGTTGGGTCCCAAGTATGTCAGGTTCCACTGCAATAATCTCTATCCCAGTCCAATATGTCTTCTGACTGTCCCTCCCTCCCCCAATAATTACATTGTCCCATCTCACTTTGTTCCTAGCATCACTTTGCATCTAGCATTGATAGTGAACACTTCATGCCCTGCCCTTTTCTTTCTAGATGGTTTAACTTTCTATTGATTATATGAGGCTTTATATCATTAGAGTAGTAGCTTTGATAGAGATTTGAGGAGTGTGTGCTACTTTATGGATTCATAATACGAGCATGTTACTGATGGCCTTTTCCCCATGGTAGTTTCATGGTAATTGTTGTCAACCATGTAGTGAAGTAAATCTATAATGGACCTTGTATTTTTTATTCTCTATCCATATGTAATCAATGGTCTTAAATTGTATGCTCTATATAGAACAGGGATCAATACTGAGGGGGAGACTCACCCATGGTAGTAATATACAATGGATGATGTTCATGCACCCCCTTTCCCATATTGCATATTGGTTCTTAATGATGCTCACCCTTGGAGGTATATAATACATTGGATGCTGCTCACCCACCTTCCTGTACTATTACATTGATGCTCACCACCTTTCCCATATTACATATTGGTTCTTAATGATGCTCACCCTTGGAGGTATATAATACATTGAATGCTGCTCACCCACCTTCCTGTACTATTACATTGATGCTCACCACCTTTCCCATATTGATTAATGTATGGTAGTAACACATTGGATGTTGCTCACCACCCATCCTGTATTGCATTCCTAATGATGTGTAATTCTTTGCTTGTCTAGAACATAGCATAAGGCAAATCGACTGTATTAATGACACGGAAAGTGTACTGTAGTAAACAAACGTAAACGGAGTCTAAAGAAATGGCTGTATTGAAAAATGTATGGGAAAAGCTTAAAAAAGATTTCAAGAGAACTACGTATTTATCAGCTGTAGTATGAAAGTAAGTTACTAGCTCACGTTATCCATCCCTATAGCTCTGGAAGATTACTCAAAAGCTACAAAAACTGTCGACTAATGGTAGAATGGTAACTGCTGCAGAAGTTCTCCTTTTTGTTGGATTCAGATAATAATTCTCAGAAACAGTCTTCATTGGTCTGTGTTTCATATTGTTAGAAAATCTAGTCGTATCCATCCATACAGTCCTCGCTATAACAAGGAGCAAATTTGACCAAAATTGTGAAGCAGTTTATGACGGAAAAGCTTGGCTCATGTTTTATAAACTTTGTTATGATCATGTATTTTATGCTATAAAATAGTCTAAAAGTATCTTTCCTGACATATAGTGGAGCAAAAGTTTAATAAAAGAATGGGATGGACGATTATTGATATTTGATTTTCAACAGGTGGTCGAAAATAAGTAACAGTGGTCGATTGATGGTGCCTTAGTTGATGTAGTAGATTCAGGGTTACAAAATTTCAATTATGAGAGAAATGATTTATATGATGTTAAAGAGTTACTTTCCCTATGGTTGTTGTTTGAGGCTTTGACGACCATTATGGTACGATGTTAATAGTCTGGTCGAAAGACGATGGTAATATGTTTTGAATACGTTTTGAATACTTAAGTTTACCGTATCAGCATTTAGTAGGACTAGAGCAGTTGCACTAAAGCTAGCCATACCAGCTGTGTGTATGGACAGGTGGTACCATCTCGTACTGGTACTGGCAAGCTGTAGACTGCTCAAGCCCTTGAGTGTTCTATAAGGCCTGGTATAACCTTATTCATACCACTAAGGTGTGCAATTACCATTGTTCAGTGATTGTTGAAACTATTTTGTCCTGCACTTACTGGGTATTCATTACTCTCTGTTTTCTGCTGCAGCTAAAGGAAAACTGAGATCTGCATTTCGTCCTTGTAAAACTTGGTTGCTGCTGATTTTGTTGACTCCACCTCTTCTTCCCTCCTCCCACAGAGATTGCCTCACCCCAATAAATGGGTCCAGCTGGTCCTTACTGAAGAGCACTTGCACACATGGATTCTGGATCAATTGAAGGTATGTACATGGAGTTATTCATATGCAGAAAGGTTACTTATTTGCGTAATTTGGACCCTTCTATATCAATGATGTGGTTAATGAACCTTTGATGTGTGAGATAATCCCTACACAATTACCTCAGCCTATTTCAATTCCAGTGTCTTCCCTCACACCTCCCAATCACTATGACTTGTAACTATAGGCTGTGAATTGATTATGGCCCTGTAAAGTCAATAATGATCCTTTGACCTTTGCCCTTTCTAGGAGAGGTGAGGGTTGATGTATCATCACAAGAATCTGAAGATGACAAACTCTATCACTTCATGAATTTATGGAGGCTTTAACTCTACCGAGAACCAGTGGTGACTGATCAGCCCACCCATGTGGCAACACCCACTTATATTGTAGTGGGTGTTGTCTAATTTTATCATCATTATTTTGTATGAGAGTTCAGTATCATTATTTGATGTGACCAGTTGATACTTTATTGTCAAAATTAATAATACACAATAGCTACAAAAAGAAGTTACAACAAAGTCCAAAATAGCACTCCAGTAGGTCCAGTACAGTTCAATTTCAATGTGGTATCAATTCATCAGGTGGTGAGGCCGTTTGCAACTGAACACTCGATTAGAAAGGAGAAGAAGAGTACTGGATGACATATACATCATATTATTGCTCTCAGGGTGGTGGCACATCCCGCCCACACATGGTTGCTAAGGGGTCATATACTTGCACCATAGATTTTTAACTGCACATGGCTATAAAGCAGCTTAGTAATACTACACACAAAAAAAGAAGAGGAAAGGTCAAGTCCTGCAGGTGCTATGAACAGTTTTCGAATTCAAAGTAAAAAGCATTACTTCTCATCAACCACCAAGCTTCACTGGCTGATTTTTGGTTTGTAGCTTTCTAGCATCACTCTCTAAAAAATTTCAGAAGGGTTTGTTGATATCTATTTTACTTCTTGATTTGGCCCAGAAACTTAAATACTCACTTTTGGGAACTCAAAAAGTAAAGTAGCTAGATACCAACAAATCCTTCTGTAATTTGTAGAGAGGGCTACTAAGAAGCTTTAGGCCAAAAATCAGCCACTTAATTTCAGTAGTCAGTGAGAAACAATGCCTTTTATCTCTAGAGTAAAAAGATTCATATCACCTGCAAGAATTAACAGTTTTAGTGTGTGTATTAGTGATATAGCTACTACCATATAACACTGTGCAATTTGAAGTCCATATATAGTTATAGTAATTTTGGAGTTTTTAATATTTAACTGTTAGCACGTGCATTGCTATGTGCCACCACTAGGCCTCGATAAATTATGCTAGCATTATTTTTGAGCATTTTAGGTATGTCAAAGCATAAGCATAATAGGCATCATTTTGAGAATTTTAGGTAATTAATTGCTTATTAATTTTTATGCCTGTAGCCATAGAGTCTGCATGCACAGCAGCATGCAAAGTGGAGTTAGCTAAATGTATACAGGGCTCAATTGCAAGGTTGAGTCTCTCAGCACTGTGTCAGGTATTCTGAGCACATGATATAGCTACAGCTGGAATGGCTGAAGCAAGTGACCTTGTTGTTTTTGGTACAGACAGCTCACTGAGCTCAGAATTGGAAACAGTGATTATGACATCACTAGACCTATCATTCAAGTACCAGTAGTTAGTCTTCTAGATAAGCTCAGAAAAACATCCTATAGGAGAGGGCCTTTCAGATGCAGCTCGTGTTGATCAAGTGACAGTAGTCACATGCAGGATCTCGCATAGAAGCTACTAAGACATTGGAACCTATGGCTAGCTCAGTGGAAAGGGAAATGATTAATTGGCGTGCAACTATAAAAAGCCTGCAAAATTGCTTTACTCATGCAACCTTCATCAGCAACAGCGAAGTGCATTTTTCACTGTTATCAAAAAGTTTTAATTCTCAGCAAACTTCTTCTTTGGAAGACTACATTGAAACATCAACTACAGAAAAGTAGCTAACAGTTTCGTAACAGTGAATGGGAATAATGAGTATAATGAGTCTCATTTTGTCACAATGTGAATGGGAATAATGAGCATAATGGGTTCAATTTTTTAGCATAATAGGTAGATTTCAAATCATAATAGGCACTGTGCATGGGAATTTGAGAATAGCATAATAGGGAGAAAAGCTAGCATAATTTATCGAGGCCTAGCCACCACCCTTAAAGAAAGGTTTGAAACATCTGGAGTGGAGATAATGTGGGAAATCCCCCTCCCCTCAACACAATAATGTGTTGCTGCAATCACTGATAGTTGATGTTGTATACATTACAGATGGAGTTTTGTGCCTTTCCATTTCTTTTGCATCATTACTATAATATAGTGTATACAATTGCAGAACGAGATGATGAAGTACTCAATGAAGAGGAGCAGTTGTAATTGTAAGAGACCAAACCCTTACAGTAACCAAATCATCACCTGTATAATAGTTTCTTTAAGATCCATTCGATCCTATAAGAGGTATGCATATGTGGTAAAATGATATCGCAGCAAGCAACCCTTACTTAGTTATCACATGTGATAACCAAGAAAATTTCCTTAGCTGTACTACTAGCATGTGGAATCATGCTCTTACAGAGGATTGCAGGTTGGAGGGAGAAAATTTTGCTTATTGACATAATATACCACTAGCCATTGTTCAGGACAATAGCTGGTGGCCTCTTATATCCCTATGCATAGCTACATACATGAAAGAGAGAGAGAAAACAGACCAGGAACAAGTAAGGGAAAAACATTTCTATGAAATCAAAAAAATGTAGGGATGACCATTGCTCAAAAGGTAAGGAAACAAGGGTAGGGAGTGGAAATGGGATCAATCTTTGTTCTGTATATCCAGCCAAAGATCCCTACATATACATATATTTCTGCACTCTAATCTGTTAATACGTATGTAGGGATTGTTAGCTCGATATACAGGACAAAGATTGATCCCATTTCCCTTGTTTCCTTTTTTGAGCAATGGTCATCCCTACATTTTTTTTTTATTTTTTTTATTGCACAGATATGATCCTTGATTATTTTTTGGCTTTTTGTAGTCTGAAGTGGGCATCCAGTATTCAAAGCTTCACGCTTCGTGTGGGAGGGGGTACACTCTCCCCCTCGAAGCAGCCTCTGGCCACACATTACAGATAACCTTGTCAGTATTGCTCCCATACTAAAAATCCTCTTTCTCTGCCTATGTTTATGCCACCCCTTTCTATGTTGAGGATAGACCTCCTTTTTACATCAACCTTAATACATTTTAAATACACATCCACCACCGTACTTTATAGCATACTGTAAAATTATTTTGGTACATTTTATCATTTTTTTAAAATTATAACCAGTGAGCTAAAAAGGGGCCTATATGTAAAAACTATGGTATCCTATTACTAGCTAATTTTTTACTATAATTGTAATTTCTTATTTCGCTATAATTCCATTTTGACACTACATGTAGCAACCACCCAATGGTGGAAATCCGTTCTTTTGACAATACTTCCAATATCCCCGGCCCTGTAACACATGTGTAGTGTGCACACACTGAGCATGAGTTAGTAAACATTAATTTTAATTAGTTTTTGTGGTCAGATTAACATGAGTAATTCCAAATCAACTGCGCATGCGTAGTTCTCATGATTGCATATCATCACGGCAATATAGAGAGCTTTTTCTCTTATCATCGGGTTTGATTTGCGTGAGTGTTGGAGTCAGTTTGCTGATAGATTGTGTCTAAACTAGTGCTAGAGTAGTAGTTTCTCTTCTAAGAGTACTCGGCGTAACTAACTAGTTGAAGTAGCGCCAGCTTACTTGTGGTCATTTTGGGAGGGCGGGGCTCGCTCTTGATCTCCAAAGCAAAGGTACGTATGATAGTCATCACTAAATAGCTACACTAGCTATAATATAGGTTGCAACTACAGACTCTTGAGCGGCCAGCACAGTCAAGCAGCTGAAGTTCTAGGGCTCAATAAATTATGCTCCAAATTCTCCCCATAATGCTATTCCCTAATTCTCATGCACATAATGCACAAATTCTTGATCATAGTTTTAAAAAGTTATCTAGCTATAGCTAGTTGTATTGGAGCATAGAAGTTTAAATAGTGTCATCCAAAGCAGAAGTTTGCTGGTCTGAAAAGTGAAAAAAAAACCAAAAAAACAACAAAAAAAAAAATGAAACAAAACAAAACAAAGCACTCTGCTGCAGTAGAGGAGGGCTGTACTAACAGAATCTGTTTGCAAGTAACAGACCAGTGAAGGAGCTGATTAGCATATTTCTTCCACCATTCAAGCTTATCCACTTCAGAAGAAATCACCATCCACTTTTAAGTTGGAAGTTCTAAATCCTCTATTTGATCACCGAAAAAAATTGTTGTAGTCAATTAGTAAACTTGCAATGAACAGTCTCTGTGACTTAGTAGTGATTGTAATGGCCAAAATGTTCATATCTTAGGCTATTTCAGTCTCCTATCTCTTTATGTTGCAAAGTTGATGTTTAGCTAGCTAGCTATAATGTGTAATGATGTCCAAATTCTACTTAAAATGCTAAAAAATGCTGCAGCACACCTAAAATGCTCAGAATGCTTCAGTGTGCGTGCACTCATAATGCGCTTAAAAAATGCCGGCACAATTATTAAGGCCTATGAAGTTATTTCGATATCTCAAGATTTTCATTGGCAAATTTTAATAGCTAGTTATGTGTAAATCTCGAGAAAAATGTGATATGATCTCAACACTATCATAGCTAGCTAGTACCTAATGGATAAAAACAGATGAAGGAATGCTTTGAAGCCTGTGGTCAATGTATAAAGGAAATCTTCATACTAGCAGTAGTAGTAGCTATAGCTAATACAACTTATAAAAAGGCTGGACTCGATTTATAACTATTAACTATTAGAAAATTTCCTTAGCTGTTTTATTTTATGCATCAGCAGTTGAAATAGGAATATGAATAACAGGAGTAGTAGCTAATTCAGAATGTCTTCAACTCTGTGTAATAGCTAAATATCAATAAAAGCAGTCTGCATTAAGAGTATAATAGGAATAGGAATCAGACTTTGTGTAGCATGCTATGAATTATATATCAATATGTATAGCATGCTATGAATAATAATTCATAACTAACTACATGTATAATTTCCAGCCATTCTCATATTATCTTACTGCATGTGAATCAGATACAAGAAGAGAGAAATAATGGCTTTACATTTTGAATGGCTGAGCATTTACCTTCAATATTAAAAGTAGGATGAGAATCGTGAGATTTATCGGCATAGTGGCAGTCCTTAGCTACTTTAAATCAACTAGCTTTGATTCCTGTTGGAAAGGCAGTGATGAGCTTATCATTTTAGGTGTGAGAGGATGATCAGGTCTGAACTGGTGCAGTTGTGGAAGTCTCGGGTCCAGTACCTGAGGCAATATTATTGCTTCAATGGCCATAGACCAAAGCAGAGAGGCTACCCCGTCCTTTCCCGCCATGTCTGGTTCATCCCTTTCATTTTGACTGCATGGTGGTTGTTGATAGCTGTCATCCTTTTATACAAGCTTAAAATGCAGGATTTATTAAACAACGGTGAGAATTATGTATAATTTATATTAAGTGTAATGGATAGTTAACCACTATGAATAAAGTTGGTAGAATTACTTTGAAGTGTCTAAATGAGCACCTAAATGAAGTGTCTCTACAAAGATTACCATATACTTCGGTCTGTTCATTACAGAGAGTTAGAATGTGTTGTTATAGTTACTTATAAGTTTGATCTTATTATAACTAGGGTATTTTGACAAGCATTGGGTAGACTTTGCCAGTTCCTGATCCTAAGAAAGCAAGCGATTATGTCCTGTCTTGGTGTGTCTAGCTACCAGGTAGCTCTATAGCTATGATGTTCCATTAAATCACTTCCTGTGTAAAGCTATAAACTTAACTAGTTGCCTATAGTTAGTAAAATCTGAAGTATTAAAAGTCCATTTTTGGTGGTGTTGGTTACGCAATTAAACTTTGATGACATTTAGTTTGCACAGAAGGTGATTTCAGACTTGTAAATGGAACTGGTACTGAGGGTTGTGTGGAGATATGTCTCAATGGAACTGTGTGTGACCAGATGTGGAGTGACACTGATGCCAGTGTGGTCTGCAAGCAACTGGGAATGTCATCTACAGGTAGCACTATAACCTAAACTGAATATTTGAGAAGTGGAAATGCAAAATAATTAGTCCATAATAAATTATTTAATATTGCATAGCTATAAGAGAGAGAGAGAGAGAGAGAGAGAGAGAGCAGTAGCTCTCTCTTACCCCTCCTCCTTAGAAAAAAAAATAAAGTTAAAATTCATAATGCATTCTATAATTCTACAGTATTGAAGGAAAGACGGAGCTTACATAATTATATTTTTGAACTGGATTTTAAAGCTAATGATTTCACATAGCCCTACTCAGACTTGATGATTGTCAAAACTCCAAATTGCATGACTGGGACTTTGTACCCACAACCCAATGCTCCATGCTTGCATAAAAAATTCCATCCAATCTCTGTGATGTATTTTTTCTTCTTCATCATCATCTTCTTTTGGCCAACAGCACTATAAGTATAAATGAACCTATAATATAGAGTTGACATCACACTAGCCTACTGAGCTGTCTGCGTTTAACTTTTCTGAGCATGGCTTAGAAATAGGACATGGGTTATAATTATGATAGCAGCAAAGTACATAGTCTAGTAGTTAGTATTGAGATGGAAAGAATAAACTAAAGTGCTTGTAAATCAGAAACCTTATATTACATCATAGAAAATTTCTTTGAGCTATTATAATTATTTTTATTTCTACTAATGAGATAAAATTGAAATACTTATACTTAACTCTTTTAATGCTCTGTTTTTCTATAGGTGATATCACAAGATACTTGCTTGCTTTGAACTTCCTGCTGGTATTGTTGTGGTGGAAGCTTGCCATAACTGAATCTGAAGGAATGCTTAGACCTCACCTATATAAAGGCCCCTGTGGTTCTATGTGCACCAATCACAAGCTTCAATATGGCTGCACTACTGCATACAAGAATGCTTCCGTAAACACTTTACCACCGCTTCATGATGACTGGAAGTGGTATCGAAGAAGAAGATCTCTTTTCATCATCCACTATTCTGACCTTCAAGTGTTGGCGCCATTAACATTACTATTGTGTGGTGATGTTGAAACTAATCCTGGTCCTGGTGAGTATGTTACTTCATATTCAGTGTGTATTCAAGCAAGTGTATGTGAATCAAGTGTCTATATACGTACACAGTATGTCGGCTAATAATATACCAGAGAAAATTAATAGTATTCATGGCCACAAATGGCTGATTTTGTAACCTGATAGCTACTGTATGTCATAATATGCTAATATGTGCATTGTACTAGACTGTATATCAACTATGTGGTAATAATGTACCAACTAAAACTCTTAATGCTATTTCATGTATTCTAAATTCATAATTCGGTGAGTGAGCGTAGCAATCAAGCTGACTCTGAGGCTAACCCTCAGCGTATGTGCAAGGGTTATAGTGTGTGTTGTATGTGTATCTGTTACATCCATTACGAAGCCAGTAGTGGTTATAGTGCTTCAATTTCAGCATTAACAATGTCTAGACGATACTCTTCAGTGCTTAAATTTTTTGATAAAGGCTTTATTCCTGAAAGTAGGTAAGATTTGCCACCAATGTGCACATGCACTCAATAATGTATGTTTGTCGACCATTACCTACTCATCTATAGGTGAGCTTTGTGTCTGTGGTACTCATTCATGAGTGTTATGAATAGACTACTATATTTTCATGATAGGTGGAGTTCCTTACTGATGTTATGAATCCTATTAATTTTATACATTAGTATCCAATGTAGCTAAAATAAGAGTTAAAGATAGCAATGCTTCAGATAACCATAGTTAGTGTTTAGTAATCAATAGCTTAATTAAAGAGCTGCCTTAGTGCTTCCACTTCACTCCGATCTCTGAAATTTGTTAGTGCTGGGACTAATATGCATGTAGCTACAGCCTGTTTGCTCCAAATGTTTAAATCTGTTAGTATGAGTTGAGCAAGTTTGAGTATGAGCAAGTTCCAGTGAATTGGAGTATAACCCAAGATGCACTCATGAGACACGACATTATGGCATCTGATCTATAGTACCTCATTGTTAAATGTTTGTGGTGTGTTCAACAATTATCAACCCTGCACAGTAAAAAGTAACATGAATTTCCCAATTTACAGTAACTAATTACTTGGTTTATCTACTAATCAAAATTCCTAGTGGTTACACCTAGCTACATAGCTCATACAGAATGACATCTGCTAGAATGATTCCTTAGAAATGAATGAACATAATAATTATGAACAGTTTATGAAGATTAATCTTATTCAGCACAAAAGACGGTTCACTTCCCTTCCTGCTCCAAAAGAGCTGGATAAGGCTAGAATATAGGTTTTTTAAATCAGGAATTCTAATAATGGAATCTTTGTTTTTATAGATATTGATGAAAAAACTCTGTTAAGTGAACTAGCTACAGTGGAGTTCAAGTGGTTTCAAATAGGCATCCAGTTCGGCATCACAGGAAACAAACTTAAAACATTTGAAGCAAATTACTCTTCCACTTACAGATACTTGATGGAAACTGTGAGCTATTGGTTGAATGGGAATACGAATGTTCCAGTATCCTGGGAATCTGTAGTCACAGTTCTTAACGATCCTTCTGTTGATGAGTCAGGAATAGCAAAGCAAATACAGGAAAAGTACTGCTCCAAGAAAGGTATATTATTATCACATAATATTTAAAGCTTAGTGCTATAAGGCAAGGCTGGCAGTATCGGTCCAACTGCAGGGAGGGACAATATACAACCCGAGAACTGCTTATTGTACACTCATGCATTGAAGCCTATCAGACCTACAAACATCTGCTGTATAATTCAATTAAGCTTACTTATCACCTTCAGAAATTTCGGCCATACTAGGCTAGTCCGTGCATGGTGTTGATAATGCCATTGAATATCATGTGAAAATTAACACCTCCAGATATACAGAAAAAAGAAAATGTGTTCCATGATTGCATGTGGAGAGGTGCATGTGACCTCTTTGTCAAATACTTGCAATTGACTAACCAATTTTATCTAGTGATTACCTGATTGACAATGCCTATTCATATTTCATGAATATAGCCTGTTTGCAGAATTCATATGAATTACTAAATAGGTTGTCACTACTGCTGTAACTAAGTGTATATTATTGTGGCCAATAATCATCATAATAATGGATGGCATTTTTTTAAAAAAAGCCTTCCCCATTTTTCATCTGTTAACAAGTCTATCTCTGAACTATTACTGTCACAAAACTGCTCACTTACTTGATAGCTATGATTCCAGTTCTCTAAAGAAAAATAACATTAACACTTTTTGCATGGTGTTCTGTGGATGAGCCTGATAGCACTATGAAACACTCTTCCACTGCTGTCTCTCTATGTAAACCTTCTTTTGCATACTTCAATGCTAACACAAGGCAAAACAGTTCTGTGGATGAGCCTGATAGCACTATGAAACACTCTTCCACTGCTGTCTCTCTATGTAAACCTTCTTTGCATACTCAAAGAGACAGTAGTAAAAAATTATCACAAGGAGATTCAGTTGTGCTACGTACAAAACTACCCAAATGGCTGCCAGTGTGTGATAATTATAATCTCTATCGAGAGATGAAATAAGTAAAATATAATCTATTTTATTTGAAGACTTAGGGAGTCTTTCTTGTGAGTAGAGAAAGTGAAACAGAATTCTAAAAACTTGAATGTTACAATGAATGAAATCAAAAAGGATAAAGACACAGGAGTTTTTGCAGCAAATTTTTGATCATCAGTCTTACATGAATTTTAATTACAGCTGCGTTTGTCTCCAGACTGGAGACAACAAGCACCATGTGGCCTTGTTAGTTTGCCACCATTTCCCACTGTAGTTTTGCATGCAGCTACAGATCTGTAAAAAGATGACAATCGACATGTTAGCAAGTCTAAGACTGGGGTCTGCATCTTTGTATTTTCTTTGTACAGGTCTGCAAACTTATAGCCATGAAAATGGTAGTAAACTAGCAAGGCCGGCACGTGGTGTTTGTGATGTCACATCCTGCTATAATTCATTGATAGCTGATTTATATCCTTGCTGAGTTTCAGACAATTCTGACCTGTAGCATAGAAAATATAAACTCTAACTCAAGCTTCCTTTTGCCTGCCTTGTTCCCTGCCAGTATCAAGCCCACTAAAATTACTACATCGCTAGCCAGATCTACCTCTCTTTTGACAAATAGGGTAAAGGGTTGACTGCACTCTATACAGTAAAGTGTAGAACCTTTGTAATTTTTATGTTTCTGTCTTCACCGAATCAGATTCCTCAGGGAATGATCTTCCTTCAAATTGCAGTCCCCCAAGGTATGAATCAAGCAACCCTCAGATAGAGATCCCAGAACCTGCCCCTCTTCTGTTTTCTCAAGACATTGGACCTGATAAGGAGAGTGATCCTCCCCCTGATGAATCATCTGATCCTCCAAGCCTTCCTAGAAGTGAGTTTCACCTTGGTGATCTTCCTCTTAATGAGTCCTTTGATCCTCCAGACCCTCCTAGTATAGCTGAGTCGAATCTTAAAGTGTCCAAACAGGAAAGGAGAAGAAAACAAAGGATGAAATGCAAGTTCAAAGGTACCTTAACTAGCTACACATTTGTACTTGTCCACAGGAATAGAGAGGTTGCAATAGACAAGAAGCTTTATGTCGGTGTACACCTGTAGAGTGTGTCTAATGAGTATGAAGTACTTTTTGATTGGCTCCCTTTCTTCAATTCTTCATCTGGAGCCATCTCTTACTAATGCTTAGTTTATTCTGCAAAACTATTATAGTCATGTTTATGAAGTATCGAGTGAATTTTTTTTAGTGTTTATCACTAGTCAATTATTAGAAAATATATATTTATAACGTTTCAAGCAGGTGAAAATGAAACTAGGCCTCTAGGTATGTTACTTTACAGAGAGCTGAGGAGTGCTTGAAATGTGAATATAATATTTTCTAATAATTGACTAGTGACAAATACAAAAAAAAAATTAAATATCATAATCAGGGTCTCACAGAAGGGGGTGGGAAATGCATCCAAAAAATGTCCCCACATCTAAAGTTTCACATCTCTTAGGTCTTGCTTATGCCCCCCCCCCTCCTGTATGAAACCCTGATAGTTAACCTTGGTGTTAGTCAAACTGCCTCCACTGAATTTTTCCAGCCATGTAGTATGCAGGTGGGAGTGTCATATTCAGGAGTGCTATCTCTCCAAGATGACTCCTGACTATGTGTGGTATAATGTATGCTCATGAATTAATGAGACGAGTAGTAACCAAATAGACTTCACCCTATTATGCTATTTTCCCTGCATACCGTAAATCGGGTGCTGTTAAAAATAATTCGTGGTTGGCTCAAAATTAAACACGTGAAATATTTTTTACAATGGATTATAAAAATATTGAAAATATACGGTAGGAAGCACATTGTGTACTACTAGCGAGCTTGCATTGTAGTCATGTCTCTCCAAGTATTTGAAGCAGAAGGATAGTCTTCTAGATCCCAAGGGATCTTTGTCTGATGCTGTTCCTTCTCAGGTGAGCGAGTTCATTAAACAAAGCCAAGAAGTCCATTAATTGTATTTTTTTTTCAAGTCAGTAAGTCATAAATTCTACACATGACTAGTCAGTGGCAGTTGTATTGGAGTAGGAGTGATAACTTTATAAGGATTGATCTTATTAAGATTGATAAAATGGACACCAGTGTGTGATAATTATAACCTCTATTATTATTATTATTATTATATCATTATTATTATAATATAATTCATCACTGTTGTGAACCACAGTAGCTAACTAACTGACTGACTTCAAACTTTCTTAGAATAAGATAGAGAGCAATGCAAATGGGAACAGTACATGTTTAAATAGTGCTATATGCTTCTAGAAGGTTCTAGAATGACACAAAAAGTGACCAATGAAAATGCAGTAACTAATTACTGTTTACAATAACAAGAGTCCTAAGTTCACATACATTACAATCACTCTTTGAGTAGAGTAAGTGAAACAGAATTCAAAAAAAACTTGTTAGAGCATCAACTCATATTTCCTTTCAAGAAAGCTACGATGACAAAAAGATAGACACACAGGAGCTTTTGCAGCTAATTTTCGATCATCAATCTTACACAGCTGTGTTTGTTTCTAGACTGGAGACAAATTTGTGACGTCACAAGCACCATGTGGCCTCGTTAGTTTGCCACCATTATCCCACTGCATGCAGCTACAAATCTGTAAAAAGATGACAATCGACATGTTAGCAAAGTGTTTTAGCTAAGACAGAGATCTGCATCTTGTTTTTTTTTCTACAGGTCTGCAAACTTACAGCGGAAAATGGCAATAAACTAGTGAGGCCAGCACGTGGTGCTTGTGACGTCACATCCTGCTACAATTCGTTGCTGAATCCGAGCTTTTACACAAGCCTAGCGACAAATGCAGCTGTAACACAGAGGATGGAACTCGATTTTAGGAGTGATGTAAACTGGACACTAGCTGGACATGCTTTTTAAATAATACATCTTAACTACAATATTTGGACAAAATATGATCTAAACACTTTAGGACCTAAAAATATGAAGAAAAATGGCTTCTACTGAATATTGTGGAAACTTACCTTCTGCTAGGATGGCAAAGAAAACTGTAGAGGTGATACTAATGCTAGTGGAAGAATGTTCAAGATTGTAGGCCTTGACTAAATAAATTATTGAAATTATGAGCTAAAGACAGTGAATCCCACACCCATTTTAGGTGCAGTTTTTTATAAGCATTCATTTAAACATTGCTCTAGTGAGAGTGATAGCTGATTTATATCCATGCTGAGTTTTAGAGTAGCTTAGAAAATACAAACTCTAGCTAGAAGACAGAAACATAATTACAAAAGTTCTACTGTATAACACAGTGAACCCTTTACCCTATTTGTCAAAAGAGGGGTGGCGATGTAGTAACTTTAGTGGGCTTAGAGTGATGGGGAACAAGGCAGGCGAAAGGAAGCTTGAAGTCCTCCAAGTAACCCTCAGGTATAATGTATGCTCATGAAGCAATGAGACCAGTAGTAACTAACTAGGCTTCAGTCTAATATGCTATTTTTGTAAATTTGGAAATTTTCACATGTTTGGCTCAAACAACAAAAATTAAACAAGTGATTAAAACATTGAAAATATACACATTGCGTACTTGCTAGTGAGCTTGCATTGTATTCATGTCTCTCCTCAAGTATTTGAAGCAGAAGGATGGTCTTCCAGATCCCAAGTGATCTTTGTCTGACGCTGTTCTTTCTCGGACTATTGCTTGAGCAAATTATGAAGTTGAGGCAGAGTTAGTTAGTTCAAGATATTCTTTTGGCCACATGTCCTACAATCGTACCTGATTCCTTCACTGCCGCCGCATACTTGTCCTTTTCGTTTGTTGGCTCCCTCTCGCAATCTAGCATAGACTGGCATCCCATATGTTACGGTGCACATGGTAGCCATGAACACAGTAAGTGATCTGGAATTCTGCTGCACTAGCAATGATTTAGTAGCGAAATTCTTCGTTGAAAATTATTTGTGGGTGATTCAAAAAATGAATAACAAAAAATAATAAAATGCGAAGATATTTTATGCTAAGTTTTCCCAATTTATGGTTTTATGCTTTTGAGCAATTCCTGTATAAGCTACCACGAAATTTATGCTGAAGTTATTCCCACAATGTAGTTGATTCATTAAACAAAGCCAAAAAGTCCATTAGTTGTAGATATTTTTTTTGAGCCAGTAACTCACAAACTATACACATGACTTATTGGAGTAAGAGTGATAACTTTATAAGGATTGAGCATGCCCAGATTGAAGCTCTGGCAGGTCAGGATTGTATATCCACTAATCTCGTGTTTGATATTCGTTACGCTGTGTGGATAGGTGTGCCTCCTTCAGTAACAAACCGTGAGCAGTTGATGCAGGAGATAGTGACTCGCAGGAAACTGGTAGATACTATTAAGGCTCAGGATGAAGCTCTCTTATGAAAAGCGTAATGCTTTAAAGTATGCCACAGGCCATGATACATTCCACAAGCATTGCAGTGACAAAATCTTCATACATATTAAAAAGGAGAGCTTGATCCTAGACTTGTTAGAGGACAGTGAAGCAGAAGCTGAGGACAGCTGTTCAGATATTTCTATAAATTCTGAGGAAAGAGGTACATTCCTTCTACAAATGCTGACAGACTTGTTCATTAATGCATTTGCCAGCAGATGGATTGAGAAATACAAGATTACCTGTCCAGAAGATGAAAGGGACAATAAAATTACTCGTCAACAAAAAGGGATGAACTGGATAATGTTGATTGAATGTCAAACTATATAATTATGTAGCTAGCTACTTAGAGTGTAACTGATGATCAAACATAATATTATTATGGATAATGTTGATTGAATGCCAAACTACAGCTAATTATGACATCTAACTACTCAATTCTGTTTGCCAGGCCTTACTGCAAGAGAGGTGATTTCATTTTCAGTTTTTTCATCTCAAGCTGCTCTTTTTCACTCCAGGCCTCCCTTTAAAAACATAATTATACATTATACAATAAACCTAGCTACATAGCTATAGTTATAAACCACAATGTTGATGTTTGGAGCACAAAAACTCCATTCTAAAATCAAACTATGAGAAGAAAGTGTTCATCATATTATATGATCATGCTTTAGCTGTGAGTTTGCAGTTACAGCTTCATCATAAAGTTTATCCAAAACACTTGAAAGCTTGACAAAGTTTACACCTCTAAATGTTGTCGATGGTTTATATTTTATACAGATATTGCTATTGATGAAAATGATCCATGCCATATCATGTATGTACATGTAAACTTTATAGTTTCTGCTTTATAGAAGAATATTACTGCAACACAAGAGTGTGAAGGCTGCACAAATATTTTTTGGTACATAATGGACACTATTGCGGTTATAATTTCCGAGTTGATCTACTAATTTCATGATAGAAGGCATCATACATAACTATAAAATGCTATAAAATAGTTCAAAACATTACCATGCTTTTTTGCTTACCGAAACTCGCTCACAAAGACATCTACCTCTTCCAAATCCAAATATTGCGTAGCAACCCGGATGTGCTGCGAGGATTTGTATTAGCCCTAATGGGTGTAGCTACATACGTAGTCCATATATCTATGGTTGGGGTGTGTTAGGTGTGCCAAATTAAACAGCTGTGGATCCCTTTCCTGTCTATTATAGGAGCTGCCGAGTCAATTGGGGAATCCAAAACTCAATGTGTAGGCTGGATTTTCACCCCTATAGAGGAACTCAATTTACTTCCTCCATGTACATGTACATATTGAACACCATAAAGTGTGGTGTGGATGGTGTTACCTAGTGGTTAATGAGATCAATTTGAGTAGGTCCCTGCTGATATTGTATTAACTAGGGTATGTTCGTGTAACATATTCAATTGGCGAGCGAAGCAGTTGGTGAAAGTCATTTGTACTTTGACTTATTGGGCTAAGATATTGCAGCTGCTACACAGGAGGCTGTATAATGCTTACCACAAGCACTTAGAAAGCCAAGCCCTACAATCCACTTAGCGCCTCTATGACAAAATGCTGTACAATAAGCTCTAGCTGTTTGTTCTAAGTGCTATGGGCATAGCCTCGTCCCCCCCCAGAAGAACTTCTGCTGTTTCGCTACAACAAAAAGACCAATTCACTATGGCTATACAATCAAGGACATACTAAAAGTTGTGAAGAATTCTGAGGCTGATCTATTTATAATCCAGCTAAGCCTAAAATCTAGACTACTTGATAGCTTTACTATCTAACTATAAGCAGCTATGATACTATCTAGTGCTAGGCTAGCAAAGCGTAGCAAAACTTGAACTCAGTGGCAGCTCAATGGCTCAACGCCTCTTCTTTCTTAGTGTGTGGTCGTACTGATCGTGCTACTAATTCGTCAGGTGACTTATGTGATGGGAATGCGTTCCCTTGGACACACCCATGCTATGGGATTTCTATGGTTTTGCGATATTTTCGTGTACTAGGCCCTCCACAATCATAATTAAAAAGGAGGGCCTGGGGACGAGGCTACTATGAGCATGTTTCATTTATGGGGTTAAAGGTCAAACGAACGATGCGCATGTGTATTCTTAACGAACCAGCCCGCCCGCTAGCTATTTTGACGTACAGTGGTTTTATGGAATCTTGCAAAAATTAATCGTCAGGCGTCATCCGTAAACTGACTACTACGCATGCGCACAACTTAAAAATTTGAAATTGCACTCAAATTTGGAAAGAACTTTAGAGAAGTGAGCTCTGAAGAGCTAGCTAGTGACTGTTCTAGTAGAGTTCTAACCTATTAGCATGCCATTCACCTTCTCCGGTGAGATTTTCGAGACTCAAAGTTGAGCATGCGCACTCAGCATATTGCAAGATTCCATAAAACCGCAGTATAAACATTGGGCATGTGCAAGATTTGACGTATATACATATATCATGAATCTCAATTGACATGACAAGTGTGTGCTCTGCTCGCTTTGCTCGCTCGCTAATTAGTGAGTATTTTTAAAGTGGTGGGTACATCCCTGCAGATATCTATTAATTAGTGTGTTATTGATATTTCATTTGTAGCTCCTCCCCTCAGTGTGAACAATATTGTGGCAGTCCTAAACACGCTTCCGTGGAAAGATGTTGGCAGCAAAAAATGTCTGAATGTTCCCGAGTCTAAGTTAAATGCTATCAAAGACGAGTGTGATACAGATGAGGAAAGGCTTGTAGCCATCGTTAGATACTGGTTACAAAATGACCCGTATGCATCCTGGAGGAAACTTATACGTCGGCTTGACAACTGGGACCGTTCAGATATAGCAGACAGGATACGGAAGTACGCAGAGAAACTAACAGGTCAGTGAGAGCTTCAAACATTGACATATGTGCATGGAGAGATTAGTTAATAACATTGCTATTGTTCTGTTAGACAGGACTCAGTTGTATTATTTCTAAATGGTAGCTAGTTTAGGTAATCTACAATTGCATATAATTATGTATTCTAACTTCTATATCTGCTATATCTTGTGGTTGATTGTAACTACTTGACTACTGCACATGCTGAGACCCATATCCAGTTGTTAAGAGTACTTAGAGACTCAAGTCCTGTAATACATGTAACAAAGTTTAATTTTTTGCTAGCTAATTTCATTCCACTATTCCAACAAACCCTATTATAGTCTATTTACATTCACTCTGACACCTTGAAGTCAATGAGTTATGTATAACTTTTTACTGGTATAAAGTAGAGTCTTATAGTAGCCACCATCAGCTCTCTGCTTATGTGAGTGATGTCTGAAATCGGTCAGGAATCGACAAAGTTATAACAATTATCACAAGTACTCCAAGTGTTAAGTTGTTTTTTTAGAGCTATCTAGATCTTGGGATTAGTAGGTGAATGCACAACAAGTGAGTCAAGTAACCACCCATCACCAGACTCAAGAACCACAGCAATATTACCAAAATACTATTCCTACTTCACTCCTATTAGGCGTCCTAGGAGTGAAGTAGGAATAGTATATTGGTAATATTGCTGTGGTTCTTGAGTTTGGTGATGGATGGTTACTTGACTCACTTGTTGTTGCTGAAGGGAGAGTGAAGTAGGGATTTAAGTTGGACATAGGTGTGGTTACTGAAATTAGGAGGGCTGAGAGTGATAGGAATAGTAATAATGCAGCTATATTTTATGGCTATCCCTACTTATTTTTTATTTAGAAGAAATTTTTTGCGCTCACTTGTTAACTATAGAGATGCAACAGTCATTGAAAGAGGTTCTATATTATTTAATATATGGAAATCTAGCCTCTTGATCACAGCACTGAGATCACTAGCATATGTGAGGAAAGGCTCTTGTAGAGGTTTTGTTCCTAAGGGTGTGGTTAAGCTTTTTTTTCTTGGCTAGAAATAGTGATGCAAAATGTTAAATAAGGTTTGTCAGTCGAATTGTGAACTTGCTGTATTCTCATATACTTGAGGGAAGTTTAGGATTATTTTAGACAGGTTGTTCGACATTCAGTGGGTGAAATTTCCCCTACGCTTCCCCCAAATGGTTATATACATCCAACAGTGAGGTTTCCATGCATTGGTTAACAGTGACTTCTAAATATTTGACCTCGTAGCTAACTTCCCCTCCAAGTGGAAAATCCTAGATGAAATCCTGATAACTACAATTTGTATGCTTTGGTACATTATGAAAGATCAATCTTTGGAAAAGCTGGACCATCCACAGCTACTTTAATTAGGTATTGTGTCTCTGAAAGTTTGAGCTGAGTATTTGCATGTGATGATTATTTTAAATATACACTATAGCATTTTTTCTACTGAGCATACAAAAATGGCATGCAATATGAGTGCATAATTTGTTTACTGTGCAATGAAGACATGTGAACTTGACCAAACCCACTTCATGTTAGTGATGTAATTCTGCAATCAAGTGGATGGCTACACAAAACATATGGAAGTGAGGGGATCTTCATGCTATTAGCTAAGTAGGACCCTCACCTCCTAAATAGCCTAATATTATTGATCCGTTGATAGCATAAACTTCCCCTCCCCTCCCACATTATTAATTATATTATCCTCAAACATATACACACCCACACACAAACATCCCAGTGCCTCACTCTCTATATGGAACCCTCCAAAATTCTGTGGGTTTGTCTTATCTGAGGTAATAGAAATGTTTGTGTCCTCCCAGATCCCAACCTCACCTCTCATGATTTGCTGGCTGCTCTGGACACTGTGAGGAATGTAGAGGACATCAGTGAGACTACTATTGGTGTCTTAGAGGGAGTACTTGAAATACCAAATCCAAAGTGGATGGAGATGAGATCACAATGTTCTTCACAATGTTCTTCAGAGGCTGAATATCATTATCAACTTATGGAGTATTATCTAAAAAGTCATGAACATCCTGGGTGGAATCACCTGGCTGGGCAACTTCTCTGCTGGAAACAACACAGAGCTCTTGACAAAGTGAAGGAGAATGTTACAGCTGATAAAGGTAAGTGTGTGGTAGATGACACATACTAAGTGAGGCAAGGGTGAATATAGTCATGTGATTGGTCAATAGTGGATACAAGATCTCATATATTCCACCTTATCACAACCACTACATATAGACCAGGAGCCCAGAAGGTTTATTTATGTGAAAAGGGCCACAACTATGGACCGCATTTTTTGGTGCGGCCTACCCATCTCATCATAAAAATGTGTTGCTGGCGGGTCTGGGGTGTGGCTTTGTACCCGAAATCCCATAATTAGTGCCACCATTACCGAAAAACCTATTTTGGTCAAAATCTGCATAACCATACATGCTAACACCACAAGTAAAGTATCTATACCACATGCTCTCATGGTCAGGGATTGCAGTTTTGTGTTAAAAAGTGTTTTATCTATGATTATTAAGTAATTAGAATGCCTCATGATGCCCAAAAGCGAAATTAATTGATGTAGCTGTATAATAACAGGAACCCGGATGTACCCTATTTATTTGGTGCGGTCTACTCACTTCATTATAAAAATGTGTTGCTGCTGGGCCTGGAATGTGGCTTTGCACCTGAAATCCCTTGATAATAGTGCCACTAGCTATTACTGAAAACTCATCTGCATAACAGTAGCTACATGCATTTATACCCATGCATGAAACTCTAACAAAGCATATTCAAAGTCCACATATGCAATAATGCAATAATGGCTAGGGATCTTCTGGTGAAGATTTGTTCATTTCATCATGGAGAACAGGTCCACTTAGTACTTGATAAGTACCAGTGAGCATAACCTGCGCTATTCAGGTACTCCCCAAGCTTTAAACATTACTGGCCTGACCAGGCCCAGCGACAAAGTGGTGCAGAACTGCTCAAAAATGTTTTATTCAAAGAAGTGTTTGCCAACTTTCTCATGGAGGAATGGAAGAAGCCCCAGTATGGCCCAATTGTTGGAAGCAAGATAGTGTATATTTCACATGGTGGTACATGCATGATGAAGGTGAACAACAAAGAAGGAGTAGTAGAAGAGGAAGTACTATAGTGCTGGGAATAGAAAAACCAAATCCCCTCCAATGTCAACATGAATTTCATACGAACAGCATTTCCAGTGTGACTATTCTGGTAAAGTCCACTGATGCAGACATCCTCGTCATTCTTCTTGGACTTACTGGAAGGTCAGAAGGAATTAACATAATCCTAGACTATGGATCTGGCAACCACCAAAGGTAAATTGGAGTCTCAGAACTAGCTGCTATACTTGAAGAGAAACAGCCTGGCTTGACTGAAGCACTAATCGGCCTACATGCCTTGACAGGCTGTGACTTCACTTCATGCTTCTTCAGGAAAGGAAAGGTGAAGCCCTTTCAGTGGTTGGAGGCACATCAGGAACATGGCACTACATTCCTTCACTACTGATGAACATCATGAAGTGGACATTCCAGGTGTTGCTGCTTTTGTCTGTTCACTATATGGATCCAAAACATCTGACATTACTGAAGCACGATACAAGGCCTTCATGCGTATGAGTGCCTGTGGTGATAAAGGCAAAAATCTCCTAGCCAGACTAAAGAAGATCAACTGTGCTTCTCTGCCACCATGTGCCAAAACACTTCTCAATCATATCAAAAGAGCACAATAATTATGTAGCAAGAATGTGAAGGAGGGCTGATGAGACTAATCTTACTGGTGAAGCTAGTCCAACTGACGTTAAATCAAAAATACTTTGAACTAGATTGGTTCCCAGGAAGTTCTGTTCCAGAGTCCCTCAGGCCTGCAGATGAAGCCAAAGACAGTGTAGAGGCTACATCATCAGATGATGAGGAACCAGAATCTGACAACACTTGGAGCGATAATAGTGACAGTAATGAGGAAATGTGAACAATTTATTGTTATCTGTGCTATCTTGGGGTATCCTTCATTAATAAACACTTTATAATACAAGAACTGCAATCCCAGACCATGAAAACATGGGTATAGATACTTTATTTGTGGTGTTGGCATGTACAATTATGCAGATACTGACCAAAATAGTTTTTTCGGTAATGGCGGCAGTAATTAAGGGATTTCGGGTACAAAGCCACACCCCAGACCTGCCAGCAACACATTTTTATGATGAGGTGTGTAGGCCGCACCAAAAAATGGGGTCCATAGTTGTGGCCCTTTTCACATAAATAAACCTTCTGGGCTCCTGCTCTAATAAGGGTTCCAGAGTGTCCACACTCTAAAATAAAGTTAAAACAAGCTCTGGTAGTCCCAGGGTTTCATACAGCAGTGGGGGAATGGGGGAGATCCCCCTCTGATTGTAATAGCAATTCCAAATACTTTTTAGTGAATCAACTAACAGCTGCTCTCACATAACATGGAGGGTTTAAATATGATACAGCACATGTATTAATGCAGTTTTGTATGAGTGGATGGAATGAACATATTAATATATTTTACATGTTATAGTCATAATTATAAAGGTTATAACCTATTACATGTGCCCCTCCTTCAAAAAGCTCAGTTTCCGAGCTTCAATAATCCAATGATGGTAAACTCATGGTTGACAAATCATTACTACTGCTAGATGTATCCAGGGACAAAAATTCCGAAGCTGGAACAGAAATAGCAAGGTGGTTCAATGGGTAAATGCCAGTTTTTTTTTGTGCTTTAAACCATGCTTCTTTAAATAGGGTAGAAAATTGAAACTTGATCACAACACGATCACCATATAGCCATGACATGCAGTAGACCAATGTGCTTTAAGTGACTTAAAAAAAACTGACATCAAGAGGTTGAATACAGTGTGTTGTGTGGGGTGGGAGACAGAGCATTACTACACCTTATTTGGCAGCAGCATGCACCACTTCTAGTGTGTAATGTGTAGAATGGCCATCAAGCATTAATAAAACTGGCCTAGCAGGGGAGATATATTTGATGAAAATATCATTAAACCAGCGACAAAAGAGTCTGGTCTATCTATCCTTTTTCTGATAACCCATATAAGTACCTGGTAGTTCACCAATTGTGAGTTCATAATTAAGATCAGCACCTTGAAATATCACCATAGGAGGTAGTGCAACACCTGTGGCACTAGCACAGGCAACAATTGTAATCTGTGCCTTGTTACCCGAAGATCTCCCATAAACTTTCTTCGTGCCTCTCTCAGCTATTCATTTTGGTTGCTTATGCTCAAGGTTTTTATCAACATTATTAATACAATGTGGTTTATCAGCAATGTCGTGTTCTTCACATGTTGACTGGAGCAATTTGAAGTATTTATCAATCTTATTCCTGTGTGACGGCATCTGCCCTAGCTTTTGATAGAGGATCAGTCGTACACATGATAACTTAGGATTACGGCTCATAAATCGAGACTACCAGCCCTATCCATTGAATTTCTCGGTATCAACGCCTTTCTTTTCTACCGTCTTTTGAACCATTGCAAGCAGCTACCTCTCTCTTGGTTTTTCTATAACCTATGGACGCTGCTTGCTTGAGAAAAGTCACAAGCTCCTTCTCTTCTTCACTGGAAAGGTAAGGCTTGGGGCCAGATTTCTCTCCATGCATTACTCGGCCAGTAATCCTGTCCTTCAGGGTTGACCTATACACCTGGTAACTTCTGGATGCTTCATTCAGCCCAAGGGTTCCTTCCTTAATGGCTTCTATAGCTTGTAGCATGCTTTCATCCAACCATTGCTTGAACTTTTTTGGCCTTTGACTTGTTTCAGTGACTCCCTTTCGTTTTCCCATCCTCTCTTGGCAGCTTCTGCTCTCTATAATACGACTGATATTTTAAAAAAACCGGAAAAAAACAACCCAAATATGAAAAGAAACAAAGAATGGCGACCTACCTTGTGTTTTGACATTGATTAGCACACAAAAAAGCTATCTTGTAGGATAGAACAAGAAACCATCAACGCAATAAACTCCAGCGCCACTCCGCTACTTCCGTGCATGAATGAAACTGGTCGACATTGGATGATGAGGATAGATGGTGGACGACAATAGATAACTTATGTTAGGAGTTCAGTTTATCTTCCTTTTCTTTTCTTTTTGTGTATTTGTGTAAGAATATCATGAAATGGGTCTTATCTATCACTTCATTGATTCTTTTGCCAACAGATATACAATTCGGAGGGTTTTTTGTGGTTTTTCTATTAAGTCCAATATGCACTCCTTGTTGAGTGCACATATGGCTAGAGGGTGTGAACCAGGATAGTTATGGTTGTGCATAGTGTGGGAGGGGCTAACAGCTGGATAGCACTATTTCATTATTGAAATGTGCAACACAAGTCTTTTTATGTCAAAGCAATTCCCAGCATATACAGTACCTGTCATTCATCTCTTGATGTTAACACTAAGTGCATGCATACACCTTTAGAGCATGAACTATAGTTGACATAACTACTTCCATTTGTTCCTGTTACTTGTTGAATGGACTTGTTTCTATTGCTCATCTCATGTTTTATCTCTATGTTCTCTCACACAGACCCCTCCCTCACCCTCACTAATCTCACTCAGCTGCTGGAGGATGTGAGGCATTGGGATAATGTGGTTTATTATCTAGACATCCCCAACTCAGTGTGTACTAGTATTCAAACACAACAGTCCAGTGAGTCTGAATGTAGGAAGGCTTGTTGGGAGTGGTACCTGAACAACCACCCGTGCCCTTCATGGTGTCACATTGCTAATGCTCTATATGAACGGTGGGAGCATGGAGTGCTAGAAGTGTTGAAGAGTCGCTACCTTAAAGGTGAGTCTCTGTGATGATTACTAAAATGGTTGTATTTGCATGTGAGCCTTCTCTCATGTCCACAAAAAAAATTGTCCTATGTCACACATGTTATTGCTGGAGTACTTGCAGGAAGTTACATATATACAATACTCTCCTGCCATCATATGTATTTTCTTCTGGTACTTAAGCCACTCTAGTGAAGTAGAAAGTAGCAGTCCTTATGAAGAGATGCAGTCTTGCTGGTCATATATTATGTCTGCCTACATTCAAGAATGAGCCTTCAACAAGAGAACAATGTTCTAGGATAGAATTCTTTCTTTGCATACCTAACTTATAGTTTTATAGCCACAGCTGTAACAAGACAAGTACAGCTTGGACATGAAGCTGGTTGTCAGCTGATTCAACCTCACATGATAGCAGTCTTCTGTGCCTAATTGCTTCAGCCAGTTAACAAATATTGAGATAATAGTGGTTTGGATGACCAGTGCTTGTACTAGTCTGGCACAGCACCGCCCACCGACTTTAGTAGGTGGTCTGGTGACATACATAGCCTCGTACCCAGGCCTTATTATTGAAATAAGGGCCTGGTACCCACTGTTTGCACGTGCGCGACCCCAGCATCTATGAATATCATTATAATATGCCGATGACGATGTAGAGTGGGCGGTACTAATTAGATGACTCGATCTTTGCCGCAGGAACAAGACTCTGTAGCAAAGTGCAGACTTTAAAGAGATGATTATGGAGGGTTCACACACTTCTTTCTCAGTCCTCTGACCTGATCCTCCATCCGGACCAAGAACTGTGCTTCTTTTCCCAGCTAGCTACTACTTCTTTTTTCTTATTACGAATCTCGCGTGGCCAGACCTTACTGAGACTAATAGAAGTTCTGGTGGTCCACTACAAATGGCAGAACTTGGCTCTTTCCAGTCGGCAGTCAGACGTACAAATACTTCCAGATCTGATGGGCCAGGCTCTGTTCCTCTACACTATGTTCTACATAAGGCAAGCCCGACATCTCCAAGGGAAAGCGACGGCGTCAGAAAAACAAGTAACTAGCCGACCTTATCGGTAGCTGAAGCTGGAGAAGCACCTTCCATTGTTCTAACTACTATCAGCCGTCATAGAAACAAGGCCCCGCCCAATTATTGTGACGTTTACGTATCCTAAAATTTCCGAAAGTGCACAAATTCACGGAAAAGCGTGAAAAACCAGCACATGCGCAAACAGTGGATACCAGGCCCTTATTTTAATAAGGCCTGGGGACGAGGCTAGTGACATCATAGACTATATAGGTTCCAACATGGACTGGAAGCACCTATTAAATTAATATTAACAAGCACTTCCGGTTGTGTGATATCCACGTTGCGCCTATTGCGCTACAGCTGTATCTCCATGAACAGGAAAGATCACTTTAGTGGTTAACCGTACAAGCTTGTAAGTGGCTATGAAGAGGCTGAACTCTGCCAGGGAGACTATACTACAAGATGCCAAGACCTTGGGATTATTGTCATAGCAAAACTCGAGTTAAAGTGTGCTCTAGCAGTTAAAATTGCATATAAATACTTTGTGTAATTTTATCTCCTGAAGTAGTTCTATCATCCATAGTTAATGTGGTTGAGGACTTGAAGTACATGTTAGTAAATTGTTTTAAAAGATACATATCAACTTTCTACTACATTGTTACTAACTACTACACCTTTCTTTGTCAAATAGTATACCTGCTTTGTGTAATTTTCTAGGACCAAGTTTAACCAATCCAGCTCATACTGTAATATAAGCAGTTCATATAAAGTTTGCAGTGTTGCATGGTATTGTTTTTATCCATTTTGGGTACATATTTGGTTGTAGAAATTCACTAGACAGTTAATTAATTGATAGAAACAGCCGGCCCAGAATACAATATCCGGTAAGTATTACCATAAATATACGGAACACCGCAAGGCGGATGTAATTAATCATTTCCAGTCCATTCTGGAACCTCTATAGTCTATGGTGACATACAATACAACGAGTTGTGCCGGTGGATTCTATTGCGCATGCGCGTTACTAACAAGAAGTGTCGTAGGAAGCGGTATTATAATCAGCCAGTGACATCACAGTTGTCATAGTTATTCTTAATTTAATTGGCGAGCATGGCAGGTACAATTTTAGCGTGCGAACTTACAGGAAAAGGCCCCAAGTGTTTGCGTAATTTTACGTCATTAAACGTCATTTAATGATATTCATTGATTTAGCAGTTTTCCTGCTAAACGGCACAACTCGTATTATATGTCACCAGACCACTACTCAAGTCGGTGGGCGGTGCTATGCCAGACTATGCTTGTACATAGCAGAGCATGAGCTACCCGTGTAGAACTTAGCGCGAAATAGTGCACAATCTAACGATAATCGCGTTATTACGCGTATCAACTCCTTTCAACTCCTTTTATCGCACTACAGAATACGCGCAATCATAGATACTATACTCGTACTCCGCCCCAGGATTGGAAACCGGAGATTTCCCGCGGACACTCCGTGTTGGAGGAGAAATTGCGCGCGAAAATTTGTCGCTATGACAATAGCCTAAAGCTCTGGCTTTAGAATGGCTTCTTGTTCTACAGCAAGCATACTAGATGAGCTAGAAGGATAAGATAAGCTACAGTACTTACATGTTTGAATACACTACTTACAAGTATAAACCATCACAATAAGTTTACTAATAAATCTGTTGCTGAAGGCTGTCAATGCTTTACTAGCAGATGATTCTTTCAAATTAGATACTGAAGCTACAAAAAGTTCATATGAATTGCTGAAAACTATCTCGCTTTAATATCATCGAAATGAAACTGTCATTTCAATATTTGAAGCCAGACTAGCACTGGTGCTAGGTAGCTGCATCGAATGGAGAAGAACAAAACAGAATAAAAACAGAGAGCAAACATGGTCATCTTACCACAAAATATGAGTGTGTGATAAGTACCAAATAATGAATCCTGTACAATATTTTGTATATTGGACATCACATTTTTAAGGAACTGATAAAGATCTGTCATCCTGTACCTACTGTAGCTTCCACTCCACCACCATCATTAATTTACAATGAAAGAAACGCTCTACGATATGTTGCTGGATATATTCCAAGACTGTTGAAAAAGAAACTTTCTACTTCATCTCACCCATTGAAAAAGGACATAATTTTGTGCATCAGTGATCTACTGGCTGATGATGGTGATGAAGAAGATGATGATGATGACTCACATGACTGGGTAGACCTAGTGGATCGTGGTGATCTTACCCTAGTAAACAATAAAACATTTGATGTTTTTGTTGCGATAGAATACGAGGTGAGAAACAGACTGGGAAAAGATATGGAGCTGACAGATGCGGTTATGAAGGAGATAGCCGAAAGCGATCAAGTTGCCTTTTTTTGGTCCCTCTTGAATGAGGAATGGCAAGAGGAGAGCAGTGTTGCCCTCCTGCATATGGTGGTCAGCCAGTTTTTGAAAATCAGAGGATTTTCCTATGCCTCCTCATGGATAGAAAACTTTAAGGCCACACACTTCCAGGAACTAGTAGGATATTATTTTTAATGCTTCAAAAAATATTAGAGTTGACCACATACCAAGTAGAAAAAAACATTCAATAAGAGTTTACTTCATATTTACATTACAGATGTGTGGTCTTATGGAGCAGAAATTCAAAACAGAGTTATTGGTATCATTTTAAAGCTGGTTTTTAAATCAAATTTATACACCATTTTGTTCCTGAGTTATACTTAATTGAATTTTTCATCTCATGTACATTTTATGTGTAGCTTGTAACTTTACAAGCGTTTAACAGCTTTTAATGTTTTGCTGGATAAGACCCCTTTCTCAAGTACTATCACATTTGCTAGTAAGTAAACAGGTGAAAGGTCAGGAAGCACAACTCTACTCTCTCACTAGTTTCCCAAGTCACAGATTATTGAAGCTGGAAGGACAAAGCTAAGGAATTCTGCTTGCATGTTTTCTTGGATTGATGGTCAACATGGAGACAGTAGTACAATTACCGATGATAGTAAAGCTGATTAGATACTCACCTGAACCACTTAATGCCTGCTGCTTAGCAGAGTCTCATCTCTGTCTGCAATCAAGGCCTACTTTTGTATATGATTAGCTATGTAGATTGTGTGCTCAACAAAGTTTCAGCTGTTTGGTTCTTCTAAGCAGCATTATTCTTTTGTACTAGTATAGCGCAAGTTGGTTATCAGGCAAAAGTGGGCGTGGTCATGAAAATTTTCCGCACACAAGCGCAGGGATACCCTTTGCCCCCCCCCCTTTGTTGAAATCCTGGATCCGCCACTGCTATAGGAGAAAGCTAAAGAACTCTGCTTACACATACGTGTTCTTAAATTGTATGGTAAAGATTGTCAACATTGAGACGGTATTACAATTTCTGACCTGATGCACAGTCCAAAACGAAGTAGAATTAGGCACTCTAAGTTTAATAGCATGGAGATTGACGAAGTTGCTTTAGAGACCTGTGATGGCAGTGAAACGCTGAGGTGAAACATGCTTTGATTATTTAGATTACATTTTTTTCCTACTTGGTACGTTGTTGTTGTTTTTTGTTGTTTTTTGGACAGCATATGAGCAAGCACATACAAAAATAGCTCAATCTCAAGGTTGATGACTGCTCCACCTCCATATTAAAAAAATGCATATTTTTTATGTAAAAATGAACTTTTTGGGCCTTGAAAATTTCTTGATATACAGTAGCATGTGTTTGCAGTTCCATCTAAAGTTTGAATGGCAAACAGTGAGTTTCCTTGGAAAATCAAAGATTGTTTCAAGCAAATCCCAGGTCTACTCATCCTGATTGTACATTATTATAATAGGGAATTTTAACAGTTAAAATTAATCATTTTTGTGCTTATTTTACATCTGCAATTGCAAATTAGTTGACCACACCTTGGGGCATGAGGTCTTCCATGCACAAAAATTGCAGAAACATGCATACAGATTTCAAAAAAATTCAATCTCTAAATTTTTCTCTCTGAAAAATAATTATTGTGTTTTATTGACTGCATTTCAACCTGTAGGTTCCTCTGAGTCACGTCGACTTTATAATGAAGCAATGAAGCAGGGACGTGTTAAGTCTCAGATTAATAAAGTCCTCCTTTACGGCGCACCCGGAACGGGTAAATCCAGCTCCATAGACTTGTTCGTGGGCAACCCTCCAAAACAAGACAGAATAAGCACTCCTCTAGCAGTTCGTCCAATCACAATGATTCAAATGGGAGTTGCCAAAAAGGAGTGGAAAAAGCTTTCTCCAGAAGAACAGAAAAAAATTCTAGCAAAGGCCATATATGCTGCCAACAATGAAGATTCAGATGAAGATTCTTCTGTCTTTGGTGAGGCATCAGGTGAAGATTCTGAATCTGGCGAAAATTTAAGTGCCAATACAACTCCTGAGCACAAAGAAGCTCGTATTAAAGAAGATAAGTCGACATGTGATGTAAACCCACAAGTATACCCAACAACTCCTTCTAGTCGAACATCTGCTAGCAAACCAAAGAAAGGTTCTCAATCAAAGGAAAAGATTTCACTGCCATCCATTAGCACACATGACAAACTAATGGAACTATTGGATGACATTGATGAAGCCTTACTTGTCTTCCGGAAGGTCAAATTGATTGACTCTGGTGGACAACCACAATTTCATGAGGTGTTACCTGTATTTCTTCGTCGCATGTCCCTCTACATATTCGTCTTCAAGTTGTCAGAAGAACTCGCCACCAAACCCATGGTAGAGTATTTTGGAGAGGATGGGAAGCGTATGGGGACACCTTACCGATCAGCTCAGTCCAATGAGCAGCTATTGAAGCACTGCCTTCGCACTTTGCACACCCACAAAGGTGAGTGCTCCAACATAATGATCGTAGGGACCCACAGGGATGAAGAACACCTGTGCACAACCGAGACAAGAGAGGAGAAGAATAAGAAGTTAGATGAGCTGTTATTTCCGATGTTCCAAGAGGAAGTCATCCACTACAACCTGGCAGAAAATAAGATAATCTTTCCAATCAATGCCAAAAATCCTGAAGATCTTGATAAGTGTACGGCTGAATATATCCAAAGTGTACTCCTAACAAAGTGTATGCCTGATCCCATTGATGTGCCCCTTCAGTATTTCTGTTTGGAAATTATCCTTGAAGAAGTCAGCCTTTCTTTAGATAGAGGTGTATTGAGCAAAGAAGAATGCCTTCGAGCAGCAGATAAGCTTTTCTTTAATGAGCATACACTGGATGCAGCTCTCCAGTTCCTACATGAAATTTCATCAGTCTTTTATTTTCCAGAGGTTTTGGATGGTGTTGTATTCACTAACCCTCAAGTCCTCTTGGATAAGGTAACTGAGTTGGTGGAGATTACCTATTGCTTGAGAGAAAAGGTTGGTGGAAAAGCACTTTGTGCACTCTCTGGAGGCTGGAAGAAGTTTAAAGATCATGGCATTGTTAGCTTAGAGCTTCTGCAAGAGAAAAAATTTAATAAGCATTATGTGCCTGATATCTTTACTCCTGTTGATCTGGTCAAGCTCTTTAAAAAGCTTCTCATCATAGCTGACTTTAGTGTTTCGGAGTACATCATGCCTGCCCTCCTTCCTGTCCTTGAAAATGAGAAGGTTCACAAGTATCGTTTATCTAATGATTCACTTGTAGCTCCTCTTGCTCTGGACTTCCCACTTGGAGGTCCTCGTCTTGGTACTTACTGCAGTCTTACCTGCTTTCTTGTCTCCAATGACAACCAGTTTCCTCATCCTTGGAAAATAGTGTTGCTTCCTCGTTCTAGCACTCCAGCTTGCCTGAATAGAAACTGTACCCAATTCATGGTGCCGGGTTTCCCTGGCTCTGTCACTCTGATTGACACATTTACACATTTTGAAATACATATGCACACTGCTGAAAAAGTACGCAGCAAGATGTGTTCCTTTGTCTCTCAAGCCATTTTTGCGGGTCTGAAGAAAGCAACAGTGGTCCTTGGCTATAACAACTCCGTCCCATCGAAGGCACTGCTCTGTCCGTGTGAAGGTAGTGACCCTCATGTTGCTACATTTGGAGATGGAATCTGGACCTGCAGTCGAGATTGCAATATGTTTGGAGAGTTAACTTCTAGACAATCACCATGGTGTGAGCAAGAAGATAATTTCCCTACAAAATGTAAGTCCATAAAGTGCATACATGCATAATACATACCACACATTAAATCCTCATTCAAAATCTTTTTTCTATCTCTGTATAGCTACAGCTCCATTGGACCTGAAAACAGTGCAAGTAGAGTTGTGGGATGTCAAATGCAAGTGGTACAACCTCGGTTTGGAGCTGGACTTGGACAAATCAAGTCTTGATGCCATCAGTGCAAACCGCCATGAACAAGTGGAGGACTGTTTTCGAGAAGTTCTTTCTCAATGGCTCGATTTAGCTACACCTTCTACCTCATGGAAGGCACTGGTGAAGGCACTGAGGTCTCCAGCTGTGGACTTTCCTCAAGTAGCCTCCAAGATTGAAAGCAAGTACATTTGAACATTAGACAATATTCCTATTCCCTGTAACCATTAGCTATTCTTGGAAGTCTGTAGCATGTATCATTAGTGTTTGGAATAATCTGTTTTCAAATAAAAAAATTTTTTACCACAACTGGCTTTTTTTCTTTTTCTTTTTCTCCCTCCAAGGGCCAACAGCTGCATAGAAAAATACTAGGACATATTATAATATTGTCTGGTTCCATAGACGTCTGCACTGAAGAGAAAGGACATCCAAGCTGCGGTTGATAAAGGGTCTGGCCACACGAGACTATTAAGTATACCACAAGGGTACCTTTATATCAGTTGTTCCATTGTTGGTTAAGAGCTCTTTTCTGTTTAATTGTATCACGAAGATGCTCGATCATGTGGGTTCAATTCATCACATCATCTGCACACATGGCGAGACTACCTCTCTGAGTCCCAAATTAGCATGTCCATTATTCAGAAGTTCCACTGTTCAATGGTTATACACATCATAAATATTCACTGCTGAGATTATGAAAAGTTAGCTACATGCATGCCATTTAAGGATGAAATGGTTGTTCACAGGAAAACAAACAACTGTATGCATACACAGTTCTCGTGATGATTGTCAGGTCTTATTAGCTATGTACATAACATAATTATATAGGCTTAGCCTCGAACCAAGGCTGGGTACGAGGCTAATATAGGCTGTGATGTAAATATATGTGTGCGTGTGTGCACACATGCATGTGTTCATGTGTGTGTGTGCGTGTGTGTGATGTGTATGTAGGAGGTATTTAAGACAGAAAAAAGGCAACTTTTGGAAATACTTGTCTGCCACTCTACATGAACTAGTAGATCTATGAACTAATAATACATTGCGCAGATCTATGAACTAATAATACATTGCACAGATCCATGAACTATTATCACAGCAAAATATTTCCCACAATGTAACAACCTGTACCAACCTTGTATCAGCAAGATATTCTGATAATGTACCAACCTGTTCTAACAGGGACGATACAGCAGTTTAGGGTCCCAAGTTGATACAGGCAAATAGTTTCAGGTTGGTACAATATTGTATTCTGGTTGATACAGTACTGTAATTCAGGTTGCACCCAGCACTGTAATAATTTTTTTTGTAGTCCTATTGTATAATGAGGATGAGTATTATATCAGAAACAAGAGGGTAATAACAAGTATTAAATTAAAAGTGAATTGTGCATACAATAGATATTAAAACAATAAAATTTATTTTTTTTGGTCGTGTTTAATTGTTTTTCTGTTACAAACTGTAACATTCTCCCTCTCCATGCATGTTGCCATATTTTTTTGCATTTCACATGAATCTCCACATTCATGAATTAAAGAAACAGAGTCCAGAATGGAGATGGATGGAACAACTTCACATCTGTGGGATTCTTCCAACAGTGGACAGTCAAGTTCATTATTTATGATGCTGCCAGCAATACAAATATCCATTTTCTTGACTACACGATAAGAATTGTTTGTGTTGAGGTCTTTTATACATGCCTCTAATCTTCCAAATGAAATCTACAATTATAATAAGTATATAGCTATTACAATGTCATAATAAATAAACTCACCTCTTCTTCTCCTACATATATAACATCATCTCCTTTTGTACATAAATTTCTTTTTCGACCCATTACAGCTTTATATATTTGCACTGGGGCTTCATATTTGATATACTCATTGTGCAAATTTCCACCCAAAGTTTTGACTCTGGTTAGTTGTGAGGTGAGTTGGACATCTCCAAATAGCATCTTTGCTTTGGAATCCTATGAATTAGAAGAAGAAATTTAAAGTAGCTATAAAGTGTTTAATAGTTAGAAGTATTGTAATAATACTTTTCTTGGAACTCCTGGATCATAAATTGATTTTGATAAATCATTTCTTGTCCCATACAGAAACTGTTGTACTTCCGGCATTTTACCCAATTGCAGTAATCCACCTCCAACTCTATAGGATGCCATTAGACTCATTATTTAAAACTGGGGTACCTAATTCTATATACCTAAACTGGCCACCATGCAGGATATGCCGCAGATGTTGTATATGTGCAAAATCATCTGCTATATCTCGACTTGAAGCTTGTCTATTACTGTGGATGTTGTGCAGCCTCATCAATCCATTGAATGACTCACACCTATTGTAACAACTGAATTTTCTGGTGGAAACACTTATATCACCTTTCAGAATTAAATGAAGATGTAGCTCCAAATTGCTCCATACACTCCGATAAGTGCAATATCAGGTGGAATTTGGGTTTATTCAGCAGGAGATGATCATGATTTTTCACAGCCTTGAGAAACTCTGTACAAGCTTTTGAAACTAATTTGATCTTATCTTTGCTGATTCTTTCACAATATGCGAATTTGAATACCTGTAGAAATTCTTATAATTGTACATCTATGGTTATAATTTTTATACCTTTGCCAAGGAAAGCCACATTTTTTTTTCAGAGGAGGATAAAAAAGACCACACAACGAAGATACCAATTTGTGCCCAGACTTTAAAGTCTCGGCCAAGTAAAGATTTATGATATCTACAACAAAAGCTTTATGTTAACTGATAATTATTTACTAATAATCATTAGCTACACCTGCAAATTGAACCTCCATTAATTTTTCCACTGAGGCCTGAAAAACTGAGGGAGTTAATTCTAGCTTCGATGATGTCTTTGTCATCTTGACTTAACCTCTCCATGAGATTATTTAAGACGTATTTGACAGGCCCAAGGAGAACCGTGTGTAGGCATTCAACAGGTGTACTTCTATTGATTAATAACACATGGACTTAATTATGCGCACATGAATTTGTTTCTGAACTGGTATAGATCTATCTTCAGCTTAAAAAGTGGATTATTGTCATCCTGTAATCCATGATCAGTTGTCATTTCTTTTTTCTTTTTTCCCTTTTGTTTTTTTATTTCTTCAATTTGACTCAATGAATGTAACTTTGTTCTTGACTCCCCTAGACATTCTGGAGATACCTTTTTGTCAACCTGTACATGAAATAAACATCCTCACTACAATAATTATAACTGTACAATAGTTTCCACCATGCATGCTAACCATACACATCCTACAAAATTTTCTCGCTGAGCTTCCTTGATGATTACACAAATCGGAACTCATGGGGTTGTCGCAAATCAATAGCATCACTGATGCCACCACAAGGACATTATCTTGTACTGATGCATCGAACATTGGTATGCCTTCTTCAAGTTCGAGTAAGTCATCAACCAATGGCTCTGCTAGCTCCAGGGTGCTCACTCTATTTGAGCAACAGAGGAAGTGGATATTTTCCAGTTTCATCTTTTCTTCTAGTGGTAGACCTACATATTTGCAATAATAATAAAAAACATACTATGCACCTGCAATAGTAAGATTCCATTCTATAAACTTGTTCCATTTTTTGCTCCTATTGCCACTCGTGTCATCACAAAACAGTATTAGCGGAATAGTTGTAACTCGCATTCCATTAGCCTTCTCTTTTGTCTTGTGTACTGAAGTCAACTCCTTCCACTCCTACGGCATGAAATAGCTAGTAGCTAGTCTCATAGTAATATTGCACTTACAGTATCACTGGGTAAGCTGCAAGTACCATCATCTGCTCTCATCATCCTTAATATACTTCTATTCAATTCAATACATGATAGCCCATGCACTGAAGAGAATGGTATCCAATTATGATCTGGTATTACCAAAAATAGCCCTTGTGATGGATCATGAATAATATCTTGAACCTGAACATGTAACTCCTTTTTGCTCTCCTGAAAAAAGTATGGTATAATCTATAGTGGCATTATAATGGTATCTCACCAGAAAGACAAATCTTATAACTTTCCCAGTGCATATAATATCGTCATTGCTGCTATAATCTATGATATCCCCAATGAAGATTTTGGTATGATCACATAGCTCTATCATTGGTGTCCAGAGATCACAGTCTTGGTTCTACCTTTGGGCCTCAAACAATTCACTACAATCATTATTGTATGGGGATAAAAATTAATGAAGAGTTGCTAATAATTGTTACCATATTGGTGTGTCATCAGCACAAAGCACGGGATATCTTTTTATTTCGGTGATATTTCAGGATCACCAAGTCATCGAGCAATTATTGCTTGGGGCATATTCACATAAAAAGGAATTCCCCTACTGCTGTAAGACTTTGGATATATCAACAGTTACTATAGTATCGATATAATTATTGCTATAGCTAGCTATAGCTATGAACCTTTTCAGGTGAAACATATCCTGGAAGGGCTACTTTTTTTAGCTGGGTTAAACTTGGAGTCAGAGGATAAACACTCTTTCAGGATGAAAATGAAAAATTTTTAATTAGATTCACTCTGTAATAACATAGGCTACAGTTATTCAACAATTTGTTCATAAAAGGAACAACTTACTATGATCTTGGTGAGTGGAGCATAATATACAACAATGCAGCAACTTTGGAGATAAAGGGAGTGAAATTATCTTGATTTTTTTCAAAGGCTGCTTTTCTGATAACTAGCTATAGGAAAAATTTTATGGTGTAGGATTCTTGATAAGGCCCTCATCATTATCACCATTATCTTGATAAGGCTCTTCATCATTATCGCCACTATCATCATCATCATCATCACTATCATAACTGCCACTGTCGTATTCATGAAGACCAATATCACCATCATTACAATTGTCATCATCATTACTGTCATCATCATAATTACCACCATCATTATCAAAATCACCATCATTGAAATCATTGTTATCATCATTACCGCCATTATCTTCCTATTATTTAATAGTAATTTTTATAATAACTATAGCCTCAATAGTTATATTTTTTATCCCTGGTAATTAGTAATTATAACTAGCTAATTTCATGGTTGTATGTAGAAAACTCCTCACGTGAATGCGATCTAGAATTTCCATATTCATGTCCCTGATTCTATGTATTTTCGATTGCAAATGCCTTCGTAATTTGCTTGCAGTCGGAAAAGAAGAAGAACATATACTGCAACAGTGGCTACGGTTCTCCATTTTTCTGCTCATTTCCAACGGCCTTAAGCTATAAGACCGGGCGCATGCTCACTAGCACTTAGTGCATGCCTCCCACGCATTGAGCGCCGGTGGTTAACTGAGCTATTGGCAGAGATACAAGTAATTGCGGTTACCCACAGTGCTAGTGTTTATGGCTTTCCCGTTTGAGGTACGTACATCAGGATGTAGCTATAAATAAACATGCAAAAAAGTAGTTCTGTCATAAAAATAATTTACACAGCTAGCACTGACAAATATACTGCTAAGCTAAACAGTTTATATCCATCCATGAAGATATCAGAAGCAGAACTTGAACTGTTCAAGAGACGAAAAGAAGAGGGGTATGACTTGTATGATGAGCAGTACCTAAGGTGGAAGGAGCAAAAGGTTATAGATTTAATACAGCCATGACGTAAATTTAAATTGCATACTATCCCAACCAGGATAATACTGAACCAACACATAATAGTGTCCAGAGAAAAACCTTAAAGGTATGTATTTTATTAGTGGGCTATGATATAAATTGATAAACCATAGGTTGGAGAGTCATCTAGAAGATATAGGCCACCACCAAAAATTGCACAGAAGCCGTTTACTGCTAAACGCACGCCATCAAGTGTATGTATGTTATAGTAGTGGTGCTCCCCACGTAAAATCGATGACTATACAGTCTTGCTAGCCAACTCAAAAATAATCTTACCCTATAATGGAAGGATTTTCACAGTATGCTATGACTTTAGGATTCTACATCTCTCAATGAGATCATCCAGGAGTTGAGTGATATAAAGAAAAATATCAAAAAATTGGAAGATATATGTTCAAATAACAATAAAATTCTGAGAAAAATTTCTCAGAAAGCTAATATTGACGAATACAAGGTAGACAGCATTTTATTTGATTAGGTATTACTACTTTTATTCCTTTAAGGTTGATATAGCGTCAAATATTGGCAAGCAGTACTGCAAATCACTTTTCAGAGAACTCACTGAAGAGCAATATGCTGTGAGTAATAATGATAAGGGTCCCCACATTAACATGCAAAAAAAATTATTTTTTTTACAAGCCACACATAAATGTACATGTACTGTCAGTACACAACTCCAGATTAATAAATGATACTGTTTTGAATTTTTTTTGCTCTTTCTCAAGTACGTCTATTAATGAAATGTTAGATATGGTATGGCCCAGTACCAACTACGTAGTTCATAATAATATTGGGTGAAGAATGTATATACATTCAAAAGGATATGGGCCACCCCCTAATCTCATCCATTCCATTGTAAACTATGTGTTCCACAGCCATATTTGCAACAGTAACATAAGTGCAATGGTTTATCTTAATTTTGTGGGTACAAAATTTCAATTTTTGGTACAGACTAATTCTATACACTAGGCCCATGCCTTCACCATTCAATTCTATTTCAAGCAGGAATAATATCAATTTGAACTTTGAACTAGCTAAATTTAGTACCCGTTAATAATAGGTATTTCAACTGAGGCACATCAGAGTTATGTGGTATAATCTGCCACCATCCTCTGGGGTTTGGCATACCAATTTTTTTTTTCTCCAGCCAGTAGTCTAGTGAATGCAGACACCCATAGGGTTACTCAAGAAAAGGGTTCTTGGTACTTTGAACCACAATATTATTATCTTGATTAAGCTTTACCTTTCGAACAGGCTGCAGTAACAAATGCATTAGGAGATGACTCTCATTCATCAGCTATTCATAAAATGGGAATAAGCTATGCCAGAAGCCTGGTGACTACATATAGAACTGAGGAAAGAAGGAAGGTAGAGTCATGTCCTAAACTTGAGAGTCCTATTCCTACATGCGTATCAGTTGTGATGTATTACGTATTACATTGTGATTTAGCTCTTAGGAAAACATCCATATGAGGATTATAAACAATTAACATACTCAGAAGTTGCCAGGAAAATAATGAGAAGTTTTAGGATCACTGGGAGTACTTTCAAACATGTGGCACTACTGGTAATGTTCATCATGATAGATGTTAGGCTTATCAATAATTGTGGTCCCCCTTTTCACTTTCTTTTTGAATGAACTGGTCAACTAGCATTAACTTTCAAATTTTCTATTTACCATAACCCTTCCCCTAAAATGGACAGTATTAACAAATCTGTGTAATCATTTACGTACCTTCAATCATTCTTTAATACTCAGAAAAGGTTCATAGAAGATAAGCCTACTGAAGCAAATGAGAGTGGGCTTATGTTTTCCAATTCCAAGATAAGCAAGGAACAATGGAAAGATATACTTGGAGAGTAATATTATCATGCACACACAACTACAGTACATAGGCGAAGGAAGACGTTATGGAATATGGGGTGGTAGGATGGTAGATATTGAGGTACTGAAAAATTATTGGATTACCCCCATTGTAACTATTAATGGAAAACTTAATGGGGGTAACTTTTGAAGTATGGGGGGAGGGGCCCTTGATTAGTAACCTGTTGCTCCCCCCCTGAAATGCAAAAGCAGCTATTTCATTTTGTGGAGAGTACAAAGAGCTATAGCACTATCCTGTCACCTGACAGGGTTTCATCTAAGGAGGGGGGTGCAGAGGAAGTTTCCCCCCAAACAGCTCAACTTCCCTCCCCCAAACTCACCCAGCTTCCCCCCAAATTGAATTTTAAACAAAAAATACATCTATGTTAGTAGGATCCAAGCATTAAACTAAAAATATCTAAGTATTAGATTTTTGGCTTCGCTCTGCATGGGAGGGGGCAATCCCCCTCACCGTGGCCTTACGATAACATGTTCCGTCAGCTTCCTTCCCCCCCCCAAGGTGAAATTCCTAGATGAAACCCTGCCTGACCATGTATAAAGTGCCACACCCCTGACTTGTTGGTACATGCTGCTGTAATTAGGTACAGGCACTAACTTTAAAATAACCTCTAGGCTCTTCTTTATAGTTACCTACATGTATCGATTAATTTTTATCACGGAATGAAGACTGTGACTCGGATCTAGACGGACTGCATTTTATCAACCTATCAGTTACATGTTTAATATCAACTTTAATATCATAACTATTCATTTATTGTTGCACTTTTAGACACCTTTACACATTTCGAAATCCATGTGCACACATCTCAGTCATTGCACCTCAAGATGTGTTCCTTTGTCTCTCAAGCCATATTTGCAGGTTTGAAGAAAGCAACAGTGGTCCTTGGTTACAACTCCATCCCATCGAAAGCACTCCTCTGTTCGTGTGGCAATGGAGACCCTCATGTTGCTACGTTCGGAGATGGAGAATGGATCTGCACTGAACATCCCAATGTATTTGGAGAGCTGACCTCTAGACAATCACCATGGTATGAACAAGAATTACACCCAGCTCCAAGTGGTATGTCCATGCATGCATACATACATACATACATACATACATACATACATACATATGTACATACGTACACACATATATACACATTCATTTATTCTTGAATTGAAGTATTGCATGCAGCTCCTTTGGACTTGAAGACTGCTTTGTGGGATGCCAGGTGCAAGTGGTATGACATTGGAGTGGAACTCGACTTGGACATGGCAACTCTTGACTCTATCAACACTATTCACTGTAAACAAGTGGAGGACTGTTTTCGAGAGGTTCTTTCTAAATGGCTTGAGGTGGCAACACCTTGTCCCTCATGGAAGGCACTGGTTAAAGCCCTGAGGTCTCCTGCTGTGGACTTTCCTCAAGTAGCCTCTAAGATTGAAAGCAAACATTAGTTCCCTGTTTGCATTTTAGCATTGCAATTCTATCTCATAATTCTGAAATTTCATTTTATGTATGACTTTCTTGAATATTTTGTATTGCAATTGATTTTGAAATAAGATTTTGCACATATTTGCGCAACTGGCATCAGTTTCACAAGTATCATGACCCTCCAAACAAAAGAATGGATATTGACAAGAGTAATCTTTTGCGCATGCGCATTTTTGCAGATTGCAAGTGGTGGGCATTATTAGTGTAGAGCAATAATGATGAAAACCGGCTGCCTTTGGACCGGTAAGCATTAAAAGCTCTTGTATCAGTGACGCGTCGACGGCAGATCAACTAGTGATCCACCCATGGCTATCATAGAGCCAAAGACATGTTTCTTGATTAAGTCGGTGTGTGTTTGGATTGAACACTTGTGATGATGGTGCTCTCCATGTATATCGGAGTGACAACCCCTATGCTAGCACTAACCACATTATTGTCATACTAACTGAGTCCTCTCCTTTGCAGGGATCCTGATGACTCACTCTACCCCTTCATTCCTGAAGAACAAGTCTTAAGTCTGTAAGAGTTGCTTGAGGCTTTAGAGGTCTCTCTGTGAGATTATTGGTCAGGACTCCCCACATTACAGGTATGTGCAGTACATTTCTAATAGGTGTTACCAGCCCCCCCCTTCTGTCATCGTTCTACCTAGTATCAGTAACTGTGCTGTACCCTCGGACTCGTACTCGGACCATTCACAGTTGCATTAACTCTTTCAATGTGTCCTACTATAATATATTTTGACCTGCCACCCTTAATTTTATTAAGGCATAGAAAATTACAAAATGGGTTTAGTATTGGGGATCATTCATCTTATTGTACATGTGACATTAAAAAGTTGTACTTTTAGTGGTTGGAATTTAACTGGAAATTAACGGGTGACTGGATGTTATTTGGAGCACTGTTGGTATAGAGGTGTATGTCACCAGGTCTCATCATTAGCCTGAGTGTTATGATGTTATGTGACAACTGGGTTGCATATGGGCAGTACACATAAGCCCCTTGCTTGCCAATGTCTACTCGTACGTTACTGTTGCCTTACTGAATATGATGTGACCTTAATCAAGTTGTTTAAATATGTGTTGGGTTCATGGTTTATGGAAGCATAAAATGCTGGCTTGGATAACATCAAATGTCAAATATGCCAGACATCCTTTTGATTTAGAGTGTATACCCTTCCTCTCCCCCTCCACCTCTATAAGTTATTCCTCACTTGTTTACAGTTCCACACCACTGTTTCAACTGCTGCATGCTTTTTATTTCGTTTTACAGAGTGGAGTTGTAATTCTAACACAGCTGGTCACTAGATCGTTTACTTTCGGAAAACTATTTGGTAGGGTACGTCTTCTGATTGCCCCTCCCTCCCTCTATATATTGTCCCATCGCACTTTGTCCCTAGCATGGAGATAGTGCTGAGAGAGAGTTTGTAGACCTGAACACCTCATGACCCACCACTGTCAATCTATGGTATGTTTTGAGATTGACTATTCTGTTTTGACTTTTTGGTGCTGAGACCCTTTACCCGTGCAATCATTTTGATGCCAACTTTACATCCCAGTCAGAGGTACATATAATCAATACGTCTTCTGATTGCCCCTCCCTCTCCCTATAATGCTGTCCCATCTCACTTTATCCCCTGCATGCATGGATAGTGCCTATGCAGAGTTTGTAGACCTGAGCACCTCATGGCTGGCCGGCCCACCCCTGTCATCTGGATGACTATATTCTGCACTTGTGACTTTCTAAAGTTTGCCCACTATAGCCTAACTTGCTAAGGAAATGGAGTGGCGTATCCTCATAATAGCACTTTCAGTCAATATGAGTTTCTATTTCAATATGAATCCCTTTCTATTGTCCTGTATCAAACCATTTTAGTTGAGCTTAGCCTAGGAGGGTATGTGTAGGCTGAGCATGTTTAATATCAGCTTGTCAGTCATGAATCACAAAACATTCTGTTTCAGCTGTCATGCAATGATCAATTTTGGACCTAATCAGCTGATTAAGATCTTTATGTAAGCAGTGGTGTCATCTGTGTGTGAAAGTTTCAGTTCCAGACAGATCCTGTTATTCCATAGATGACTGCAAACTGAATAATGTGTATGATATTTGATATTACATTGCAGTTTTCAGTAAAATTGTATGCTCTTCGTATAATATAGAACCTTCCTCCATTTAATGATCAGACACTTGTGTTAGTGAACTGGAAGTGGTTAGAATCACAATTGTATGCTCAGCTGGTCACTACATTGTTTTTTTTAACAAGTTAGTCTTTTAAAAAGACTAGGAATGCCTCGGCAGGACTTCAGTGCAACCTTTATTATTATTAAACTTTCTAAATAATGTGCACTGAGCAACATGGCTTATTGTAGTAAGGTTGGTATTTACACAGCTAGTGTTCTTGCTGTTCAATACTTTCAAACTGCCGTTTTGAATGATTCTCATGCATAGCTTGATTGAAGTATGTGTACTGGATTCTTTCATTAGATTCTCCTTCAACATGGCTCTCTCTTTGGCACTTCAAACGATCACCTAGTTCGTGTACATTGCAAATCTCTGTTGTTTTTGTCCATTGCTGTCTTCTCTGCATGGGCTTCATTAGCCTCGTACCCAGGCCTTATTAAAATAAGGCCTGGGTACGAGGCTAGGGCTTCATTTGTTGGCAAAGACGGCCAAGAAGCATCAGCACTCTCTTCACGGTGTAGCATTACTGCGTACCTGAGCCCGTCTGTCTGTCTGTCTGTCTGTTTATCTTTAGTACTGTAGTCTAGCTAGACTAGTAGCTAGAGAGCTAGCCTCGAGGACTGAGCTTGCTAATGCACGTGCTCGATACGCATCACCGCGCATCATTGCACGTGCTATTAATACGTACCATCATAGATGGTCGCCTTCGGCACTGTGCCTCGGCACTCTGGTGCCAAGGCAAAAAAAGTTTTAAAGTCTGGGGGTTGGAGATAAACACAATACATACACATAATGTGTTGCTGCAATCACTAGTAGTTGATGTTTTTATACATTTACAAATAAATTTTTTTGGCCAAACACGCACCCCACCCAACCCCCTCCACATTTTTATCATTGTTCTAACTGATCACTGTATGTTGTGTATGCAATTACAGAATGAGATGATGAAGTCCTCAAGGAAGAGGAGCAGTCATAATCGTCGCTCTTAAAGAAACCCTTACAGGTAACCATCAATCTTTCTTTATGATGCTTTTTTTTTTAGAGCATAGTTAATATATTTCAATCACCTTCCCCCTCCTCGAGCTTCTTTGTGGTTGTATATATATATATACTAGCATGTGGAATCATACTCTTATCCTGCTTCCCCTTTAGTACATTATGATTTCCATGGCTCAAGAGATATTGATATGCCACCCTTTTCCTCCATGCTGTCCTTTATATTCAGCCTCAATACATTTCCTAACTCCTTCATATCCTGTTATCACATAATTATGTTAATATCCCATGCAGGAGAAATGCTACTGTGTCAGGGCCCACAATAACAGTCAGTCACAGGACATTTGTCCAGTCATTTTCTGCCTTTATCTGACCAATTTTTCTATTGTAGTAAAACTGCTATTAGATAATCATGTGTGGACAATAATGTAGTGTTACTGTGAGTCCTGTTGTGTGTGTGTCCTACTAGTTGTCCAACTGTCACTTGCACTTATAATAACACCAACCACTTCAGAGAATTACTTTACGTGGTACATACTTTGGATACAGAAAGGTTGCATTTGTATTCTGTGCTATCTGAATATTTCATCTTATGTGGTTAATGGATCGGTGAGATTTTATCTCAGCCTGTTTGGATTCCAGGGTCTTCCTTCATATCTCACAATCATTGTGGCTTATATTATTGCCCTTAGTGGATTGACCCTTTGACCGTTGTCCCATCTCATTTTATCTCTAGCATGGATAAGTGACACATGGATGTTTATGGACCTGAACACCTCTCAATGGTTGACATTGACACTCTTTTGTATATATCATTCTAATGCTAAAACCCTTTACCCACTCTAGTTCAGGTGTCTAGGTTATTATGTCAGCACTTTCAGTCAATAATTATGATTGTTCACTATCTGTTTCAGTATGGTCCCCTTTATAAAATATTGTAAAACATGATGGAGATTCGAGAAGGGTGTGCTACAATATGGATTCACATTCCAAGCATGTTAGTTAAACAGTCAAGGTTTATTTCAAGGGGAGTGAGGGGGCTTCTGCCCCCCTCCGAACAATGGCTTGCCCCCCTAGGAATTTGCTAGGATGTATAATGAGATCATTATAGAGTTCCACATACATGTACTTGTTTGTAGTTGCCCTCTTCATTTTTTTTTTCACTAGCCCCTTGAGCAAAATTTGCCAGTGGTGCCATCCATGAATGTGTGAAAGTTTCAGTTGCCTAAAACTTTCTTTGAAAGAACTTTCTTCATTTGCCACCTATCATCCCAGTTTTATAAGTATGTCTTCCGATTGCCTCATATATTTTTAGTATAGACAGTGTTAAGAGTAGATTTGTTGACCTGAACACCTCACGACCCACTCCTTTTAAACTAGATAGTTGACATTGACTATTCTGTTTGTAATGTTGAAACCCTTTACCCACTTTAGTGTGTTAGCATAGCATTCAAATGTTGAACACTTTCAATCGTTTAATCACTTTCTGTGAATTAAGCTGTGACAGTGTTGGGTAGAGATTTGAGGAGGGTGTGCTACAATATGGATTCATAATCCGAGTGGGTTATGATGGTTTTTACACAGGATGGTTTACAGAGTGAACAATGAGAATGTAAATTCTATGGTAATGAACTTTCTTTTTTAATTTTGGTTTTCTCTTTCTCTCTCTCTCTCTCTCTCTCTCTCTCTCTCTCTCTCTCTCTCTCTCTCTCTCTCTCTCTCTCTCTCTCTCTCTCCACACATACGCACACACACAAACAGGTCATATTAATGTCTTGATCAGCATCTTGTATGTACCATAATGTACGTACTGTGGATTATTTAGAAGTTTGAGTATTGTGATGCCTCCGAGAGAGATCAAATATTAGTTCCTTTAGGAACTACTTTAATTCTCCAATTGGTTGGTATGTGAGGTATTTAACAATTTCTACCAGGTTGGGACTGTTACATATACTGTAGCACGTATACATAAAGCACAAGTTTATGACATCATTAGCCTGAGTGTTATGATGTCATGTGACAGCTGGGTTGCATATGGGCAGTACACATAACTTCTCTGCAATGGACAAAAAGTTGGGTTTACTGTACATTAATCTCTATCCCAGTCTGATAGGTATAATCAGTACGTCTTCTGATTGCCCCTCCCTCCCACATCATCCCATCTCACTTTGTCCCTTGCATGAATAGTGTTGAGAGACCTGAGCACTTCATGCCCCACCCTTTTCTTTCTAGATGGTTTATACTTGTGACTTTATTTGAGGTTAAGTTTAGTAGAAATTTGAGGAGGGTGTGCTACATTATGAATTCATAATACAAGGATATTGTGTACTAATGGCCTTATTTGTGTTTTTTTGTTGTTGTTGTTGTTGTTTTTTGTTGTTGTTGTTGTTGTTGTTTTTCTCATGATAACTGTTATTATAGTGGAGTAAATCCATAATGGACCACACAGTTTTTATTCTCTATCCATAAGTTGATCCATATGTAATCAATGGTCATATAATTGTATGCTCTATATAGAACAGGGATTCATGTGGAGGGTGGAGGGTGCATGAGGACTCAGTATCTCACCCATGATATTTTAATTGTGAAACTCTCCCTAAATTTTGTGTGTTTATGCTTGACACTGTCACATGTAGACAATATAGCAATAGGGATTTTGATTTGTGCTGAATCACCTGTATGTACCTGAAAGACTGTCACCACCCTCTTTAATAAGAACATTACATTGTACTGTCTGGACCTTCATTTAATGTAGTTAATGTAGTTCATTTAATGTAATTGAGGTGGTTTAAATTGTGTACAATTGTTTCAACTGAGATTATTGAGGGGTTCTACTGTACTATTGTGTGAACTGAGATTGTTTAAATTGAGGGGTTCCACTGTACTATTGTGTGAACTGAGATTGTTTAAATTGAGGGGTTCTACTGTACTATTGTTTGAACTGAGATTGTTTAAATTGAGGGGTTCTACTGTACTATTGTGTGAACTGAGATTATTTAAATTGAGGGGTTCCACTGTACTATTGTTTGAATTGAGATTGTTTAAATTGAGGGGTTCTACTGTACTATTGTTTGAACTGAGATTTTTTAAATTGAGGGGTTCCACTGTACTATTGTTTGAATTGGTGGTAGTTTAAATTGAGGGGTTCTATTGTTTGAACTGAGATTGTATAAATTGAAGGGTTCCACTGTACTATTGTTTAAATTGAGGGATTCTACTGTAATTCGGAGCATAACTTTTATATGCATAGGAGGAGATGCATGAGGTTTATGTCTCCAGAAAGTGCTCTTTTGTGGTATTGTGAAGAACCTCTTTGGATGGGACAAACAAGGATAGAAGGTAAATTCCTGAGATGTACTGATAGTATAGAGTGATTATCCTCTTTCAGAATTAAGTCATCTATTCATGAATTGTCATAAGTCCATTTTTTGTTGGAGGCCATTTCGGTTTGTTTGTTTGTTTGTTCCTTTGTTTTTTACAGGGTCAGCTACTTCTTTCTGCTTCTGGTGATCTTCCTAACTGGTTAGTAGGACAATACCTCTGTGGATGTGACCTCTCTGACTATCCTGGCACCTTGAATCTTCATTTCATCTACCAAACCTATTTCATCTACCAAACAATGCATCGCTATTTTAATAACAAGACAATTTATAATGAAGATGGGTGGGGCTATATGGCGTTGTCGACCCTGTACCGTATTTCTCAAAAGTGGGGTGGGGCTCGCTAGCTACAGTAACTTTAGTGGGCGTGATACCGGGCTTAGAGTGATGGGGAACAAGGCAGGTAAAAAGAAGCATCGGTCCGAATTAGATTCTTCTGAGTCCGCAGGGAACGATTTTAGTCCCCCAAGCTGCGAATCAAGTAACGAGATCGCAGAACCTGCCCCTTCTCAAGACACTGGACCTGATAAGGAGAGTGAGCCTCCACCTGATACCGATGATCTTCCTCCTGATGGGTCCTCTGATCCTCCACACACTCCTAGTATAGCTGCAGAGAGTGAGTCAAATCTTAAATGTCAACAAGCAAGAAATGCAGCTACTCCATTGATTGAAAGGAAAGTGTCCAGACAGGAAAGGAGGAGAAAACAAAGGATGAAACGCAAGTTCAAAGGTAATTTAACTAGATACATATTTTTACTTGTCCACAGGAATAGAGAGGTTGCAATAGCCATGGCTTTTCATAAGAAGCTTTAAGTTGGTGTAGGGTGGATGAGTCAGCTAGGTATTGTTGCTCTTTTCTTTGAAATGGACTATCTTAGAATGCTGAAAATTGCTCTAGATATAATGTGTGGAGAAAGTAATAAAAATATTGCATTTTGTACACACTCGGGAAGGTATTATGAGTCAAAGGTATGAATTATGAGTCACTGGCTTGATTTTTGTCTTAAAAATTGATAGTGTAGCTACGATTTCTACAAAATAGAAATAACCTTAAAATTCATTTTTAACTCCATCTTGTAGCATCATTGCTTCCCTGCGCTTTTTTTATTCAGATTTGTCACGATTATACCCATTTTTAAACTTCTTATTTAAGATTATGTTTATGCATGAATAAGGCATTTTCTGGATGATTTTATTTGATCAAAAGACCAAAATAATTATTAAGTTTTCATATCTAAAAGTATCATGCAACTATTGTAGATTCTTATAAAGTGGTGAACTCATAATAGGGACTGACTCATAATACCCACACCTACCCTACACCTGTGGAGTGTGTCTAATGAGTATGAAGTACATTGCTATTTTACTTCTTCATGGGGTATAAATGGCTCCCCTTCTTCAATTCTACATCTGTAGCCATCTCTTAGTGTATTCTGTAAGACTTTTATAGTCAGGGTTTTACGGAGGGGATGGATTTTCCCACCCCAAAAAAATCCACTTCAAAGATAAAGTACAATTGTATTTTAAGTCTTGCTGATACTTATGCCCCCCTTATAAAATTGTGAAACCCTGATAGTTAACCTTGGTGTTAGTCAAACTGCTGAATGAAATTCTCCACTGAATTTTTCCAGCCATGTAGTATGTGGGTGGGAGGTGTCATAGTCAGGAGTGACTCCCTCAATTGATAATTCCCAGGTGACTCCTGACTAGGTGTGGTATAATATATATAAGCTCATGAATTGATGAGACCAGTAGTAACTAACTAGGCTTCAGTCTAATATGCTATTTTTCCTGAATCGGGAAAATTTCACTGTTAAAATTAATTTGCATTTACAGTTTTATGCCTTTGAGCAATTCTGAATAAGCTACCATGAAATTATGCTCAAGTTATGCCCACAATTTATTGCAATTTGGTTCATTGCAAAAATCCATCAGTTGTAAATTGAGTCAGTAAGTCACAAACTGTACACATGACTAGTCAGTGGCAGTTGTATTGGAGTAGGAGTGATAACTTTATAAGGATTGATCTTGTTAAGATTGATAATGCACATTCCCAGACAGTTGTACAAGTAGGAGCTACTTGAGCCCCAAAAGGTTATCTTGACCTTTGAGGGATTGCTTACACTGCATGCATAGGGACTTTACTTACTATTTTGCCAAAATTAATATTCCAACTTTATGCCTGATGCTAGGGAGTACCAAGTAGTAACACCAACTATGAGATACTCGGATAAGGTGCGTGCTGCATTATAAATGGTGACGTAAAATTGGCATGGCTAGGCTGGTCATTTGTGGGGCACTACAGTCCACTATTGTCTGGTTGGCTTGGGAACGAGGTGTCACCAGGATCCAGGGATCCTGCCATGAGCTTGTTACAGGATGTTGCATTGTTGGTATATAGGTGAAGGGTGTGTCTATGAGTATTAAGTGTCTGTTATTTCATAAAAAATGCAAGTCAACTCTGACTTCTTTTTAGTGTTAAACATAATCTAACATACCAGCAACAGGACTCCTAAAGGCAAACTAGTACATTTCCCCTATACCATGTACACCAATATGGACAAGTCCAACATTATAGAAAGCCACACCTATTCCAACCTCTCTATAGGAACTAAGGGGACAGAAATGATAATTATACTGTGTATATTACCTGGAATTAATAGGCTCCTGCAAATTATGCTCAAATTTATACACAAGATTCTATTCTCAGATTCTCACTCTAGCCCCTATTACTTTCAAATGTACCCATTATTCCCATATACATAGCTATGGCAACAGGGCTGGATTTGGATTATTAAATAGATGGGGTTGCATTACTAGGGACACACACTGGACCATGGGGAAAGGTGTGGGAAAGGGCACATGGCTTGGGAATTATTTGGAGGACCATGTATGTTGGCTTACTGATAGTTTGCACACATTTTGAGCTTTTAAAGTTTGCTTTTCATGTGCATACAATTGAATCCAAGTAGAGTAGTCTCCTATACCATAGATTGGTGTTACATTCCTGTGGGTTGTTATAAACTAATGGTTTGTAACCTCAATACATAATAACATTGAGCTGCATGCCTATATCAACTATCCCTAATAATGTCTGCATGTAGCAGTTATTTTTGCTGACTTCTTCCAGCTTCTCCTTCTTCATATGAGTATTAGTATCATGGGTCCTTCCCCACTTCTTCAGTTTGTCATGAACATTGCTTAGTCTTGTTCAGTTTCTTCCCCAGGATATGACAATTCCACCACCTTAGACCCAGACACCTTCTGCAGCTTCCTTGCTCAATCCATTAACTTCACATTTCATACTCTGGATTTCTCCTGATGAAAGCAAGGGTTAAAGTACCTCAGCTAAATGTAAACGACTGGTGTTACATTTGTATGGCTTAAAAGGGTATTATAAAATTGGTCCTTACATTCAAGGGGTTGTTACTATTCAGCGTCTATGGTGTCCCCCTAAATGGCATGCTTTGTGTGCTGTGTGGTCAGTCATATGCTAGCATTTGTGTAGGTAAGGGGTGAAGCACACCAAAATTATGACATCTTTGAAGTGGTTACAGGTGTGATCAATAAGGAAATCACAGTTTGTATGCACTAAGTTATAAAATGTGTGACCAAGTCAAAGTACAGTGCAATATGGATGTGTCGTGTATACATAGACTGTTTCTTCATTCATACAAGTAAGTGTTGGGGGGAGGACTCTTCATCCCAAACCCTGGAAGCATGATCATCCCCTAAGTAAGTGAGTATGTAGGGACAAGCCACTAACATAGTTGCTAACTACTGGAAATAATAGTGACAGTCTATACGTGCCTATGGCACACACAAAAAATTCTTGTCCACACCCACTTTTTATTAAACATGCCCATTAGATTAAGCTTCAGCTCCAACAAAGAAAAGATGATGTCATTGGTCAGATCACATGATGTGTGTTGAGCGTTCATAATAATGCTACAGCTGAACTATAGTAACTACTTTTAGCTCCATGTAGCTCTATCTGTTGGGACAAGTCATTGTTAAAGCACTATTTCAGGCCATAGATTGTATAGACTATGTAACCGGGATTGGAAACGCCCCATAGCAACAATACAATCTGCGTGGTACGATCCGTATTGCGGTGCGTGGTAGAGCTGAAAAGCTTAACATGGAGGAATCGACCACTCGAAGTTCAGAAGTAAGTCCATAGCATAGGTAGTAACTTCACTACCTTACTTGTGCAAAAAGCAAATTTTTGGCTGCTAAGACATCCATACCAGCCTGTTTTAGCCTGTTTTGGCTTTGTGTACCTGTATCTCATGAAAGAATAAATATTCAGCTTACAGTTTCAGAGTTTAGTATATACTCCCTCATACGTGAACTTTGCATATATTCAAGAATTTTAGCCAATAGTTCACATTAGCTGGGTGTGTCTTTGCAAACTGAAATAAATTACCAGGATCAATGGCATATATTTGATAATAATCCTTTTTCCTTGTATTAATTAATGGGGGCATGTGCAATAAGGAATGGCCAGGCAGTTTATATTGCGTTTCCAATCCCGGTCACGTAGTCTATACAATCTATGGTCAGGCGGGACCAGGACAAGAGCTATAATATTCTGAGTGTCCATGCCAAATCGATAGTGTTGGTAGCTATGCACTAAATAGAACTGGTTAATACCTTTTGTGGACATCATCTTATTCACCATAATCTCCACTGTGAGGTGTGTTAGGTGTGCCAAATTAAACAGCTGTGGGTCCCTTTCCTGTCTATTATAGGAGCTGCTGAGTCAGTTTGGGGAATCCAAAACTCAATGTGTAGGATTCCACCTGCTGATGTCAGAAGAGTGACATTTCCAATGAGACCAATAGTTGAGAATGCAAGCTTTGCAAATTTCCTAATATTCAACAATGTTATGTGAAAATAATGTGGATCATTTTTAAGGGGAAATCAGTCCTGATATTAGCAGAGACATATTCACTTATAATGACGTCACATTTTTATGCAAGGACAAATAGAGTCCCTATGAAGGGACTCACTTTTCTCTCACCACTAAATGTGTACATGTTTATTCATATTGACTGAAGTGAAGTGGGTAGGTCCCTGCTGATATCTTTTAATTAGTGTATCATAGACGAGTTCATTTTAATAATTTGCAATATTTACAGCTCCTGCCTTCAGTGTCAAGAACGTTATGGCAGTCCTAAAGACACTTTCATTGGACAATGTTCGTATCTACCTATGTATCCCTCACTACAAGTATTATTCTATAAAATCCGAATATCACACAGACCAGGAAAGACTGGCAGAACTCATCAAGTATTGGATCTTTAATGATCCATGGGCATCCTGGAGGAAACTTATACAAAGGCTTGACCAGTGCAACAAGTCAGATATAGCGGACAGGATACGGAAGTATGCAGAGAAACTAACAGGTTAGTGAGTATCATTACTCAGATGCTGAGATGTGATAATGTAATTGAGCCCACACACTAATTGTATTAGTGAGGAAAGAAATATATGTACATTAACATATGGTACGTGGACAGGTTCAGCATGCTGCAGTTCAATTCTAGAAGTCGGTGGTCAGTCAATCTATGGATCCTACATTCTTTTCTATCAGCATAGACTGTTCCTTTTAGATTAGATTCAGTTGCAGCTCGTGTATTATCTCTAATTCCTCTAAGTGTTAGTTTAGGTAATCTGTATTTATTTGACTGGCAGCACATAAACATATAAGGACATGAGAGTCTAACTTCTATATCTGCTGAGTCAGCTATATCTTGGAGTTGATTGTAACTACTTAACTGCTGCACATTTTGAGACCCATGCCCAGTTGTTAAGAGTAGAGACTCAAAGTCTGTAGTACATGTAACAAAGTTTAATTTTTTGTTTGTCAATTTCATTGCACTATTCCAACAAACCCTATTATAGTCTATTTACATTCACTCTGACACCTTGAAGTTAATGAGTCATGTGATCAGTTCTCTGCTGATGTCTGAAATCAGTCAGGAATCAACAAAGTTATACTGTAGTTCCAGAAATTTCCAAGTTTAAATATTTTGCATTTTAATTTTTCAATGAAATTTAATTTCGGAAATATTATATACAACATCTGAAAATTTTAAACAACGAATTGTTATTGCATCAAATGTGCGTGAATTAGAGTTCGACTAGTTACCGCATGTATGTATGTAATGGCAGAGTCCGTGGCTGAGTCACAATGTGAGGTGGATTCCTGCATCAGAGGCTATCATGAATACAGAGCAATATGGACAGCAGCTATTGGAGAGTCTCTTTGTTGTATTAGGGGAGCCTACTAATACAATAGATCAATATGCTGTTGCTGTAATTAGAAGTGGACTAGTTGTTGGACATTAGCCTAAGAAGATTTCAAGAGTTTGCTCACTTTTTTTGAGGAGAGGAGGTACCATAATAAATATTGTATAGTCACCAACACCAGGAGATATTCCGCAGACCTCCCTCAAGGTGGATTAGTACTTTGCATTTTGAAGGGATCAATTCTTTGAGAAGACGCTTAAAAAAATACATGCCCAATCTCAATTCATAATCAGTACTTAAATCATTGTTTTCATCTGCTAAAATTATATTATAAAAGTTACTACCGTACAGCGGTTTTTTAAAAAATATTTCGTTACGTAAAGAATTACGTAAAGAATTACGGTAGTCTTTTATTCGGTATGGTACGATTATTTTAGCGCATGTACAACAATATCTATGGACTTCGCTTCACAGCTGCTTTTTCACTGGCTTGCATACTATTCTTTGCCTTCATTTCTTCAGGTATAGCCCTCTTCGCAATCGTGGCGACTTCTTAAGTGATGGAATCTAGCTAGCTAAGAAGAAAGTGGACCAGAAGGTTATGTAAGTTACATATAGTGCATGCTGTAGTTGAATGTACGAACATCTACATGTGGCTAAACGGTGGACTGATTACTGAAATTACCGAATTTTTATTCCCACCAAGATTATCCCACTGTAAGGTACACATTAAGTACATCAATCAATCACCGTTCACATCCACTTCTTCTATCTCTGAATCTTCCACACCAAGTGCTTTATTGTCAACATCAAGTGCTTGACATATTCCAGCTTCGTTCACTATGAATGACGGATTATCAGCAATGTGCTGAACACTCTTGACAAGCCATTTGGCACCAAGTTCTTTCATAGCTGGTAAACATAGGTCAGCAGGTTCCAATCTTGATCCAACTGCTCTGCTATTTGACTTGAATACCAGTCTTGAAATTTTCGCCGAAGAAAATCCTTCACAGGCTTATTAACAGAGATGTCCATTGGCTGTAATAAATCTGTGGTATTAGCAGGCAACAAACAAACATGAATAGAATTCTCTTCAAGAATAGCATTAACACATGGAGTGATTTGACCTTTAAAATTATCCATAATCACAAGGGCAGACTTGTCTTCCCCCAAATTGTCTCTTTGCTTTTCAACATATGGAATGATTATGGCTTTGATGTATTGAAGCATCGTTTCTTCATTATTTTGACCAATGTTTGGGTGAATGTGTAATATCCCAGTCACTTGGAAATTTGAAATGGGTGTGTTGAATGAGGGTGACAACGGTTTATCTTGACAGTGGAAGTGACTGAAATTCAAATGTGAAAAATTGGCAACACTAAATTTGTTCTTTGTTGTGGTGGCTTTTCACTGGACAAGTTTTATCCACACAAGAAGTGAATTTGCCCATGGTCTGTAGCCACCAAACTCTTCTAACTTGAACTTGTCATATGCCATCACAATACCTCGAACAGCAGCAACAACAATACATGCAGATACAACACCTCCAGCTTCTCTCAGTTTCAGCAAATATGCTTGCACAACCATTGTCATAGGGTGGAATGTCCCCCGCTTAGAATGACCCGGGGGTCATTTTACCCTAGGGTGAAGTGACCTGGGGTCACTCTAACCTAGGCCGGAATGACCCCCCTGGGTCACTCAGCCCTAGGGTATATTGACCCTTCTAGGATGTAGTGACCCCCTGGGTCACTTTGCCCTTTGGTATAATGACCTCTCCCTCCCCGTCTCTACATAGGATGTGGAATTAGACAATCAAATCAATTACTTTGGTGAACATCAAAACCACTTGATACTTTTTTTTCTGCTGGTGCTGTGACACATTGCACTGAGTCTTGGCATGAGCTGCAACTGATAATCAATTACAAAATCTCAAAGGTAATTGCTGCCAAACTTGAGCTTTTTTCTGATTTTTCTGCTGTGGAAATGATGTCAGTGCTGATTTTCTAACAGTTGAAAAGATGTTTCCGAAACTTGTGTAATATATGCAACAGAGCAAACAATCACTGCCATTACCCTGAATTTTTGCACATTGACGAAACATATCCAGTGGAGTAGGAATAGGAAATTTATCGGGGGGAGGGGGGCAGGGACAATAATAAGTTAATCACAGTAATAGCAACAAAATTCAATCCTTCTGTCATTAAATTGCATTAGATAACAGTCAGCAAGCAGCAGTGAAATTGCTGACCTCACACTGCAATGACATGTAATTGCTTGGTGCTTGGTCTTACTTTCAATATACTGTTCAAAATTTTTTTTTTGGGGGGGGGGGGGGGCAGTGCCTCGCCATCTATAGTATTGGGGGCAGTGGCCCCCCTGCCCCCCCTCTCCCTCCATTCCTACTCCACTGTCTGATATCATAAATATAGTCTCGCGGGCCAATCCTTTACCAAAATACACCTCCCACCGCACTGATATCAACGGAAACTGTTGATATTAAATTAGCCAGGGGCTGCTAAAAAAACTGTAAAGAAATATTGTTCTGTGATCATGAAGTGCCGAATACTTATTAGAGCATGCGCAACTCACATGTACACTTTACTTATGTGGGGGTCACTTGACCCTGAGAGGGGTCATTTAACCCTAGATTGGAGTGACCTCCGGGTCACTACACCCTAGGGTAGAATGACCGGGGGTCACAATACCCTCCAACACCGTATCTAAATAGTCCCCCAGCAAAGTGGCCTACCACGCTTTCTTTCAGGAAGCTCATCCACTCATTATTATCTGTTTTCCGTTTCTCTCTCACACTTTCAAGGTAGTCCTTGATCGAGATGGTACTACTGTTGATTTTCACCCTCAACTTTCAAGAGAAATGTGCAGCAGCTGCTGAAACTCCATGCTGACTGCATATCTGCCCATATCAGCACAATCCTTAGGACTATATTAATAGAATTATCATCTTTTTCCTAAGCTAGCTTAGCTACCTACGTAAGTATATACTTCATATATGGATCACGTTTTTTCTGTTTCTTAGCTTCAACCATCACTTTGTCCACTTCCTTATTAGCGAGCGCTACTGCCCTCAAGATCATAATGTTGGATAAAGATCCACTGGGGCTTGGAAGTCCATCCTTAGCCTTGAAATACTTCCGTAAAGACATGTCTCGAGTATGTCAGAGCCACGTGTTACCATAATTTAAATTTTCATACAAATATAATTTCTGGTAAGTAGTTTTATTCAGACAATTTAATTTCGGAATACTTTCAACTTCCAAAAATATTTTAGTTTTGAATTCTTCTGGAACTACAGTAACTAGTATCAATACTCTAAGTGCTAAGTAGATGTTTTCAGAGCTATCTAGATCTTGGGGTTAGTAGGTGAATGCACTGCACATACAGAAAGAGAGCAAAGAGCATTATAGAAATCCAATAGTCACTGAAAGGACAACAAAGAGGTTCTATGTAACTGAAGTTATTCTGTAATGTATGGAAATGAGTTGTCTCACATAGCCAGCCTCTTGATTGCAACACTGAGATCACTAGCATATGTTAGGAAATGCTATCGTAGAGATTTTGTCCATAGGACCGGAAGGGGTGTAATTAAGTGAATTAGACTCTTGCTCTCTAGTACAATTTCTTTCTTATTTCTTGGATAGCAATAGTCATGCAAAATGTTAAATTTTAATAATAAGGTCAGTCAGTCCTATTGAAGAGAGCTGCAAGAAATGTGAACAAACTACGTATAGTAGTAAGAGACTTGCTGTATTCTATATTCTAGGGGAAAGTTTAGTATTATTTTGGACAACATCTAGGGGATGAAATTTCCTCTACACCTCCCCCCTTATGGTTAGTTAGACACAAGAATTAGGTAGTTTGAGATTTCCATGCAATGGTTAACAGTGACTTCTAAATGTTTGACCTCGTAACTTCCCCTCTAAGTCGAAAATCCTCTTATCTGTATGCTTTGGTACATTATGAAAGAGCCAACTTTGGAAAAGCTGGACCATCCACAGCTACTTTAATTAGGTATTGTGTCTCTGAGAGTTTGAGCTGAGCATTTGCATGTGATGATATACACCATAGAATATGTGGTTCATGATTGGAAGACTGTCAGTTCAGCAGACTAGATCCACCCTTACATGCTCTTACCTGTACAGAAACTATTATGTGTGTCTATAATTGATTTTGTATTTAAAATCATTGAGTGGGAAATGGGAGTGGTTATGGGAGGAGTATTTTAGTTCCTCCTCAAAGAAGAATCATATGCCTTCATTTTTTTTCTAGATTCACCTACTGAGCATACAAAGTCACAAAAATGGCATACAATATGAGTGCATAATTTGTTTACTGTGCAATGAAGACATGTGAACTTGACCAAACCCATTTCTTGCATGTTAGTGATGCTATTCTTCAATCAAGTGGAAGACATGGAAGTGAGGGGATCATGCTTTTAACTAAGTAGGACCCTCACCTCCTAAATAGCCTAATTGATCCGTTGATAGCATAAACTTCCCCTCCCCTCCCACATTGATTATTAATTGTATTATCCTCAAACATATACACACCCACACACAAACATCCCAATGCCTCACTCTCTATATGGAACCCTCCATGGTGCTTGACTAGTACTGTAAATTCTGTGGGTGTGTCTTATCTGAGGTAATAGAAGTGTTTGTGTCCTCCCCAGACCCCAGCCTCACCTCTCACAATTTGCTGGCTGCTCTGGACACTGTGGAGAATGCAGAGGACATCAGTGAAATTGATACTTTTAAAGGTGACTTGGAGATCGTACTTGAAACACCAATTCCTAAGAGAAGGGAGATGAGATCACAACATTCTTCAGAGGCTGATTATCGCTATCAACTGATGGAATATTATCTAAAATGTCATGAGTGTCCTGGGTGGAATCACCTGGCTGGGAGACTTCTCTGCAGTAAACATCACAACGCTCTTGACAAAGTGAAGGGGAATATTACAGCTAATAAAGGTAAGTGTGTGGTAGATGACACATACTAAGTGAGGCAAGGGTGAATATAGTCATGTGATTGGTCAACAGTGGATGAATAAATGACTCTCCTAGTTCAAGACTATATATGTACAACACTAACAGTGTCCACAGTCCAAAATACACTTTTCCTAGTTAAGAACAAGTTTATTATAATGTTTTCCAGTATTTGCTAGTCCCATGGTTTCATATAGTACAGAGAGAAAGGGGAGATATCCCCCTCTGATTGAAATTCTCCCCTAAGAAATATTTGTGTCTTAAAAATGGTAATCCTGAAAAGGAAGCTATCTTTCCTTCCACAGCTAATTGTTGTAAAGTGGATTTATTTCACAGTCACAACTTTGCTTTGGATTTTAAGTCCACATGACAGTAATCAATTTGGGTGTGGTAACTTTTTTCTCACACAAGCACGCCAGTCCACCCTCTATTTCAAATTCCTGTATGAAACCATGCCCAGTGTGTCCACCACTATGTGGAGGTTCCAGTGTGTCCACCACTGTGTGGAGGTTCCAGTGTGTCCAACACTATGTGGAGGTCCCAGTGTGTCCACCACTCTGTGGAGGTCCCAGTGTGTCCACCACTATGTGGAGGTCCCAGTGTGTCCACCACTTTGTGGAGGTCCCAGTGTGTCCACCACTGTGTGGAGGTCCCAGTGTGTCCACCACTGTGTGGAGGTCCCAGCGTGTCCGCCACTGTGTGGAGGTCCCAGCGTGTCCACCACTACATGGAGGTCCCGTGTGTTTGCCACTACGTGGAGGTCCCAGTGTGTCCACAACTACGTGGAGGTCCCAGTGTGTCCACCACTACGTGGAGGTCCCAGTGTGTCCACCACTATGTGGAGGTCCCAGTGTGTCCACCACTATGTGGAGGTCCCAGTGTGTCAACCACTATGTGGAGGTCCCAGTGTGTCCACCACTGTGTGGAGGTTCCAGTGTGTCCACCACTGTGTGGAGGTTCCAGTGTGTCCACCACTATGTGGAGGTTCCAGTGTACTTGTATATAGCAGTGGAATTGATGTGTATGTGTTGTTTACTCATAATTATGTTCATTTGGAGGAAATGTATTGAAGTTTTGAAAACTACATAAATGTGGTCTGTGGCATGTAGTGTTGTTGGTCGAATGTAAACAGTCTCTATGGCATGACATCTTGTAACTATACATTCCTATTTGACATTAAGCATGCATGCCAATGTGGATATCCCAGGGTTCCAATTGTAATGTGTATAAGGAAGCTTTTGGGGGAGAGTTAGTACGTAGGGGATGTTCCATTCAGCCAAGAAAATAAGAAGTTATGCAATAGTAGTGTAGTGATCAAAATAACAACCTGACACGACATTCTAATCAAGTATATCAGGTACATGCATAACATCAGTAAAGGCATGTAGTCTTAGTGCTCACAATGCGTAGTCATCCTGACCAAAGTGGACTTCAAATTTCAGCTCTACAATGCTATACATTCCTATTTGACATGAACTTTCCCCAGTCTAACATAATGTACTGTTGCCTCTGTATTACTTTTTTTCCCAATGCAGTGCATTGGTTTTCAGTAAATCTAACCAAAAGTTGTTTTTAGTGTTGATACAATATTGTAACAGTTCCCATTGGTTGGTTATTTCCACTAATTCATCAGTAAATTTTGAGAGTGGAAACCCTACTGTGATTACCCCTGTTAAAGCTGCTGAATTGAAGACAATTTATATATCTCAAATTAAAGAACTCTATTCGTTGCTCGAGGTTGGGGCTATAACAGATGGTGACTTTCAAAAAGTATTTTAGAACTGATGGATAAATTGTAAGGCTATGTTGCTTTTGATATTACCATACATTCTAATCTTAGCACCCACTAAGATTATGGAGCAAACAATTGCTTAAATGGAAAGAATAAATTAGGGGTCTTAATTTGTTATGCACTATTCTATTTAAGAACTGCTTTCTCGTGGTGGGTTTTACCCAAAACTGGCAAGATCTAGACTAGCTGTAATTTGAAAAAGATCCTGCAACTTCAGTCTGGTCATAATGCTACGTCAGAATATCAGTCTCTAAAAATATATTATTACATATAACCTGCATGTTTAATATAATTTACACAATCTAGTGGAGTAATTGAAGCAAATGCTTCAGCGAATATGATTCTAGGTGTGTTTGTGGATTGATAACTTAGTTCATTATCTCTAAGATATGACTTCACTTGACTAAATGCTTCCTCAATGGGGTTCAAGTCAGGGGAGTAAGGTGGTAAAAATTGTACTAAAGCACCAGTGGCTGAAATCAATTGAGTTACTGCTTCTACATGGTGGATAGATGCATTATCAAGTATGACTACAGAACAGGGATTGTCGCCACCATCAAATGGAAGTAGTATAGGAAGTAAGCACCGTTGTACAAAAATTCATGAAAAACATCCGAGTTCACATTTCCCTCTGCAATATAAACATCTTCTATTCCCCGAAAAGTCAGTATCCCTATGGCCGACAACCTCTTACCATATAAAGTAAATTTGTGGGAAACAGGTATCATGCCTTGAAGACCATATCCATATTTACGTATTGTATTACGGTGGTTTGATCCTGTTTCATCAATGAAAATTAAAGTTTTGGGGTTAAATTCCATTATTTCAGAGATATATTTTGCTCTCTGAACATCACACCTTTGTCTTGCTACTAGACGCATTTTCTGTCTAGTCATACCCAGTCTTTTGATGGTACGGCAAATAGTAGCACAATCATACCGGGATCCTGTTATATGTAACAGCTTTTGTTGTATCTCACGAAGATACATGCTGGGTGTACTCAGCAGCATCTCTAAAATGATGATTTCCTCAAACTCACTCATTTGTGGTAATGGACCATGCCTTTGGCATTTAGGTGATACATCCTCAGTTGTATAAAAAAGATAGATGTATCTCTTAATTGACCTGATGTTTACATACAGTTCCCTAGAAATCTCTTTTATTCTCTTCTTTTGTAGAAGATACTTCCAAATTATCCGCCATCTAAGGTCTTTTGAGTATCCTTTTGGCATTTTGACTGCTTCTTGTACTGTACAGTAGTTATTTTGAATTTGAGTTCTGAGCATGCTCACCTGTGTCTGCTAGCTAGATAGTACATACAGTGTACACAAGGGCTATGGTACTACTGAATTTCACTACACTATATATATTGGTGTCTTAAAATTCATTCTTGTTTGCAGTTAAAATTTGCTACTGAATGGAATGGGAATTTCTGCAAAGTGCAGATTTTAGCTGCCGAAACCAAATCATGCACTACAAGTAGAAGTCCTGGGTTCCTGGGTTAGAAGTCCTGAGAACATAAGTTTCTTACAATTATATGATGTAAATCTGGGCCATGGGGACCATGATAATTTTAGTAATTATTAAACAAGTTCAACATAAAATTATAACCCTGATTATGCATGAGTATTTCTATTCAGCTTACTACATTGTTGATTTAGTTGTCATAACTTTTGTATTAGCATTTTGCAATGTGACAAGCAACTTGCAAAACTCTGTATGTGTTGTCTACTCATAATTGTGTTCATTTGGAGGAAATGTGTTTAAGTTTTGAAAACTACATAAATGTGCATTCAATAGAATTAGTTCTCATAAAATTAGCTTATGAAACAAACCACCAACGTTTCGACCAGAATACTCTAGCCTTCATCAGGGTGATACAAAAAAATGCACACAGAAACGTCCTTATATAGCTACGCTCGTTATCTAGACAACGCACATGCATACGCCTATGGATATTATATTATAGCATGCCAATACCTGAAGTCGTAAACACTATTTCCCTAAGGCTTTAAGCGTAGAAACCCAGCAACCTTGAAGTTCTAGACCTACATCCCTATTAAAACGCTGCTCTTCTGAAGATAAACCAATATGAAGCGCTTCTTTTAGAAGCAGCTCCTTCCTAGTCCTAGCTTGATCTACAACTGAAGCTTCCTTCCATAATATAGGATGATGATTACTCCAGGCATGATCAGCAACAGCAGATTTCTCTTGTTCTCCTCGTAGGCAAGCTTCCTTATGCTCCTTCAGCCTAGCTTCCAGCCTTCTCACCGTTCCACCAATGTAAAATTTCCCACAACTACAAGGTACCCTATAAACAACATTAGAATTTTGATCAGATGGTAACTTATCCTTAATCTTAGAAAGTTTGGATCTCAAACTAACCCCTGATCTAAAAACAACCCTAATATCAAACTTTCTACAAACCCTCCTAATGTCTTCATTTTATTTTATGTTTTTAGATCAGGGGTTAGTTTGAGATCCAAACTTTCTAAGATTAAGGATAAGTTACCATCTGATCAAAATTCTAATGTTGTTTATAGGGTACCTTGTAGTTGTGGGAAATTTTACATTGGTGGAACGGTGAGAAGGCTGGAAGCTAGGCTGAAGGAGCATAAGGAAGCTTGCCTACGAGGAGAACAAGAGAAATCTGCTGTTGCTGATCATGCCTGGAGTAATCATCATCCTATATTATGGAAGGAAGCTTCAGTTGTAGATCAAGCTAGGACTAGGAAGGAGCTGCTTCTAAAAGAAGCGCTTCATATTGGTTTATCTTCAGAAGAGCAGCGTTTTAATAGGGATGTAGGTCTAGAACTTCAAGGTTGCTGGGTTTCTACGCTTAAAGCCTTAGGGAAATAGTGTTTACGACTTCAGGTATTGGCATGCTATAATATAATATCCATAGGCGTATGCATGTGCGTTGTCTAGATAACGAGCGTAGCTATATAAGGACGTTTCTGTGTGCATTTTTTTGTATCACCCTGATGAAGGCTAGAGTATTCTGGTCGAAACGTTGGTGGTTTGTTTCATAAGCTAATTTTATGAGAACTAATTCTATTGAATTTTTATCATGTTAGCTGAGAATAAGCAGAGTTTGAATTTTCAAGTACATAAATGTGGTCTGTGGCATGTAGTGTTGTTGGTCAAATGTAAACAGTCTCTATGGCATGACATCTTGTAACTATACATTCCTATTTGACATTAAGCATGCGTGCCATTGTGGATATCCCAGGGTTCCAATTGTAATGTGTATAAGGAAGAATCTTAGGCTTTTGGGGAAGAGTTAGTATGTAGGGGATGTTCCATTCAGCCAAGAAAATAAGCAATCAGGAAGTTATGCAATAGTAGTGTAGTGATCAAAATAACAACCTGACACGACATTCTAATCAAGTATATCAGGTACATGCATAACACCAGTAAAGGCATGTAGTCTTAGTGTTCACAATACGTAGTCATCCTGAAGAAAATCTAACCAAAGTGGACTATATTAATATGCCCAAATTTCAGCTCTACAATGCTATACATTCCTATTTGACATGAACTTTCACATTCTCCCAGTCTAACATAATGTACTGTTGCCTCTGTATTACTTTTTTTCCTGATGCAGTGCATTGGTTTTCAGTAAATCTAACCAAAAGATGTTTTTAGTGTTGATACAATATTGTAACAGTTCCCATTGACTGGTTGGTTATTTCCACTAATTTTTTAAAAGTACTACTTACCTGATGAAATATACCACAATACAATACAATTTAGTAAGCAACCACAAAATTAAGTGAGTGATTGTTCCAGGAAATTCCGTATACTATTCCGTGTTCACTATATTATCTATGGCCGCTGTAAAAAACAATCTAGCTCAATTACAATTGGAGCATGTGCATTATGCACACACACGTATGGCACTATACGTATGCCTGGGACATTTTGTATTGTAGACATATATATATTACAATTTCAATGAGTCATGACCTGAGAGTAAGCTCACTCGCTTAATTAAGATATCTGTAATTTAGGTCCTTATTTATAGGAATTGTGTAATCTGTACGGCATATCTGATTATTGTATATGACCACATGAATTCTTTTGCCAATGGATACAGTTGTTAGTACAACTGATAGTAATTTTGTTTGAGTGATTTTAGTCCACTGAGGTCCCAGTGTACTTTTAAATAGCAGTGGAATTAATGTGTATTACACAGAAGATACTTTTTGTGCTCTGTGTTGTTTCCTGCCCATATATTAGCTAGTATATATTCATTTGTTAGACAATAACATGAATAATTGCCTTTGATATAATGAGGTAACTATATCATGTAGTAACCACTTGTTCGGCATACAAGTGATCAGGTATCTAAGTGTCTACTTAGAGACCAACTTAGAAACCTGTGATTGTCATCAGACTATATATACACAGTTTATACTACTGTCTAAGTCATTAGATCACTCCAGTGAGTGACTACCTGGTTTAAAATAGACACTTCGGCTCTGCCTCAGTATCTATTGTAAACCTTGTAATCACTCACTGTCATGATCTAACCTATACATAGGGGAAAATGTTGATGACTGTCATAAATACTGTAGATTGTCAGTGGTATCTTGTGTGGTTGGTCAGGTATAAAAATCTCTATGGCATATATCTGTTAGTTCTGACTTGATCCATCGTATTGCTATTGGTCAAGAATATCTAGGCAAGTGTGCTTTAATTTTCATTTCATAGTTTCTTTGTTTTCATATGATTTCCTTGTTTGGATGACTATTTCACCTTTTTGTATTCAATGAAGATACCTGACGGAGGTTTTAATATATGGGAATTGTGATGTTTTGAACATCCAAATAGCAATTATTAAAGGGGGTGGTTAGATTGTTCCTATCTGTTTCATTAAAGTGGCATAAGCTTCTCTATAGTCATGGCTATGAGATACTGTATATGGAAATGATACATACCTACATCAAGGTCAGAGCATGCATACTACAACAGGGGTCAAAGGTCGGATATCTAATGTTGGTGGCAATCTTCAAACTATAGGAGTTCAGTTTTTCTTCTTTTCTTTTTGTGTATTTGTGTAAGAATATTATTAAAGGTGTCATATCTATCACTCCATTGATTCTTTTGCCAACAGATACAGTTCTTAGTACAACTCTTTTTTTCAGAGGGTTTTTTGTGTTTTTTCTATTTTACACTTAAGTCCAATTATGCACTCCTTGTTGAGTGTACATATGGCTAGAGGGTGTGAACCAGGATAGGTAAGGTTGTGCATCAGTGTGTGTGTGGGGGGGGGGGGGGGGGGGGGGGTAACAGCTGAAAGTTTATGGAATGCATTATTTCATTATTATTATTATTGAAATGTGCAACACAAGTCTTTTTATGTCAAAGCAATTCCCACTATATACAGTACCTGTCATTCATCTCTTGATGTTAACACTAAGTGCATGCATACACCTCATATTGTCTTCAGAGCATAAACTATAGTTGACTGAAGTAATACATGCTCATACTATTTCCATTTGTTCCTGTTACTTGTTGAATGGACTTGTTTTTGTTGCTCAGCTCATGTTTTATTCTCTATGTTCTCTCCCACAGACCCCTCCCTCACCCTCACTAATCTCACTCAGCTGCTGGAGGGTGTGGATTTGTATGATGTGTATGATGATCTAGACATCCCTGACTCAGTGTATAATAGTATAATAACACAAGAGTCCAGTGAGTCTGAACGTAGGAAGGCTTGTTGGGAGTGGTACCTGAACAACCACCCTTGCCCTTCATGGCGTCACATTGCTAATGCTCTGTATATGAGTTGGGAGCATGGAGTGCTGAAGAGTCGCTACCTTAAAGGTGAGTGTGGTTCTCTATGATTACTGGAATGCATGTGTCCTGTCCCCAACTATGTAAAAACATCATCCTATATGCCACTGTTATTAATTAAATTTGTTCTCTCATAATCGATCGTTGTTGTTATTATTGTTGTTGTTGTGATTGTTATTATTTTTGTTTGTTTTAATTAATTGGGTAGATGATATAAATATCGTGTATTAGTCATCGCAAGAAGTTACATATAAAATACAATACTCTTTTGCCAGAAGTATTATTAATTCAGTGTATTTTCTGCTGGTATTTAAGCCACTCTGTTCTTAGGAAAGGAACCATTTGTAGTAGAAAATGGTAGTCCTTATGAAGAGATGCAGTCTTGCTGATATAGCTACTTACATTCAAGAATGAGCCTTCAACAAGAAAACAGTGTTCTAGCATACTCCAGTGACAGTTGATAAAATTCTTTCTCTGTGTACCTATCTCAGTTTTATAGGCAGAGCTGTAACAAGTACAGCTTGGACATGAAGCTGGTTGCCAAAATTTGTCAGCTGATTCAACCTGTGCCTAATTGCTTCAACCAGTTAGCAGACATTGAGGTTATAGTGACTACTTCAGCTTCAAGGTTGGATAAGCAGTGCTTCTACATAGCAGAGGGTCATCACGAGCTCTAACTGAGCTACATTGAACATCTTTACATACTAAGTGCTTAATGTGAGACGATCGGTCATTTTCCGAGGGCCATATTTTTTGTATGTTGTCCCAACAAGAATGGATTAACAAATCTACATGAGGTCTTTACCATATGCAGGGTAACTTACCATGACAGTAGCAATAGATTTGAAGGCTCTCAATATACTGCTCTGAAAGCCTTGCAAATCGGCAGAAAACAGCTATTGGGCCTCTGAATACCTTCTTATCAGACTATGCAGATTAACTCATTAACAGCATTACATAACCACATACCTCAATATCTACAAACACATTACAAGCATGCATGACACTTTTGCAAGCTATTTGAAATAGGATTACAAGAAGATACGAAGACAACAAGATGTCAGTCTAGGTGAATCTGGTTCTCTGTGATGATTACTGGAATTGTTGATTTGCATGTGAGCCTCCCCAAGGAAGTGTTATTAAAGAAAGTTTAAATTGGTTCTCTAATAATCGATTGTCGTTATTATTGTTGTTGTTATTGTTGTTATTGTGATTGTTGTTGTTAATATTTGTTTTGATTCATGGGGTAAGTTGTATGAATGTCATATATATTTGACATCTGCTATGGCTAGAATACTGGCAGGAAGTTGAAGAACTTTTGCTGTTTTGCTACAACAAAAATTAATGACCAATTTCCTATGGCCATAAACCAAGGATTTGCTAAATTCATGAATGATTTGCTAAATTCATAAATTCATGAAGAATTCTGAGGCCGATCTATTTATAATCCAGCTAAGCCAAAAATCTTGATAGCTTTACTATCTAACGATAGGCAGCTCCGATACTATCTGCTGCTAGGCTAGCAAACACTCGAATTCAGTGGCAGCTCAATGCCTCTTCTCTTTGTTAGGCCTAGTTGGTCATGTGCTCGTGCATGGTTGTAGCACCAATTCGTCATGGTGATGTATGTATTTCCTTGGACTCACGGGTTTCTATGGTCTTGCGATATTTTCGAGTACCAGGCCCTCCACAATCATAATTGAAAAAGAGGGCCGGGGGACAAGGCTAATCATGATAAATTTTTGATTTTGATTTGTTTTCAGGGTCATTAAAATTAATCACATGACATTTAATTACCTTGTACAAAATGGAGTAAAAGGTAATTATAAGTATAAGCTGTAACAATGAAAATAAACAAATTAAAAGCATGAATTATTATTTAACTAAAATCTCCCAATTTATGGTAGCTACTTACATTCAAGAATGAGCCTTCAACAAGAGAACAATGTTCTAGCATAGCTGTACTACTCCACTGACTGTTAAAGATCGATACTCTGCGTATCTAATTCATGTTTTTATATCCAAATAAGACAAGTCCAAACTTTATTAGCTGATTCCACAGTCTTCTGTGCCTAATTGCTTCAGCCAATTAACAAATATTGTGGTTATGTTTGACTACTTCAGGTTCAAAGTTGGATGAGCAGTGCTTGTAGGATGCTATAACTGAGCTAGATTCATTTACAAGTAAAGGGAAAATATCTATTCTGAATAAAGAAGGAAAGTTAGGGGTGGCCATGTGTGATTCAAAAAGTTCAGCAACAAGAGAGTAGGATAAGATAATATAAAGGGAGTGAAGTAGCTCGTAGTTTGGCTTACTTGACTGAAGTTCGCTCTCTTAACAACATTACATAACCACATACCTCAACTACAAGCACATTACAAGCTTATATGTACATGACATTTTTTAAGCTATTTTATGAGGACCCCAAGTGGCATCAACCAGGCCCAAATTTTTGTGAGGTAGAATTAGTGAAAAAAAAAGTTTTCTGCACTAATTTTCATGAATTCCATACCCAACAAAATTTCACACTATACGATAATGGAACTTCAGCACAATAATTATAATTTATTAGCACTTTGTTGGCTACAGCAGAATTTGCTATAAGAATCAAAGTAGTTTGAACAGAGTCACTTAATATGAAAGCCGAGAAGGGCACTTTTTCCGCGTAAACTGAATAACTTTTTATATGTTCCACCTGATCGGCTGGATAGTGTGACTACTACCTTTAGGCGAAGTTACCTTCACATATCACATAAATAATTATGATTTGCATTAATCATACCCACCAGACTTCCAGCAAGTTTTCTTCTCAAGTGAATAACCTCTGCCTTCAAGCAACATTGACCTCATTTCAGTTTTGCTTGATCGACCACATACCCATTATTTAACTGGGTATAAGTTACGTATGAGCTCACTTTACTTACCCGAGTAGCCAATCACTTAATGAGTGATGAAAGAGTGATGTAGGCTGGAGTACAAAGTACGGAAACAAGGTGTACTGCATTTGCTCTGCTAACTGTCACAGAATTGACAAACCCTACATCGCTGCATGGACTGCATTTGTCACTGTGCTCTGCTAACTGTCATAAAATTGACATAAACCCTACATCGCTGCTGCCATATTATCTTTTTTGGCTACACCTTGCAGTGATGTAGGGTTTATGTCAACTCTATGTCCAATTGGGCAGTCTGTGCCATCCCTAGCTACTTATCGTACTCTCTCATACTTTACTTAAATTTTTTTTCAGTATTTTCAAAAATTCCTGTCAAATTTAAAAATACTAATGAGTCGATATGGTGGGAAAGCACTACATTCATAATAGCATATCTCACCCGAACTATGATAACATGCATGTGTGACAGTTGAGGGTAGAAATCAAGCTTCATTCACGCTTTCTACTTTTGAAAAAAAGTTTGAAAGGCAGAAATTTTGACAAAAGTAAACTTTGACTAAAACGTTGGGGTTGTTCCCAGAAAATAAAAGTAGAGCAGTAAATTACAGTGGCCCATAAGGGCCATGTCAAAGTAAGATTTTTCAATTTCCAAACTGAATATTTCTATTTTCTGAAATGAGTATTTCTAAAATGCACAATTCTAAAATGCGTATTTCCAAAATGCAAAATGTCTAGCTACAATTCCACTACACGGTGGAACCATACTTTGCCACTTACCTAGGCTAGCTATACATGAATAATTTTAGCCAGATAAATGGCTACTAAGCTAAAGCTACCAGTGCATATTAGTTGGAGGGTGTGGTCTCATTCAGTGTAGTTTTTTTAGAGTGATCCTGAAGAGTATGAAGGCTAGGCTTGCTGGAAAAGTGTTACACAATTCTATGTAGCTATATAGGTTGGAATTTGAAAAAGCTTGTATGCATGCTGCCTAGCTAGCTGCATGTAAGTTCATGTTTGGATCACTCTGTTTCTAATTATGTTGCTCACTCCTCTGCATTAAATATAATTTTATAAGGATACAGTTTAAGTGTGCCATCTACCCACTCCTCTGCATAGACAGCAAGCTATATAGCTAGCTATAGTCTTTGCTATTTCCAATCTTGCCATTTCCAATCTTACCATGAAGAGCAAAATAGCAAGATTGAAAATGAAATGGTAGCTATCTAGCTAAGATTGAAAATAACAAGATTGGAAATGGTAAGATTGGAAATGGCAAGATTAGAGATAGCAAGAATGGAAAAGTTCACTTTGCAAACTAGCATAATAGCTAATATTATGTGGAGGAGTAAGCAACATTTAGAAAGAGAGTGATTGAACTTAGGCACACAAGCTTTTCAAAACACTCCAACCTACATAAAATCATCAACTGAATGTGACCACACCCTCCAACTAGCCTATTAATTTGAGCCTGAGTTGGGTAGATTGCCATTGATGTATAGCCATGTAGCCTAGGTAGATTTAGCTATCTATATAGCTATTTATGATCTCAAAGGAACAACAGAAACAAAGCTTAGGTTGATAACACTTTACCTATCTGAAATCTTTCAGTTGATGCATTATAGATAAACATTTTTAGTCATGTTAATTAGTAGTTAGCTATATGCATAAACCTAGTATGCATTGCCTATAGTCTCTATAAATTGGTATACCCAACAAGACTACCTATCAACTACTATCTATGTGCATGCATGTTTTCAGAATCTTATCGATTTTGGAAATGTACATTTTAGAAATACTCATTTCAGAAAATAGAAATGTTCAGTTTGGAAATTGAAAATTCTTACTTTGACATGGCCCCTATGGGCCACCGTAAAATTGTGTCACTGTGCATGCATGTAATCGATCGCGCACAAGATCGTCGGTCAGTACAGTGCAGTAGCCTCGTCCAGGCTCTAATTTTACAGCTATAGGATAGCTCTCATGTACCAGTTCTTTCTCAGTGTGCGGATGGTGTGTTTGTTTAGCTGGGATAACCCCACCTAGTACTGAAGAAGGATCAGCAGCAAGCAATTCTCTCCATCGGTCTGTTCATTGGTGAATAGTGCAGAGCTGATGCTATGATCATCTCCTCTGACTTTAATGTAGGTTGGTTTACGAATACACCACTATGGAAGTGCCAGAGAACAGAGCAATGCTCATACACATAGTTACATGCTGTGACATCACATACCATCATAAAGTGTAATAGGCTGGAATTTCGCGTGAAACGAGACTATACAGTGCAGGTGCAGTGTAAATGGGCTGAGTTTCGATACAGCTAGAGTCAAGTAAGGTATCGAAGAGGTAGTGAAAATAGCTTAGTTCATTATTCCAAGTCCATAAGCTTAAAAGCCTACCTTATAGCTGTTTGCTGGATTCTCTCCGTTCACTAGCTAGCTGAACCAAGACCCTCGTGAGACTATAGCTAGCTTTAGCTTGATTTGAAGTCTCACTCTAAAATCTGTTTTGCAACAACTGAATTGCTCCATAGGAAGCAGGCATCCTTGTTTTTTTGTCGAGGAAGGGGGTGATGGGGTCACTGGTGGACTACAAGCCTGTGACTGCACAGTTTCAGCATAGACCATTTTATAGAACTTATCCAGACTGAGCCTGGTACATTCTGTGATGCATAAGGAGCCCCTCCCCCATTTATGTCCACCCCCTAGCCATAATCATATGATTTTGAACTTACAATATACTGTCACTTAGTGCAGTCTAGAACTGAAATGGAGAAAGTTGAATATTGTGTCTCCACTGTAGCTCTGGACTTCTCACTTGGAGGTCCTTGTCTCAGTTCTTACTGCAGTCACACTTGCTTGCTTGTCTCAAATGACAATCAGTTTACTCTTGAGCTAGTTAACAGCATCACCTAACCACATACCTCAATATCTACAAGCACATTACAAGCAACAACCCAAGAACCAAATTTAAAGTTAGTGCTTTCTAGCTCTATAGAAAGCATACATGAAGAAATCCTTTAGTTAAAAACATGTTTACTATATCATCATTCTATGAAACGTTTCCCTGATTCCTCGTTGATTCTTAAATAACTTCAAACCTGAAATACAGTCACTTGATTAGAACTGAAATGGAGAAAATCCATGTCTCCAATAATTTGGCAGTAGTTCCTCTTGCTCTGGACTTCCCACTTGGTTGTTAATTCTTGCAGTCTTACTTGTCAAATAACAATCAGTTTACTCTTGAGCTAGTTAACAGCATCACATAACATACCTCAATATCTACAAGCACATTACAAGCATATTCATGCAAATTTGCAAGCTATTTGTAATGCGATTACAGGAAGTCATTTAAAGGTTCAATATGAAGAACCCAATAAGTTATGTTTGTGGAGTTGTTATCAAGGCAAGGCCATCATCCAAACCCAAGAACTACTTCTAGTTCAGATCATTGATAAAACGTCAGTTATATTGGCTATAGCAGCTACAGGACTTACAATAAATAGAAAATAAAGAAGAAACATAAAGATTTAGATATTCAACTGGACACATAATTGAAAGTTTACCATCTTAATGAGCTTTCTGGAAAAGAATCACCTGTTCCTTGCATTGATGAATTTGAGCATTTAGTTTAATAATAATTCATGAGGTTTGTATGATAAAGCACTAGCTATTGAAATATCAAAATCTCATGGAACCAATTAGCTCTTTGTGGAATCAGTGTACATAACATTGTGTGTAAGTGGTTGAACTTTCAATGTTATTACGGTTTTCAGGAATGTGATAAGTAAATGTTTGTATGGTGTTAGTTTTATAGGAAGGCACTTCAGGAGTTGAATAGCATTATCTGGTTTTCTGTTTTGGTAATTAACCATTGGCTGACACTGAAGTCAGCAGCTCCAGCTGAAGTGGTACTAGGTAGCTAGCCTGTGAATGGCTAGCAAACTATTGATTGCTGATTGAATACATAGCCATTCTTGACCTTCCGTAATACAGCTGACTACTACTAACGTGAGTAGCACTTACTTTCCTAGGTCCAATGCACTTGGCAACTAGTGAGCATAAGAAAGAAGAAAATAAATTGTTTACTTATCATTCCACTAATATAGTAGAATGTTCTTACATGTGCATGCAAAAAAAGTATTCATATAGCTATTAAATTTTCAATCCCATGGTACAAATTATTCATGATGTATGCAATGATGTTCTATGTCAGTTGTGTGCATGACACATACCAAGTAGAAAAAAATTAATTTCAGTGGGTATATTAATATAATTTGATGTTTATACATGCATAATAGCCTCGTACCCAGGCCCACTTTTTTCGCGGGGCAGTGGAAAAGTGAAGGGCCTAGTATAAGTTGCATGCGCATGCACTTAATTAGACACGAGATAATATGTAAAATTTCATCCATGATGAATGATGTAATCATAAAAACGTATGTAGCACGTGCGCATTCAATCAGTGCATGCAGCTAAGGCATAGATAGCCCTAGCCCTAGCCCTAGCCCTATGGCTAAGGTAAAGCGGGGCTATTTCGAACGGCAGGGCTATTCCGTAGGGTCAAATATTTTCAAAATTTCATGAGCTTACGAGCTCTATTTTGAAAGATATATTCTACCATTATAGTAGATCATATCCTCCAACATTGAGCTGAGTGGTTTCAGAAATATTTGAACCTACGGAATAGCCCCGCCATTCGAAATAGCCCCGCTTTACCTTATCTATGCTTAAAGCTAGCAAGTTAGCTAGCTAGATCTGACTCCAGACCTTATCCACATCAGTGAAATTAACTAAGACACAACAAGAACAACACCATCCCTCTCAACCCAATATGGTCAAAAAAGGTAAGACATGATACTTTGATAGCAGCGACTCTTCTCGTCTAACCAGTTGGTAGCGACACACAAACAGCTTACACAGAATGCTTCTGGGAGTGAGGTGAGTTGAATCTAGAGCAGAAAGACAGAACAGTCTAGAGCTAGCTGCTGACTCAGCTCTCAAAATTACGATGATGTAATGTTTATTACGATTTGTGTAACAGACGTGCCCGAAAGTATAGCGAATCCCCCCCTAATTGGGGGGATGGATCGCATGCACATGCAAGTTATACCAGGCCCTTTGCTTTTCCACCGCTCCGCGAAAAAAGCAGGCCTGGGTACGAGGCTAACATGCATAATAACATTCATCCGGTTTTTTCATTGACTACCTGTAGGTTCCGCTGAGTCACGTCGACTGTATAATGAGGCAATGAAGCAGGGACATGTAAAGTCCCAGATCAACAAAGCCCTCCTTTATGGGGCTCCAGGAACCGGAAAATCGAGTTCAATTGACCTTTTCGTTGGTAACCCTCCAAGGCAAGCCAGAATAAGCACTCCTCTAGCTGCTCGTCCAATTACAATGATACATATGGGTGTAACCAAGAAGGAGTGGAAAAAGCTTTCCTCAAAAGAACAGAAAAAAATTCTAGCGAGGGCCATATATGCTCAGCTTCATGCCAATGACAAAGATTCTGGCGAGGATTCTGTCTCTGATGAGGGATCTGGTGAGGATTCTGAATCTGGCGAAAATTTAAGTTCCGATACGACTCTTGAGCACAAAGAAGCTCATAGTAAAGAAAATAAGTCGACACATGACGTACATCCACAAGTACACCCAGCAACTCATTCCAGTCCAACACCTGCTAGAAAAACAAAGAAAGGTTCTCAATCAAAGGCACTGCCATCCATTAGCACACATGAGGAACTAATGGAACTATTGGACGAGATCTCCAAATCAAATGAAGCCTTACCTGTCTTCCGGAAGGTCAAATTGATCGACTCTGGTGGACAACCACAATTTCATGAGGTGTTACCTGTATTTCTTCGTCGCATGTCCCTCTACATATTCGTCTTCAAGCTGTCAGAAGAACTCGCCACCAAGCCCATGGTAGAGTATTTTGGGGAGGATGGGAAGCGTGTGGGGACACCTTACCGATCAGCTCAGTCCAACGAGCAGCTATTGAAGCACTGCCTTCGCACTTTGCACACCCACAGATCATCTCCCGATACTAAAGGTGAGTGCTCCAAAATCATGATCGTAGGGACCCACAGGGACGAAGAACACCTGTGCACGACCGAAACACGAGAGCAGAAGAATAAGAAGTTAGAAAAGCTGTTGCTTCCGATGTTCCGAGAGGAAGTCATCTACTACAAACTGGCAGAAAATAAGTTAATCTTTCCAGTCAATGCCAAAAATCCTGAAGAGCTTGATAAGGATACAGCTAGAGATATCCAAAGTGTAGTCCTAACTAAGTGTATGCCTGATCCCATTGATGTGCCCCTTCAGTATTTCTCTTTGGAAATTATCCTTGAAGAAGTTAGCCTTTCTTTAGACAGAGGGGTATTGAGCAAAGAAGAATGCCTTAGAGCAGCAGATAAGCTTTTCTTTAATGACCATACACTGGATGGAGCTCTCCAGTTCCTAGATGAAATTTCATCGGTCTTTTATTTCCCCGAGGTTCTGGATGGTGTTGTATTCACTAACCCTCAAGTCCTCTTGGATAAGGTAACTGAGTTGGTGGAGATTACCTATTGCTTGAGAGAAAATGTTGGTTGTAAAACACTTGGTGCACTTTCTGGAGGCTGGCAGAAGTTTAAAGATCATGGCATTGTTAGCTTAGAGCTTCTGCAAGAGAAAGAGTTTGATAAGCATTATGTGCCTGATATCTTTACTCCTGTTGATCTGGTTAAGCTCTTTAGAAAGTTGCTCATCATAGCTGACTTTAGTGCTTCAGAGTACATCATGCCTGCTCTCCTTCCTGTTCTTGAAAATAAGAAAGTTCATGATTATCGTATCACTAAAGATTCACCTGTAGCTCCTCTTGCTCTGGACTTCCCACTTGGAGGTCCTCGTCTTGGTACTTACTGCAGTCTCACTTGCTTTCTTGTCTCCAATGACAACCAGTTTCCACGTCCTTGGAAAATAGTGCTGCTTCCTCATTCCAACACTCCAGCTTGCCTGAATCGAAACTGCACCCAATTCATGGTACCTGGCTTTCCTGGCTCTATCACTCTGATTGACACATTTTCTCATGTTGAGATCCATGTGGACACTGCCAAGAAAGTTTGTAGCAAGCTCTGCTCTTTTGTCTCTCAGGCTGTGTTTGCAGGTCTAAAGAAAGCCATGTTAGTTCTTGGGTACAATAACTCGATCCCTTCAAAAGCACTTCTTTGTCCTTGTGGGGCTAAAGATCCCCATGTTGCCACTTTCGGGGATGGTCTCTGGATCTGCAGTCAAGATAACAAAGTATTTGGAGATCTCACTCCTAGACACCTGCTGTGGTGTGATCAACCAGATCATTCTCCTATGAAAGGTTGGTCAAATTATATATATAAAAAAGAGGCAATTGTTACACTTATTGATCTTGTTTTATTATAACTTATTTAGCTAGTGCCTTAATTCCTTCACTGCTTTGACTTTTGATAATTTTATCTTTATCATGGAATTTGTGATTATTTCATTTGCAGGAGCTTCTGCCTCTTCAACTCCTACTATGATGGAAATCATTCGCTTCCCTTCAAAAGATTCCAAAGTGAACTTGGCTCAAGAAATCGGAACTAAGTATTTCGAATTTGGAACTTTCTTGCTTGAAGATGCCACTGGTGCTCGTATCAGTGCCTTGAAAAAAGAGTTGAGAGATAATGCAGAAGATATCAATCGCGAAATCTTCCAAAAATGGTTGAGTGGAGATGGGAAAAAGCCTGTTTCATGGGAGACTCTAATTGCTGTACTTGAAGACATTGGATTGAGTGAACTAGCAAAATCGATAGCAGAAGTCAAACAATAAGCACATTATTATATCTATCTACACTTTTCATTACATTCTACTTCTATACCCATACTATAGCACTGTTCAATTAAAATTTTGTTTGCGTTAACAATAATGGTAGGTTATACAATGGTCTTTTAATTCCAGTGTCTTTCTCTCCTCCAACCATGATGGACATCCTGTATTTCCTCCTACCTCTACAAGACTCTAACTTGACTCAAGATTTATTATAGCTACCTTGAAGACAGAACTAGAGCTCAAATCTGAATTCAACTGCCAAGTGTTGAGAAGACTGGAAGCTAATTCTTTATAATAATTTGAATTCTGATACCCAACAAAAGGCAAAATACACACACAAACAAAAAACCATTAACACAGAGCAGAGAACAACAGCAATAGCTACATTAAATACATTTACTTTTATTAAACAACAATGAGCTTGACCAAAAATAATATATAGGAAAGAGGACCCAGATCATCCTAAAAAGCCCCAATAACTCAATGCTTTCTTTATGTCCTCTTTGATGGAGTTAGTGGCCAAAGGATTATGTCTACCAATAACCCAAACAGTTCCCTTCATTACATCACAATTCATTTATGTGGGTCTCTAGTTAGCACTCTAAAAGAATTATTGTGCACAGATCATGGAAATATAAAGAAGTCAATCACTACAGTTAATAGCACACTCTGTCTGACTGGACCATGACTCTTTCTCCTTATTTTGCGCATGAGCAATGTGTTTGATTTTAAGGGGGTGGGGCAGGCAGGCTGGAATTGCATGGTGGGCATTATTTGCTTCAGTGGATAGCACATGCATTGGAATATTCTGACCGAGGACTCTGTTCGAAGATCGACGTGGAGACAGCTTGCCTGTTGAGTGTCTGCAGTCAGCGGCATTGAACGAGGTTTCATTCAGAGGGAAGTGTTCTGTATTAATAACTATGGGATCGGTGAAAGTACCTGCCTAGTTTTTAACAGTTAGTGAAAACTCTTGATCAGTGATATCTTCCAACTCATCCATTGATCCACCCATCTTTAGCATAAGACATGTTTCTTGGAGTCAGGTATGATGATGTGCATTTACATTGTATTAGTATATGATGTCATATGACTGTTGGGTTGCATACACGCAGTACAGCTTGCCAATGTCTACTTATATGGTACTGTTGCCTTACTGTGACCTTAATCAAGTTGTTTAAATTTACGTGCTGGGTTTATGATAATTAGGAAGCATCGAAGGCTCTTGGATAAAACATCAAAGTCTTAAAATATCAAATATGCCAGACATCCTTTTGTGTATAATATTAGCAATGTGTGTATTTACAGTGTACACCCTTCCTCTCCCCACCTTAGTTTTAACTGCTCGTTTACAGAGTGGAGTTGTAATTCCAGCATAGCTGGTCACTAGATCGTTTACTTTCAGAAAAAAGTTTCTGAGCATCTGGTAGGTTGGAGATATAGTGAGCCCCTTTACCCCCAATACAATAAACTAACATGTTGCATTTCCATGCAATCACTGGTAGTAGTAAAGCACTGATGTTTGTATATACAGATAGAGCAAACACACCCCCCACCCCCTCCATACTTCTTTTGGTTCTAACTAATCACTGTATGTTGTGTATGCAATTACAGAATGAGATGATGAAGTCCTCGAGGAAGAGGAGCAGTCGTAATTGTCCCTCTAAGAGACCAAACCCGTACAGGTAACCATCAATCCTTCTCATATTTGTCTGTTGGATCCTAGCAGCCCTTACTTGCTTTCACATGTGATTTCCTTTTGATGTGGTTTTAAACATTGATATTATGTCTCAACCACCCCCACCCTCTGCTCAAGCTTCTTTGTGATTGTATGTACTAGCATGTCATGTCCTCTATGCCTCCCCTTTATAAGCTGCCAGTGCTTTATGTGGAATTGGCTCAGAAGGTATAAATAGTCCTATTGCTTAACAATAAGGTGTTGATATGCCACCTATGTGCAGTGCATCACATTTTCATAGGTACGTATAATCAGTACATCTTCTGATTTTCCCTTCCTCCCTCTATATATTGTCCCATCACACTTTATCCCTAGCATGGATAGTGCTGAGAGAGAGTTCGTAGACCTGAACACCTCATGGCCCACCACTGTCAATCTATGGTATGTTTTGAGATTGACTATTCTGTTTTCGACTTTCTGGTGTTGAGACCCTTTACCCATTTTTGATATTGTGAACCTTCTCTTGCTTAATGGTAGCATAATTGCAAACCACCAAATTGTCCATCCACATGGAAATCTGTGCATCATAATTATGACTTTAGCTTCTCCAGGTTGGAAAAACTTGCACCTCTGTACTGACATCAGTGTCACATTGATTAATCCCTCTCTCCCTTGATAGGGTCCTTGTACCATATGAATGTCTGGGATCCTACCCACATGCAAATTCAACTCCCTTCACCCCTTAGATACGAGTTGCATGCATGAAGGAAGGACTCGGTATTGTCGGTACATCTTCTAATTGCCCCTCCCCTATATATTGTCCCATCTCTGTCAGTTGTGGGGTGAATACAAGTTGCTTGCATGAAGGAAGGTTTCTCTTTGATTGGTATAATTGATACATCTTCTAATTCCCCCTCCTCCCCCTATACATGTCCCCTAGCATGGAAGATGCTGATGGAGTTAGTAGATGTGAACACCTCATGGCCCACCACTGTCATTCTATTCTGTACATATGACTTTCTAATGTTGAGACCCTTTACCCAGCTAATGTGTATAGAGTGGCAGTACAGGAACTTGACTTTGAGTGTTGAGGTGTCTCTCCCGGTGGGGGCGAGAGGGGCTAGAGACCCCATTTTTTAGCAGGAGGGGGCTGAGCCCCCCCCCCCCCCCCCCCCCCCCCCCACTAATTTGGACCCATTATATAATTGACTAACTGCAGCAGTAAAGTCTACTGTCTAATCACTAATGATGTTGACTGCATTGTTGTTTAGCCACATGTATAGAATCAAAACCTTCATGAATATCATTACAAGTCATCGATGTGCAATTTTGAGCCCCCCCCTCCCCCCCCTACTTTTTTAGGTCCTCAGCCACCCCTGTCTCCAGAGAGGTTGTAGCACTTTCAGTCGATTATTCCTTTCTGTTTCATAATGGCTCCCTTTCTATTATCCAGCCAGTATGTTTTTTTAGCTGAGAATGAATTTATTATGCATGTTTCAACTAACCTTAATTAAACCCAGAAAGTGCTGAAGTCACTGGAATGTAGAACCTTGAGTATTAGATGCTCTGTGTCCCCCCCAGATCAGGTTTTACTCTGGGGCTATCACATGTTTAACACACACACACACACACACACTCTATAGGGTTTCATACGAATCTTCCAATAAGGGGGGAACCACTTGAAGCCCCTCTCCCTTCAAAAAAATTAGCCATTAAGAGACCACCTCTATTTAAAGACTACATTTTCCACTGTATAGCTACATGAATTCTTATCACCACATCATCTCAAGAGAGAATGCAAGTATCAGACATCATGCAATAAGCTTCAGTCCCAAGTTGTATGTATCAATGGGGCATACAGACAATACACTTATTAACCCCCTTTGCTTGGTAAAGTCTTGATGGAGTACGTATGGTGGGCATTATTATGTGACAGTATCAGGTAGAAATCCTTAAATCATGCTTTTAATAATGAAACTATCACAAGCTTTTAAGGTATTATTTGTGGTGTGGATGACCTTACTTGGTCACTTTCCTTCCACATGTGATTTTCTTTTGATATTGTTTTTGAGCATTGATATTGTATTTCAACCTCTCTCTCTCTCTCTCTCTCTCTCTTCCCCCCCCCCCCCCCCCCCCCCCCCCCCCCGCCTCTTTGTAGTCGTAATAAACTATATAATTATGTACCAACATGTGGAATCATGTCCTCTATGCCTCTTTTCCAGCTTCCCCCTTTAGAATACAGAAGGGTATCAATATGCCAACTTTATATCCCAGTCAGAGGTACATATAATCAATACGTCTTCTGATTGCCCCTCCCTCCCCCTATAATGCTATCCCATCTCACTTCATCCCCTGCATGCATGGATAGTGCCTATGTAGAGTTTGTAGACTTGAGCACCTCATGGCTGGCCGGCCCACCCCTGTCATCTGGATGACTATATTCTGCACTTGTGACTTTCTAAAGTTTGCCCACTATAGCCTAACTTGCTAAGGAAATGGAGTGGTGTATCCTCATAATAGCACTTTCAGTCAATATGAGTTTCTATTTCAATATGAATCCCTTTCTATTGTCCTGTATCAAACCATATTAGTTGAGCTTAGCCTAGGAGGGTATTGTGTAGGCTGAGCATGTTTAATATCAGCCTGTCCGTCATGAATCACAAAATCATTCTGTTTCAGCTGTCATGCAATGTAAGTAAAATTATCAATTTTAGACCTAATCACCTGATTAAGATCTTTAAGTAAGCACTGTGTGTGTTCCAGACAGATCCTGTTATTCCATAGAAGACTGCAAACTGAATAAAGTGTGTGATATTATCTGATAAGCAACTCTGAGACTTTGCTATTTTTCAGTAAAATTGTATGCTCTTTGTATATATAGAACCTTCCTCCATTTAAAGATCAGACATGTGTGTTAGTGAACTGGAAGAGGTTAGAATCTCTTCCAGAATTGCATGCTCAGCTGTGGATTGCAGTGATCTTGCAACATGAAATTCAGAACACCAAACCAAAATTTACATAGCTTCCTTTTAAGTAGCCCAATTTTAAAGCCACAATTAAGTCCTTTAAAGGAGGCTATGTAAATTTTGGTTTGGTGTTCTGAATTTCATGTTGCAAGACCACCTCCACTTTTTTTTTTCATTGTTCTAACTAATCACTGTATGTTGTGTATGCAATTACAGAATGAGATAATGAAGTCCTCAAGGAAGAGGAGCAGTTGTAATCATCGCTCTGAAAGAACAAACCCTTACAGGTAACCATCAATCCTTCTCACCTTATGATGCTTGTACTGTGTTTCTTCAAGGTCCATAAAGAAATTCCTTTTTGATATGGTTTTTTTAGAGCATTGTTATTGTATTTCAATCACCTTCCCTCCCTACAAGCCTCTTTGTGTACTATAATGTGGAATCATGCTCTTATCCTGCCTTTTTAGAAGGTGCCAGTACATTAAGTTTTCCAAGTCTCAAATAATATCAATACGCCATCTTTTTCCATCGTAAACTCATGTGCAGACCATAAAAAAAATTTATTTTTGGTGGTTGTACTATGTCTAGTATTGGACTTTAGACTGAAGTAAAGGGTCCCTATGGGTATGTCAACCATGTGGTCCCATAACTATCACATTTGTACACATTAATACAACATCTTATATAAAAGTAGCACCCTACGCTGGTGGAAACTATTTTGTCCTGCACTTACTGGGTATGTATTGTTTGATTCTTTATTCATTACTGATGCAGTCACCTAATCCAATGTCCTATACAACAGTTCCATTGCACAGAGAATGCCTTTGAAGTGGTTACAGGACAAACATGTCTAGAAATAAATGACTCCCATGATAGTACCTGACACTCTGTAGTGGTATAATGTACATGTGTAGTATTCCCCTCTGTTTTCTTTACAGATGCTTCAGCTAAAGGAAAACTGAAACATTTCAAACTTGGTTGCTGCTGATTTTGTTGACTCTACCTCCTCTCCCCTCCTCCCTCAGAGATTGCCTCCTCAATAAAAGGGTCCAGCTAGTCCTTACTGAAGAGCACTTGCACCCATGGATTCTGGATCAACTAAAGGTACGTACATGGGGACTATTTAGAGTTATTCATGTGCAAAAGGTTTTACGTAATTTGGACCCTTCTATATCAATGTTGTGGTTAATGAGCCTTTGATGTGTGAGATAATCCCCACTCGCTTATATACCTCAGCCTGTTTCAATTCCAGTGTCCTCCCTCACACCTCCCAATCACTATGACTTGTAACTATAGGCTGTGAATTGATTAGTCAATAATGACCCTTTGACCTTTGCCCTTTCTAGGAGAGATGAGGGGTTGGTGTATCGTCACAAGAATCTGAAAATGACAAAGTCTCTCACTTATGGAGATTGTAACTCTACCAAGAACCAGTGGTGACTGATTAGCCACACCCATGTGGCAACACCCACTTATATTGTAGTGGGTGTTGTCTTTCATCTTTTATAAAATATATCCATTATTTTGTATGAGAGTTCAGTATCATTATTTGATGTGACCAGTTGATACTTCATTGTCAAATTAATACTACACAATATCTAATACTTACACAAAAAGTTACAATAAAGTCAAAAATAGCACTCCAGCAAGTCCAATGCAGTTCAATTTCAATGTGGTATGAATTCATCAGATGGTGTGGCAGAACAGATTGATTAGGCTGAATGTAAAAGGTCATCACCCTCAGTCGAATTGGATATCAGGTCATGTAGAAGCTCTATAGTGTGATTCATGCAAAGTAACACTTTTATTGTCTGGAGATGATGATCTGATAGCACTTTTGAATGAACGAGCCAGAATGATAATACTGTACAGCAGCAGGTATTCCTTGATTCTATGCCTTTCGTGTGGATCTTCCATTTATTATGCAGGAAGTATGTTATTAATTTTATGACTGTACAATTCAATATACATGTATATTATTGCCAGGAGCAGTTTGCGCATGCGCATTTTTTGCAACCGGGTTGCAAAGTGGCGGGCATTATTTAGCGTAGTAGACTGCGGAGTTTTTCTGAGGAGTGACTGTCGTCAACCCAATTGAACGATCGCGTAGGGCAGTGCTGTGAATAAGAAAACTAGTCTTGAGTCTTTGTGTACCTGCCTTTGGATCGGTAAGCAATGAAAACTCTTGCTTCAGTGATAGCAGATCCACCCATCATAGAGCCATAGATAATCTATGATGTAGGAGATTCACCTCCCCATCCCCTCTCAACACAATACACATAATTTGTTGCATTTTTGAGATCACTGAAGCACTGATGTTCGTATGGATTGCAGATAGAGCTGTTTTTGACGAAAATACCTCTCACCCCCTCCACTCTTCTTTCTTTTCTTATTCATTGTTCTAACTAATCACTGTATGTTGTGTATGCAATTACAGAATGAGATGATGGAAGTCCTCAAGGAAGAGGAACAGTCGTTATCGTCCCTCTAAAATACCAAACTCTTATAGGTAACCATCAATCCTTTTCATATTTGTCTGTTTGATCTTACTCGGTTACTTTCCTTTCACATGTGATTTCCTTTTGATGTAGTTTTGAGCATTTCTATTGCACTTCCCCTCCCCCCAAGCCTCTTTGTGATTGTATGTACTAGCATGTGTGTGGATTCATGTCCTCTATGTCCCTTCCCTTTTAGAATGTTGCTGGTGCTTTTTGTGTAACTGGCTCAATGTGCAAGCTGGGCAATAAGGTGTTGATATGCCACCTCTGTGCAGTGCATCCCAGTTTCATAGGTACGTATAATCAGTACATCTTCTGATTGCCCCTCCCTCCCCCTATATATCGTATCATCTCACTTTGTCCCTAGAGTGGATAGTGCTGAGGGAGAGGTTATAGACCTGAACACCTCATGGCCCACCACTGTCACTTTAGATCTAGATGGTGTGTTTTGACATTGACTGTTCTGTTTTTGACTTTCTAGTCTTGAGACCCTTTACCCATTTAATGTATTGTAGTTGTTCTCTTGTAGTTGTTTATGACTTTGTCAATCTTTACCAATTATTCCATTATTCAGCATAATGAACTTAGGTAGTTGAAGAGCCACATGTAAATCTGTGTATCATAATTATAACTTCTGATTGGTCTAATTGGTACATGTTCTAATTGCCCCTCCCTCCCCTACATATTCCGTGTGTCCCTAGCATGGAAGTGCTGATAGATGTCATGCCCACCACTATTCTGTACTTATGACTTTCTAATGTGGACCCAACTAATGTGTATAGAGCGGCAGTACAGGAACTTGACTTTGAATGTTGAGGTGTCTCTCCAGAGAGGTTGTAGCATATAATTGTTTACTTTCTGTTTCGTAAAGGCTCCCTCTCTATTGTCCTGTATCAAGCCAATATGTTTTTAAGCTGGAAATAACTGTATTTCGGGAGGGTGTGCTCTAATAGTCTGTGCATGTTTCAACTAGCCTTAAATCCAGGATTGTTGAAGTCACGGGAATGTAATTACTGTGCATTATTTAGAACCTTGAGCATTAGATGCTAGTATGTGTGTGCCCTAATATTATGCCCATTGATCCTTTTGTGCACAATATTGTGTTGTTTATTAGCAATGTGTGGATTCACTTTCCTTGAGTATCCTCTAAGATTGAAAGCAAGTACATTTGAACATTAGTTTATTCTTAAATTCTGTTTGCATTTTAGCAATTCTATCTCACAATTATTACTTGGAAATTTCATTTAATGTATCACTTAATGTATCATTAATGTTTCATTTAATGTATCACTTTCTTGAATATTTAATTTTGTGTTGCCAAAATTTACACAGAGTACACACTGTTACCTTATAATGTGATGTGAGCTTATAATGAAGCTGTTTGCTTGTTGGGTGTGCATCATAATGTGAGATTTATAGAGCCCTTCAAGCATCAGACTGAGAGTCTTGAAATGACAATGTATTGACAGGATCAATACATGTATTAAGTTAATTGATCAAGATCACCTCCCATCCATTCAAGCCAGTGTTGAAGGTGCATGTTGAATGCACAACCAAAAGAATGGTGGTTGGTGACTAAGTGCTTTCAGAGGTTAGCGGGTCAGACTTATTAAGTGTGTGAGGACACATAATTCACCTTCACCACCAAAGACTAATTACGTATCTGGGGTTGGAGATGATGTGGGAGATTCCCCTCCCCCTCCCCTCTCAACACAATACACATAATGTGTTGCATCTCCATGAGATCACTGAAGCACTGATATTCATATTCATTGTAGATAGAACAGTTTTTGACAAACACACACCCCACCCCCTCTACTCGATCTTCTTTCATTGTTCAAACTAATCACTGTATGTTGTATATGCAATTACAGAATGAGACGAAGTCTCAAGGAAGAGGAGCAGTCGTAATTGTCCCTCTAAAATACCAAACTCTTACAGGTAACCATCAATTCTTCTCATATTTGTCTGTTTGATCTTACTCGGTTACTTTCCTTTCACATGTGATTTCCTTTTGATGTGGTTTTTGAGGATTGATATTATATTTCAACCACCTTCCCCTCCCCCCAAGCCTCTTTGTGATTGTATGTACTAGCATGTGTGTGGATTCATGTCCTCTATGTCCCTTCCCCTTTAGAATGTTGCTGGTGCTTTATGTGTGACTGGCTCAGGAGGAATGAATATGGCAAGCTGGGCAATAAGGTGTTGATATGGTGCAATCCATCACATTTTCATAGGTACGTATAATCAGTACGTCTTCTGATTGCCCCTCCCTCCCTATCATCTCACTTTGTCCCTAGAGTGGATAGTGGTGAGAGAGTTCATGGACCTGAACACCTCATGGCCCACCATTGTCACTTTAAATCTAGATTGTGTGTTTTGATATTGACTATTCTGTTTTTGACTCTCTAGTCTTGAGACCCTTTACCCATTTGATATACTTGATGGTGTATAATCGTTCTCTTGCTTGTAAATTCATGTAGTCGTTTGTGACTGTGCCAATCTTTACCAATTATTTGATTATTCTTATAGTATGGATAGTATTGAGGGAGACTTTATAGACCACATGGCCTATCACTCCCAGACCCTTTATAGAGTGACAGTGCAGAAACTTGAATTCCAATGTTGAAGTGTCTATTCAGATTGAGTGGTTGTATGATTATTCATTTTCTGTTCACTATGCCCCCCTTTCTGTCATCCTTCTACCTAGTGTCAGTAACTGTGCCCTCGGACTCAGACCTTTCACAGTTTTTCAATGTGTCCTACTAAAATGGCAAAATGCCCAGTACTGGGATTAATATTGGGGATCATTCATCTGATTGTACATGTGACGTACATTAAAAAGTTGTACTTTTAGTGGTTGGAATTTGACTGGAAATTAACGGGTGACTGGATGTTATTTGGAGCACTATTGGTATAGAGGTGTATGGAGTATGTACCACCATTACCCATCACCAGGTTGGGATGTCATGTGACAGCTGGGTTGCATATTAGCCATTGTCTATACAGAGTATACACTGTTGTCTTATAATGTGATGTGAACTTACAATGAAGCTGTTTGCTCATTGGGTGTGCATCATAATGAGATAATGCTGAGCATCAGATTGAGAGTCTTGAAATGTAGATATTTTATTAACAGGACTCAATACATGTATTAAGACCACCTTCCATGCATTCTCAAGCCAGTGTTGTAGGTACATGTTGAATGCATGACCAAAAGAAATGACTAAGTTCTTTCATAGAGGTTAGTGGACCAGTGTGTGTGTGTGGATGCATACAATGCCCTCTCAAGTTCCCCTTCACCACCAAAGACCAATCACAATTACAGTAACAGGTTCTTTGGTCTTTGCAGGTGTTAGGGAGTTGCTATGACTTCATAGTTTGCTAGTCCATGCTTTTTGAATGGTCATTATTAACCTTACATATGTGTGATCAACTCTTAAGTACATTGTACGAGTAGGGTAATATGACAGGCATCCTTTTGATTCATTTTTATCCTTACAGTGCACACCCCCTCCACCTCTATAAGTTATTCCTGACTCGTTTACACTCCTTCATCAGTGCATACCTTTGTTTCATGCACCTTTGTTTCATGCTGCTTTATTGCATGCTGCTCATTTTGTTTAGTTTTAGACAAAGTGGAACTGTGTCACTCTCCCATTCTCTACCTCCAGAATTTACTAACAATTGTATACACAGCTGGTCACTAGATCGTTACCTTCTAAAGAAAATGTCAAGTTTCCAAGCATCTGTTAGAACATAGCTAGTTTGAATTGAGCAATCTGATTGGTCACTTACAGGTTTCTTATTCTCATAGTTTACCTGGTACAGGTAGTCTACATATAGACTACCTGCTCTCAGGGCATTAATAGACACTTTCTTTAAGGACTTAGCAACGCACTAACCGTTTCCAAGGAGGTAGCTGTAGCATTTCAAAATTCTGAGATATTTATGACAAGAACAACGTAGACATCACAGATGAACTCAACAACCCCAGCGTATTCTGTGGAACAGTAGAGCTGGACTGGAACAGTAGAGCTGGATAGAGAGCAGGCTTGACTGCAAAGCTGGAAAGTGAGGTGGATGCATTGGGGAGGGTGGAGCTGGTGACAGGAGAGGTGGAGCTGGAATGCTCTTCAAGGAGGGCAGAGTTTGAATCTAGTTGCTGACTCAGTTGATAGAATAGCTCATCCTCATGGTCTGGACTTGCCATGCTAGCTTCTTTACAAATACCCCAGGAGCTGCACCAGGGTTCACCTAGGCAGCCTGGCTTACCACAGAATACGCTGGGGTTGTTGAGTTCATCTGTGACTACATTGTTCTTGTCATAAAATCTCAGCATTTTGAAGCGCTACAGCTACCTCCTTGGAAACGGTTAGTGTGTTGCTAAGTTCTAAATCAGTTAGACACCTTGACCAACGGGGTCTACTGTATTTAGACACCCTCAGGCCCTTAGCAGCGCCCTCGCTGCGCTCGGGACGCTACAGCCCAGGGCCTTCGGGTTGTCTAAATACAGTAGACCCCTTGGTCTCGGTGTCTAACTATTATATAGATCTGGGGGTTGGAGAAGATGTGGGATATTCCCCTCTCCCTCCCCTCTCAACACAATACACATAATGTGTTGCATTTTCATGAGATCACTGAAGCACTGATGTTTATAGATAGAGCTGTTTTTGATGAACACACACACACCCCACCCTCTCCCTATATATTGTACCATCTCACTTGTCTCTAGCATGGATAGTACTAATCGATGGAGAGTTTGTAGACCTGAGCACCTCATGGCCAACCAGATGACTATTCTGCACTTGTGAGTTTTAATGTTGAGACCCTTTACCCATGGCTAATATACAGTGGCATATCTAGAAAGGTTAGCATTTTCAGTCAATATGAACATTCATTTTCTGTTTCAATATGGATCCCTTTCTTTTGTCCTGTATCAGTTGATTTAGCCTGTATGTGTAGTTTGTAGTATACTGAACAACCATGGAGTAGTATACTGAACAACCATGGAGTAGTATACTGAACAACCATGGAGTAGTATACTGAATACTGAACAACCATACTGAATACTGAACAACCATGGAGTTGTATACTGAATACTGAACAACCATGGAGTAGTATACTGAATACTGAACAACCATGGAGTTGTATACTGAAGAACCATGGAGTAGTATACTGAAGAACCATGGAGTAGTATACTGAATACTGAACAACCATTGAGTAGTATTAGTAATGTTGACCTTGTCACCTTTATCTGTTGGATTCAAGCAATATAATGCGATATCCTCTAGAAGGTGTGTGGAACTGGCCCAAAAGGTATCTTTTTCAATGAGGTATGCCTCATATCCTCCCAGTTTAGTACGTCTTCTGATTGTCCCTATATATTGTGCCATCTCTTAACATGCATAGTGCTGAGTGGTTTATAGACCTGGGCACTTCATGGCCCACCACTCATTCTAGAGATGATTTGGACTTGTGACTTTCTAATGCTGAGACCCTTTACCCACTCTGGCCTAGCTAATGTATATAGAGTGGCATATCCAGAGTTTGTCATGTTAACACTTTCAGTTGATATGATAATTCATTTTCTGTTTCAATATGGATTCCTTTCTATTGTCTTGTATCAAACCATATCAGTTGAGTTTAGCCCTAGGAGGGTGTGCATAGTCCAGTGATAGCTTCCGAAGGTCATCCATTGATCCACCCATCTTGGAGCAAAAGACGTGTTTTCTTGGAGTTAAAGTGTGTATGATGATAATTATGATGATAGTACATTTAACTAGGAGATTGCAAAGCTGAATAAAGTGTATGATATCTGATAAGCTTTTTCTACTCTGAAGTTTTCCATACTAAATATATACAGTCCATGAACAACCATGGAGTACATTGATCCATCAAAATATAAAGCCTCTGCTACTACTTCCACTTCACTAACACACATGCCTGACAGGGTTTCAGTAATTGGTTGGGGGAATTTCAATCAAAGGGGGATCTCCCCCTTCCCCCCTGCGCTGTATGAAACCCTGCCTGATACCATCATATGTAGCAAGAGCAGCCAATGATTCACAAAAAATTTTTTTCCTATTATTTCTTCACTAAAATGCTTCTCACTCAACTGCTGGCATTGAGATTCAACCCAAATCTATGCCAGCATGATTTGGATGTCCCTATCTCAAGTTTCCCCTTGTAAGTCCCCTCTGTAACTTAACCTATGACTACAGTAACCAGTGTTTATTTTCCCTCTGTTGATTTCACCTCCCCTGAGCTAACATTCTTAGTCAACAGTCGGCACTTAGCCTCTCTCTCTCTCTCTCTCTCTCTCTCTCTCTCTCTCTCTCTCTCTCTCTCTCTCTCTCACTACTCACTCTCCCCTTCCCTGAATTTCAAAAAATAATTTAAAAACCGAGTAAGTGTTTGCTATGGTTCTATTTAGTGTTCTCTACATTGTGACACATAACAATAACTGTGCATATGTGTCATCAATGCTCTGTACTGTTTTTGTTAGTAGGCTAAGCAGCTGAAACATCTCTGAATATTGTCCAGAAATTGTTAGAGTCTCCTCCAGAATTGTATGCTCAGCTGGTCACTACATTGTTCTTAAAAAGTTTGGGGTTGGAGATAACGTGGGAGATCCCTCCCCTCCCCTCAACACAATACGTACACATAATGTGTTGCTGCTATCACTAGTAGTTGATGTTTTATACGGTTTTACAAATACACCCCCACCACACCTCCTCCACCTATTGTTCTAACTAATCACTGTATGTTGTGTATGCAATTACAGAATGAGATGATGAAGTCCTCAAGGAAGAGGAGCAGTTGTAATCATCCCTCTAAGAGACTAAACCCTTCGAGGTAACCATCAATCCTTCTCACCTTATACTTGTGCTGTGTAATAGTTTCTTTAAGGTCAATTGGATCCTATAAAGGGTGTGCATGTATGGCAAAATGTGTGACAGCTGGCAGCAAGTGACCCTTACTTGGTTATCACATGTGATTTCCTTTTTGATGTGGTTTTTTAGAGCATTAACTGTTATTGTATTTCAATCACCTTCCCCCTCCTTGAGCCTCTTTATGGTTGTATATATACTAGCATGTGGAATCATACTCTTATCCTGCTTCACCTTTACTACATTATGTTTTCCATGGCTCAAAAAAGATATCGATATGCCACCCCTTTCCTCCATGCTGTCTTTTATATCAATACATTTCCTACTAACTCCTTCATATCCACCAACATCCTGTTGTCACATAATTATGTTAATATCCCATGCAGGAGAAATGCTACTGTGTTGCAACATGAAATTCAGAACATCAAACCAAAATTTACATAGCTTCCTTTTAAGTAGCCCAACTCTAAAGCCACAATTAAGTCCTTTGAAAGGAGGCTATGTAAATTTTGGTTTGGTGTTCTGAATTTCATGTTGCAAGATTATTGTAATCCACTATACAGTGTGTTGTGCAACACTCACTTGTACTTATAATAACACCAACCACTTCACAGTACAACTTTTCCACTGAGTGTGCACAAGTACATCACAACTAGAGAATTACTTTTTCTCCAGCAGAACAACAAAGTGAAAAGTGTAATTTGTTAATCAGCCAGTGAGTTGTGTACAGGTTATGCTCAATGTTCCATTTTCTTTCCTCTGGCATAATGTAATCAGTATTCAGAACTAGTGAAATTACCCTTCCACAGTTAACCTCATCATATTGATGGGGAGACCCCCTAAATTAGTGTTAGTTGTGTGTTGCTGTGTATTACTTACCTTATCATGTCATGTGTTTCCAATCACAATCCTGTTAATTTCCTCTGGATACCACATGCACATCCACTGGTGTGTGTGTGGAAGTTATTACTAATTGGGCAATGCATATACAGTATGTCTAGAAGGTATATTATCCAGTGACCTTAAAAAAGGGAGTGTCTTATAGTAAAACACCAGGTGAAGGGTGGATCCTGTGCGTAAAACCAACCATGTATGGACAGTAACTCCAAGTACTCAGAGTACTTATGTTGTATACAACATAATGAGCCCTTTGATGTGTGAGATAATCCCCACACACTTACCTCATCTGTTTCAATTCCGTCACATCTCCCAATCAATATGACAGGCTATCAGTATGTCTTCTTATTGTCCCCCCCCCCCCCCCCCCCCCCCCCCTCCCATCTCACTTGTATGGATAGTGGTTGAGAGGGGGTTTGTAACCTGAACATCTCATGGCGTATCCCTGTTGAATGATATAGAGGTTGACTTCGACTATTCTGAACTTGTGATTTTCTAATGTTGAAACCCTTTACCCACTCTAGTGTATTGAGCAGTTGTGCAGGAATTTAACTTCAAATGTTAAGTGTGTTGTCTGAATTTTTGAATGTCTTGATCAGCACTCTCATGTGTCTGTGCATTATTTAGAAGTATGAGTATTATGATGCTAGTGTGTGTGATAGTCCCAGACAGATTGGACACAACCCTTTAGAGCATATCCCCCATTGGTTGGTATGTACGTATATGAAATTCCTGCCAGGTTGGGACTGTCACAATTAATGACTACAGCATATACGTAAAGTATGACATAGTGTTAAGATATCATGTGACAGGTGGGTTGCATAACCTCTCTACAAAGGACAAAAAGTTGGGTCCCAAGTGTGTCAGGTTCCACTGCAATAATCTCTATCCCAGTCCAATATGTCTTCTGACTGTCCCTCCCTCCCCCAATAATTACATTGTCCCATCTCACTTTGTCCCTAGCATCACTTTGCATCTAGCATTGATAGTGAACACTTCATGCCCCACCCTTTTCTTTCTAGATGGTTTAACTTTCTATTGATTATATGAGGCTTTATATCATCCATTTAAAATTAATTAATTGGAGTAGTAGCTTTGATAGAGATTTGAGGCTACTTTATGGATTCATAATATGAGCATGTTACTGATGGCCTTTTCCCCATGGTAGTTTCATGGTAATTGTTGTCAACCATGTAATGGAGTGAATCCATAATGGACCTTGCAGTTTTTATTCTCTATCCATATGTAATCAATGGTCTTAAATTGTATGCTCTATATAGAACAGGGATTGATACTGAGGGGGAGACTCACCCATGGTAGTAATATACAATGGATGATGTTCATGCACCCCCTTTCCCATATTACATATTGGTTCTTAATGATGCTCACCCTTGGAGGTATATAATACATTGGATGCTGCTCACCCACCTTCCTGTACTATTACATTGATGCTCACCACCTTTCCCATATTGATTAATGCATGGTAGTAACACATTTGATGTTGCTCACCACCCATCATTCTTATGATGTAATGTGTATGGACAGGTGGTACCATTGTACTTGTAATGGCCTTGAGTGTTCCATAAGACCAGTTAGCACATCACTTAAAGGCCTTCAATTAGAAGTACTGTCCTGGCTCTGTTCCTCTGACATAATGTAATTGGTCTATTCTGAACTGGTGACGTGAAATTACTTTTCCACAGCTGATTGCTCCAACCACATCATAATGAAGGGGGAAACCCCCTAAATTAGTGTTGTGTGTACTAACTGATCCTGTTATGTGTTTCATTATGCACACTATCACATGTTAATTTCCTCTGGATACCACATATGTACATGCATGCACATCCAATGGCTTGACTACTAGGGCAATGTTCAACATTCAGTTGACAGCGAGTGAGCAAGCATTCTTTAGTGCTACAATTCTTTAGAAGATTTTGCTGTTTAGTTTATACAGGGGTGTATCCACCACTCCTGTTGGTCCGGTTTTTCACCGGACAATTTTTATTATCCATTAATAATTATAATTTCATCCCATGCCTGCAGAGTTAGCTAAGTGATTATATGAACTTTCAAGAATCGTGATCACATTAGCATCCTTCTGATAAGTGGGTAAAGGATAAAGTGGGCATGGTGATCCCACGCACACTGGGCCACTCAAAATTCTGTGGATACACCCACCCCTGTTATATGTATTAGATAAGCTACAACTACTACTTTAGCTTTAGACAGTGAGCAAGTGAGCATGATAGGCTCCAGTGCTTGATATTGTGTCTGAGACAAGAGTCATGTAAGTGGTGGTTCCAACCAGAAAGCTCCACCCACCAAAAGCTGTAAATACTTACGCCAAGCGCCTACAATTCACTTTGATAAGCCTAGCGCCTCTATGACAAAAGACTGTAGAAAACAATCTAGCTTGATTACAATTATTGGAGAATGCGTATTATGCACACACAGGTGCTACTGGGGCATTTTTGCTCTAATTTTGTGGAGGCGGACAAAAGAGCCTGGTACACACTGTTTGCGCATGCGCCAAATTTCCCCCCAAATTGGGGGAAATCGTAATCTCAGTAATCTTCCGTGACGCATGATGCAATACTGCTGAATCAGCACTGCAGCAGACTACCTCTAGTTCTTCGCGGACGGTGTGTTTGTTTTACACCCTATCTCGGCTGGGACAATCCCACCTAGTACTGAATAAGGAGCAGCAGCAAGTAATTCTCTCCGTTCGTTTATTCGTTTGGGAATATTGCAGAGCTGAGGCTGTGATCATCTCCTCTGGATTTAAGGGAGAGCGGCTTATGGATAAAGAAATTCTTGCCACTATAAATAGTTTTAGAAGTGCCAGTCTTGTCTTCTCTTCTCCAGAGAATTTAGCTTTCTTGGTACCTTATAGCGCATGCTCATACACGTACTTACATGTTGTGACATCACGCACCGTCATAAAGTGTAATAGGCGGGAATTTCGCATGAAATTTTTGGCACATGCGCAAACAGTGGGTACCAGGCTCTATTTTCCGCCTCCGCACAATTTTTATGGGTATGTCAACCATGTGGTCATTACTTGGGGGAATGATAATACTCTTGAGAGTATTTGCATTGGAGTATTTAATTTTATTGGTGTGTTCTATTCCATACAGCATGTGATATATTAATAACTCACAATCTTCTAGAGAAGAGTAGTTGGGTCTATACATACTAGTATGAGTTACATGATTGCTTGGTGGGTGTGGTTTGTTTGGTTGACTCCACCTCCTCTCTGCCCACAGAGACTGCCTCCCCTGAGATGAAGGGATCCAGCTGCATTCATTATCTTCACCCAAGGATTCTTGATCAACTGATGGTATGTACTTTGGGTACAGAAAGGTTGCATTTGTATTCTGTGCCATTACCTCTATATCTGAATATTTCATCTTATGTGGTTAATGGATCGGTGAGATATTTATCTCAGCCTGTTTTGATTCCAGGGTCTTCCTTCATATCTCCCAATCATTATGGCTTATATTATTGCCCTTAGTGGATTGACCCTTTGACCGTTGTCCCATCTCATTTTATCTCTAGCATGGATAAGTGACACATGGATAGTGTTGAGAGGTGGTTTATGGACCTGAACACCTCTCAATGGTTGACATTGACACTCTTTTGTACATATCATTCTAATGCTAAAACCCTTTACCCACTCTAGTTCAGGTGTCTAGGTTATTATGTCAGCACTTTCAGTCAATAATTATGATTGTTCACTATCTGTTTCAGTATGGTCCCCTTTATAAAATATTGTAAAACATGATGGAGATTCGATAAGGGTGTGCTACAATATGGATTCACATTCCAAGCATGTTAGTTAAACAGTCAAGGTTTATTTCAAGGGGAGTGAGGGGGCTTCTGCCCCCCTCCGAACAATGGCTTGCCCCCCTAGGAATTTGCTAGGATGTATAATGAGATCATTATAGAGTTCCACATGCATGTACTTGTTTGTAGTTGCCCTCTTCATTTTTTTTTCACTAGCCCCTTGAGCAAAATTTGCCAGTGGTGCCATCCATGAATGTGTGAAAGTTTCAGTTGCCTAAAACTTTCTTTGAAAGAACTTTCTTCATTTGCCACCTATCATCCCAGTTTTATAAGTATGTCTTCCGATTGCCTCATATATTTTTAGTATAGACAGTGTTAAGAGTAGATTTGTTGACCTGAACACCTCATGACCCACTCCTTTTAAACTAGATAGTTGACATTGACTATTCTGTTTGTAATATTGAAACCCTTTACCCACTTTAGTGTGTTAGCATAGCATTCAAATGTTGAACACTTTCAATCGTTTAATCACTTTCTGTGAATTAAGCTGTGACAGTGTTGGGTAGAGATTTGAGGAGGGTGTGCTACAATATGGACTCATAATCCGAGTGGGTTATGATGGTTTTTACACAGGATGGTTTACAGAGTGAACAATGAGAATGTAAATTCTATGGTAATAAATTTTGGTTCTCTCTCTCTCTCTCTCTCTCTCTCTCTCTCTCTCTCCACACATACGCACACACACAAACAGGTCATATTAATGTCTTGATCAGCATCTTGTATGTACCATAATGTACGTACTGTGGATTATTTAAAAGTTTGAGTATTGTGATGCTAGTAACAGCCTCCGAGAGAGATCAAATATTAGTTCCTTTAGGAACATACTTTAATTCTCCAATTGGTTGGTATGTGAGGTATTTAACAATTTCTACCAGGTTGGGACTGTTACATATACTGTAGCACGTATACATAAAGCATAAGTTTATGACATCATTAGCCTGAGTGTTATGATGTCATGTGACAGCTGGGTTGCATATGGGCAGTACACATAACTTCTCTGCAATGGACAAAAAGTTGGGTTTACTGTACATTAATCTCTATCCCAGTCTGATAGGTATAATCAGTACGTCTTCTGATTGCCCCTCCCTCCCACATCATCCCATCTCACTTTGTCCCTTGCATGAATAGTGTTGAGAGACCTGAGCACTTCATGCCCCACCCTTTTCTTTCTAGATGGTTTATACTTGTGACTTTATTTGAGGTTAAGTTTAGTAGAAATTTGAGGAGGGTGTGCTACATTATGAATTCATAATACAAGGATATTGTGTACTAATGGCCTTATTTGTGTGTTTTTGTTGTTGTTGTTGTTGTTTGTTTTTGTTGTTTTTTTGTTGTTGTTGTTTTCTCGTGATAACTGTTATTATAGTGGAGTAAATCCATAATGGACCACACAGTTTTTATTCTCTATCCATAAGTTGATCCATATGTAATCAATGGTCATATAATTGTATGCTTTATATAGAACAGGGATTCATGTGGAGGGTGCATGAGGACTCAGTATCTCACCCATGATATTTTAATTGTGAAACTCTCCCTAAATTTTGTGTTTATGCTTGACACTGTCACATGTAGACAATATAGCAATAGGGATTTTGATTTGTGCTGAATCACCTGTACGTACCTGAAAGACTGTCACCACCCTCTTTAATGAGAACATTACACTGTACTGTCTGGACCTTCATTTAATGTAGTTGATGTAGTTCATTTAATGTAATTGAGGTGGTTTAAATTGTGTACAATTGTTTCAACTGAGATTATTGAGGGGTTCTACTGTACTATTGTGTGAACTGAGATTGTTTAAATTGAGGGGTTCTACTGTACTATTGTGTGAACTGAGATTGTTTAAATTGAGGGGTTCCACTGTACTATTGTGTGAACTGAGATTGTTTAAATTGAGGGGTTCTACTGTACTATTGTTTGAACTGAGATTGTTTAAATTGAGGGGTTCCACTGTACTACTGTGTGAACTGAGATTGTTTAAATTGAGGGGTTCCACTGTACTATTGTTTGAATTGGTGGTAGTTTAAATTGAGGGGTTCTATTGTTTGAACTGAGATTGTATAAATTGAGGGGTTCCACTGTACTATCGTTTAAATTGAGGGGTTCTACTGTAATTTGGAGCATAACTTTTATATGCATAGGAGGAGATGCATGAGGTTTATGTCTCCAGAAAGTGCTCTTTTGTGGTATTGTGAAGAACCTCTTTGGATGGGACAAAAGGTAAATTCCTGAGATGTACTGATAGTATAGAGTGATTATCCTCTTTCAGAATTAAGTCATCTATTCATGAATTGTCATAAGTCCATTTTTTGTTGGAGGCCATTTCGGTTTGTTTGTTTGTTCCTTTGTTTTTTACAGGGTCAGCTACTTCTTTCTGCTTCTGGTGATCTTCCTAACTGGTTAGTAGGACAATACCTCTGTGGATGTGACCTCTCTGACTATCCTGGCACCTTGAATCTTCATTTCATCTACCAAACCTATTTCATCTACAAAACAATGCATCCCTATTTTAATAACAAGATAATTTATAATGAAGATGGGTGGGGCTATATGGCGTTGTCGACCCTGTACCGTATTTCTCAAAAGTGGGGTGGGGCTCGCTAGCTACAGTAACTTTAGTGGGCGTGACACCGGGCTTAGAGTGATGGGGAACAAGGCAGGTAAAAAGAAGCATCGGTCCGAATTAGATTCTTCTGAGTCCGCAGGGAACGATTTTAGTCCCCCAAGCTGCGAATCAAGTAACGAGATCGCAGAACCTGCCCCTTCTCAAGATACTGGACCTGATAAGGAGAGTGAGCCTCCACCTGATACCGATGATCTTCCTCCTGATGGGTCCTCTGATCCTCCACACACTCCTAGTATAGCTGCAGAGAGTGAGTCAAATCTTAAATGTCAACAAGCAAGAAATGCAGCTACTCCATTGATTGAAAAGAAAGTGTCCAGACAGGAAAGGAGGAGAAAACAAAGGATGAAACGCAAGTTCAAAGGTAACTTAACTAGATACATATTTGTACTTGTCCACAGGAATAGAGAGGTTGCAATAGCCATGGCTTTTCACAAGAAGCTTTAAGTTGGTGTAGGGTGGATGAGTCAGCTAGGTATTGTTGCTTTTTTCTTTGAAATGGACTATCTTAGAATGCTGAAAATTGCTCTAGATATAATGTGTGGAGAAAGTAATACATTTTGTACACACTCGGGAAGGTATTATGAGTCAAAGGTATGAATTATGAGTCACTGGCTTGATTTTTATCTTAAAAATTGATAGTGTAGCTACGATTTCTACAAAATAGAAATAACCTTAAAATTCATCCATCTTGTAGCATCATTGCTTCCCTGCGCTTTTTTTATTCAGATTTGTCACGATTATACCCATTTTTAAACTTCTTATTTAAGATTATGTTTATGCATGAATAAGGCATTTTCTGGATGATTTTATATGATCAAAAGACCAAAATAATTATTAAGTTTTCATATCTAAAAGTATCAACTATTGTAGATTCTTATAAAGTGGTGAACCCATAATAGGGACTGACTCATAATACCCACACCTACCCTACACCTGTGGAGTGTGTCTAATGAGTATTTTACTTCTTCATGGGGTATAAATGGCTCCACTTCTTCAATTCTACATCTGTAGCCATCTCTTAGTGTATTCTGTAAGACTTTTATAGTCAGGGTTTTACGGAGGGGATGGATTTTCCCACCCCAAAAAAATCCACTTCAAAGATAAAGTACAATTGTATTTTAAGTCTTGCTGATACTTATGCCCCCCTTATGAAATTGTGAAACCCTGATAGTGTTAGTCAAACTGCTGAATGAAATCCTCCACTGAATTTTTCCAGCCATGTAGTATGTGGGTGGGAGGTGTCATAGTCAGGAGTGACTCCCTCAATTGATAATTCCCAGGTGACTCCTGACTAGGTGTGGTATAATATAAGCTCATGAATTGATGAGACCAGTAGTAACTAACTAGGCTTCAGTCTAATATGCTATTTCCCCGACCTACCACAAATCAGGAAAATTTCGCTTTTAAAAATAATTTGAATTTACCAGTTTTATCCCTTTGAGCAATTCTGAATAAGCTACCATGAAATTATGCTCAAGTTATGCCCACAATTTATCGCAATTTGGTTCATTGCAAAAATCCATTAGTTGTAAATTGAGTCAGTAAGTCACAAACTATACACATGACTAGTCAGTGGCAGTTGTATTGGAGTAGGAGTGATAACTTTATAAGGATCGATCTTGTTAAGATTGATAATGCACATTCCCAGACAGTTGTACAAGTAAGAGCTACTTGAGCCCCAAAAGGTTATCTTGACCTTTGAGGGATTGCTTACACTGCATGCATAGGGACTTTATTTACTATTTTGCCAAAATTAATATTCCAACTTTATGCGGGAGTACCAAGTAGTAACACCAACTATGAGATACTCGGATAAGGTGCGTGCTGCATTATAAGTGGTGACGTAAAATTGGCATGGCTAGGCTGGTCATTTGTGGGGCACTACAGTACACCATTGTCTGGCTGGCTTGGGAACGAGGTGTCACCAGGATCCAGGGATCCTGCCATGAGCTTGTTACAGGATGTTGCATTGTTGGTATTATAGGTGAAGGGTGTGTCTATGAGTATGAAGTGTCTGTTATTTCATAAACCTCATGCAAATATACTTCTTTTTAGAGTTAAAACATATCTAACATACCAGCAACAGGACTCCTAAAGGCAAACTAGTACATTTCCCCTATACCATGTACACCAATATGGACAAGTCCAACATTATAGAAAGCCACACCTATTACAACCTCTCTATAGGAACTGAGGGGACTGAAATATCATACTGTATATATTGCCTGGAATTAATAGGCTCCTGCAGATTATGCTCAAATTTATCTATTCTCAGATTCTCACTCTAGCCCCTATTATTCTTTCAATTGTACCCATTATTCCCAAAGATTCTCTTATGCATAGCTATGGCAACAGGGCTGGATTTGGATTACTAAATAGATGGAATTACATGACTAGGGGCACACACACTGGACCATGGGGGAGGGTGTGGGAAAGGGCATATGGCATAATTATTTGGAGGACCATGTTGGCTTCTGATAGTTTAGCTCAATTTTATTGATCTTCTGATGTGAAAAAAAAAATTTTTTTTGGGCCACCCGGGTCACCTTTTTGCACTCAACAGCCCAAGCAACAGAAAATCAATTAGAGTAGTCCCTATACCATAGATACATTTGTGTATGGTATTACATTCCTGTGGGTTGTGGTTTGTAACCTCAATACATAATCAAACCATGATAATAACATTGAACTGCATGCCTATCCCTTTATTTTTGTTGGCTTCTTCAAGCTTTTCCGTACTGGTATCACGGGTTCTGGTATCCACCACCTTAGACCCAGACACCTTCTGCAGCTTCTCAGTAACTTCACATTTCATACTCTGGATTTCTCCTGATGAAAGCAGGGGTGAAAGTACCTCAGCTAAATGTAAACAACTGGACAGGTGTTCCATTTGTATGGGTTGAAAGGGTGATATTATAATATGGGTCCTTACATTCAAGGGGTCGTTACTATTCAGTTGTCTATGATATCCCCCTAAATGGCATGCTTTGTATGCTGTGTGGTCAGTCATGCATTTGTGTAGGTAAGGGATGAAGCACACCAAAAAGTGACACATGCATGGTCACAGGTGTGGAAATCACAGTTTTTATGTACTAACTTATAAAGTATGTGTCCTTGAAAGTGCAAGTTAAGGTTTCATCTAGGAATTTCACTTTGGGGGGAAGCTGGGGGAGGGTGTGGGAGGGGGATGTGCCCCCTCCCGCGCGGAGTGCGAAAGAAAATTTTACTTATTTTTGGAGGACTCATTGTTGCTAATTGTTGCTAATTCACAAGGTTTATAGCTATATAAACCTTATGAACATAAAAAAAGTAGATGAAACCCTGCAAGTCAAAGTACAGTGCAATATGGATGTGTCATATATACATAGACTGTTTCTTACCACTTTGATGAAGTATGAAGTATGTATAATTATTATTATTGTCAAAGTAGAAATGCACATGACCAAGCAAGTAGGTATGGTCAAAATTACTGTGCACTGTTTTAGGGGGGTTGGGGGGGGGGGGGGGGGGGGCAACCACCCCTGGATACAGCCCCAAACATGTAGGGAAAGTATAAATAGAACTGGTTAGTACCCTTTGTGGATGTCACCATCTTATTCACCATAATCTCCAGTGTGGGGTATGTTGAAGTGTGTTAGGTGTGCCAAATTAAACAGCTGTGGGTCCCTTTCCTGTCTATTATAGGAACTGCTGAGAATCCAAAACTGAATGTGTGGGATAGATTTTCACCTGTCTGAGTAATATGAGTTATTTTTTTCACTAAGTTGTGGTTAATATGGGTACATCCCTGCTGATATCTATTAATTAGTGTGTCATTCATATTTTGTTTGTAGCTCCTCCACTCAGCTTAAGTAATGTTGTTGCAGTCCTAAACAAACTTTCGTGGAGCCATGTTGGTAAAAGAATACTGAAAATCCCCCAGACTAAGTTAGATGCTATCAATACGGAGTGTGATACGGTTGAGGAAAGACTTGTAGCCATTGTTAGGTACTGGTTATTGAATGATCCAAATGCGTCCTGGAGGAGACTTATATACCACCTTGACTTATGGGACCATTCAGATATAGCAGACAGGATACGGAAGTATGCAGAGAAACTAACAGGTTAGTGAGAGCTTCAAACATATTGACATATGTACATGAATAGGTTGCATGTGCAGTTAAAACATTGCTGCTGTTCTGTTCCACAGGACTCAGTTGTATTATCTCTAATCTCCATGACGTTTTACATAATTACATAATTATATCTGCTGAGTCAGCTATATCATTGTAACTACTTGACTGCTGCACATGCTGAGACCCATGCCCAGTTGTTATGAGTAGAGACTCAAAGTCTGTAGTATATGAAACAAAGTTTAATTTTTTGCTTGTCAATTTCATTGCACTATTCCAACAAACCCTATAATAGTCTATTTACATTCACTCTGACACCTTGAAGTTAATGAGTCATGTATATAACTTTTTACTGGAGTCTTATAGTAACCACCATTAGAACCAGCATGTAATCAGCTTTCTGCTGATGTCTTAAATCGGTCAGGAATCTACAAAGTTATAATGTAATTCCAAGTTGAAATATTTCACATTTTTATTTTTCAATGAAATTTAATTTCGGAAACATTATATACAACATCCAAAAATTTTAAACAACGAATTGTTATTGCATCAGATGTGCGTGAATTAGAGTTCGACTAGTTACTGCATGTATGTATGTAATGGCAGAGTCCGTGGCTGAGTCACAATGTGAGGTGGATTCCTGCATCAGAGGCTATCATGAATACAGAGCAATATGGACAGCAGCTATTGGAGTCTCTTTGTTGTATTAGGGGAGCCTACTAATATAATAGATCAATACGCTGTTGCTGTAATTAGAAGTGGACTAGTTGTTGGACATTTGCCTAAGAAGATTTCAAGAGTTTGCTCAGTTTTTTTGAGGAGAGGAGGTACCATATATTGTATAGTCACCAACACCAGGAGATATTCCGCAGACCTCCCTCAAGGTGGATTAGAGATCCCCGTAGCTACTTTGCATTTTGAAGGGATCAATTCTTTGAGAAGACACTTAAAAAATGCATGCCCAATCTCAATTCATAATCAGTACTTAAATCATCTGCTAAAATTATATTATAAAAGTTACTACCGTACAGCGGTTTTTTAAATATTTCGTTAATCATCAAAGGACAATACAGATGAAGAATTACGGTAGTCTTTTATTCCGTATGGTACGATTATTTTAGCACATGTACAACAATATCTGCGGACTTCGCTTCACAGCTGCTTTTTCACTGGCTTGCATACTATTCTTTGCCTTCATTTCTTCAGGTATAGCCCTCTTCGCAATCGTGGCGACTTCTTAAGTGATGGAATTTAGCTAGCTAAGAAGAAAGTGGACCAGAAGGTTATGTAAGTTACATATATTGCATGCTGTAGTTGAATGTACGAACGTCTACATGTGGCTAAACGGTGGCTTTATATTGGAAATAGAAAATTTTTCGATACACTGATTACTGAAATTACCGAATTTTTATTCCCACCAAGATTATCCCGCTGTAAGGTACACATTAAGTACATCAATCAATCACTATTCACATCCACTTCTTCTATCTCTGAATCTTCCACACCAAGTGCTTTATTGTCAACATCAAGTGCTTGACATATTCCAGCTTCGTTCACTATGAATGATGGATTATCAGCAATGTGCTGAACTGTCTTGACAAGCCATTTGGCACCAAGTTCTTTCATAGCTGGTAAACATATATAGGTCAGCAGGTTCCAATCTTGATCCAACTGCTCTGCTATTTGACTTGAATACCAGTCTTGAAATTTTCACCGAAGAAAATCCTTCACAGTCTTATTAACAGAGATGTCCACTGGCTGTAATAAATCTGTAGTATCAGCAGGCAACAAACAAACATGAATCGAATTCTCTTCAAGAATAGCTTTAACCTTTAAAATTATCCACAATCACAAGGGCAGACTTGTCTTCCCCCAAATTGTCTCTTTGCTTTTCAACATATGGAATGATTATGGCTTTGATGTATTGAAACATTGCTTCTTCATTTGACCAATGTTTGGGTGAATGTGTAATATCCCAGTCACTTGGAAATTTGAAATGGGGGTGACAACGGTTTGTCTTGACAGTGGAAGTGACATCATTTAGAAATTCCTTCTTCAACTGTGAAAAATTGGCAACACTAAATTTGTTCTTTGTTCTGGTGGCTTTTCACTGGACAAATTTCATCCACACAAGAAGTGAATTTGCCCATGGTCTGTAGCCACCAAACTCTTCTAACTTGAACTTGTCATATGTCATCACAATACCTCGAGCAGCAGCAACAACAATACATGCAGATACAACACCTCCAGCTTCTCTCAGTTTCAGCAAATATGCTTGCACAACCATTGTCATAGGGTGGAATGTCCCCCTCTTAGAATGACCCGGGGGTCAGGGTGAAGTGACCTGGGGTCACTCTAACCTAGGCTGGAATGACCCCCCTGTGTCACTCAGCCCTAGGGTATATTGACCCCTCTAGGATGTAGTGACCCCCTGGGTCACTTTGCCCTTTGGTATAATGACCTCTCCCTCCCCGTCTCTACATAGGATGTGGAATTAGACAATCAAATCAATTACTTTGGTGAACATCAAAACCACTTGATACTTTATTTTTCTTCCATGCTGCTGCTGGTGCTGTGACACATTGCTTATGAAATCACTGAGTCTTGGCATGAACTGCAACTGATCATTTTCCATATTCAGTTACAAAAAATCTCAAAGGTAATTGCTGCCAAACTTGAGCTTTTTTCTGGTTTTTCTGCTGTGGAAATGATGTCAGCGCCGATTTTCTAACGGTTGAAAAGATGCTTCCGAAACTTATGTAATATATGCAACAGAGCAAACAATCACTGCCATTACCCTGAATTTTTGTACATTGACGAAACATATATCCAGTAGAGTAGGAATATAGGAAATTTATCGGGGGGAGGGGGGCAGGGACAATAATAAGTTAATCACAGTAATAGCAACAAAATTCAATCCTTCTGTCATTAAATTGCATTAGATAACAGTCAGCAAGCAGCAGTGAAATTGCTGACATCACACTGCAATGACATGTAATTGCTTGGTGCTTGGTCTTACTTTCAATATACTGTTCATATTTTTTTTGGGGGGGGGGGCAGTACCTCTCCATCTATAGTATTGGGGGGCAGTGGCCCCCCTGCCCCCCCCCTCTCCCCCCATTCCTACTCCACTGTCTGATATCATAAATATAGTCTCGTGGGCCAATCCTTTACCAAAATACACCTCCTGCCACACTGATATCAACGGAACTGTAAAGAAATATTGTTCTGTGATCATGAAGTGCCGAATACTTATTAGAGCATGCGCAACTCACATGTACACTTTACTTATGTGGGGGTCACTTGACCCTGAGGGGGGTCATTTAACCCTAGATTAGAGTGACCTCTGGGTCACTACACCCTAGGGTAGAATGACCGGGGGTCACTATACCCTCCAACTCCGTATCTAAATAGTCCCCCAACAAAAGTGGCCTACCACGCTTTCTTTCAGGAAGCTCATCCACTCATTATTATCTGTTTTCCGTTTCTCTCTCACACTTTCAAGGTAGTCCTTGATCGAGATGGTACTACTGTTGATTTTCACCCTCAACTTTCAAGAGAAATGTCCAGCAGCTGCTGAAACTCCATGCTGACTGCATATCTGCCCATATCAGCACAATCCTTAGGACTATATTAATAGAATTGTTATCTTTTTCCTAAACTAGCTTAGCTACCTACGTAAGTATATACTTCATATATGGACCACGTTTTTTCTGTTTCTTAGCTTCAACCATCACTTTGTCCACTTCCTTATTAGCGAGCGCTACTGCCCTCAAGGTCATAATGTTGGATAAAGATCCACTGGGGCTTGGAAGTCCATCCTTAGCCTTGAAATACTTCTGTAAAGACATGTCTCGAGTATGTCAGAGCCACGTGTTACCATAATTTAAATTTTCATACAAATATAATTTCTGGTAAGTAGTTTTATTCAGACAATTTAATTTCGGAATACTTCCAACTTCCGAAAATATTTAATTTTTGAATTTTTCTGGAACTACAGTAACTAGTATCAATACTCTAAGTGCTAAGTAGATTTTTCAGAGCTATCTAGATCTTGGGGTTAGTAGGTGAATGCATTGCACATACAGAAAGAGAGCAAAGAGCATTATAGAAATCCAATAGTCACTGAAAGGACAACAAAGAGGCTATGTAACTGAAGTTATTCTGTAATGTATGGAAATGAGTTGTCTCACATAGCCAACCTCTTGATTACAACACTGAGATCACTAGCATATGTTAGGAAAGGCTATCGTAGAGGTTTTGTCCCTAGGACCAGAAGAGGTGTGATTGAGTGAATTAGACTCTTGCTCTCTAATACAATTTCTTTCTTATTTCTTGGCTAGCAATAGTCATGCAAAATGTTAAATTTTAATAATAAGGTCAGTCAGTCCTATTGAAGAGAGCTGCAAGAAATGTGAACAAACTACGTATAGTAGTAAGAGACTTGCTGTATTCTATATTCTGGGGGAAAGTTTAGTATTATTTTGGACAACATCTAGGGGATGAAATTTCCTCTACACCTCCCCCCCTTATGGTTAGTTAGACACAAGAATTAGGTAGTTTGAGATTTCCATGCAATGGTTAACAGTGACTTCTAAATGTTTGACCTCGTAACTTCCCCTCTAAGTCGAAAATCCTCTTATCTGTATGCTTTGGTACATTATGAAAGAGCCACCTTTGGAAAAGCTGGACCATCCACAGCTACTTTAATTAGGTATTGTGTCTCTGAGAGTTTGAGTTGAGCATTTGCATGTGATGATTATTTTACATATACACCATAGAATATGTGGTTCATGATTGGAAGACTGTCAGTTTAGCAGACTAGATCCACCCTTACATGCTCTTACCTGTACAGAAACTATTATGTGTGTCTATAATTGATTTTGTATTTAAAATCATTGAGTGGGAAATGGGAGTGGTTATGGGAGGAGTATTTTAGTTCCTCCTCAAAGAAGAATCATATGCCTTCATTTTTTTTTCTAGATTTACCTACTGAGCATACAAAGTCACAAAAATGGCATACAATATGAGTACATAATTTGTTTACTGTGCGATGAAGACATGTGAGCTTGACCAAACCCATTTCTTGCATGTTAGTGATGCAATTCTGGATTGCTGCATGAAACATGGAAGTGAGGGGATCATGCTTTTTGCTAAGTAGGAACCTCACCTTTTAAATAGCCTAATAGATCCGTTGATAGCATAAACTTCCCCTCCCACATTGATTATTAATTGTATTATCCTCAAACATATACACTAGTCTGGCATAGCGGCGACCCTTACCAACCCAAGGGAAGGAAAAGGAATTAGCATCAACGACTTGTGTCTCACATCAAGATTTTGACGCCACCAATCAGATCACTTGATGGATAATTATTGCATCTTTGACGTACACGTGACGTATAATAATGAACGCGCACACTGCAAAAACAGGGTACTAAAGTCGAGAGTAAAAAGTACTAATTGTAAGTAAATTTGATACTCACTGACACAAGATATGATTGTACTAATGATTAGTAGCACTGCTTTGAAGTGAGAGAGTAGGTTCTAGTTTTTAGTATCAAATGAAACCTGTTTTTAGTAAAGTAGTAGTTTGTGACACTTACAACTAGTACAAACAAACATAATACTGAGAGCATTGAACTAAAGACTAGTTCATATGTACACTTGGTTCTATACATTTAAATCTTTATCCTAGGGAGGTAGCTACTAGGTTCAAGTATTTCCTGTCTTAAAGCTAGTAATTTGAATTGCATGATTATGTATTGGATATGGCATAAGTATAAAGAGAGAGAGAGAGAGAGGGTGTCACATTAAAAGTCAAGACATTCCTGAGTTTCTGATTCATCTTCTGTTTCATTAGTATCATCAGCATCATCACTCTCTTCCTTACAAAGCCTTTGCTGAATACAATTTAGTGCCCTAAAGAGATTGGAGTAGGCAGTACTGATCTTTTTCTTAGCAGGAAGGTTGTCAGCCATCAATATTTCTTGCAAAAACTCGAGCACTTGTTGAGTAGATGGATTGTATGATAGTTCAAAAGTATAGTGTATTGCCAAGAGAGTAAGAACGGCTGAGAATACCCACTGACCAATTTCATACGTGATGACTTTTCTATTACAAATGGCTACAGCCGAAGAGAATCCAGAAATGCTGCCAACACAAACTATGTAAGGGTGAGTGTTATCGGCATTCTCTTTGATTGCTTCATTAACAGTCTATAAATATAAAGCATAATAGCTATAATTTTTTCACCTCACATTCACACAATAACCATACCGGAGCAAAACACACAAGTGAATTCATCATTTTATCTGCCGAAACTTTTCCTCTTGGCTTGAGTTTGTCTACCAATAATTCCAAACAGTACACTGTAACAACTATAACAAGAATAATAATTATTATATAAAATAATTATACATGCTCTACCATTCATATCATCTGACTCGGGCTGATGTCTTCCAGATTCAACTGCAAACCGGACTATTGCTGGAGCTACAGCAGTAGCCCAATGGTTCTGCAGAGAACGGATCTTTTTTCGGACATCATCTATGGATTGAAATCTTAGTCCAATGATATGGTACATGTCCTGGATCAACTAAAATTAATATATACATGATAAATTCACCAACAAGTATCACATCCCTATAACTTACATATATAGGCTTCTTGAAAAAGGGATAATTCTGTAAAGTAGTTGTAACTCGTGTATTGGCTGTTAAAGATAGCATTGTATTCCTGCGACTGGCAAAGGTGAGAGACATTAATCGGGTGACTTTTCCTTCATCAATACGACTTTTTTTGCCTTCCTTTTGAAGCACACTCAAATGTGACTGAATTGCTTCATCATCTTCAACCTCATCGTGTCCTGAAGAAACCACAGTTTTCCTTTTCTTTGTAGTATTTTCACATGATTTTCGATCAAGGTATAAATGGTTTTGAAACCATCTAACTATCTGTCCATACAATCCGGCCTATAACAAATATATATCTTTTTAACAAAACAAACAAACAAAAAACAACAACAAAAAATCTTGGAATTCTATAACAAACCTCTGGTGAAGATTTATTTCCATTTCCATAGTCACCCAAACTCTTAGGAGCCAACTCTAATAAAGATTTCGCCAATGACCTTTTATCTGTAGTAGAAACAGAACAATCTCTTTCCCAACAATATCCTCGTAGTGCCATACATGCTTCTTTGATTAGTCGATTTCTCTGTGTGGAAGTATAGAAAGCGTCATTTTGTATGCATTTCTTTAAATCTGGTGAAAATACAGGAAGTTTAAAGCTATCATCTGATGTTTCACCAAGACATTTTGTCATTTCAGGGTGTCTACGCTTTCGTGAAGAGGAAGAGTGGCTACTACATGGTGTAGATGCACGGCTATTTGAAGAAAATGAGAAATGAGATGTATTATCATCATCCAGTTCACTCAATTCATCAAGCAGATTCTGGGTATCTGTCTTCTCACTTGAGCGAGCCGTCTGTGAAATCCTAAACAAGTTTGAGCCAAGCAAAAATTTTTCATTGCCCGGATAAATAAGTGAAAAATCTTCTCTTGTGAGATATATGAAAGCTTTCCCATCAATATTTCTCTCTAAATGAAGTTATAATAACTGAGAAATTCTATTTAATGCCCACTCACCACTCACTCTCGAGTTCCTTGGCATCTTCATGAGGCACATTCATTTCCTTTGTCAAACATGCTAAGAGTTCCTTACAAGTCATAGATTTTATGTCCATACAGCGTTGTAGATCTATACCTGATATTTAAGCCTATGATTAACCTACCTATTTGCTTATCTGCATTATGGTAACGTACCAGCCATAAATTGCACTGATACAATTGAAGGAAGGAGACAATCAAGGATAAAGAAGCAAAAATCTCACAACCGTGCACTTCACACCAGTCCTGTGTCCCGCGCGCTCAGATTGCATTGACCTTTGACCTTATACAAAGATGGCCTCTTGCTGCCAACTATGCTTTGTTGAATATAGTAGTCTATTCGACTTAGTCAGTCACGTTAGAGCTGCTCATTCTTCGGATATGAACCTTAATTATGTCTGCAAAGTGGATGGTTGCCCTAGGATGTTCTCAAAGACTAACACCTGGTATAAGCACGTGATACAATATCATCATGAGGAGTATTTTAAGAAGAATGCATCCTCAGAGGTGAAGTATGGAGCAGAACCTGATGATGATGATGACGATAATCAAATGGAATTATCTGTGGGTGGAGCATGGCCCGAAGGCAGTGATGGTGAAATGGATTTTTCTGGCGGTGGAGCATGGCCTGAAGGAAGTGATGATGGTAATTATTTACCAACTACAATTTTGAGTGAGAAAGTGATAGCTGGGAAACTTCTTAAAATACGAGAGAAGCACCTAGTGTCACATGCTGTAATCAATGACATCATGGAATTGGTGGAAAGCATTTGTAATGATATGTCTACTAAAGCTATATCTTCAATACACCAATCTGGTGATGAATGTGGTATGGATACCTCATCATCATTCTTTCAAGAGCTACCACAAATCTTTGAACGATTGAATTCACCGCTGGCTTCGATTGGTACAGCTTACAAACAACAATCTTTTATTGCAAAGAATCTTCCATATGTGGTAAGTATCATTATTTCACTTAGCTGTCAATTTTATATGTATTTGTCATAAGAAACCTATTTGGCATGAAGTTGGAACACATGTGGCAACTGTTGGACGAAGTGTGACCCCAACTAATGTATCTGATGGTTTTTATTATGTCCCCTTCCTCCAGTCCATAAAAGCACTATTAAAAAATCCTTCTACATTTCATCAGGTAATAATTATTATATATATATTATTATGCTAATCAATCAACTCTTGTATTTAGGTTATGTCTGGTGCACACCAAAGTCCTGATAAATTAATGTATGACATATGCGATGGCACTATGTTGGAGAACCAACAAACTGATGTACTTCAGATTATTGCCTACTACGATGAGGTTTCAATGACAAATCCACTGATGTCTAGGTCTAAAAAGTACAAAATAGGTACGTATGCACTTCAGTATGCATGGGGGTGCTCTAATTAGATTTTATAATAGGTGCCATCTATTTTATGTTGGGAAATTTGGATCCAGCACTGCGTTCAAGATTGGAATCCATAAGTCTTATTGCTCTATTTAACACAAATTTATTAACTGAGTACTCGATAGATGACATTCTCAAGCCTTTCATTGAGGACTTGAAGGATTTAAATGCTGTTAGTTTAATATTTAACTTTTATACTAATTATAGCCATGTATATTTTTGAAGCCTAGTGGATGGCCTGTCAATATTGATGAACATCAGTACCATATAAAAGGTAAATTAGTGGCCTTTTTGGGAGACACTCCTGCTATTAATATGGTAGGGGGATTTAAAGAAGGTGTGGGTATGGCCATGCGCAAATGCCGGCAGTGTATGGCAACATATGATCAGATACAAACAAAGGTTAGCTACAGGTTCATATGTGCTTTGATAACGAATAGTTTATCTTTCCTCTCAGTTTACAGAGAAGAAATTTCAGATGAGGAATAAAGAAGGATATACCAAGCAGTGTATGTATATCAATGCGTCAGATATTTCTGAGTCTGAAAAATTGCATTATTCAAAAGTGTATGGCATAAATCGATCCCCGATCCTTTTGGAGTTGCCTTATTTTGATGTCACACAACACTTACCACAGGATTTGATGCATGTATTACTTGAGGGTGTTTTTCCCCTTCATGTGGGACAGCTATTGCAGTACGTCATCCACGAGTCCAAAATTCTGACCCTTTCTCAAATAAATAGTCGCATCTTAGCACATCCATATGCCTATTTTGAAGAAAAACCATCACCCTTGAAAGACTTAGAATTCGAAGGAAGTCAGTCAGGTTATAGTGCATCCAATAATATTTATCAGTTTATACTGTTCTTTGATCTTTTCAGCTGCTCAGATGTGGGAACTGATGAACATACTTCCCTTCATTATAGGAAGTGATATGCCACCAAATGATCCTCACTATCAGTGTTTTTTGCTACTGAGTGATATTTCAAAGATGCTTTTTTCTAAAGTGATTGCTAACGATCAGATTCCACTCTTACGCCTACTGATAGAGGAATATTTAGAAACTTTTGCTAGCCTTTATCCTCACCGACCATTAACTCCGAAGATGCATTACTTAGTGCATATTCCAACTCTTATTCAAAGGTATAAGAATGGTTCCCACATGAACATGCAAATTCTTTTTATCTCTTTAAGTCAACATTCTATAGGTATGGTCCACTAATCAATCTTTGGTGTATGAGGTTTGAGGGTAAACACAAACAGTTTAAAAATGCTGCCAGAAGCACTAGTTTCAAAAATATCCTTAAGACCCTCACTTACCATCATCAACGGTTAATGGCTTTAAATTTATATTATGATAATTCATTTGCATCAGTGACTGTTTCTACTGGGCCAGGTGTGTTTAGCATGATACCATCTTGCATGTAAATATGTATTGTTGTATTGTTACAGCTCAACCTGTTACTGTGATGTCCATGCCCTATGGTGATGCAATTAAGATTCATTTTCCATCTTTGCTGAATGAAGACTTGTACAGGTATTCAAATTAATAAGCTGTGTGTGTGTGTGTTTGTTAGCCAGCTAGTCATGAAAGTAGCTATAACCAGGATATTATATTTGGCAGATCTCATTGGGTTAAAATAATAGGAACGATGTACAAGACAATGAAGTGCTACATGATGATTGGAACTACTGAGTGCCAATCTGGTAGTGTTCCACAATTTGGTTTATTGTACGATATTATTATATACGGTCAAGAACCCAATATAGTCTTCGTTTTTAATAAAATGGAAACTCTCAAATATGATTCATGTTTTGGAGCTTATGAGGTAGTATCACTAGCAGAATATTGTTGTTTTTATAGATCATCTATTAAATGTTACCATCTTTTTAGTGCCATTCAGCATGGCAATCATGTAACTAGATACATCAAGTCTAAATATGATCTCACTGTTTATTGCAACTATTAAACTATTTTGACATTAGGCTACTATCTTTTAGTAGCTGTAGATAGAAATAAGTAGGTGGGGCTATCTAAATGTAGGAACTTGATACTAATAATGAGTATTATGGACTAAAACTAGGAAATTTACTAAAGATTAGTAGTATTAACTATGTTCAAGTATGCATTATGCTCAATTTTAGGCACTGTAATTGAAGCTTGCTTGAATCTATAATTTTAAGTGATTTAACTATAATTTTGAGTATCTAACTACAATTATTTTAAGTGTGCATAATAAAATCCAGAATTTTCTTCTGAAACATAGTAGGTTTATCTCAAACTTGGAAATGCCTCTTTATATTAGGAAGGTGGTGTTTCTAAATATAGCAACTTCATACTAATAATAAGTGTTGTGCAATAAATCAAGGCAAACCGTACTAATTATTAGTATAATATGTCCTAGATTTGAATTCAACCTAGTCAATTCGGTGGAAAGCTACTTAATTCAAGATTTTATGACTAAGAATAAGTTTTTAAACCTAACTTTTAGTACCCTGTTTTTGCAGTGCAGCCTTTAAGCTTTCAATGCTCAAGATCGATTGCAGAGACATGGAAGATAAGTAATGTATCGGCTGCGGTGAGCTGACAGAAGGGATCTAGAAGAATCATATCTGACTCCACAGACATTCTTAGCATTGAAAGAGACAAGGGCCAAGAAGATGATAGATTTATGTAGAAAATGCTTTAATAGCTATGTCAAAGTTAAGAAAAAACTAGAGGTATCTAGTCGAAGTTTTAATATAGCTATCTAGTTATATTTAGCAACTTCACTACAGGGCATCCACCAGAATTTGAGCAAGGCTCTTGATGCACGCAAAATTATGATTATTCCGCGCACGTGATAATCTTGTTGTAAATTAACGTTCCTGGAATTCCAAAGTGACAAGTCGTTGATGCTAATGTCCTCAGACCCTTTTCCTTCCCTTGGGTTGGTAAGGGTCGCCGCTACGCCAGACTACATATACACACCCACACACAAACATCCCAGTGCCTCACTCTATATGGAACCCTCCATGGTGCTTGATTAGTACTATAAATTCTGTGGGTGTGTCTTATCTGAAGTAATAAAAGTGTTTATGTCCTCTCCAGACCCCAGCCTCACCTCTCACAGTTTGCTGGCTGCTCTGGAGACTGTGGGGAATGCAAAGAACATTAGTGAGATTAATGATTCTGAAGGTGACTTGGAGCGTGTACTTCAACTACCACTCTCTAAGATGAGGGAAATGAGATTGCAATGTTCAGCAGAGGCTGATTATCGCTATCAACTGATGGAATATTATCTAAAATGTCATGAGTGTCCTGGGTGGAATCACCTGGCTGGGGGACTTCTCTACAAGGAACAACACAGCGCTCTTGAGAAAGTGAAGGGGAATGTTACAGCTGATAAAGGTAAGTGTGTTGTAGATGACACATACTAAGTGAGGCAAGGGTGAATATAGTCATGTGATTGGTCAACAGTGGATTAATAAATGACTCTCCTAGTTCAAGACTATATATGTACAACACTAACAGTGTCCACAGTCCAAAATACACTTTTCCTAGTTAAGAACAAGTTTATTACAATGTTTTTCCAATATTTGCTAGTCCCATGGTTTCATAATTAGCTATAGTTCTCTGGCCTAGAAGCAAAGAGTCACAACTTGAATAATGAAATTTGTGAGAGCATCTTATGTCACCTCACTCTTGTTTAAGTAAATTTCCTGGAACTCCCTTAATCTTTACTGGAATAGATGACTGAGAGTATTTTCTTATATCTAGTTACATCTATAAATGAAAGGCTGGGACAACATTACTATAATCAAGTCATGATTATTAGTACTTCATCGTCTTCTGTCATTTAATTCTACAGTGTCTTGCCCTCCTCCAAACGTGATGGACTTCCTGTGTTTCCCCCTACAAAACTCAAATAATGTGAACTTAACCACAGAAATCGAAGCAAAGTAACTTGAATTTGGAACACTCCTCCTGGAAGACCAGACTGGTGCACAAATCAGTGCCTTTGAGGTGGAACTCTGTAGGAATGCACAAAGCATCAACTATCGAGTGTTTCGGGAGTGGTTACATGGGAAGGGAAAGCAAGGGAGACTCTGATTTCTGTGCTGGAAGATATTGAACTTGCTAAATCTATAAGACTATAGAATATAATTTCTAAGTGAGATTCAAAGTCAAATGCAAAGTGTCATTTTGCGCATGCGCATTGTTTTAAAAGTGATGGGCATCATTTGAAACGAAGCTTCAATGTGCTTTGCGGAACTGTGTGGCCAGAAAGTTCGTGTTCTTGCTTTTGGACCGACATTATTGGGTAAGCAATGTATCAGTGATAGCTAGCGCCAATGATCCACCCACCATGGAGCTGAAATACAGGTTTTTTGATGGAATCAGCGTTTGAACACTGTATTTAGGGCATAGTTAAAATTCTAGTGACATGATTTTACAAAAGGACTAGCTAGAGCATGATTAAGTTATCTGCACCCTGTGCTGTCACTAAATGTCCCTTCCTCCCTCCCTAAACATGGATCCCTTCACCATTTGAATGTCTAGGAACCTACCTCCAATGGCCATATAACTCCTTTCCCTGATGAACAAGTATCAGAAGTTTCTTAAGAGAAAAGTGGATCTGCATGTGGTATAGATGACCGAGTGGCCACGAGGGGTGTGTGCCCCCTCCTGTGCAGACCATAAAGAAAATTTTATTTTTGGTGGTTGTACTATGTCTAGTATTGGACTTTAGACTGAAGTCCTGGTAAAGGGTCCCTATGGGTATGTCAACCATGTGGTCCCATAACTATCACATTTGTACACATTAATATAACATCTTATATAAAAGTAGCACCCTACGCTGGTGGAAACTATTTTGTCCTGCACTTACTGGGTATGTATTGTTTGATTCTTTATTCATTACTGATGCAGTCACCTAAATCCAATGTCCTATACAACAGTTCCATTGCACAGAGAATGCCTTTGAAGTGGTTACAGGACAAACATGTCTAGAAATAAATGACTCCCATGATAGTACCTGACACTCTGTAGTGGTATAATGTACATGTGTGGTATTCCCCTCTGTTTTCTTTACAGATGCTTCAGCTAAAGGAAAACTGAAACATTTCAAATTTGGTTGCTGCTGATTTTGTTGACTCTACCTCCTCTCCCCTCCTCCCTCAGAGATTGCCACCTCAATAAAAGGGTCCAGCTGGTCCTTACTGAAGAGCACTTGCACCCATGGATTCTGGATCAACTAAAGGTACGTACATGGGGACTATTTAGAGTTATTCATGTGCAGAAAGGTTTTACGTAATTTGGACCCTTCTATATCAATGTTGTGGTTAATGAGCCTTTGATGTGTGAGATAATCCCCACTCGCTTATATACCTCAGCCTGTTTCAATTCCAGTGTCCTCCCTCACACCTCCCAATCACTATGACTTGTAACTATAGGCTGTGAATTGATTAGTCAATAATGACCCTTTGACCTTTGCCCTTTCTAGGAGAGATGAGGGGTTGGTGTATCGTCACAAGAATCTGAAAATGACAAAGTCTCTCACTTATGGAGATTGTAACTCTACCAAGAACCAGTGGTGACTGATTAGCCACACCCATATGGCAACACCCACTTATATTGTAGTGGGTGTTGTCTTTTAGAATATATCCATTATTTTGTATGAGAGTTCAGTATCATTATTTGATGTGACCAGTTGATACTTCATTGTCAAAATTAATACTACACAATATCTAATACTTACACAAAAAGTTACAATAAAGTCAAAAATAGCACTCCAGCAAGTCCAATGCAGTTCAATTTCAATGTGGTATGAATTCATCAGATGGTGTGGCAGAACAGATTGATTAGGCTGAATGTAAAAGGTCATCACCCTCAGTCGAATTGGATATCAGGTCATGTAGAAGCTCTATAGTGTGATTCATGCAAAATAACACTTTTATTGTCTGGAGATGATGATCTGATAGCACTTTGAATGAACGAGCCAGAATGATAATACTGTACAGCAGCAGGTATTCCTTGATTCTATGCCTTTCGTGTGGATCTTCCATTTATTATGCAGGAAGTATGTTATTTATGACTGTACAATTCAATATACATGTATATTATTGCCAGGAGCAGTTTGCGCATGCGCATTTTTTGCAACCGGTTGCAAAGTGGCGGGCATTATTTAGCGTAGTAGACTGCGGAGTTTTTCTGAGGAGTGACTGTCGTCAACCCAATTGAACGATCGCGTAGGGCAGTGCTGTGAATAAGAAAACTAGTCTTGAGTCTTTGTGTATCTGCCTTTGGATCGGTAAGCAATGAAAACTCTTGCTTCAGTGATAGCAGAGCCACCCATCATAGAGCCATAGATAATCTATGATGTAGGAGATTCACCTCCCCATCCCCTCTCAACACAATACACATAATTTGTTGCATTTTTGAGATCACTGAAGCACTGATGTTCGTATGGATTGTAGATAGAGCTGTTTTTGACGAAATACCTCCCACCCCCTCCACTCTTCTTTTTTTTCTTTTTCATTGTTCTAACTAATCACTGTATGTTGTGTATGCAATTACAGAATGAGATGATGGAAGTCCTCAAGGAAGAGGAACAGTCGTTATCGTCCCTCTAAAATACCAAACTCTTACAGGTAACCATCAATCCTTTTCATATTTGTCTGTTTGATCTTACTCGGTTACTTTCCTTTCAACATGTGATTTCCTTTTGATGTGGTTTTGAGCATTTCTATTGTACTTCCCCTCCCCCCAAGCCTCTTTGTGATTGTATGTACTAGCATGTGTGTGGATTCATGTCCTCTATGTCCCTTCCCCTTTAGAATGTTGCTGGTGCTTTTTTTGTAACTGGCTCAATGTGCAAGCTGGGCAATAAGGTGTTGATATGCCACCTCTGTGCAGTGCATCCCAGTTTCATAGGTACGTATAATCAGTACATCTTCTGATTGCCCCTCCCTCCCCCTATATATTGTATCATCTCACTTTGTCCCTAGAGTAGATAGTGCTGAGGGAGAGGTTATAGACCTGAACACCTCATGGCCCACCACTGTCACTTTAGATCTAGATGGTGTGTTTTGACATTGACTGTTCTGTTTTTGACTTTCTAGTCTTGAGACCCTTTACCCATTTAATGTATTTGATATTGTAGTTGTTCTCTTATAGTTGTTTGTGACTTTGTCAATCTTTACCAATTATTCCATTATTCAGCATAATGAACTTAGGTAGTTGAAGAGCCACATGTAAATCTGTGTATCATAATTATAACTTCTGATTGGTCTAATTGGTACATGTTCTAATTGCCCCTCCCTCCCCTACATATTCCTTGTGTCCCTAGCATGGAAGTGCTGATAGATGTCATGCCCACCACTATTCTGTACTTATAACTTTCTAATGTGGACCCAACTAATGTGTATAGAGCGGCAGTACAGGAACTTGACTTTGAATGTTGAGGTGTCTCTCCAGAGAAGTTGTAGCATATAATTGTTTACTTTCTGTTTCGTAATGGCTCCCTCTCTATTGTCCTGTATCAAGCCAATATATTTTTAAGCTGGAAATAACTATTTCGGGAGGGTGTGCTCTAATAGTCTGTGCATGTTTCAACTAGCCTTAAATCCAGGATTGTTGAAGTCACGGGAATGTAATTACTGTGCATTATTTAGAACCTTGAGCATTAGATGCTAGTATGTGTGTGCCCTAATATTATGCCCATCGATCCTTTTGTGCATAATATTGTGTTGTTTATTAGCAATGTGTGGATTCACTTTCCTTGAGTATCCTCTAAGATTGAAAGCAAGTACATTTGAACATTAGTTTATACTTAAATTCTAGCAATTCTATCTCACAATTGTTACTTGGAAATTTCATTTAATGTATCACTTTCTTGAATATTTAATTTTGTGTTGCCAAAATCTACACAGAGTACACACTGTTACCTTATAATGTGATGTGAGCTTATAATGAAGCTGTTTGCTTGTTGGGTGTGCATCATAATGTGAGATTTATAGAGCCCTTCAAGCATCAGACTGAGAGTCTTGAAATGACAATGTATTAACAGGATCAATACATGCATTAAGTTAATTAATCAAGATCACCTCCCATCCATTCAAGCCAATGTTGAAGGTACATGTTGAATGCACAACCAAAAGAATGGTGGTTGGTGACTAAGTGCTTTCAGAGGTTAGCGGGTCAGACTTACTAAGTGTGTGAGGACACATAATTCGCCTTCACCACCAAAGACTAATTACGTATTTACTGTATACTGTACACACAGCTGGTCACTAGATCCTAAGATAATTTCAAGTTTAAGAGCATCTGGTAGATCTGGGGTTGAAGATGATGTGGGAGATTCCCCTCCCCCTCCCCTCTCAACACAATACACATAATGTGTTGCATCTCCATGAGATCACTGAAGCACTGATATTCATTGTAGATAGAGCAGTTTTTGACAAACACACACCCCACCCCCTCTACTCGATCTTCTTTCATTGTTCAAACTAATCACTGTATGTTGTATATGCAATTACAGAATGAGACGAAGTCTCAAGGAAGAGGAGCAGTCGTAATTGTCCCTCTAAAATACCAAACTCTTACAGGTAACCATCAATTCTTCTCATATTTGTCTGTTTGATCTTACTCGGTTACTTTCCTTTCACATGTGATTTCCTTTTGATGTGGTTTTGAGCATTTCTATTGTACTTCCCCTCCCCCCCAAGCCTCTTTGTGATTGTATGTACTAGCATGTGTGTGGATTCATGTCCTCTATGTCCCTTCCCCTTTAGAATGTTGCTGGTGCTTTTTGTGTAACTGGCTCAGGAGGAATGAATATGGCAAGCTGGACAACAAGGTGTTGATATGGTGCAATCCATCACATTTTCATAGGTACATATAATCAGTACGTCTTCTGATTGCCCCTCCCTCCCTATCATCTCATTTCGTCCCTAGAGTGGATAGTGGTGAGAGAGTTCATGGACCTGAACACCTCATGGCCCACCACTGTCAATCTATGGTGTGTTTTGATATTGACTACAGTAGAACCTCGTTTATCCGTACCTCGATTATCTGGAACCTCGATTATCCGGATTCAGAATTCAACCAGCCACGCCCCCATTTTCACTTAATTAGAACATCAGCTGTTAGCGATCAGGTAGCTTTTGTTGTTGTTGCTTGTCTTGCTGGCTAGTGGTTGGCTTTTGCTAAACAGAAGAGAGTAGTGTGACTGTTAATGAGAAGGTGGCAACTGGTAAGCAGCTAGTAAAAGCTTACTACTACTTCAGTTATCCGCACTATTTCAACAGCAAACAAATTTCTGAGGACAAAGCTGTTCGGATAACTGAGGTTCTACTGTATGACTTTCTAGTCTTGAGACCCATTTGATATACTTGATATTGTACAATCGTTCTATTGCTTGTGAATTCATGTAGTCGTTTGTGACTGTGTCAATCTTTACCTTATTCTTATAGTATGGATAGTATTGAGGGAGACTTTATAGACCACATGGCCTATCACTGCCAGACCCTTTATAGAGTGACAGTGCAGAAACTTGAATTCCAATGTTGAAGTGGCTATTCAGATTGAGTGGTTGTATGATTATTCATTTTCTGTTCACTATGCCCCCCTTTCTGTCATCCTTCTACCTAGTGTCAGTAACTGTGCCCTCGGACTCAGACCTTTCACAATTTTTCAATGTGTCCTACTATAATGTCCTGATAATGTATTTTGACCTGCCACCCTTAAATGGCAAAATGCCCAGTACTGGGATTAATATTGGGGATCATTCATCTGATTGTACATGTGACGTACATTAAAAAGTTGTACTTTTAGTGGTTGGAATTTGACTGGAAATTAACGGGTGACTGGATGTTATTTGGAGCACTATTGGTATAGAGGTGTATGGAGTATGTACCACCATTACCCATCACCAGGTTGGGATGTCATGTGACAGCTGGGTTGCATATTAGCCATCGTCTACACAGAGTACACACTGTTGTCTTATAATGTGATGTGAACTTACAATGAAGCTGTTTGCTCATTGGGTGTGCATCATAATGAGATAGTGCTGAGCATCAGATTTGAGAGTCTTGAAATGTAGATATTTTATTAACAGGACTCAATACATGTATTAAGACCACCTTCCATGCATTCTCAAGCCAGTGTTGTAGGTACATGTTGAATGCATGACCAAAAGAAATGACTAAGTTCTTTCATAGAGGTTAGTGGACCAGTGTGTGTGTGTGTGTGGATGCATACAATGCCCTCTCAAGTTCCCCTTCACCACCAAAGACCAACCACAATCACAGTAACAGGTTCTTTGGTCTTTGCAGGTGTTAGGGAGTTGCTATGACTTCATAGTTTGCTAGTCCATGCTTTTTGAATGGTCATTATTAACCTTACATATGTGTGATCAACTCTTAAGTACATTGTACGAGTAGGGTAATAGGACAGGCATCCTTTTGATTCATTTTTATCCTTACAGTGCACACCCCCTCCACCTCTATAAGTTATTCCTGACTCGTTTACACTCCTTCATCAGTGCATACCTTTGTTTCATGCACCTTTGTTTCATGCTGCTTTATTGCATGCTGCTCATTTTGTTTAGTTTTAGACAAAGTGGAACTGTGTCACTCTCCCATTCTCTACCTCCAGAATTTACTAACAATTGTATACACAGCTGGTCACTAGATCGTTACCTTCTAAAGAAAATGTCAAGTTTCCAAGCATCTGATAGATCTGGGGGTTAGAGAAGATGTGGGAGATCCCACTCTCCCTCCCCTCTCAACACAATACACATAATGTGTTGCATTTCCATAAGATCACTGAAGCACTGATGTTTATAGATAGAGCTGTTTTTGATGAACACACACACACCCCACCCTCTCCCTATATATTGTACCATCTCACTTGTCTCTAGCATGGATAGTACTGATTGATGGAGAGTTTGTAGACCTGAGCACCTCATGGCCAACCAGATGACTATTCTGCACTTGTGAGTTTTAATGTTGAGACCCTTTACCCACTCTAGCCTGGCTAGAGAGGTTAGCATTTTCAGTCAATATGAACATTCACTTTCTGTTTCAATATGGATCCCTTTCTATTGTCCTGTATCAGTTGATTTAGCCTGTGTGTGTGTAGTTTGTAGTATACTGAAGAACCATGGAGTATACTGAATACTGAACAACCATGGAGTAGTATACTGAATACTGAACAACCATTGAGTAATGTTGACCTTGTCACCTTTATCTGTTGGATTCAAGCAATATGATGCGATATCCTCTAGAAGGTGTGTGGAACTGGCCCAAAAGGTATCTTTTTCAATGAGGTATGCCTCATATCCTCCCAGTTTAGTACGTCTTCTGATTGTCCCTATATATTGTGCCATCTCTTAACATGCATAGTGCTGAGTAGTTTATAAACCTGAGCACTTCATGGCCCACCACTCATTCTAGAGATGATTTGGACTTGTGACTTTCTAATGTTGAGACCCTTTACCCACTCTGGCCTAGCTAATGTATATAGAGTGGCATATCCAGAGTTTGTCATGTTAACACTTTCAGTTGATATGATAATTCATTTTCTGTTTCAATATGGATTCCTTTCTATTGTCCTGTATCAAACCATATCAGTTGAGTTTAGCCCTAGGAGGGTGTGCATAGTCCAGTGATAGCTTCCGAAGGTCATCCATTGATCCACCCATCTTGGAGCAAAAGACGTGTTTTCTTGGAGTTAAAGTGTATGATGATAATTATGATGCCCCCACCCCACCCCCTCCACGTATTGTTCTAACTAATCACTGTATGTTGTGTATGCAATTACAGAATGAGATGATGGAGTCCTCAAGGAAGAGGAGCAGTCATAATTGTTGCTCTAAGAGACTAAACCCTTCAAGGTAACCATCAATCCTTCTCACCTTATACTTGTGCTGTGTAATTGTTTCTTTAAGGTCAATTGGATCCTATAAAGGGTGTGCATGTATGGCAAAATGTGTGACAGCTGGCAGCAAGTGACCCTTACTTGGTTATCACATGTGATTTCCTTTTTGATGTGGTTTTTTTGAGCATTGTTATTGTATTTCAATCACCTTCCCCTCCTCGAGCCTCTTTGTATATGCTAGCATATGGAATCATAATCTTATCCTGCTTCACCTTTACTACATCATGTTTTCCATGGCTCAAAAGATATCGATATGCCACCCCTTTCCTCTATGCTGTCCTTTATATTCAGCCTCAATACATTTCCTACTAACTCCTTCATATCCACCAACATCCTGTTGTCACATAATTATGTTAATATCCCATGCAGGAGAAATGCTACTGTGTTGCAACATGAAATTCAGAACATCAAACCAAAATTTACATAGCTTCCTTTTAAGTAGCCCAACTCTAAAGCCACAATTAAGTCCTTTGAAAGGAGGCTATGTAAATTTTGGTTTGGTGTTCTGAATTTCATGTTGCAAGATTATTGCAATCCACTACAGTAGTTTGCAGAACAGTTGTCATGCATCAGGCAGGGATAGGTGGTGGCTTTGAAGTATTTGTGGCTGGGGAACAATACAATGTTTTCATAGCCCTATTGTTCTTAGCCACTAGCTACTCCAGAGCCACTGCCTTATGCATGACAACTGTTCTGCAAACTACAGTATACAGTGTGTTGTGCAACTGTCACTTGCACTTATAATAACACCAACCACTTCACAGTACAGCTTTTCCACTGAGTGTGCACAAGTACATCACAACTAGAGAATTACTTTTTCTCCAGCAGAACAACAAAGTGAAAAGTGTAATTTGTTAATCAGCCAGTGAGTTGTGTACAGGTTATGCTCAATGTTCCATTTTCTTTCCTCTGGCATAATGTAATTGGTCTATTCAGAACTAGTGAAATTACCCTTCCACAGTTAACCTCATCATATTGATGGGGAGACCCCCTAAATTAGTGTTAGTTGTGTGTTGCTGTGTATTACTTACCTTATCATGTCATGTGTTTCCAATCACAATTCCTCTGGATACCACATGCACATCCACTGGTTTGTGTGGAAATTCTTACTAATTGGGCAATGCATATACAGTATGTCTAGAAGGTATGTAATCAAGCGACTTTAAAAAAAGGGAGTATCTTATAGTAAAACACCAGGTAAGGGGTTGGTCCTGTGGGTAAAAATGTATGGACAGTAATTCCAAGTACTCAGAGTACTTATGTTGTATACAACATAATGAGCCCTTTAACGTGTGAGATAATCCCCACACACTTACCTCATTCTGTTTCAATTCCGTCACATCTCCCAATCAATATGACAGGCTATCAGTATGTCTTCTTATTGTCCCTCCCTCCCCCCCCCCCCCCCCCCCCCCATCCCACTTGTATGGATAGTGGTTGGGAGGGGGTTTGTAACCTGAACATTTCATGGCGTATCCCTGTTGAATGTTGATATAGAGGTTGACTTCGACTATTCTGAACTTGTGATTTTCTAATGTTGAAACCCTTTACCCACTCTAGTGTATTGAGCAGTTGTGCAGGAATTTAACTTCAAATGTTAAGTGTGTTGTCTGAATTTTTGAATGTCTTTATCAGCACTCTCATGTGTACCATATTTACTGTGCATTATTTAGAAGTTTGAGTAATATGATGCTAGTGTGTGTGACTGCCCCAGACAGATTGGACACAACCCTTTAGAGCATATCCTCCATTGGTTGGTATGTACGTATGTGAAATTCCTGCCAGGTTGGGACTGTCACAATTAATGACTACAGCACATACGTAAAGTATGACATAGTGTTAAGATATCATGTGACAGGTGGTGGGTTGCATAACCTCTCTACAAAGGACAAAAGGTTGGGTCCCAAGTGTGTCAGGTTCCACTGCAATAATCTCTATCCCAGTCCAATATGTCTTCTGATTGTCCCTCCCTCCGCCTAATAATTACATTGTCCCATCTCGCTTTGTCTCTAGCATCACTTTGCATCTAGCATTGATAGTGAACACTTCATGCCCCACCCTTTTCTTTCTAGATGGTTTAACTTTCTATTGATTATATCTTTATATCATCCATTTAAAATTAATTGGAGTAGTAGCTTTGATAGAGATTTGAGGAGGGTGTGCTACATTATGGATTCATAATACGAGCATGTTACTGATGGCCTTTCCCAATATGTCTTCTGACTGTCCCTCCCTCCCCCAATAATTACATTGTCCCATCTCACTTTGTCCCTAGCATCACTTTGCATCTAGTGAACACTTCATGCCCCACCCTTTTCTTTCTAGATGGTTTAACTTTCTATTGATTATATGTGGCTTTATATCATCCATTTAAAATTAATTGGAGTAGTAGCTTTGATAGAGATTTGAGGCTACTTTATGGATTCATAATACGAGCATGTTACTGATGGCCTTTTCCCCATGGTAGTTTCATGGTAATTGTTGTCAACCATGTAGTGGAGTGAATCCATAGTGGACCTTGCAGTTTTTATTCTCTATCTATATGTAATCGACTGTCTTAAAATTGTATGCTCTATATAGAACAGGGATCAATACTGAGGGGGAGGCTCACCCATGGTAGTAATATACAATGGATGATGTTCATGCACCCCCTTTCCCATATTACATATTGGTTCTTAATGATGCTCACCCTTGGAGATACATTGAATGCTGCTCACCCCTTCCCTGTATTACATTGATGCTCACCACCTTTCCCATATTGATTAGTAACACATTGGATGTTGCTCACCCACCTTCCTGTATTGCACCACTGTCATTCTAGAGGACTATTCTGCACCTAATGTTGAGACCATATACCCACTCTTTCTAATGGTGAAACCCTTTACCCACTCTAGCCTAGGTTGTCATACTTTCAGTTGATATGGGCATTCACTTTCTGTTTTTAATATCTGTAGTTGTACCCAAGGTAGTTTACAAGTCATGGGAATGTGAATTGTAAATCAGAAAGTACACAACTAGGTAACTGTTACTTGTTCACCATGTAAAATTGATAACCAATAATAGACCTCTTTAGATGTGAAATAGGGACACCCTCTCTAATAAGGACACTTTGTTACGTCCAAAATGTGCTCTTTTAGTACAAATCAACCCCTGAAATAAGGCCACCCTTCTACAAAGGCCATAGACTTTGGCAAGCAAGGGGTTAAGTATGTGGCACTATGCAACCCAGCTGTTACATGACATAACATTTGGATTAATGATGTCATAAACTTATGCTTCAAGTATTCCGTATTCTGATTATTCAAATTTGCTACCTATTATTCCTGATTATGTATTCATATGTGTTGGGTGTGCATGATAATGAGATAATGCTGAGCATAACCATTGAAAGCCCCTTCCTCTGGTTGTGAACTGTCTCTGACTGCTCTTCTTCCTCCCCCTATATATTGTACCATCTCACTTTGTCCCTAGCATAGATAATGTTGAGAGTTAGTAGACCAGAACACCTCATGGCCCACCCCTGTCATTCTAGACAGTTGATATCAACTATTCTGTACTTGATGTTGAGACCCTTTACCCACTTTACCTTAGTTAATGTGTGTAGAGTTGTAAAATGTTGAGGTGTGTATCCAGAGAGGTTATCATATTTTCAGTTTCAATATGGTCCCTTTTATTATGTATGGGGTTTTTGAATAGACCATTGGAAAGCTTTTTGGTGGTAAAAAGGTTGTACTGGTATAGTCTATAGAAGTTCAAATAATTTCTTTTTATTTTGGTGGTCATCAACCCCTTAAGGGAGTTGCTACCCACAATTTTGGTGATTTTCGAAATATTTTGTCGAACTTCTAGGCTTCATACATGCCCCTAGAACCTTTTTTTTACCACCAAAATGCAGCTTTTTAAAGAGCTTTCCAATGGTCTATTCAAAACCCCCCTAGTCCAACCATGACCGAGATAGCAAAAATATTTTGGAAAATTGTACAACTGATATCTTATACATTTATAACCCTTCATACTTATCAGAGAGTGTGGTAGCACTCTCTATGTAGGATGACTCGGATATGGCCGTGTGCGCCGCCTATAGACTAATACAAAAGTGAAATTCTAGTTCCCCCACTTAGAGCTACTGCAGGGGCGGATCCAGAGAAGGTTTGACTAAGTTCGTCCGAACCCCCCCTTTTTTTAGGGCTGACTATAAGGACTGAAGGGCGGCTAGCCTTTATGATCCATGGTCTCTGCCTGCTCAGCAGAAGTCTCGCGTAGCCAGGACTAGCTCACTAACTCTTAGTACATAGTTCGATCGATTGTAGTATTCTAATTAATGCACGCTCACGTGTACAAAACATTATTAGTCATTTTTTTGGTGAGAATTTCATTTGTTCAGTTCGTTGTTAAAAGACAAAAGCCTGTAGGTCCGCTAGCCAGCCATACTTAGGAATTGTCTGAGATGACACATCAAAGGAAGTTAGACTCTTTTTTTATCCAGCCAAGGTAACTTTATCTCTTAAGATACCTAGCCATTATCCATAAATAAGTCGTAGCTCAGCTCAGATTGAGGCATTATCTAACCACCATTGTTTTAACGTTTTTAACGTTTCAAATGTTAGCCACTGCTACTGTTTACAGCAAACGTCAGAAAACCACAGCCCAAGCCCTGAGCCCCAGCTCAGTTTCTACATCTATGATTGATTTGAATTAATCTTCTCTGGATTTATCTTCTCCACCTGCCAATCTCCAATCTTCCATCTTCTCAGTGTGATGATGCACATTGTGTTGAGTATGATATTATTGATGATCCTCTTGATAGTGATGATTTCCGCCATGTGGTATTGAGCATGATAATATATGCGATGATTCTCTGTGGTATCATGATGCGGAGGAATCTTTGTCTCGTGCAGGTGCCTTGCAACCCTGTAATATTGATATATATGATGATATTGGCTTATTATTGCGTTCAATGCCGCAATCAGTAGTTCGTAATTTACCTCTAAAGAAAAAAATATTCCCTTTAAACCTAACTCTAGTTTTTAATTTCCTAGCAGATTTATAGATGGTTGTAACAGGGCTTGTCAATATAATTACTTGTTAGATAATCCATGGTTTGTATATAGTAAGGCTGAAGATGGTCTTTGTGTACTTTTTGCAAATGTTAAAGGCCTAGGTCAGTTGGTATGTAAAAAATTTGATCATTGTACTAAGAAATCTACAAAATTTGCTTCTCATAACTCAAAAAAATATCATCAGCTTGCTATGACTCAAGTAGATGCTCTTAAAACTAATATGAATAAACCTGGTTCTTCCATTGAAGATCGCATTCGGCAAACTAATAAAGAGGAAGTATTAAGGAATAGGTACATTATAAGATCATTAGCTGAAGCTATTTTGTTTTGTGGTAGGCAGTGCATATCTCTCAGAGGGCATAGAGATGACAGCACAGCTGATGCTGAGAATAACGGGAAATTTTCTTGCTCTAGTGGATTTTGCTGTAAAATCTGGAAATAGAATCTTGGGTGATCATCTTGAGTCAGCTGCTAGGAATGCCATATATACTAGCAAGACTACTCAAAATGAGATTATTGAATGCATTGGTGAACACCTTGGAGATAAAATACTTAAAGATATAAAGGCAGCAAAATGGTTTTCTATTCTATGTGATGAGGTGGTTGATGTTGGGAATAAAGAACAAGTGTCTATTGTACTCAGATTTGTGGATGGGCAAACTATTAGGGAGGAATTTTTGGATTTTGTTACAGTAGAAAGGATAACAGGAGAAGTATTAGCAAATAAGCTTAAAGATATGTTAATTAGTTATGGTTTGGATATTGGTGATTGTCGGGGACAAGGGTACGATGGTGCTTCCAACATGTCTGGTAAATCTGGTGTACAAGGGCGTCTTATGGCGGTCAACCCTAAAGCTATATATGTGCATTGTAATTCACATATCCTTAATTCATGTATTGTTCAAGCATGTAGCCTACAGGCAATTAAGAATATGAATGCCACAGTGACTGAAACAGCTCATTTTTTTAATAATAGTTCTAAGCGGCAAAATGTTCTTGAGAAAGTTATTGACAAGACAAGTGGCATAGTTAAAGTTAAAGACCTGTGTCGTACTCGATGGATTTATCGACATGAAGCCTATGAGAATTTACTTTTTAAATATCTTGTAAAGTAGTGGCAGCAATTTCAGAACGAGATTCAACATATGGGGAGATGAATTGGGATGGCAAGACGATAATTGCTGCTAATGGTTTATTCAATCTTTTTCATTCATTACATCCTTTGTGGTAACAATGAATGCCATGGCAGTCATTAAACCTGTCAGTATTAAACATTGTGTATGCCTACTCTAAAGTCAAAGATGTAATAGATGAGCTTGGTGACATTCGTAAAGATGATAAAATTATTCATTCTTGGTATGTACAGTCAGAAGCTGTAGCTGCAGAGGTTAATGTAGTACCTGAAGTGCCATGGATAGAGTGCCACAGGGATAACGTTGAGCATGCATCAACTGAAGAATATTACCGCAGAACGAATGGCACAAATGCGTGAGCGTTTTGGTGATACTCAAATTATTGCTTCCAAATTAATTAATCTGGTAGCTACCTTCTGTAATTTGTAATGTTAATTTTTTGATGATTTAATTTCTTTTTATAATGATGATTTGCCCAATCCATCTGTTGTTGCCACTGAGATTTTGAGATGGAAGGCTAAGTGGGAGAGACAAGGTGCAGAGGATCGACCTGAATCTCTGGCAACTGCCATCTAGCAATGTGATAAGGATTTCTTTCCTAATATTTATGCACTGCTACATCTTGGTTGTACTGTACCAGTCACTTTCAGTGAGAATGAAAGAGCCAATAGTGTACTTAAAAACTTGAAATCATTTTTACGTAGCACCCAGGGACAAGAACGATTGTCATCCTATAGTTTACCTGTAGATCTCGATGAAGTAGTAGAAAGATTTAAACTAAAATGTAATAGAAGAATAAACTTATGAATAATTCCACATCATTATCACTTTACACTTGTATTCTTTTTTTCTATCCGTAAATTTATACTTTACCGATAAAGTGGTGTGGTTACGTAAAAAGTGGGCGTGGTTTTCTAAAATTTTCGCCCATGCACACGGTACAGTTCAGAACCCCCTTCTAATTTTTCTAGATCCACCCCTGGCATGGATGAGTTCATAGACCTGAACATTTCATGGCCCACCGCTGTCAAACTGAGATTGACTATTCTGTTGCTTTTTGTTGGTTGTTTTTTTGAAGTGTTGAGACCCTTTACCCATTTAAACCTAGGTGATACTGAACACGTACACTCATTTTGAACCTTCTCTTGCTTAAATTCATATAGTCGCTTGTGACTTTATTGATCCTTACCAATTAATCTAAAGTGTAATTATTCTTGCATAAGTTTGGTATAGTTTAAGTCCTTATTTACCAAACCACCAAATTGTCCATCCACATGGAAATCTGTGCATCATTAGCTTCTCCATGTTGGAAAAACTTGCACCTCTGTACTGACATCAGTTTCACATCGATTAATTTCTCTCATCCTTGATAGGATTCTTGTACCATCTGAATCTATGGGAACTTACCCACATACACAATTCAACTTCCTCCACCCCTTCCTCCCTGCTGAACAAGTTATGGGTGAATACGAGTTGCTTGCATGAAGTAAAGACTCTCTGATTAATATAATTGGTACATCTTCTAATTGCCACCCCCCCTCCCTTATACATTCAGTTTGCCGATGGTAGACATGTCATTCTATTCTACTTATGACCTAATATTGAGACCCTTTACCAGCTTATGTGTGGCAGTATAGGAACTTGACTTTGAATGTTGTCCAGAGAGGTGGTAGCACTTTCAGTCGGTATGATTGTTTACTTTCTGTTTCACGATCGCTCCCTTTCTATTGTCCAGTGTCAAGCCAATATGTGTTTTTTAGACTGGGAATACCTTTATTTTAGGAGGGTGTGGTCTAATATGAATCCCATGCATAGTCTGAGCATGTTTCAACTAGCCTTAAACTGGAATGTAATTACTGTGCATTATTTAGAACCTTTAGTATTAGATGCTGTGTATTATACAGTGAAACTTGTCATCTTTAGATACTGTATCAACATTATCAATGCATGTATAAGTTTAATCAATGACCACCTTCCATCCATCCAAGCCAGTACTGTCATGTTGAAGAATAGTGACTAAGTGCTCTTCCATGTGTCAGAAGTGCAATGTACTAGGGTAGTATATCAGACATCCTATTGTGCATAATATTGTGTTGTTTATTAACAATGTGTGAATTACAATTTACTACTACACACACCCCACTCCTCTTCCACACTTCATTCTTTTTAGCTAAGCACTATATGTTGTGCATGTGATTACAAAATGTGATGACGAAGCCCAGAAAGAAGAACCATCTTAATCAATCTATCTCACCTTTATCTGTTCAAGCAGCCATTACTTGGTCACTTTCCTTTCACATGTGATTTCAGTTTGATGTAGTTTCAGACCGTATCAACCATCTCCCCCTCCCCTTCTTGACCTTTTTGTGGTTGTATTGTGGTTGTAATTGCATGTACTAGCATGTGTGTGGAATCATGTCCTCTATGCTTCTTATCCAGCTTTCTCCTTTAGAAGGTGCCAGTACTTTATGTGGAACTGACCCAAAAGACATCACTTTTCATGTTTGGTGTTGATATTGCATTAGGTACGTCTTCTGATTGCCCCCCTCCTCCTATATATTGTCCCATCTTTCTTTGTCCCTAGCATGGATAGGAGTTTGCACATGTGAGCACCTCATATTACCCTCCACTCATTCTAGACGATCAACCCCTTTTCATGCTGAAGATAGAACTCTGCCTCAATACATTTCCACAAATTCCACCATTATCATCCACCATTACATAATAATGCCCCAGGAGGAGTATATTTCCCAATACTCTCTGTCTGTGTGTGTATGTGTATGTGTGTGTGTGTGTGTGTGTGTGTGTGTGTCACTGTGTGTGATTATGTTGTGGTGAATTAGTGTTTTATTCCTCTGACTTGTAGTCCATTCAGAACTGATGAAATTGCTTTCCATAGTTGATTGCTCTAATGAAGGAAGGGTTGGGGGTGGACCCCAAATTAGTTGTGTTGCTATGTACTTATCATGTTTTAGAACATTGAAAAGGAACCACCTTTTCTACTCTCCCAATTAGTGTTTGTGCAGTGGTTCCATCCATGCATAATGTGAAAATTTCAGTTCCATGTTATTCCATAGAAGACTACAAAGCTGAGGAATAAAGTATGATATCTGAAAAGCCACTTTTTCCCACTCTGAGACATTTGCAGTTTTTTTATACACAATCAGCAGTAAATTGTATGCTCTTTGTATAGAACCTTCCTCAATTGATGTGTGTTAGTAGTGAAGTGGAAGTGGTTAGAATGTCTATGTCAAAAAATTTCTGGAGATCTGGGGATCGGAGATAATGTCTGAAATCCCCCCTCCCCTCAACACAATACGTACACATAATGTGTTGCTGCTATCACTTGTAGTATGTATGTTTTTTGCCATACACACCCCCACCCCCCATCTTTTGCATCGTTCTATTTAAGTACTGTATATTGTGTATGCAATTACAGAATGAGATAATGAACCCCTCAAGAAAGAGGAGCAGTCGTAATCATCCCTCTATGAAACCAAACCCTTCAAGGTAACTATCAATCCTTCTCACCTTATATTTGTACTGTGTAATAGTTTCTTTAAGGTCAATTGGATCCTATAAAGGGTGTGCATGTATGGCAAAATGATGTGTGACAGCGACCTACTTGGTTATCACATGTGATTTCCTTTTTGATGTGTTTTTTTAGAGCATTATTATTGCACCTTCTCCCTCTTCGAGCCTCTTTGTGGTTGTATGTACTAGCATGTGGAATCATACTCTTATCCTGCTCCCCTTTAGAAGGTGCCAGTACATAATGTTTTGTATGGCTCAAAAGATATCAATTTTCCATGCTAAACGAGGTGTTGATATGCCACCCCTTACAATGCTGTCCTATATTCAGATTCAATACATTTCCACTAACTCCTTCATATCCACCAACATCATCCACCGTCTCGTTGTCATACAATATTATGTTAATTACATATGTTAATATCCCAGGAGAATGCTTGTCCCAATACTCTGTGTGTATTCTACTGCATCGTAAATGTCACAATATCAGTTTGGCTAAATTGTTACCCTAAGGTGTGTGTGTGCAGACCCACATCATCTGTAGGTGCCTGACAGCACATCAAATCACCTGTAGGTGTCTGATTGACATGCCCAAATAAGTGCCAGTTGCTACATACATATGGTGGGCATTATATGTGACAGTCCCAGCCAGCACATTACATTAATCGTTCCTCAAATTATGCTTTAAAATTACGAAACAGTCCCAAACTTCCCTATCAGATGGAGTTCGTAGACCTGAGCTCACCAGTGTCATTGACTTTTTGGACCTTTTAAGATTGAGACCCTTTACCCACTGCATGAAATTGACTTCAAATGTTGATCCAGAGAAGTTGCCATATTTTTCACTTTCTGTTTCACTGTTCTATCATCCATCTACCGTAGTATGGTATGAATTTGAACTTGGGTAAAGAGTAGGGTGTGCTACAATATGGATTCATAATCCAAGCATGTTCTGAGTGAGTCTGTCTTTCATAAACTACCCCCATATACTTGACATGTTGTGAATATCAGTTGCCTGTGGAGGGCGAGTTGCTGCCAATTAAGTTTCCAGTATTTTCAGCATTTAGTAGGACTAGAGCAGTTGCACTAAAGCTAGCCATACCAGCTGTGTGTATGGACAGGTGGTACCCTTGTACTGGTACTGGCCCTTGAGTGTTCCATAAGCCTGGGGTATAGAAAAAAGAAGGGCGGGGCAAAGGAAAAGGCACATCACATACAGTACTTCAAGCTGCAATAAATAATAAGTATAATTTAATTTTAAATTATAACTTCTATATTGTCTGTACAGCTTCTAAGAACAGTTTACTGGAACACTTACTGTTTACTGTGATGAACATAAACAAGCTGAGAATCCAACATCCCACCACTGTCAATTTATGGTATGTTTGGAGATTAACTATTCTGTTTTCGACTTTCTGGTGTTGAGACCCTTTACCAATTTTTGATAACCTTCTCTTGCTTAAATTCATGTAGTCGTTTGTGACATTATATAATGAACTTTGGTAGCATAATTGCAAACCACCAAATTATCCATCCACATGGAAATCTGTGCATCATAATTTTGACTTTAGCTTCTCCAGGTTGGAGAAATTTATCTGCACCTCTGTACTGACATCAGTGTCACATTGATTAATTCCTCTCTCTCCCTTGATAGGGTCTGAATGTCTGGGATCCTACCCACATGCAAATTCAACTCCCTTTACCCCTTAAGTACGAGTTGTATGCATGAAGGAAGGACTCGGTATTGTCGGTACATCTTCTAATTGCCCCTCCCCTATATATTTTCCCATCTCTGTCAGTAGTGGGGTGAATACGAGTTGCTTGCATGAAGGAAGGACTCTCTCTGATTGGTATAATTGTAATCCCCTCTCCCTCCCCTATATATTCAGTTTGTCCCTAGCATGGACGTGTTGATGGAGTTAGTAGATGTGAACACCTCATGGCCTACCACTGTCATTCTATTATGACTTTCTAATGTTGAGACCCTTTACCCAGCTAATGTGTATAGAGTGGCAGTACAGGAACTTGACATCAAATGTTGAGGTGTCTCTCCAGAGAAGTTGTAGCACTTTCAGTCGATATGATTGTTTACTTTCTGTTTCATAATGGCTCCCTTTCTATTATCAAGCCAGTATGAATTTATTTATGGAGGGTGTGCTCTAATATCAATCCATGCACCCTACACACTTACCAACTCTCCAGCAGTCTGTCATGTTGTGTGTCGGACTTGTCAAGTGTGTGTGGACACATACTGTGTGTGTATTAAACATAATCAATGCAGTTTTCTAAGAGTAGGTTAATATGCCTGTATCCTGTCCACCTTCCCCCTTTAGAAGGTGTCAGTACATTACCTTTCCATGGCTCAAAAGGTATCAGTATTCCTTTTTCACACCAATAAGGTGTGGATAAATCAACCCCTTTCCATGCTGAAGATAGAACCCTGCCTCAATACATCTTCACATTTTCTACGCACTCCTTCATATCATCCATCATCCTGTTGTTACCTAATAATGCCCCGGGAGAAGTGAATGTCCCAGTACTGTGTGTGTGTGTGTGTGTGTGTGAGGATTTTTAAGAGAAAATAATTAACATTTATGCAACATTTATGCAAAGGATTAAGTATGTGTACCGCCCATATGCAACACAGTTGTCACATGACATCATAACGTTTGGGTTAATGATGTCATTAACTTATGTTTCAAGTATTCCACTCAAATTTTTTCCTGATTATGTATTCATATATGCTGAGTGTGCATGATATGAGATAATGTCAAACATAACCATGAAGACCCTTCCTCTGGTTATGAACAGTCTCTGATTGCTCCTCTCCCTCCCCCTATATATTGTACCATCTCACTTTGTCCCTACCATGGATAATGTTGAGAGTTCGTAGACCTGAGCACTTCATGCCCCCTGTCATTCTAGACGGTTGATATCAACTTGATGTTGAGACCCTTTACCCACTTCAGCTTAGTTAATGTGTATAGAGTGGTAAAATGTTGAGGTGTGTATCCAGAGAGGTTGTCATATTAGTTGATATGATCGTTTATTTTCTGTTTCGCTATATGGTCCCTTTTATTATGTATGGGGTTTTTGAATGGACCATTGGAAAGCATTTCTGGTGATTTCAAGTGGGATCTATAAGAATCAAATTATTGATCATGAATCATATTAATTATCACATAGTTGGTTAATACCCTCAGCCTCGGAGTTCCACATAGGACGGTTATAATGACCTCAAGCTTTGCCCTCAGTCATCGTAATAGCAACAACTCTCAGGTTCCTAAACTAGTGAATTCCTTGACTTTGTGGAATGACCTTTATACTCAAGTGGTTAAATGACTGTTGTATAATGTACATACATATGAAGTGTTTCCCTCTGTTTTCCATGTAGATGCTTCAACTTAAGGAATGCAAAGACAATGGAGCACTAACATTCTGTGGTGATCTGCAAACTCAGAACTGGGTGCTGTTTGTTTTGTTGACTCCACCTCCTCTCCCCTCCTCTCCCCTGATGTGACACCCACAGAGATTGCGTCCCCCATGAAGGGATCCAGCTGCTCCTTATTTAAGACCATTTTCACTCACTATCGGATTCTGAAGGTATGCAGAAAAGTTCTTTTCTTATTCTGCACAGTTTCCTGTTTTGGTTATCTTGGACATGTGTCTTTTGAATATTTGACTTTGATGTGGCTAATGGAATGTTAATACCCTTTGATGGATGAGATGATCCCTACATAACACTCCCAATCACTATGACCTAAACCTATGGGGTGTCCCTGTAATTAGTCCATGAATGACCTTTTGACCTTTCCAATGTACATAGGAGAGGGAACAGAAGTGGACATCATCGATGTATTCTCACCAGAGTCTGAAGATGACACGTCAGAGAAACACTTCTGCCAGCCCGTACAGTGATGACTACAGGGCCACACCCACTTATGTCTCACCTTTCATCTTTTTGAACTATTATGTGTACATATTAATATGTGTATGTTGGGTTGAGAGAGTTCAGTATCATTGTTGGTCATGTGATCAGTTGTATCATCATTCTTGATAATATCCTCCACTAGGCTGTTAATCAATTTTGCGCATGGGCATTGTGATTTTAGGGGGTGGGGCAGGGCTGTTGCATGGTGGGCATTATTTGCATCAGTGATAGCACATGCATTGAATATTCTGACCAAGAGATCTGTTTGAAGATCGAGATGGAGACAGCTTGCTTGTTGAGTGTCTGCAGTCGGCGACGAGGTTTCATTCATTCAGATGGAAGTGTTCTGCATTAATAACTGGCATCTGTGTAAGTACCTGCAGCCTTTGGACATTTAGGTTAACAAGTCTTGAATCAGTGATAGCGTCCAACTTGTAAACATCATCCATTGATCCACCCATCTTTAGCAAAAAGACATGTTTCACCTGTAGGTGTCTGATTGACATGTCCAAATAAGAGCCAGTTGCTACATACATATGGTGGGCATTATATGTGACAGTCCCAGTCAGCACATTAGATTATTCATTTCTCAAATCATGCTTTATAATTATGAAACAGTCCAAAACTTCTGTCATATATAATGGTTGTCCTGTCTCACCTTGTCCCTAGCATGGATTGTGTTGAGAGGATTGTAGACCTGAGCACCACCCTGTTATTATAGATGGTTGACATTGACAAGTCCTTTACCCAATGTACGTAGTACTTTCTAAATGTTGACACCCTTTACCCACTTCAATTTAGCAAGAAATTGACTTTTTTCACTTTTTGTTTCACTATGGTCCCCTTTCTATCATCCAACTATTAACTCATAAATATATTGTATGAATTTGATTGTATTGAGCAAAGAGGAGAATATGGATTCATAATCTGAGCATGTTACTGAAGACCTTTCACCCAGTGCTCACTCGTTCTGAGTGAGTCTGTCTTTCATAAACTACTCTGTATAGTTTTTGAATACTGGTTGCCTATGGAGAGCTGAGTTGCTGTTAAGTTTGCCAGTATTTTACATTTTAAGTTGGTGAGTATTAAGACTAGAGCAGTTGCACTAAATCTACGTAGCCATACCAGCTGTGTGTATGGACAGGTGGTACCATCGTACTGGTACTGGCAAGCTGTGGACTGCTCCAAGCCCTTCAGTGTTCCATAAGACCAGGTAGCACTGGCACACTACTTAAAGACCTTCAATTAGAAATACTGTCCTGGCTTTGTTCCTCTGACATAATGTATTCAGAACTGGTGGGATTACCTTTCCACAGCAGATTGCTCCAACCACATCATAATGAAGGGGGAGACCCCCTAAATTAGTGTTGTGTGTACTAACTGATCCTGTTATGTGTTTCATTATGCACACTATCACATGTTAATTTCCTCTGGATACCACATATGTACATGCATGCACATCCACTGGCTTGACTAATATCTGTGTGGCAATAGCATACCATGCACATAATTTCTTATGATCCAGGGACTGATTTTTTGGTAGAGTTGTACTATGTCTAGTATTGGACTTTAGACTGAAGTCCAGGTAAAGGGTCCCTATGGGTATGTTAACCATGTGGTCATTACTTGGGGGAATGATAATACTCTTGAGAGTATTTGCATTGGGAGCATTTAATTTTATATTCCATACAACATGTGATATATTAATAACTCACAATCTTCTAGAGAAGAGTAGTTGGGTCTATACATACTAGTATGAGTTACATGATTGCTTGGTGGGTGTGGTTTATTTGATTGACTCCACCTCCTCTCCCCTCCCCCTTATACGATACCAACAGAGACTGCCTCCCCTGATGAAGTGATCCAGCTGGAACAACACTATCTTCACCCAAGGATTCTTGATCAACTGATGGTACGTACTTTAGAGTTATTTGGGTGCAGAAAGTTCCATTTATATTCTGTGCAATTACCTCCATATCTGAATATTCCATCTTATGTGGTTAATGGATTGGTGAGGTATTTACCTCAGCCTGTTTTGATTCCAGGGCCTTCCCTCACACCTCCCAATCACTATGGCTTATATGTTAATTGATTATGGCCCTTAGTGGATTGACCCTTTGACCATCTCATTTTATCACTGGCATGGATAAGTGACACGTGGGTAGTGTTGGGAGGTGGTTTATAGACCTGAGCATCTCATTGTTATTCTAAATGACACTTGTGTGTACGTATCATTCTAATGTTGAAACCCTTTACCCACTCTAGTTCAGGTGTCTAGGTTATTATATTAGCACTTTCAGTCAATATGATTATTCATTTTCTGTTTCGGTATGGTCCCCTTTATAAGACATGAGCTTACCTTTGATAGAGATTTGAGAAGGGTATGCTATCCACAATCCAAGCATGTAATTGTTAGTGATTGTCTTTTTGGTTTTCAGACTGAACCATGTGAATTACAAGTGTTTTTATGGTAACTGTTGTCAAGTGAAGTAAATCCCTAATGGACCTTGCAGTTTTTATTCTCTATCCATATGTAATCAATGGTCTTCAAATTGTATGCTCTATATAGAACAGGGATTCATGTGGATGGGTGGGTGTATGATAAGGTCTCCCCTCCTAAAATTGCTTTAGTGGTGTTGTTTAAGAAGTAATTCTACAACCTAATGTGTGTGTGTGTCTCTCTCTCTCTCTCTCTCTCAACCTCAACCTCAACCTCAAAATCCTGTATGAATCCTTGTAAAACTTTCCTCCATTAAAAGATCGGGCAGTAATTTTACGAATTATGTAATCAATGTTTCTCGAGACAGTCTCAACTGCCCCCATTTAGTTTGTCTCTTTGTGTGTGCTGTATTCTGATTATGTTGCCTATTATTCCTGAGTATGTATTCATATGTGCTGGGAGTGCATGATAATGAGATAATGTCGAGCAAAACCCTTCCTCCTGTCTCTGATTGCTCCTCCCCCTCCCCCTATATATTGTACCATCTCACTTTGTCCCTAGCATGGATAATGTTGAGTTTGTAGACCTGAACACCTCATGGCCCACCCCTGTCATTCTAGACAGTTAACATGTACTCGATGTTGAGACCCTTTACCCACTTTACCTAGTTAATGTGTATAGAGTGGTGAAGTGTGTATCCAGAAGTTGTCATATTAGTTGATATGATTGTTTATTTTCAGTTTCATTATGGTCCCTTTTATTATGTATGGGGTTTTTGACCATATAGTCATGCACTACTGTCACTACTTCCACTACAGACTTCACTATAGTCTTATAGTGGTCCCTTGATGTGGATCATTGCTTCCATCAGTAACAAATGATAACGGAAGCAATTTCCTCTGAGAATGCATTTTAAAAAAGATGAAACTTGAAAGTACAACTACCATGACTTCCCACATTTTACGTCCTATAAAAGTAGCACTCTGCACATACATCCCATTCATGTCACTGTTAACAAAAATAACACTCGATGTTATTCTTCAGCTTCTATGGTATACGGATGGATACACATAGTACATTCAAACCCAATCACATGACCAATTGTACCTAATCACATGATTGGATTGCAATACAATGTCCTATGCCTTTGAAGTGGCTACAGGACAATAGCAGTTGTCTAGAGATTTGGTCAGATAAAAGATATTGACCAGGAAACAGTGAACCCTGACACACTATGTACTAATTACTATAAGACTATGGCATCCATAATATGCTTTGAAGTTTCTACCTTAATGAGGTCTCTAATGAGGTCTTTAAAATAGGGATAAATGACCAATATCTGTCTGGGCTCCATAAGCACCAGCTTCGACTCATTTTATAGTGTCATTGGGTTTCTTGTGTTTTTAAAAGAATGTAGTGATATCAAATAAATTATTATTCATGATCAAATAATTACATTCTTTAAAACCACCAGAAACCCAACAAGACTGCTGAAGGTTTGACAGTATCATTGAGTCTACATTATACTGTAAGTGCCGAGTTCCACTGTTTTAGGACCTTCTAATTGTCATTATAATGACCTCAAGCTTTGCCCTCAGTCACCATAATAAAGTGGTTCAATGACTGTTGTATGATGTACATACATATGAAGTGTTTCCCTCTGTTTTCCATGTAGATGCTTCAGCTTAAGGAATGTAAAGACAATGGGGCACACATTCTGTGGTGATCTGCAAACTCGTAGAACTGGGTGTTGTTTGTTTTGTTGACTCCACCTCCTCTCCCCTCCCTCTGATACAATACCCACAGAGACTGCCTCCCCAATGAAGCTGGTCCTTATTAAGCATTCACTGAAGGTATGCAGAAAACTCACTTCATAGTTTGGACTGTTTTGGTTATCTTGGACATGTTTCTTTCGAATATTTGACCTTGATGTGGTTAATGGAATGTTAATACCCTTTGATGGATGAGATGATCCCTACATAACGCTCCCAATCACTGACCTAAACCTATGGGGTGTGAATAGGTGTCCCTGTAGTTAGTCCATGAATGACCTTTTGACCTTTCCAATGGTGCATAGGAGAGGGAACAGAAAAGACGAATGTGAAGTTTGTCACAAGAGTCTGAAGGAGAAGACACTTCAGAAAGTGATGGAGGTTCCACATCCACGAGTCCGACTACAGGACCATACCCACTTATGTCTCGCCTTTTGTTTTTGAAGTGTATCATCTTTAATTCTATTATGTGTGTGTATGTATATTGGGTTAAGAGAGTTCAGTATCATTGTTGGTCATGTGACCAGTTGAGTCATCATTCCTGATAACACTTCTGTATTTGGCTGTTCCTTCTCCAAGATCTAATTATGTTGGGTGCACATCTTCCCTAGGCCAGAGTAAACCAGTGTTGATATCTGTAGTGAAAAAGGTGAAGAAAAACTCTTGAATGGTTGATCTGAACAGGTCCAGTGCAATACATGATGAATGAGGTAGATTCATCAGATGGTACAGCTCTACAGTGTGATACATGCAAGTGGGGATGAGGGTCTTTAGACTTCGTAGGACTTATATTGATGTGCAGTACATATGTATGTACCTGAGTTATGAGTCTTTGTTTTGTGAGGGGAAGAGGACTTGGAAGACTTGTCCAGCTGCTCTGAGTCAACATCCTCTATGTGGGTTCACAGGTGTGCTCCCATCCTGCATGAAATTTCAATGTACATCAAATCACAGATTGATCCCTCTTCTTCCTTCACTCCCACTTCATACTTATAAGTTGAATGTTGTATTAAATTTTCATTAAAAATCTATTAATTTTAATAAAATTTCTCTTAGTACCTACTAGATCAAGGGTCAGAGGAAATGGTAACTCAGAGTTAATTTGTCACATTACATTCCACAGTTCAAGTGCTCACCCTTGGTGTGGAGGAAGGACCTAGACTTGAACACAGCTTCCTGTTTCTTACAACTCCATTGAAGGATGGAAGAGATGACTGGGACATCTGCGAAAAGATATTAAATATTAGTACAGCGATACAGTCAGAAATGGTACTCATTATCATTTGTTGTCTGACTGTGAAATGGACTTTTAAGCATGAATCTGCTGATAGTTAACACACACAAATGCACTCAGTACAACATTCAAAGAGATATACGTTATTCTTGGCAATGCATTGATAGGTGAGAGCAGTTCTAGATACAGCACTTAATACCGGGTCATTAAGTGTTACTGGGTATGCTACATATGTACACACATGGGATGTCTAGATACTGAGAGGAGATTTTGCTGGGGTAATATTTCCCAATGTACACTAAAAAGGTATAAACCTCAAAAATTAAACCATGAAAATTTGCACCACAGATTTTACATGACAGAAATCTCTAGTGTTAGTATTTTAATGAGGTTGTCATAAAGAGACCATAAATCAAGCAAGGTTTTACCCTTTTATTCCATGAGATTTCCATTCTCACTGAGCTTGCCTTAGGACACCTGGATAGGAAGAATCCTATTAGGAGTGGATTGGACAACTTCAATAAGTGGACCATGGGGCAATTTTCTGGCACAACTCAATGCCACACTCCCAGAGCTGCAAAGAAACAAAATAGCAGATAAAGAGTATCAAAACATTACATATTTGTGGGTTAGCCTGACTAGGGATTAGGGACTAGGACTAGGACTAGGGCTAGGGCTAGGGCATCAGTACTACATGTAATATAGAGCTTCCAAGCCAGAGAAAAAAAGAACAGATCGGATTAAGGGTCTGTATATACACAATCAAACTGAAGATGAGGGAGACAGGACCAATCATCCTTAGGACATAACATGACTGGTAGTTGCTCCCCTTGCTGATCATCTGTTATCATCATGTCTCCATAACTACATCACCACAAACACTTCATACAACTGCTTGAGAGTTTCATCATACTTACCTGTCCAGAAGACCAGAACTCACTATTAGCTGGCAGGTGAATGCCACAGCCAGCTCAAATACAGGGGAGAGAATCTAGTCTGATCTGTATATGCATACCCTTTATAGAGTTTAGATATGACTACCCTTTACCATATCGAGTTTAGATATGACTACCCTTTACCATAATTTTGGGCGTGGCACCAGGATGTGAAAAGAAAGAAATGGGGAACAAGACGAATAAACAGAAGCATGGGCCCGAGCCCGAGCCAAACTCTTTTCCTTCGAAGTCCGCAGGGAGCGATCTTTCTTCAGATTCCAACCCCATAACCTGTGAAGCAAGCCAAAAAAAGACACACAAAGCTGCCTCCTCCCCTCCCCCTCCTGTAAACATTGACATTGGACCTTCCAAGCCAAATAAGGAAAGCGAGCCTTCCCCTGATGAGTTCTTAGATCCTCCAGACCTTCCTAGCATAGATGCAGGGAGTAAAAGTTTGTCGAGTGGACCAGCATTTAAGACTGAACCGAAGTCAGATCAATCTAAGTCTGCAGGGAGTGATCTTCCTTCAGATTCCAGTCCCCTATGCACCCCTGAAGCTGCCTCCTCCCCTCCACATCCTTTGAACATTGATAAATCATCTGAACTTCCCATGTCAAATAAGGGGAGTGAGCCTCCCTCTGATCATCCAGACCCTCTTCTAGACACTGGGAGTAAGAGCAGACCAGCATTTAAGACTGAGTCAAGTCCTCCAAAGAAAATGTCACGGCAGGAGAGGCGACGAGCAGAAAGGGCGAAACGCAAGTTCAAAGGTATCTAGTTACACACTCATACCTGTGACTTGTCCATAGGAGTATAAAGGGATTGTAATGGCTGTGGTTTATTACTGCTGGAGGGTTTGTCTATACATGTGTCTGACCTCCAATGTAAATTCAAGACAGTTTTGCTAACATGATGCAGCCCAAATCATCAACTTATCTCACCTTTGCCCCAAAACTAACTTTGCTAAATGCTAAATTGATGGAGTTAAAGGAAGTGATAAGCTCTTCTTTGTAGCATAAACAGCAGCAGGAGCCTCCAAAAGTGCAAACCAATTTAAGTACTACAATTTATGCCAAATACACCAATATGGACATAGCTGTTAAATTATAGTAAGCCACCACCTATTGCAACCTCTCTATAGGATCTTAGGGTACAGAAATATCATACTGTATGTCCGGCAGTCATCTTGCTCAGACATGGATGACTGATGACTTCCCCAGTCATTCCTGATTGAGCTGTAATGACTCCACGTAATCTTTATGGGAGACATTGTATTACTGTCTGCCATTTCCACACAAGCATTTCAATAGCTGGCTTTTCTTTTACTCTGGTCAAGACAAATACCCTCTACATGTTCTCCCAGTACAACACACAAACTGAAAGCAATCACAAAAATGCCTTAAGTGGTAGGTAGTAAGTGATAGGACTGATAGGGTGTGACTTCCTTCATGCACTGTGTGATCACCTGGATAAGTGGGGGTAAGGTGTCCCCAAACTTGTGTGCTGCTGCATTATAGATTGTGAAGTGAAATGGGCATGGCTAGGCTGGTCATTTCTGGGGCACTACTGTGCACTGGCTTGGGAATGAGGTGTGGATGGGGTCAACTTCACCCCTGATCCATGTGCTTGTTACAAGATGCCGCCATGTTGGTATATAGGTGAAGGGTGTGTCTATGAGTATGAAGTGTCTGTTATTTCATAAACCTCATGCAAATACAAGTCAACTCTGACTTCTTTTTAGTGTTAAAACATGATCTAACATACCAGCAACAGGACTCCTAAAGGCAAACTAGTACATTTCCCCTATACCATGTACACCAATATGGACAAGTCCAACGTTATAGAAAGCCACACCTATTGCAACCTCTCTATAGGAACTAAGGGGATAGAAATAATAATTATACTGTGTATATTACCTGGAATTAATAGGCTCCTGCAAATTATGCTCAAATTTATACACAAGATTCTATTCTGAGATCCTCACTCTAGCCCCTCAATTATTCCCAAAGATTCTCTTATACATAGCTATATGGCAACAGGGCTGGATTCAGATTATTAAATAGATGGAGTTGTATGACTAGGGGCACGCACTGGACCATGGGGAAGGGTGTGGGAAAGGGCACATGGCTTGGGAATTATTTGGAGGACCATGTATGTTGGCTTACTGATAGTTTGCCACATTTTGAGCTTTTAAAGTTTGCTTTTCATGTGCATACAATTGAATCCAAGTAGAGTAGTCTCCTATACCATACTTGATACCCATATATTTGATAATAATCCTTTTTCCTTGTATTAATTAATGGGGGCATGTGCAATAAGGAATGGCCAGGCAGTTTATATCGCGTTTCCAATCCCGGTCACGTAGTCTATACAATCTATGGTCAGGCGGGACCAGGACAAGAGCTATAATATTCTGAGTGTCCATGCCAAATCGATAGTGTTGGTAGCTATGCACTAAATAGAACTGGTTAATACCTTTTGTGGACATCATCTTATTCACCATAATCTCCACTGTGGGGTGTGTTAGGTGTGCCAAATTAAACAGCTGTGGGTCCCTTTCCTGTCTATTATAGGAGCTGCTGAGTCAGTTTGGGGAATCCAAAACTCAATGTGTAGGATTTTCACCTGCTGATGTCAGAAGAGTGACATTTCCAATGAGACCAATAGTTGAGAATGCAGGCTTTGCAAATTTCCTAATATTCAACAACGTTATGTGAAAATAATGTGGATCATTTTTAAGGGGAAATCAGTCATGATATTAGCAGAGACATGTTCACTTATAATGACGTCACATTTTTATGCAAGGACAAATAGAGTCCCTATGAAGGGACTCACTTTTCTCTCACCACTAAATGTGTACATGTTTATTCATATTGACTGAAGTGAAGTGGGTAGGTACCTGCTGATATCTTTTAATTAGTGTATCATAGACGTGTTCATTTTAATAATTTTGCAATATTTACAGCTCCTCCCCTCAGTGTCAACAATGTTATGGAAATCCTAAAGACACTTTCACTGCTTAATGTTCGTGACTGCCTGTGTATCCCTGACTACAAGTATGATTCTATAAAATTCGAATATCACACAGACCAGGAAAGACTAGCAGAACTCATCAAGTATTGGATCTTTAATGATCCATGGGCATCCTGGAGGAAACTTATACAAAGGCTTGACCAGAGGAACGAGTCAGATATAGCGGACAGGATACGGAAGTATGCAGAGAAACTAACAGGTTAGTGAGTATCATTACTCAGATGCTGAGATGTGATAATGTAATTGAGCCCACACACTAATTGTATTAGTGAGGAAAGAAATATATGTACATTAACATATAGTACGTGGACAGATTCAGCATGCTGCAGTTCAATTCTAGAAGTCGGTGGTCAGTCAATCTATGGATCCTACATTCTTTTCTATCAGCATAGACTGTTCCTTTTAGAGTTGCAGCTTGTGTATTATCTCTAATTCCTCTAAGTGTTAGTTTAGGTAATCTGTATTTATTTGACTGGCAGCACATAAACATATAAGGACATGAGAGTCTAACTTCTATATCTGCTGAGTCAGCTATATCTTGGAGTTGATTGTAACTACTTGACTGCTGCACATGCTGAGATCCATGCCCAGTTGTTAAGAGTAGAGACTCAAAGTCTGTAGTACATGTAACAAAGTTTAATTTTTTGTTTATCAATTTCATTGTACTATTCCAACAAACCCTATTATAGTCTATTTACATTCACTCTGACACCTTGAAGTTAATGAGTTATGTATATAACTTTTTACTGGAGTCTTATAGTAGCCACCATTAGAACCAGCATGTAATCAGCTCTCTGCTGATGTCTTAAATCGGTCAGGAATCAACAATGTAATTCCAAGTTGAAATATTTCACTTTTTTTTTTCAATGAAATTTAATTTCGGAAACATTATATACAACATCCAAAAATTTTAAACAACGAATTGTTATTGCATCAAATGTGCGTGAATTAGAGTTCGACTAGTTACCGCATGTATGTATGTAATGGCAGAGTCCGTGGCTGAGTCACAATGTGAGGTGGATTCCTGCATCAGAGGCTATCATGAATACAGAGCAATATGGACAGCAGGTATTGGAGTCTCTTTGTTGTATTAGGGGAACCTACTAATACAATAGATCAATACGCTGTTGCTGTAATTAGAAGTGGACTAGTTGTTGGACATTTGCCTAAGAAGATTTCAAGAGTTTGCTCACTTTTTTTGAGGAGAGGAGGTACCATATATTGTATAGTCACCAACACCAGGAGATATTCCGCAAACCTCCCTCAAGGTGGATTAGAGATCCCCTGTACTTTGCATTTTGAAGGGATCAATTCTTTGAGAAGACGCTTAAAAAAAATGCATGCCCAATCTCAATTCATAATCAGTACTTAAATCATTGTTTCATCTGCTAAAATTATATTATAAAAGTTACTACCGTACAGCGTTTTTTTTTAGTATTTCATTAATCATCAAAGGATAATACAGATGAAGAATTACGGTAGTCTTTTATTCGGTATGGTACGATTATTTTAGCGCATGTACAACAATATCTGCGGACTTCGCTTCACAGCTGCTTTTTCACTGGCTTGCATACTATTCTTTGCCTTCATTTCTTCAGGTATAGCCCTCTTCGCAATCGTGGCGACTTCTTAAGTGATGGAATCTAGCTAGCTAAGAAGAAAGTGGACCAGAAGGTTATGTAAGTTACATATATTGCATGCTGTACTTGAATGTACGAATGTCTACATGTGGCTAAACGGTGGCTTTATATTGGAAATAGAAAATTTTTTCGATAGACTGATTACTGAAATTACCGATTTTTTATTCCCACCAAGATTATCCCGCTGCAAGGTACACATTAAGTACATCAATCAATCACCGTTCATATCCACTTCTTCTATCTCTGAATCTTCCACACCAAGTGCTTTATTGTCAACATCAAGTGCTTGACATATTCCAGCTTCGTTCACTATGAATGACGGATTATCAGCAATGTGCTGAACTGTCTTGACAAGCCATTTGGCACCAAGTTCTTTCATAGCTGGTAAACATAGGTCAGCAGGTTCCAATCTTGATCCAACTGCTCTGCTATATGACTTGAATACCAGTCTTGAAATTTTCGCCGAAGAAAATCCTTCACAGGCTTATTAACAGAGATGTCCATTGGCTGTAATAAATCTGTGGTATTAGCAGGCAATAAACAAACATGAATCGAATTCTCTTCAAGAATAGCATTAACACATGGAGTGATTTGACCTTTAAAATTATCCATAATCACAAGGGCAGACTTGTCTTCCCCCAAATTGTCTCTTTGCTTTTCAACATATGGAATGATTATGGCTTTGATGTATTGAAACATCGTTTCTTCATTTGACCAATGTTTGGGTGAATGTGTAATATCCCAGTCACTCGGAAATTTGAAATGAGGGTGTTGAATGGGGGTGACAACGGTTTGTCTTGACAGTGGAAGTGACATCATTTAGAAATTCAAATGTGAAAAATTGGCAACACTAAATTTGTGGTGGCTTTTCACTGGACAAATTTCATCCACACAAGAAGTGAATTTGCCCATGGTCTGTAGCCACCAAACTGAACTTGCCATATGTCATCACAATACCTTGAGCAGCAGCAACAACAATACATGCAGATACAACACGTCCAGTTTCTCGCAAATATGCTTGCACAACCATTGTCATAGGGTGGAATGTCCCCCTCTTAGAAAGATCCGGGGGTCATTTTACCCTAGGGTGAAGTGACATGGGGTCACTCTAACCTAGGCTGGAATGACGTGGGTCACTCAGCCCTAGGGTATATTGATCCCTCTAGGATGTAGTGACCCCCTGGGTCACTTTGCCCTTTGGTATAATGACCCCTCCCTCCCCGTCTCTACATAGGATGTGGAATTAGATAATCAAATCAATTACTTTGGTGAGCATCAAAATCACTTGATACTTTTTTTTTCTTCCATGCTGCTGCTGGTGTTGCTTATGAAATCACTGAGTCTTGGCATGAGCTGCAACTGATAATCAGTTACAAAAATCTCAAAGGTAATTGCTGCCAAACTTGAGCTTTTTTTGCTGTGGAAATGATGTCAGTGCCGATTTTTCTAACAGTTGAAAAGATGCTTCCGAAACTTGTGTAATATATGCAACAGAGCAAACAATCACTGCCATTACCCTGAATTTTTGTACATTGACGAAACATATCCAGTGGGGGGGGGGGGGGGGGGGGGGGGCAGGGACAATAATAAGTTAATCACAGTAATAGCAACAAAATTCAATCCTTCTGTCATTAAATTGCTTTAGATAACAGTCAGCAAGCAGCAGTGAAATTGCTGACATCACACTGCAATGACATGTAATTGCTTGGTGCTTGGTCTTACTTTCAACATACTTTTTTTTTGGGGGGGGGGGGCAGTGCCTCTCCATCTATAGTATTGGGGGGCAGTTGCCCTCCTGCCCCCCCTCTCCCCCCATTCCTACTCCACAGTCTGATATCATAAATATAGTCTCACGGGCCAATCCTTTACCAAAATACACCTCCCGAAGCACTGATATCAACGGAAACTGTTGATATTAAATTAGCCAGGGGCTGCTAAAAAAACTGTAAAGAAATATTGTTCTGTGATCATGAAGTGCTGAATACTTATTAGAGCATGCGCAACTCACATGTACACTTTACTTATGTGGGGGTCACTTGACCCTGAGGGGGGTCATTTAACCCTAGATTGGAGTGACCTCCGGGTCACTACACCCTAGGGTAGAATGACCGGGGGTCACTATACCCTCCAACACCGTATCTAAATAGTCCCCCAGCAAAAGTAGCCTACCACACTTTCTTTCAGGAAGCTCATCCACTCTTTATTATCTTTTTTCCGTTTCTCTCTCACACTTTCAAGGTAGTCCTTGATCGAGATGGTACTACTGTTGATTTTCACCCTCAACTTTCAAGAGAAATGTGCAGCAGCTGCTGAAACTCCATGCTGACTGCATATTTGCCCATATCAGCACAATCCTTAGGACTATATTAATAGAATTGTCATCTTTTTCCTAAGCTAGCTTAGCTACCTACGTAAGTATATACTTCATATATGGACCACGTTTTTTCTGTTTCTTAGCTTCAACCATCACTTTGTCCACTTCCTTATTAGCGAGCGCTACTGTCCTCAAGATCATAATGTTGGATAAAGATCCACTGGGGCTTGGAAGTCCATCCTTAGCCTTGAAATACTTCCGTAAAGACATGTCTCGAGTATGTCAGAGCCACGTGTTACCATAATTTCAATTTTCATACAAATATAATTTCTGGTAAGTAGCAATTTCGGAATACTTCCAACTTCCAAAAATATTTTAGTTTTGAATTCTTCTGGAACTACAGTAACTAGTATCAATACTCTAAGTGCTAAGTAGATTTTTTCTAGATCTTGGGGTTAGTAGGTGAATGCACTGCACATATAGAAAGAGAGCAAAGAGCATTATAGAAATGTAACAGTCACTGAAAGGACAACATAGAGGTTCCATGTAACTGAAGTTATTCTGTAATGTATGGAAATGAGTTGTCTCACATAGCCAGCCTCTTGATTGCAATGCTGAGATCACTAGCATATGTTAGGAAAGGCTATCGTAGAGGTTTTATCCATAGGACCAGAAGGGGTGTGATTAAGCAGATTAGACTCTTGCTCTCTAATACAATTTCTTTCTTTTTTCTTGGCTAGCAATAGTCATGCAAAATGTTAAATTTTAATAATAAGGTCAGTCAGTCCTATTGAAGAGAGCTTCAAGAAATGTGAACAAACTACGTATAGTAGTAAGAGACTTGCTGTATTCTATATTCTGGGGGAAAGTTTAGGGATAACATCTAGGGGATGAAATTTCCCCTACACCTCCCCCCTTATGGTTAGAGTTAGACAAGAATTAGGTGGTTCGAGATTTCCATGCAATGGTTGACAGTGACTTCTAAATGTTTGACCTCGTAACTTCCCCTCCAAGTCGAAAATCCTCTTATCTGTATGCTTTGGTACATTATGAAAGAGCCACCTTTGGAAAAGCTGGACCATCCACAGCTACTTTAATTAGGTATTGTGTCTCTGAGAGTTTGAGTTGAGCATTTGCATGTGATGATTATTTTACATATACACCATAGAATATGTGGTTCATGATTGGAAGACTGTCAGTTTAGCAGACTAGATCCACCCTTACATGCTCTTACCTGTACAGAAACTATTATGTGTGTCTATAATTGATTTTGTATTTAAAATCATTGAGTGGGAAATGGGAGTGGTTATGGGAGGAGTATTTTAGTTCCTCCTCAAAGAAGAATCACATGCCTTCATTTTTTTCTAGATTCACCTACTGAGCATACAAAGTCACAAAAATGGCATACAATATGAGTACATAATTTGTTTACTGTGCAATGAAGACATGTAAACTTGACCAAACCCATTTCTTACATGTTAGTGATGCAATTCTGCAATCAAGTGAATGGCTACACAAGACATGGAAGTGATGCTTTTAGCTAAGTAGAACCCTCACCTCCTAAATAGCCTAATTGATCCGTTGATAGCATAAACTTCCCCTCCCCTCCCACATTGATTATTAATTGTATTATCCTCAAACATAGACACACCCACACACAAACATCCCAGTGCCTCACTCTCTATATGGAACCCTCTGCTTGACTAGTACTGTAAATTCTGTGGGTGTGTCTTATCTGAAGTGTTTGTGTCCTCCCCAGACCCCAGCTTCACCTCTCACAGTTTGCTGGATGCTCTGGATACTGTGGGGGGCAGTGACTTGAAAAATGTATTTGAGATACCATGGTGTATGAGTAGAAAGATGAAGTCACACGAAGAGAAGATAAAGTACTACATGGACACTCATCCAAACGCTGGATGGAATCACTTGGCTGGGACTCTTCTCTACCAGGAACAACAGACAGCTCTTAAGAAAGTGAAGGGGAATGTTACAGCTGATAAAGGTAGGTGTGTACATACTAAGTGAGGCAAGGGTGAATATAGTCGTGTGATTGGTCAACAGTGAATACTCTTATGAATGAATGACTCTCCAAGTTCAGGACTATAAATATGTTTTTCTCACTAGAACACACTCCACCATATATCCACCACTACCAGAGTGTCTACACTCCAAAATACAATTTTTAAAGTTAAGAACAAGTTCCTTATAAATTTTTCCGCCAATATGTACTAGTCCCGGGGGGGGGGGGGGGGGGGGGGGGAGGGGGAGATCTCCCTTTGATTGAAATTCCAGTAATCCTGTTCCAGTGTGTCAACCACTATGTGGAGGTCCCAGTGTGTCCACCACTATTTGGAGGTTCCAGTGTGTCCACCACTATTTGGAGGTCCCAGTGTGTCCACCACTATTTGGAGGGTGGAATTGATGTGTACAGAGTTTTGCAAGTTGCTTGTCACATTGTAAAATGCTAATACACAACTAAATCAACAATGTAGTAAAGCTGAATAGAAACATGTAAATTTACCATCATGTGACTGTCATGCATCAGCCAGATTTGAAAAAATAGCCAGGTACTGTGTACAAGTCTGTGTAGCTAACTATGTCCTACTACCAGCATTCTTTGGTAATGGCCAGATGACTCCCTATTACCACCCTTGGTCACAGCCTCCTTATCAACAAGAATGGGCAGGTGTAAGTCAGCAAGACCGTGATAACAGCCCTATTCTCATTAGTCCATCGAAGAGTACTCTGATCATGACTCAAGTGTAACTGAGCCTAATTACAGTTAGTGTGAAAATAATTTGTCCCAATGAAAAAAGGACTGAACACAAGATATTCATGTTGCGTGACCTTGATATGGGGGAAGTGAGCTCAATATTGGCTTTTAGAAAAGAGATACTTACCCAATTTGGTGATGGACTTATTGACGCGATTTTGATTTCGGATTCTACAAAAGAACTAAGTGAATATGCGATCACGATTTTGATGAACTGATCCAATCACTTCAAACAAAATCTAGTACTATAACTGTATGGTGTGAAGGGTGCAGCAAGAAATGAAAGAAGGACTCCTCAGGCTCTGAAGATGAATCTAACGGAACAAAAAACCAAAAAAAGGAAAGGATCTAGTGATGACAGAATGTCAAGAGTTGATGATATAACAGACAACTTGAGATGGGCATATGTACAGTAACCTACAGTATTGTGTATGGGCTGAAACAATTGTTGGAGGCAGGCATGCATCTATGGAAATATTTCAAGAAATCCAAAATTCTACCATCACGCGATCTTTCACCAGTAAATTTAGAGAGAGAAAACCCTACTGTGATTACCCCAGTTAAAGCTGCTGAATTGAAGACAATTTATATATCTCAAATTAAAGAACTCTATTTGTTGCTCAAGGTTGGGGCTATAACAGATGGTGACTTTCAAAAACAAAAGAGTAGTATTTTAGAACTGATGGATAAATTGTAAGGCTATATTGCTTTTGATATTACCATACATTCTAATCTTAGCACCCACTAAGATTATGGAGCAAGCAATTGCTTAAATGGAAATTAGGGGTCTTAATTTGTTATCCACTATTCTATTTAAGAACTGCTTTCTCGTAGTGGGTTTTACCCAAAACTGGCAAGATCTAGACTAGCTGTAATTTGAATTGATCCTGCAACTTCAGTCTGGTCATAATGCTACGCCTAAAACTTTCTCAGAATATCAGTCTCTAAAAATATAATGAAAAATTACATATAACCTGCATGTTTAATATAATTTACACAATCTAGTGGAGCAAATGCTTCACCGAATATGATTCTAGGTGTGTTTGTTGATTGATAACTTAGTTCATTATCTCTAAGATATGACTTCACTTGACTAAATGCTTCCTCAATGGGGTTCAAGTCAGGGGAGTAAGGTGGTAAAAATCGTACTAAAGCACCAGTGGCTAAAATCAATTGAGTTACTGCTTCTACATGGTGGATAGATGCATTATCAAGTATGACTACAGAACAGGGATTATCGCCACCATCAAATGGAAGTAGTATAGGAAGTAAGCACCGTTGTACAAAATTCATGAAAACATCCGAGTTCACATTTCCCTCTGCAATATAAACATCTTGTATTCCCCGAAAAGTCAGTATCCCTATGGCCGACAACCTCTTACCATATAAAGTAAATTTGTGGGAAACAGGTATCATGCCTTGAAGACCATATCCATATTTACGTATTGTATTATGGTGGTTTGATCCTGTTTCATCAAAGTTTTGGGGTTAAATTCCATTATTTCAGAGATATATTTTGCTCTCTGAACATCACACCTTTGTCTTGCTACTAGACACATTTTCTGTCTAGTCATACCCAGTCTTTTGATGGTACGGCAAATAGTAGCACAATCATACCGGGATCCTGTTATATGTAACAGCTTTTGTTGTATCTCACGAAGATACATGCTGGGTGTACTCAGCAGCGTCTCTAAAATGGTGATTTCCTCGAACTCACTCATTTGTGGTAATGGACCATGCCTTTGGCATTTAGGTGATACATCCTCAGTTGTATAAAAAAGATAGATGTATCTCTCAATTGACCTGATGTTTACATACAGTTCCCTAGAAATCTCTTTTATTCTCTTCTTTTGTAGAAGATACTTCCAAATTATCCACCATCTAAGGTCTTTTGAGTATCCTTTTGGCATTTTGACTGCTTCTTGTACTGTACAGTAGTTATTTTGAATTTGAATTCTGAGCATGCTCACCTGTGTCTGCTAGCTAGATAGTACATACAGTGTACACAAGGACTATGGTACTACTGAATTTCACTGCACTATATATATTGGTGTCTTAAAATTCATTCTTATTTGCAGTTAAAATTTGCTACTGAATGGAATGGGAATTTCTGCAAAGTGCAGATTTTAGCTGCCGAAACCAAATCATGCACTACAAGTAGAAGTCCTGGGTTCCTGGGTTAGAAGTCCTGAGAACATAGTTTCTTACAATTATATGATGTAAATCTGGGCCATGGGGACCATGATAATTTTAGTAATTATTAAACAAGTTCAACATAAAATTATAACCCTGATTATGCATGAGATTCACAGATCTATTTCTATTCAGCTTACTACATTGTTGATTTAGTTGTCACAACTTTTATATTAGCATTTTGCAATGTGACAAGCAACTTGCAAAACTCTGTATGTGTTGTCTACTCATAATTATGTTCATTTGGAGGAAATGTATTGAAGTTTTGAAAACTACATAAATGTGGTCTGTGGCATGTAGTGTTGTTGGTCAAATGTAAACAGTCTCTATGGCATGACATCTTGTAACTATACATTCCTATTTGACATTAAGCATGCATGCCATTGTGGATATCCCAGGGTTGCAATTGTAATGTGTATAAGGAAGCTTTTGGGGGAGAGTTAGTACGTAGGGGATGTTCCATTCAGCCAAGAAAATAAGAAGTTACGCAATAGTAGTGTAGTGATCAAAATAACAACCTGACACGACATTCTAATCAAGTATATCAGGTACATGCATAACACCAGTAAAGGCATGTAGTCTTAGTGTTCACAATGCGAAGTCATCCTGAAGAAAATCTAACCAAAGTGGACTACATTAATATGCTCAAATTTCAGCTCTACAATGTTATACGACATGAACTTTCACATTCTCCCAGTCTAACATAATGTACTGTTGCCTCTGTATTACTTTTTTTCCTGATGCATTGCATTGGTTTTCAGTAAATCTAACCAAAAGTTGTTTTTAGTGTTGATACAATATTGTAACAGTTCCCATTGACTGGTTGGTTATTTCCACTAATTTTTTTAAAGTACTATTTACCTGATGACTATCCATTAACTTTCACACGTGAAATATACCACAATACAATTTAGTAAGCAATCACAAAATTAAGTGAGTGATTGTTCCAGGAAATTCCATATACTATTCCATGTTCACTGGCGTTTCACATCCATATGGAGTATCTATATTATCTATGGCCTATGCAAAAGGCTGTAGAAAACAATTTAGCTCAATTACAATTGGAGCATGTGCATTATGCACACACACGTATGGCACCATGCGTATGCCTGTATTGTAGACATATATATTACAATTTCAGTGAGTCATGACTTGAGAGTCAGCTCACTCACTCTACTTGCTCACTTAATTAAGATATCTGTAATTTAGGTCCTTATTTATAGGAATTGTGTAATCTGTACGGCATATCTGATTATTGTATATGACCACATGAATTCTTTTGCCAACGGATACAGTTGTTAGTACAACTGATAGTAATTTTATTTGCGTGATTTTAGTCCATTGAGGTCCCAGTGTACTTTTAAATAGCAGTGGAATTAATGTGTATTACACAGAAGATACTTTTTGTGCTCTGTGTTGTTTCCTGCCCATATATTAGCTAGCATATATCCATTTGTTAGACAATAACATGAATAATTGCCTTTGATATAATGAGGTAACTATATCATGTAGTAACCACTTGCTAGGCCTACAAGTGATCAGGTATCTAAGTGTCTACTTAGAGACCAACTTAGAAACCTGTGATTGTCATCAGACTATATATACACAGTTTATACTATTGTCTAAGTCATTAGATCACTCCAGTGAGTGACTACTTGGTTTAAAATAGACACTTCGGCTCTGCCTCAGTATCTATTGTAAACCTTGTAATCACTCACTGTCATGATCTAACCTATACATAGGGGAAAATGTTGATGACTATCATAAATACTGTAGATTGTCAGTGGTATCTTGTGTGGTTGGTCAGGTATAAACAATCTCTATGGCATATATCTGTTAGTTCTGACTTGATCCATCGTATTGCTATTGGTCAAGAATATCTAGGCAAGTGTGCTTTAATTTTCATTTCATAGTTTCTTTGTTTTCATATGATTTCCTTGTTTGGATGGCTATTTCACCTTTTTATTTTCAATGAAGATACCTGATGGAGGTTTTAATATATATAGGAATTGTGATATTTTTGTTTATCCAAATAGCAATTATTAAAGGGGGTGGTAAGATTGTTCCTATTCTGTTTCATTAAAGTGGCATTTTTAGTTGAAGCAATAAGCTTCTCTATAGTCATGGCTATGAGATACTGTATATGGAAATGATACATACCTACATCAGGTCAGAGCATGCATACTACAACAGGGGTCAAAGGTCGGATATCTAATGGTGATAGCAATCTTCAAACTATAGGAATTCAGTTTTTCTTTTTTTTTTCTTTTCTTTTTGTGTATTTGTGTAAGAATATTATTAAAGGGGTCATATCTATCACTCCATTGATTCTTTTGCTAACAGATACTGTTCTGATTTTGTTCGGAGGGTTTTTTGTGGTTTTTCTATTTTATGCTTAAGTAATAGTTAGAACACGGTAGTCTGGTGATTATGGCCAATAAACAACCGAATCCGAGGGCGCAGCCCGAGGATAAGGTTGTTTATTTGGCCATAATCACCAGGACTACCGTGTTCTAACTGTTATATATCCCCAGGGCGCTCGATTTCATTGGTCGGTCTGTAGCTAGAGCGTAGCTACCCCTTAGTTACGAAACAAAACGAAAACTCCTGCCATGGCTTGTCCCTGTCCTGTACATGTGATGTGCCGTTGTTCAGACGCCAACTCTAGCCTCGTGCTCTCAAGCAAGACTACGAACTACGAGGCTCCTCCCATGCCCACCACACCCAGCTATTAACGAGTTCCTCCACCCACGTTTTGTGTTTGCTAGCGACAGCGAAGCTAGCGGAAGGTATGACGCCAAATACCAATGGGCCTTAGAAATAATTTCTTCTTGTGGAAAATTGCAAAAAAAAGAAAAGAAGTTTCCTTGTGACCCAGCACCAGATGACTTCTTCATTTTCCAACAATCAGCTATAAACTACCCAGAGACAGAAATAGATTCTTTAGTAATAGTTAATGACAATGTTATAGACTGATCGTTAACTTCATAATCATCTTCTTCCAACAGTCAGCTATAAACTACCAACATAATACAGAGACAGAAATAAACTCTTTAGTAATAGCTAGGTAATGACAATGTTATCTGATCATTATCTCATAGATTATCTTCATTATCATCTTCTTCCAACAGTCAGCTTCAGAAAACCTAAAACTGTTGTTATTCATAGCCTGGGGAACAGTGCGTTATGACTGTGCGTTATGAGTCATAACGCACTTTACCCTAAGGGAGGGAATTTATGACAGTAAGAGCACTTTTCTCTATGGGAGTAAATGTATTAGGTGGGATATATGTCCAATTATGCACTCCTTGTTGTGTACATATGGCTAGAGGGTGTGAACCAGGATAGGTAAGGTTGTGCATCAGTGTGTGTGTGTGTGTGGGGGGGGGGGGGGGGGGGGTAACAGCTGAAAGTTTATGGAAGGCATTATTTCATTATTATTATTATTGAAATGTGCAATTTTATGTCAAAGCAATTCCCACTATATACAGTACCTGTCATTCATCTCTTGATGTTAACACTAAGTGCATGCATACACCTCATATTGTCTTTAGAGCATAAACTATAGTTGACTGAAGTAATACATGCTCATACTATTTCCATTTGTTCCTGTTACTTGTTGAATGGACTTGTTTTTGTTGCTCAGCTCATGTTTTATTCTCTATGTTCTCTCCCACAGACCCCTCCCTCACCCTCACTAATCTCACTCAGCTGCTGGAGGATGTGAGGGATTTGAATCTTGTGACTGTGTATCTAGACACCCCCCACTCAGTGTATAGTAGTATATACACACGTGAATCTGAATTTAGGAAGGGTTGTTGGGAGTGGTACCTGAACAACCACCCATGCCCTTCGTGGCGTCACATTGCTAATGCTCTGTATTTGAGTGGGGAGCATGGAGTGCTAGAAGTGTTGAAGAGTCGCTACCTTAAAGGTGAGTCTGGTTCTCTGTGATGATTATGGAATGTTTGATTTGCATGTGTCCTGTCCCCAACTATGTAAAAACATCATCCACTGTTATTAATTACATTTGTTCTCTCATAATCAATTGTTGTTGTTATTGTTGTTGTTGTTGTTGTGATTGTTGTTATTTTTGTTTGTTTTAATTCATTGGGTAGATGATATGAATATCGTGTATTAGTCACCTGCTATGGAGTACTGGCATGAAGTTACATATAAAAATACAATACTCTTTTTGCAGAAATATTATTAATTCAGTGTATTTTCTGCTGGTACTTAAGCCACTCTATTTTTAGGAAGAATCATTTGTAGTTTGTAGTAGAAAATGGTAGTTCTTATGAAGAGATGCAGTCTTGCTGATATAGCTACTTACATCCAAGAATGAGCCTTCAACAAGAAAACAGTGTTCTAGCATAGCTGTACTACTCCACTGACAGTTGATAGAATTCTTTCTCTGCATACCTATCACATGGTTTTATAAGACAAGTACAGCTTGGACATGAAGCAGGTTGCCGAAATTTGTCAGCCTGTGCCTAATTGCTTCAGCCAGTTAGCAGATCGAGGTTATAGTGGTTTGACTACTTCAGCTTCAAGGTTGGATGAGCAGTGCTTCTACATAGCAGAGGATCATCATGGGCTCTAACTGAACTACATTAAACATCTTTACATACTAAGTGCTATATATATTGTGAGACGATCGGTCATTTTCCGAGGGCCATGTTTGTTGTATGTTTGTGGATTAACAAATCTACATGAGGTCTTTCCATATGCAGGGTAACTTACCATGACAGTAGCAATAAATTTGAAGGCTCTCAATATACTGCTCTGAAAGCCTTGCAATTCGGCAGAAAACAGCCTCTGAATACCTTCTTATCAAACTATGGAGATTAACTCATTAACAGCATTACATAACCACATACCTCAATATCTACAAACACATTACAAGCATGCATGACACTTTTACAAGCTATTTGAAATGAGATTACAAGAAGATACAAGATGTCAGTCAAGGTGAGTCTGGTTCTCTGTGATGATTACTGGAATTGTTGATTTGCATGTGAGTCTTCTCTCCTGTCCCCAAAGAAGTAAAAGCATCTTCCTATATGCCACTGTTATTAAAGAAAGTTTAAATCGGTTCTCTCATAATCGATTGTTGTTAGTTGTTATTATTATTATTGTGATTATTGTTGTTAAAAATATTTGTTTTGATTCATGGGGTAAGTTGTATGAATGTCATATATTAGACATCTGCTATGGCTAAAGTACTGGCAAGAAGTTGCGTATAAAAATACAATACTCTTCTGCCATCCATATGAATCCTCTGCCCACTCTGTTTTTAGGAAAGAAGAATAAAGGAACCATTTGTAGTAATAGTCCTCATGAAAAGATGGAGTCTTGTTTAGCCTCATCCCCCAGGCCCTCCTTTTGTTATGATTGTGGATGGCCTGGTACGCGAAGTCACTGGGGGGTTGAACCATCTAATTGGGCGTGGGCAGTATACGAGAGCATAATGACGTGCCCACTTATTTGGGCTATGCACTGAAGTGGCTAAAGGATTGACCTAAAGGCACCAAAAGAACTTTTGCTGATTTGCTACAACAAAATTAATAACCAATTTACTATGGCCATAAATCAAGGATTTGCTAAAACTCATGAAGAATTCTGAGGCCAATCTATTTATAATCCAGCTAAGCCTAAAATCTTGATAGCTTTACTATCTAATGATAGGCAGCTCTGATACTATCTGCTGCTAGGCTAGCAACACCCGAATTCAGTGGCAGCTCAATGGCTTAACACCTCTTCTCTTTGTTAGGCCTGGTTGGCCATGTGCTCGTGCAATGTTGTAGCACCAATTCATCATGGTGATGTATGCATTATGAATGCGTTTCCTTGGACTCACCCACACTATGGGTTCCTATGGTTTGGCGATATTTTCGAGTACCAGGCCCTCCACAATCATAATTAAAAGGAGGGCCGGAGGACAAGTCTAGTCATGATAAAATTTCGATTTGGATTTATTTTCATGGTCATTAAAATTAATCACATGAAATTTAATTACCTTGTACAAAATGGAGTACAAGCTTAAGCTGTAATAAAGAAAATAAACATGAAAATTGAAAACATGAATTATTATTTAACTAAAAATTTCCAAATTTATGGTGGCTATATACTTACATTCAAGAATGAGCCTTCAACAAGAGAACAATGTTCTAGCTTAGCTGTACTACTCCATTTACAGTCATATAAATTTAAAGATTCTTTCTCTGCATACCTAATTCATGGTTTTATATCCACATCAGCTGAAATAAGACAGGTACAGCTTGGACATGAAGCTGGTTTCCAAAATTTGTCAGCTGATTCCACCAGTGCCTAATTGCCGCAGCCAGTTAACAGGCATTGAGGTTATAGTGGTTCAGCTTCAAGGTTGGATGAGCAGTGCTTGTAGGATGCTATACCTGAGCTAGATTCATTTAAAAGTAAAGGAAAAATATTAAAAAAGGAAAGTAGGGATGGCCGTGTGTGGTTCAAAAAGTTCAGCAACAAGAGAGTGAACTTCATAGGATAAGATAAAATATAAAGGGAGTGAAGTAGGAATAGTTAGCTCGTAGTTTGGTAATATTGTTGGTTACTTGACTGAAGTTCACTCTATTAACAGCATTACATATCCACATACCTCAACTACAAGCACATTACAAGCATATGCATGACAATTTTGTAAATGTACAAGCTATTTTACAAGGACCCCAAGATGTCAGAGTATGGATCAATGGCATCAACCAGGCCCAAATGTTTGTGAGGTAAAATTTGTAAAAAAAAGTTTTATGCACTAATTTTCATGAATTCCATGCCCCACAAAATTTCGCACTATACAATAATGGAACTTCAGCACAATAATTATAATTTATTAGCACTTTGTTGGCTACAGCAGAATTTGCTATAAGAATCAAAGTAGTTTGAACAGAGTCACTTAATATGGAAGCCGAGAAGGGCACTTTTTCCGCGTAAACCGAATAACTTTTTATATGTTCCACCTGATCGGCTGGATAGTGTGACTACTACCTTTGGGCGAAATTACCTTCACACATCACATAAATAATTATGATTTGCATTAATCATACCCACCAGACTTCCAGCAAGTTTTCTTCTCAAGTGAATAACCTCTGCCTTCAAGCAACACTGACCTCATTTCAGTTTTGCTTGATCGACCACATACCCATTATTTAACTGGGTATAAGTTACGTATGAGCTCACTTTACTTACCCGAGTAGCCAATCACTTAATGAGTGATGAAAGAGTGATGTAGGCTGGAGTACAAAGTACGGAAACAAGGTGTACTGCATTTGCTCTGCTAACTGTCACAGAATTGACAAACCCTACATCGCTGCATGGACTGCATTTGTCACTGTGCTCTACTAACTGTCATGAAATTGACATAAACCCTACATCGCTGCTGCCATATTATCCTTTTTGGCTACACCTTGCAGTGACGTAGGGTTTATGTCAACTCTATGTCCAATTGGGCAGTCTGTGCCATCCCTAGCTACTTATCGTACTCTCTCATACTTTACTTAAATTTTTTTTCAGTATTTTCAAAAATTCCTGTCAAATTAAAAAATATTAATGAGTCGATATGGTGGGAAAGCACTACATTCATAATAGCATATCTCACCCGAACTATGATAACATGCATATGTGACAGTTGAGGGTAGAAATCAAGCTTCATTCACGCTTTCTACTTTTGAAAAAAAGTTTGAAAGGCAGAAAATTTTGACAAAAGTAAACTTTGACTAAAATGTTGGGCTTGTCCCCAGAAAATAAAAGTAGAGCAGTAAATTGTGTCACTGCGCATGCATGTAATCGATCGCGCACAAGATCGTCGGTCAGTACAGTGCAGTAGCCTCGTCCCCAGGCTCTAATTTTACAGCTATAGGATAGCTCTCATGTACCTATATTTTTACTACTATTGATTATCCTGAGCCAGACCTTGCACCACTCCATTGGTGCTCGTAGCACTGGCAACCACCCTTAGCCTGCACACACAAAAACCATCCACTCACTTGAGACAATCACTAATCAATCCTCAATCATAAACATTGATAACTTTGAAATAATACAGAACTAAAGTGCTTGATGCTACTACAGGATCTTGGTTCAGCTAGCTAGTGAACGGAGAGAATCCAGCACAACAGCTATAAGGTAAGCTTTTAAGCTTATGGACTTGGAATAATGAACTAAGCTATTTTCACTACCTCTTCGATACCTTACTTGACTCTAGCTGTATCGAAACTCAGCCCATTTACACTGCACCTGCACTCGTTTCACGCGAAATTCCAGCCTATTACACTTTATGATGGTATGTGATGTCACAGCATGTAACTATGTGTATGAGCATTGCTCTGTTCTCTGGCACTTCCAAATCTATTCATAGTGGTGCATCCGTAAACCAACCTCAGAGGAGATGATCATAGCATCAGCTCTGCACTATTCACCAACGAACAGACCAATGGAGAGAATTGCTTGCTGCTGATCCTTCTTCATTACTAGGTGGGGTTATCCCAGCTAAACAAACACACCATCCGCACACTGAGAAAGAACTGGTACATGAGACTATAGCTAGCTTTAGAGCTTGATTTGAAGTCTCACTCTAAAATCATCCACTTTCTGTTTTGCAACTGAATTGCTCCATAGGAAGCAGGCATCCTTGTTGTTGTTTTTTTGTCGAGGAAGGGGGTGATGGGGTCACTGGTGGACTACAAGCCTGTGACTACACAGTTTCAGCATAGACCATTTTATAGAACTTATCCAGACTGAGCCTGGTACATTCTGTGATGCATAAGGAGCCCCTCCCCCATTTATGTCCACCCCCTACCATTATCATATGATTTTGAACTTACAATATACTGTCACTTAGTGCAGTCTAGAACTGAAATGGAGAAAGTTGAATATTGTGTCTCCACTGTAGCTCTGGACTTCTCACTTGGAGGTCCTTGTCTCAGTTCTTACTGCAGTCACACTTGCTTGCTTGTCTCAAATGACAATCAGTTTACTCTTGAGCTAGTTAACAGCATCACCTAACCACATACGTACCTCAATATCTACAAGCACATTACAAGCAACAACCCAAGAACCAAATTTAAAGTTAGTGCTTTCTAGCTCTATAGGAAGCATGCATGAAGAAATCCTTTAGTTAAAAACATGTTTACTACATCATCATTCTATCAAACGTTTCCCTGATTCCTTGTTGATTCTTAAATATACGAATACGGTATATTTTTTCACTGCTACTATTTTTCAGGAATGTGATAAGTATAAATATTTGTATGTTGTTAGTTGCACTATTGGCATTATCAGGTTCTCCACCATTGGCTGACTAAAGTGGTACTAGGTAGCTAGCTATCCTGTCAATTGCTAGCAAATTCTTGATTGCTGATTGATTCTTGACCTTACGTAATTTGGAGCTGGCTACCACTAACATGATCAGTACTCACTTGGCAGCTAGTGAGCATAAAGAAAGAAGAAATTATTTTGTTTATCATTCCACTATCATATCTGGAATATAGTAGAATGTCCTTACATGTGCATGCAAAAAACTAATACGTAATGTCCAAGAAAAAACTGCAGGATAGTATGCAATGATGTTCTATGTCTGTTGTGTGTGTAACACATACCAAGTAGAAAAAAATTAAATTTGAGTGGGTGTATTAAATATTAGTAATATAATTTATACATGCACAATGACATTCGTCTGTTTTTTGTTTCATTGACTACCCGTAGGTTCCGCTGAGTCACGTCGACTGTATAACGAAGCAATGAAGCAGGGACACGTAAAGTCCCAGATCAACAAAGCCCTCCTTTATGGGGCTCCAGGAACCGGAAAATCAAGTTCAATGGACCTTTTTGTCGGTAACCCTCCAAGACAAGCCAGAATAAGCACTCCTTTAGCTGCTCGTCCTATTACAATGATTCAAATGGGAATAACATCAAAGGAGTGGAAAAAGCTTCATCCAAAAGAACGGAAAGAAATTCTAGCAAGGGCCATATATGCTCAGCTTCATGCCAACGACACAAATTCAGGTGAAGATTGTGAGTCATCAGCTAATTCTGGTGAGAGTTCTGATTCTGATGAAATATTAACGACTCCTGAGCATAAAGAAGCTCGTAGTAAAGAGGATAAGTCGACACGTGACGTACATCCACGAGTACACCCAGCAACTCCTTCCAGTCCAACATCTGCTAGCAAACCAAAGAAAGGTTCTCATTCGAAGGAAAAGATTTCACTGCCATCCCTTGGCACACATGATGAACTAACAAAATTATTGGATGAAATTTCCAAATCAGATGATCTTGAAGCTTTACCTGTCTTCCGGAAAGTTAAACTAATCGATTCTGGTGGACAACCGCAATTTCATGAGGTGTTACCTGTATTTCTTCGTCGCATGTCCCTCTACATATTCGTCTTCAAGTTGTCAGAAGAACTCGCCACCAAGCCCATGGTAGAGTATTTTGGGGAGGATGGGAAACGTGTGGGGACACCTTACCAATCAGCTCAGTCCAACGAGCAGCTATTGAAGCACTGCCTTCGCACTTTGCACACTCACAGATCATCTCCCAATACTAAAGGTGAGTGCTCCAAAATCATGATCATAGGGACCCACAGGGACGAAGAACACCTGTGCACGACCGAGACAAGAGAGGAGAAGAACAAGAAGTTAGAAGAGCTGTTACTGCCGATGTTCCAAGAGGAAGTCGTCTATTACAACCTGGCAGAAAATGAGGTGATCTTTCCAGTCAATGCCAAAAATCCTGAAGAGCTTGATAAGAGTACAGCTAGAGATATCCAAAGTGTAGTCCTAACAAAGTGTATGCCTGATCCCATTGATGTGCCCCTTCAGTATTTCTCTTTGGAAATTATCCTTGAAGAAGTCAGCCTTTCTTTAGACAGAGGGGTATTGAGCAAAGAAGAATGCCTTAGAGCAGCAGATAAGCTTTTCTTTAATGAGCATACACTGGATGCAGCTCTCCAGTTCCTAGATGAAATTTCATCAGTCTTTTATTTCCCCGAGGTTCTGGATGGTGTTGTATTTACTAACCCTCAAGTCCTTTTGGATAAGGTAACCGAGTTGGTGGAGATTACCTATTGCTTGAGAGAAAAGGTTGGTGGAAAAGCACTTCGTGCACTCTCTGGAGGCTGGAAGAAGTTTAAAGATCATGGCATTGTTAGCTTAGAGCTTCTGCAAGAGAAAGAGTTTAATAAGCATTATGTGCCTGATATCTTTACTCCTGTTGATCTGGTCAAGCTCTTTAGAAAGTTGCTCATCATAGCTGACTTTAGTGCTTCAGAGTACATCATGCCTGCCCTCCTTCCTGTTCTCGAAACTGAGAAGGTTCATAAATATCGTGTCTCTAATGATTCACTTGTAGCCCCTCTTGCTCTGGACTTCCCACTTGGAGGTCCTCGTCTCGGTACATACTGCAGTCTTACCTGCTTTCTTATCTCTAATGACAACCAGTTTCCCCGTCCTTGGAAAATAGTGTTGCTTCCTCCTTCCAACACTCCAGCTTGCCTGAATAGAAACTGCACCCAATTCATGGTACCTGGCTTTCCTGGCTCAGTCACTCTGATTGACACATTCTTTCATGTTGAGATCCATGTGGATGACACTGCCGAGAAAGTTTGTAGCAAGCTCTGCTCTTTTGTCTCTCAGGCTGTGTTTGCAGGTCTAAAGAAAGCCATGATAGTTCTTGGGTACAACAACTCGATCCCTTCGAAAGCACTTCTTTGTCCTTGTGGGGCTAAAGATCCCCATGTTGCCACTTTCGGGGATGGTCTCTGGATCTGCAGTCGAGATAACAAAGTATTTGGAGATCTTACTCCTAGACACCAGCTGTGGATAGAACAAAAATATCCCTCTAAAGATGGTAAGTCCTTATATACATACATATATACATACATACAAACATAATTATATTAATACACTTAAGTATTGCTTGTTATTAACTTTTCAGAACCACTAAGGTCACAAATCACTATATTTATATTTTGATACAGATTCAGAAGTACTGCAAGAATCCACATCACCATCCAGCCATGCATCTCTTCCAACTGGTCCTGCAATGCACACTTCACAAGGTTAGTTAATTAGCTAAAATGAAAGCAAAGAAATGGATTTAAATTAGTCAGCACTTTACTTGAATAGTATTTTGTAATGTTTAAATGAAAGGCTGAAAGGCTGGGGCCACATTACTTACATGTTTATTATTATAATACCTTCTCATGATATTTAGTTGATCTTCTATCATTTAATTCTACAGTGTCTTGCCCTCCTCCAACCATGATGGACATCCTGTGTTTCCCCCTGCAAGACTCTAGTGTGAACTTAACCACAGAAATCGGAGCAAAGTACCTTGAATTTGGAACACTCCTCCTGGAAGACCAGACTGGTGCACAAATCAGTGCCTTTGAGGTGGAACTCTGTAGGAATGCACAAAGCATCAATTATCGAGTGTTTCGAGAGTGGCTGCATGGGAGGGGAAAGCAACCTGTGTCCTGGGAGACTCTGATTTCTGTGCTGGAAAATATTGGATTGAATGAACTTGCTAAATCTATAAGAGGTGTTAAACTATAGACTTATTATATTATTCTCAGTGCTATTTTTTATGCTCTTATATACGTACATGTTTGTCAATAATATCTCTTTGCGCATGCGCATTTTGATTGCAAAGTGGCATGGTGTGCATTATTTTGAATCTATCTTCAGTTAACGCATTTTGCAATTTGTGAGTAAGAAAGTTCGTGTACCTGCCGTTGAACTGACATTGTTCGGTAAGTAAAGAATAGCTTCAAAATCATCCAGTGATCTACCTACCATAGAGCAGGTTTCCTGCATTCTCTCTCGTTTCCTGCAAGGGTGTAAAGAGAGCAGCAAAAAGACTAGGGCATGATTAAATTATCCTCGCCCTGTGCTGGCACTAACCACAGCAGTTCTATGTCACTGATTGAGTCCTTTCTCCCTTGATAGATTGGAACCTACCCCCAGATGTCTCAACTCACTCCATTCCTTCCTCTCCTGATGAGACAGTCGTGAGTTAGTAGGAGTAGAGGAGCTGGAGAGAGATCTGAGATGACTAGTCAAGACTCACATTACTGACAAACAGGTATATGCAGTACATTAAGGAAGGACTTTCTCTCTCCCAGTCTGATAAGTATATACATGTCTTCTGATTGCCCCTCACTCCCTCTATATATTGTACCATTGCGCTCACTGAGGGGGAGTTTGCACATCTGAGCACCTTATATGGCCCACCATTCATTATGATTTTCTAATATACCTCCAACTGTCCCTATCTTGGAGGGACAGTCCCTATTTGATTGCTGCTGTCTCACTTTTTCTTGGCTTTGTCCCTCTTTCTTCCGTGTGCAACTTTCTTATCAAATCAAGTTTTATGCAAAAAAAAACAACACTATTTGGAAAATGTGTCCCTATTTTTACTTTGAGGTTGGGATGTATGTTATAATGATAAAACCCTTTAACCAGTCTAATCGCCAGCGTGCATCCGGTTGTATTTACGCAATATACATGCTCATCACGCGGAATATACGGACACTAGGATACTAGGAAATTTTTATGACCTTGTATCTCTGGATTCTGGCAACATAAATCAACAAGACTTGGGCGGCAGTTTTAGGCTGGCACAGATGACCTTTAGTGTGAATTTGGTACACGTAGCTATTACCACTAGAGAGTTATCAAGCCATGTCTCAATTTCAAGTGTATTGTTGGATTATAGGGCCATTTCCTGTAAACAAGTTATTTCATTTTGATACCAGGTACATTCTATAGAGGAATACTTACTGCATGTATAAATCCAACTATCATTTCTGTTCAAACATAATAACATAGTATAAATGACACCACATCTTTGCCACAAATAAATCACAATACACACTATAATGACTACAGTCTTGACAGCTTTGTTTCTTGAATTTCTACTTCAGTGCCTGCAGTGATCAATGACAAGTACATCGAGTAAACGTGGCCCCTGCTACATTTGTGTCATAAGGGAGTGTGCAGTATACACATCCAGAGAATATGGAACAAATGTTAATTTTGGACCCAATGTCAAGCTTGCTATAACCGAGTAGCAGGAAATGTAAATTTTCACCCAGGACCGAAGGCCTAAACCAGTAACTACTGGTATATTAAACTGCAATGCAAAACAGGGTCTACAGGCATACTAACATAGCCACACCTTCTAACAGGGAAATAACTGGTGGTGTTCACTGTGAATAACACAGTAAACACACTTTCAAGGAACACTACATTCAGGTTTACAGTATCTTGCAACTTGCAAGCTCATAGGGAGTGAATGTGTATCAGATCCAACACAGAGAACAGTACTCTAAATATTACCCATCACCCGACATATCAACCCTTATTTGAGCCAGATCAGTAATGAACAGTCTACCCTATCAAAGTAGACATGAAAATTATTTGAGACAGATGAAAAATTCTAACTTGAGAATGATTCTAACACTGCTATGATTACATTAAACATACACTTATATATACAAACATGGGCCATTTGCTGTAAAATGTAAGTATCAATATGGACATACATGTTAGAATACATACTGACTATGTTTGTAGTAAGATAACTTCTGTTCATCTCTCTGAAGGGCCCATAAAAGCCATCTAAACTTCCATGACTCAACCACCATGGCTATTCTATGTTAAAAAGAGTTACTGTTTACTTACATAACAGATGGTAAGGTAGAATAAGCCTATCACCATCTGTTGAGAACAAACCTACCACCTATAAGGTATCTAGTCTGATGAAAAGCCGAGCTCAAGAGATGTACCTCAGCAGCCATTTTCTCAAAAATTATGACGTCATCATGTAATATAAAAAGTATTGTAAATGTACGCTAGCTGGCGTATAGACTGTAACCACTTCAGCTGGCTTGTTGATGAGGTGTCTATCCAGAGAGGTATGGCCCCCATTTTGTTTTCTAGTATCAAGTCATATGGCAAATTTAAGTTTAGGCTGGGTAGCTTTGATTAGAGGTTTGAGGAGGTGTAGCTGTAATATTTATAGTGTGAACGTAATATAATAGCTATGACATCTGATTCTTATCTTTCCAGCTCTGAGACTCCATTGTAGTTATAGTTTTAACATACACTAAAACAATGTGCTCTAATGTAGAGCCATCTTCCATTTAAAGATCAGGCACAGCATTTTAAGCTTGTCATTTGCCGGCATTTTAAGCTTGTCATTTGCCAGCATTTTACCAGTTACACTAAAGCTAGCCATACCATCTGTGCTGATCTGACATGATAATGATGCTTTAGACAATCCAAACTGAGGAATATGTGAAGAGCATGGACTACCTCTACATCAATATCTCTAAGCCAACCAACTCAAGTGAATGTGGCTGTTAATTATGATATCTGTCTGCATGGGGAGCATTATAGTACACATGGAACAGAAACTACTTAATCTCCCAAAGTTTTGTCATGCTGTACCTGTTAGCTCACTCAAATGTTGCCTAAGAATATACATAATGTGATGTGCTTTATATAGAAATGATCCACACGCACTTTTGTAGGTGCCATAGTCCATTCAGAAAAGAGGACATCTGTTGCTCACACAGATTATGTACGTACGTACGTATGCATATGGAGGGTGTCACATGTTTGTCACATGCACACTATACTCAAGTTAGCTTTACTGTGGTATGCAGAGAGAAGTAGCTACCACTGCACATTCGAAAAATTCTACCTTGGACTATCACATACTGCAGAGCATTGTTAGCCTGACAGCTGGGTTGGGTATGGGCAGACAATGTGGATGAGTACACATAACTCCTTGCTTGTCAAAGTCTACATACCTTGCAGATTTATGGAACCATCAAAGGTCCTTCCTCTGGATTGAGTCTCAAAATGTATACATGTATTAACTGACAAACCAATGTTTAGTACATGTGGATCAAGAGTGATGACTAAGTATTTCATTGGTTGCTAACTTACCCTAGCAACTTAGCTTGGTGACTGTGGGGTTTTGAGTAGTGGGTTGGACTTGTCAAGTATGTGTATCAACAGTTTCCTCAGGGTTGCCAGGTAACAATTATGTTTATATTAGCAATGTGTCCATGGACCTTACAGTGTACATCCTCTCCCCCTCCACCTCTACAAGTTATTCCTGTAAATTATCACTTGTTTATGTGCACTACTTCATCAGTTAAAAATTCCGCCCAAGTTTCAAAGATCTGGAGTTGTGGGATATTTCCCTCCCCCTCAACGCAATACACATAATGTGTTGCATTTCCATGAGATCACTGAAGCACTGATGTTTGTATGCATTGCAGATAGAGCTGTTTTTTATGAACACTTCTCCTCCACACTTCTTTTTTTTTCTTTTTCATTGTTCTAACTAATCACTGTATGTTGTGTGTGCAATTACAGAATGAGATGATGAAGTCCTCAAGGAAGAGGAACAGTCTTAATCGTCCCCAAACTCTTACAGGTAACCATCAATCACTTTCATATTTGTCTGTTTGATTCAAGCAGCCCCCACTTAGTCACTTTCCTTTCAAATGTGATTTCCTTTTGGTGTGATTTTGAACCGAATTTATGGCCCTATTCTGTACTTATGTTGAGACCCTTTACCCAGCTAATGTGTATTGAGTGAACTTGACTTTTATATGTTGAGGCTCCAGAGAGGTTTTAGCACTTTCAGTCGATATTTTCTGTTTAACAATGGCTTCCTTTCTAATATCCGGTATTAATCCTGTATTTTTAACTGTATTTTCGGAGAGTGTGCTCTAATATGAATCCATGCATCATCCAGGCAGCCTTAAACCCAGGGTAGTTTAAAAAGTGCTGAAGTCACAGGAATGTACTGTGATTATTTAGTGTGGTGATAAGAAAACTCGTATTTATAATTATTGTGAAACTTGTATGGAACCATCAAAGCAGGTTTTGCAGATAGAAGGATTTCCCATTGGAGCATTAAGTTAACACCTTGTTTAGCACGGCATATTGAACCAAAGACACTTGACAAGTCCAGCCCACTACTTCACCTCAGCACTCAGCTGAAAGGGAGGATTATCCCATAAAAAATAAAATTTTTAAAACGTCCATATCTTCATTATACTACCCCCTTTATAAGCTTGATTTAGGTCTCAAAAGAGAGCTCTCTTTGAATGGTGTACTTAGTTACAACTTTACCCCCCCCCCCCCCCCCTTGAAATCCTTCAAAGCAGCTAGGCCCATAGAAGCTATGATAGGAGTATCGAAGGCCTCCTAAGTATGCAAGTATTTTATAACCACTGAGGTCATATCAGGTTTTCCAGATTTGGGGGGTGGGGGTGTAAAGTTGTATCTAAGTACACCATTGGAAAGCTCTCAACGAGAGCTCTCTTTTGAGACCTAAATCAAGCTTATAGGGGGTAGTATAATGAAGATATGGACGTTTTAAAATTTTTATTTTTTATGGTATAGTCTACCCAATAGGCTGCATGATGTAATTAGTCTAGAACTAAGTAGTAAGAGTTTTTCACAGAACGTGCAGTTGTGCCTAGAACCAGCGACCTTTAAAAAAGGAGTGTCTTATGGTACAACACCAGATAAGGGGTTGATCCTGTGGGTAAAACCAATTGTGTATAGACAGTAATTCTGTGAAGTACTCAGAGTACTTATGTTCTATACAACATAAAGTAATACATGTATTTTCCTTTCACTAATTATCCAGCCAAACAATTAACTCTCAATGGGCCTGGTCCCTGCCACTTTATCTTCCCAAAACTTATATTTTCACACAACCATTACCTAGAAGAGTAAATGTTAGGCCAAAATAATTAATTGCGAATTTGATCTACCTTCTTCATCATTTAAGGTTACAATCGTATCTCAAGTAGGAACAATATCAGTTTGGCTAAATTTAGTACCTGTTGATAATAGTTTCCTTAAGGTGTGTGCTTGCAGACCCACATCATCTGTAGGTGCCTGATAGCACATCAAATCACCTGTAGGTATCTGATTGATATGTCCAAATAAGTGCCAGTTGCTCACACAAGCTACATACAATGGTGGGCATTATTTGTGAAGCACCTCATGTCCAACCGATACTTGTAATATTGAGACTCTTTACCCACTATAGAAATAGACTTGGATAATGACTTTTACTCAGTGCTCAATTGTTGTTCTGACTGAGTCTGTCTAATACCGGTTGCCTGTGGAGAGCTGAGTTGCTGCCAAGTTTGCCAGTGTTTAATTTGCCAACAATTTAAGTTGGTCAGCATTTTGTAGGACTAGAGCAGTTGAGCCACCAGCTCTATGTATGGACAAGTGGTACCATTGTACAAGCTGTGGACTCCTCAAGCCCTCGAGTGTTCCATAAGGCCTGGTAGCACTTAAAGGCCTTCAGTTAGAAGTACTTTTGGCTCTCTTTCTGTGGCATAATGTAATTGGTCTATTCTGAACTGGTGAAATTACTTTTCCACAGCTGATTGCTCCAACCGCATCATAATGAAGGGGGAAACCCCCTAAATTAGTGTTGTGTGTACTAACTGATCCTGTTATGTGTTTCATTATGCACACTATCACATGTTAATTTCCTCTGGATACCACATATGTACATGCATGCACATCCACTGGCTTGCAATAACATACCATGTGCATTATAAACTAATTTCTTATGATCCAGGGACTGATTTTTTGGTTGGGTTGTACTATGTCTGTATTGGACTTTAGACTGAAGTCCAGGCACCATCCTGTTGTTACATAATAATGCCCCAGGAGAAGAAGTGTATGTCCCTATACTGTGTGTGTGTTTATGTTGTGGTGCAAATTACTGTCGATTTTCTTTCACATAATTATGATGTTTTATAATATTGAAAAGGAATTTTAACTACCTTCTCTTCTCATATATACACTCGTGACTTTCTAATGTTGAGACCCTTTACCCATATCCAGAGAGGTTGTCATAGCACTTTCAGTCGATATGAGCATTCACTTTCTGTTTCAATATGAATCCCTTTCTATTCTCCTGTATCAAACCATATTAATTGAGCTTAGCCTAGGAGGGTGTGCGTAGTCTGAGCATGTTTAAAATAAGTACCTGCCATTGAATCAGTGATAGCTTTCAATTGGTAAAGGTCATCCATTGATCCACCCATCTTGGATGTGTTCTCTTGTAGTTGAAGTGTGTATGATGATAATTATTATGATAGTACATTTAACTAGGATGCATACCTATAACTTACCTGTTAATATCAACTGTCAGTCATCAATCACAAAATCAGTCTGTTTCGGCTCCCATTTAAATTGATAATTGATTATAGATCTATTCAGCTCTTTATGCATGTGTGAAAGTTTTATTCCAGACAGATCCTGTTATTCCATAGAGTTGAAATTACTGAATGATATCTTATAAGCAACTTTTTTATGCTCTGCAGTTTTCCATTCACAATCAGTGGTAAAATTGTATAGAACCTTCCTAAATTGATGTGTGTTAGTGAAGTGGAAACTACGCTGTGTGAAAACTATTTTGTCCTGCACTTACTGGGTATGTATTGTTTGATTCTTTATTCATTACTGATGCAGTCACCTAATCCAATGTCCTATACAACAGTTCCATTGCACAGAGAATGCCTTTGAAGTGGTTACAGGACAAACATGTCTAGAAATAAATGACTCCCATGATAGTACCTGACACTCTGTAGTGGTATAATGTACATGTGTGGTATTCCTCTCTGTTTTCTTTACAGATGCTTCAGCTAAAGGAAAACTGAAACATTTTCAACTTGGTTGCTGCTGATTTTGTTGACTCTACCTCCTCTCCCCTCCTCCCTCAGAGATTGCCTCCTCAATAAAAGGGTCCAGCTGGTCCTTACTGAAGAGCACTTGCACCCATGGATTCTGGATCAACTAAAGGTACTTACATGGGGACTATTTAGAGTTATTCATGTGCAGAAAGGTTTTACGTAATTTGGACCCTTCTATATCAATGTTGTGGTTAATGAGCCTTTGATGTGAGATAGTCCCCACTCGCTTATATACCTCAGCCTGTTTCAATTCCAGTGTCCTCCCTCACACCTCCCAATCACTATGACTTGTAACTATAGGCTGTGAATTGATTAATCAATAATGACCCTTTGACCTTTGCCCTTTCTAGGAGAGATGAGGGGTTGGTGTATCGTCACAAGAATCTGAAAATGACAAAGTCTCTCACTTATGGAGATTGTAACTCTACCAAGAACCAGTGGTGACTGATTAGCCACACCCATGTGGCAACACCCACTTATATTGTAGTGGGTGTTGTCTTTCATCTTTTATAAAATATATCCATTATTTTGTATGAGAGTTCAGTATCATTATTTGATGTGACCAGTTGATACTTCATTGTCAAATTAATACTACACAATATCTAATACTTACACAAAAAGTTACAATAAAGTCAAAAATAGCACTCCAGCAAGTCCAATGCAGTTCAATTTCAATGTGGTATGAATTCATCAGATGGTGTGGCAGAACAGATTGATTAGGCTAAATGTAAAAGGTCATCACCCTCAGTCGAATTGGATATCAGGTCATGTAGAAGCTCTATAGTGTGATTCATGCAAAGTAACACTTTTTATTGTCTGGAGATGATCTGATAGCACTTTTGAATGAACGAGCCAGAATGATAATACTGTACAGCAGCAGGTATTCCTTGATTCTATGCCTTTCGTGTGGATCTTCCATTTATTATGCAGGAAGTATGTTATTTATGACTGTACAATTCTGCCAGGAGCAGTTTGCGCATGCGCATTTTTTGCAACCGGTTGCAAAGTGGTGGGCATTATTTAGCGTAGTAGACTGCGGAGTTTTTCTGAGGAGTGACTGTCGTCAACCCAATTGAACGATCGCGTAGGGCAGTGCTGTGAATAAGAAAATTAGTCTTGAGTCTTTGTGTACCTGCCTTTGGATCGGTAAGCAATGAAAACTCTTGCTTCTGTGATAGCAGATCCACCCATCATAGAGCCATAGATAATCTATGATGTAGGAGATTCACCTCCCCATCCCCTCTCAACACAATACACATAATTTGTTGCATTTTTGAGATCACTGAAGCACTGATGTTCGTATGGATTGCAGATAGAGCTTTTTTTGACGAAAATACCTCTCACCCCCTCCACTCTTCTTTTTTCATTGTTCTAGCTAATCACTGTATGTTGTGTATGCAATTACAGAATGAGATGATGGAAGTCCTCAAGGAAGAGGAACAGTCGTTATCGTCCCTGTAAAATACCAAACTCTTACAGGTAACCATCAATCACTTTTCATATTTGTCTGTTTGATCTTACTCGGTTACTTTCCTTTCACATGTGATTTCCTTTTGATGTGGTTTTGAGCATTTCTATTGTACTTCCCCTCCCCCCCAAGCCTCTTTGTGATTGTATGTACTAGCATGTGTGTGGATTCATGTCCTCTATGTCCCTTCCCCTTTAGAATGTTGCTGGTGCTTTATGTGTGACTGGCTGAGGAGGAATGAATATAGCAAGCTGGGCAATAAGGTGTTGATATGGTGCAATCCATCACATTTTCATAGGTACGTACAATCAGTACGTCTTCTGATTGCCCCTCCCTCCCTATCATCTCATTTCGTCCCTAGAGTGGATAGTGGTGAGAGAGTTCATGGACCTGAACACCTCATGGCCCACCACTGTCAATCTAGATCTAGATGGTGTGTTTTGATATTGACTACAGTAGAACCTCGTTTATCCGTACCTCGATTATCCAGATTCAGAATTCAACCAGCCACGCCCCCATTTTCACTTAATTAGAACATCAGCTGTTAGCGATCAGGTAGCTTTTGTTGTTGTTGTTTGTCTTGCTGGCTAGTGGTTGGCTTTTGCTAAACAGAAGAGAGTAGTGTGACTGTTAATGAGAAGGTGGCAACTGGTAAGCAGCTAGCAAAAGCTTACTACTACTTCAGTTATCCGGACTATTTCAACAGCAAACAAATTTCTGAGGACAAAGCTGTTTGAATAACTGAGGATGACTTTCTAGTCTTGAGACCCATTTGATATACTTGATATTGTACAATCGTTCTATTGCTTGTGAATTCATGTAGTCGTTTGTGACTGTGTCAATCTTTACCTTATTCTTATAGTATGGATAGTATTGAGGGAGACTTTATAGACCACATGGCCTATCACTGCCAGACCCTTTATAGAGCGACAGTGCAGAAACTTGAATTCCAATGTTGAAGTGTCTATTCAGATTGAGTGGTTGTATGATTATTCATTTTCTGTTCACTATGCCCCCCTTTCTGTCATCCTTCTACCTAGTGTCAGTAACTGTGCCCTCGGACTCAGACTTTTCACAGTCGCATTAATTCTTTTAATGTGTCCTGCTACAAGTGAATGCAAAAAATTTCTTCGAAATAAAAATGTGAAGTAGGGATGCTATTATAACTGCAGCTTCATTATGAAAACCAAGTACTGCAGCATCGAAGCAGTATGGCCCAAAAATCTAGCTGGAATATGTATTATAACTGCATGCAAGAGAGTGAACTTAGTGAAGTGACCCTTACCCATCATCAAGTACGAGATACTATTCCTACTTCACTCCCTTGGCCCTTGATCATGGGAGTGAAGTAGGAATAGTATCTTGTACTTGATGATGGGTAAGGGTCACTTCACTAAGTTCACTCTCTTGCATGCAGTTATAATACATATTCCAGCTAGATTTTTGGGCCATACTGCTTCGATGCTGCAGTACTTGGTTTTCATAATGAAGCTGCAGTTATAATAGCATCCCTACTTCACATTTTTATTTCGAAGAAATTTTTTGCATTCACTTGTTTGCATTCTTTTTCTTTGTGATTATGAAAATTGATAGACACTAAAGGCTTCCTTGATTGAACTAAATTTATTTAATGATCAGTATTTCATTCTGTTCAGGGAGGAGAGTTTGAAGGATGATCATCTGCAGTGTAATGGAGTACTGAAAGGAGTGAACATTTTAAAAAGTGAACAGCATTAGCTAATTGTTACATATGTGATCACTGAAATAATTATTGAGATGGTACGTATGTCTTGCTTGAGGGAGGAGTATGGGGAGTTTATGCATTTGGTGTAGTGATCATAATAGTGGATGCCATCAAATGGCCACATCCTGTGCAGGTGTTATATGAGGAGAACTGCTATTAATTGCCCCACCCCTTTTATGAGGTAATATCGCGAAGATTTTTTTCATACGAGGCTGCAGCACATTATAGATAGCCCAGCTAGATTTTAGGCTATCCCTACTTAACCTTTTTATTTTTTACGCTCACTTGTTTCTATCCTTTTTCTTAGTGCTTGAAGTTGAATGAGGGAGGCTACAGTACAGTACTATACAAAGCCAGCTCTACATAAACCTCTTTTGTAGGTACATACAGTGTCTCTGGTTGAAGAATTTGTTTAACTATTTAAGTTTTGTTGATATAAAACTTTACAGCAACAGCAATGTAAATGACATGTACACGGCATGGTGAAGTGAGCTGACTACACTACAGCCAAGTACTGGCTATAATGCTACTATAGGATGAGCATCTGTACTGTAATTCAGCAAGGAGTGACTGGAACATCATCAGATAATGAATGAAGACCTTGGCTATAGCTAAACTTAAGCTTACGTGGCTCCGCCCATAAGCCCCGCCCCCTTCAAAATGGCGTAGAAAGATTAGCAGCTGTGTTCCGAGTGCTATCGAATAGTGAAGTAGAGCCTTAGTCAAAACTAATAGCAAAAGATCAGCCTCTAGGTGCCGCTCTAGCAGATGGCCAAAGCAGAATTTTGATGACTATAGCCAGTAAGTCGGTACGTCGATCTTATTATTATTATTATCCTTATTATTATTATTATTATTATTATTATAAGCGCAAAAAATTTCTTCTAAATAAAAAGATTAAGTAGGGATTGCTTAAAATCTAGCTGGGCTATAATATAATGTACTGCAGCCTTGTATGAAAATAATCCCTACATTTATATCCACTACCTATAGCTAGCTATGGCAGTTGTAAAAGTAGGGATTATTTTCATACAAGGCTGCAGTACATTATATTATAGCCCAGCTAGATTTTAAGCAATCCCTACTTAATCTTTTTATTTAGAAGAAATTTTTTGCGCTTACTTGTTTCTATCCTTTTTTCATAGTGCTTGAAGTTGAATATAAGTTTGTGTATGTAAAGAATTGAGTGGCAGTATTGACTGTCACTTCAACTGAGAGTATGCAGTGATTATTAATTTGACAGGAGTATCTCTTTCTTTTGTAGGTACATAGCTACACAGTCTCTGCATGGTTGAAGAATTTGTTTAGCTATTTAAGTTTTGTCTATTATTTACTTTACAGCAACAGCAATGTAAATGACATGTGCATGGCATGGTGAAGTGAGCTGACTACACTACAGCCAAGTACTGGCTATAAACACTACTATAAGATGAGCATCTGTACTGTAATTCAGCAAGGAGTGACTGTAAGAATAAATAGCGATTAAACTGAAGACCTATAGCCGAGCTTAGCTAGCTTAAGAAGCTTACGTGGCTCCGCCCATAAGCCCCGCCCCCTAACGACGTGCGCTTCAAAATGGCGTAGAAAGATTAGCTAGTGCCGAGTGCTATCGAATAGTGAAGTAGAGCCTTAGTCAAAACTAAGAGCAAAAGATCAGCCTCTAGGTGCCGCTCTAACAGATGGCCAAAGCAGAATTTTGATGACTATAGCCAGTAAGTCGGGGCGTCGATCTTATATTTATTATCCTTATTATTATTATTATTATTATAAAGAAAATGAACAAAAGTCAATTTTAGAACTCGTTTTTTTCTTATGTTAGCGAATGAATTTTTGGTTTTTGAACACTCTCCTCTCTTCTTTGTAGAAGTAGTATCTCACTGTAGCCTTCTGAGAACCTGTAGAGCAAGGGTAGAAGAGAAAGAAGAGTTTTTAGTTTATACAGTCTTATGACCTTTGACCCGCCATCCCTACTTAGAGAGTGCTAGCGCACTCTCTGATAAAGAAAAAGAACGAAAAGTCAATTTTAGAACTCGTTTTTTTCTTATGTTGGCGAATGAATTTTTGGCTTTTGAACATTCTCCTCTCTTCTTTGTAGATATAATAATTCACTGTAGCCTTCTGAGAACCTGTAGAGTAAGGGTAGAAGAGAAAGAAGAGTTTTTAGTTTATACTGTCCTATGGACTTTGACCTGCCATCCCTACTTAGAGAGTGCTACCGCACTCTCTGATAATGTCCTGATAATGTATTTTGACCTGCCACCCTTAAATGGCAAAATGCCCAGTACTGGGATTAATATTGGGGATCATTCATCTGATTGTACATGTGACGTGCATTAAAAAGTTGTACTTTTAGTGGTTGGAATTTGACTGGAAATTAACGGGTGACTGGATGTTATTTGGAGCACTATTGGTATAGAGGTGTATGGAGTATGTACCACCATTACCCATCACCAGGTTGGGATGTCATGTGACAGCTGGGTTGCGTATTAGCCATTGTCTACACAGAGTACACACTGTTGTCTTATAATGTGATGTGAACTTACAATGAAGCTGTTTGCTCATTGGGTGTGCATCATAATGAGATAATGCTGAGCATCAGATTGAGAGTCTTGAAATGTAGATATTTTATTAACAGGACTCAATACACGTATTAAGACCACCTTCCATGCATTCTCAAGCCAGTGTTGTAGGTACATGTTGAATGCATGACCAAAAGAAATGACTAAGTTCTTTCATAGAGGTTAGTGGACCAGTGTGTGTGTGTGGATACATACAATGCCCTCTCAAGTTCCCCTTCATCACCAAAGACCAATCACAATTACAGTAACAGGTTCTTTGGTCTTTGCAGGTGTTAGGGAGTTGCTATGACTTCATAGTTTGCTAGTCCATGCTTTTTGAATGGTCATTATTAACCTTACATATGTGTGATCAACTCTTAAGTACATTGTACGAGTAGGGTAATATGACAGGCATCCTTTTGATTCTTACAGTGCACACCCCCTCCACCTCTAAGTTATTCCTGACTCGTTTACACTCCTTCATCCGTGCATACCTTTGTTTCATGCACCTTTGTTTCATGCTGCTTTATTGCATGCTGCTCATTTTGTTTAGTTTTAGACAAAGTGGAACTGTGTCACTCTCCTGAAGCACTGATGTTTATAGATAGAGCTGTTTTTGATGAACACACACACACACCACCCTCTCCCTATATATTGTACCATCTCACTTGTCTCTAGCATGGATAGTACTGATCGATGGAGAGTTTGTAGACCTGAGCACCTCATGGCCAACCAGATGACTATTCTGCACATGAGTTTTAATGTTGAGACCCTTTACCCACTCTAGCCTGGCTAATATACAGTGGCATATCTAGAGAGGTTAGCATTTTCAGTCAATATGAACATTCACTTTCTGTTTCAATATGGATCCCTTTCTATTGTCCTGTATCAGTTGATTTAGCCTGTGTGTGTAGTTTGTAGTATACTGAACAACCATGGAGTAGTATACTGAATACTGAACAACCATGGAGGAGTATACTGAATACTGAACAACCATGGAGGAGTATACTGAATACTGAACAACCATGGAGTAGTATACTGAATACTGAACAACCATGGAGTAGTATACTGAATACTGAACAACCATGGGGGTTGGAGATAACGTGGGAGATCCCTCCCCTCCCCCTCAACACAATACGTACACATAATGTGTTGCTGCTATCACTAGTAGTTGATGTTTTACAAACACACCCCCACCACACCTCCTCCACGTATTGTTCTAACTAATCACTGTATGTTGTGTATGCGATTACAGAATGAGATGATGAAGTCCTCAAGGAAGAGGAGCAGTTATAATCGTCCCTCTAAGAGACTAAATCCTTTGAGGTAACCATCAATCCTTCTCACCTTATACTTGTACTGTGTAATAGTTTCTTAAAGGTCAATTGGATCCTATAAAGGGTGTGCATGTTGTGGCAAAATGTTGTGTGACAGCTGGCAGCAAGTGACCCTTACTTGGTTATCACGTGATTTCCTTTTTGATGTGGTTTTTTAGAGCATTAACTGTTATTGTATTTCAATCACCTCCCCTCTCCTCGAGCCTCTTTATGGTTGTATATATACTAGCATGTGGAATCATACTCTTATCCTGCTTCACCTTTAGGACGATATGTTTCCATGGCTCAAAAGATATTAATATGCCACCCCTTTCCTCCATGCTGTCTTTTATATTCAACCTCAATACATTTCCTACTAACTCCTTCATATCCAGCAACATCCTGTTGTCACATAATATCCCATGCAGGAGAAATGCTACTGTATTACAACATGAAATTCAGAATACCAAACCAAAATTTACTTAACTAGCTTCCTTTTGAAGTAGCCCAACTATAAATTCCTTTGAAAGGAGGCTATGTAAATTTTGGTTTGGTATTCTGAATTTCATGTTGCAAGATTACTGCAATCCACTATACTGTGTGTGTTGTCCAACTGTCACTTGCACTTATAATAACACCAACCACTTCACAGTACAGCTTTTCCACTGAGTGTGCACAAGTACATCACAACTAGAGAATTACTTTTTCTCCAGCAGAACAACAAAGTGAAAAGTGTAATTCGTTAATCAGCCAGTGAGTTGTGTACTGGTTATGCTCAAGCCATTGAGTGTTCCATTTTCCTCTGGCATAATGTAATTGGTCTATTCAGAACTAGTGAAATTACCCTTCCACAGCTAACCTCATCATATTGATGGGGAGACCCCCTAAATTAGTGTTAGTTGTGTGTTGCTGTGTATTATGTACCTTATCATGTCATGTGTTTCCAATCACAATCCTGTTAATTTCCTCTGGATACCACATGCACATCCACTGGTGTGTGTGTGTGGAAATTATTACTAACTGGGCAATGCATATACAGTATGTCTAGAAGGTATATTATCCAGTGACCTTAAAAAAAGGGATGTCTTATACCTCATCCTGTTTCAATTCCAGGGTCTTCCCTCATAAATCACTATGACAGGATGATAGGATATTAGTATGCCCCTCCCCCAATCTTACTTACTTACTAGTATGGATAGTGTTGAGAGGGGGTTTGTAGACCTGAACATCTCATGGCATATCCCTGTGGATCTAGAGGTTGACATCGACCTCGTGATTTTCTAATGTTGAAACCCTTTACCCACTCTATTGTATTGAGCAGTTGTGCAGGAATTTGACTTCAAATGTTAAAGTGTCTGAGAATGGAATGGGAAAAATATGCTGCACTTAGTAAGTGTCGTCTGAATGTCTTGATCAGCACTCTCACGTATACCATATTTACTGTGCATTATTTAGAAGTTTGAGTATTATGACAGACAGATTAGACACAACCCTTTAGAGCATATCCCCCATTGGTTGGTATGTACGTATGTGAAATTTCTGCCAGGTTGGGACTGTCACAATTAATGACTACAGCACATACGTAAAGTATGACATAGTGTTAAGATATCATGTGACAGGTGGGTTGCATAACCTCTCTACAAAGGACAAAAGGTTGGGTCCCAAGTGTGTCAGGTTCCACTGCAATAATCTCTATCCCAGTCCAATATGTCTTCTGATTGTCCCTCCCTCCCCCTAATAATTACATTGTCCCATCTCGCTTTGTCTCTAGCATCACTTTGCATCTAGCATTGATAGTGAACACTTCATGCCTCACCCTTTTCTTTCTAGATGGTTTAACTTTCTATTGATTATATCTTTATATCATCCATTAAAATTAATTTGAGTAGTAGCTTTGATAGAGATTTGAGGAGTGTGTGCTACTTTATGGATTCATAATATGAGCATGTTACTGATGGCCTTTTCCCCATGGTAGTTTCATGGTAATTGTTGTCAACCATGTAGTGAAGTAAATCTATAATGGACCTTGTATTTCTTATTCTCTATCCATATGTAATCAATGGTCTTAAATTGTATGCTCTATATAGAACAGGGATTAATACTGAGGGGAGACTCACCCATGGTAGTAATATACAATGGATGATGTTCATGCACCCCCTTTCCCATATTGCATATTGGTTCTTAATGATGCACACCCTTGGAGGTATATAATACATTGGATGCTGCTCACCCACCTTCCTGTACTATTACATTGATGCTCACCACTTTTCCCATATTACATATTGGTTCTTAATGATGCTCACCCTTGGAGGTATATAATACATTGGATGCTGCTCACCCACCTTCCTGTACTATTACATTGATGCTCACCACCTTTCCCATATTGATTAATGTATGGTAGTAACACATTGGATGTTGCTCACCACCCATCCTGTATTGCATTCTTAATGATGTGTAACTCTTTGCTTGTCTAGAACATAGCATAAGGCAAATCGACCGTATTAATGACACGGAAAGTGTACTGTAGTAAACAAACGTAAACGGAGTCTAAAGAAATGGCTGTATTGAAAAATGTATGGGAAAAGCTTAAAAAAGATTTCCAGAGAACTACGTATTTATCAGCTGTAGTATGAAAATAAGTTACTGGCTCACGTTATCCATCCCTATGGCTCTGGAAGATTACTCAAAAGCTACAAAAACTGTCGACTAATGGTAGAATGGTAACTGCTACAGAAGTTCTCCTTTTTGTTGGATTCAGATAATAATTCTCAGAAACAGTCTTCATTGGTCTGTGTTTCATATTGTTAGAAAATCTAGTCGTATCCATCCATACAGTCCTCGCTATAACAAGGAGCAAATTTGACCAAAATTGTGAAGCAGTTTATGACAGAAAAGCTTGGCTCATGTTTTATAAACTTTGTTATGATCATGTATTTTATGCTATAAAATAGTCTAAAAGTATCTTTCCTGACATATAGTGGAGCAAAAGTTTAATAAAAGAATGGGATGGACGATTGTTGATATTTGATTTTCAACAGGTGGTCGAAAATAAGTAACGGTGGTCGATTGATGGCGCTTTAGTTGATGTAGTAGATTCAGGGTTACAAAATTTCAATTATGAGAGAAATGATTTATATGATGTTAAAGAGTTACTTTCCCTATGGTTGTTGTTTGAGACTTTGACGACCATTATGGTACGATGTTAATAGTCTGGTCGAAAGACGATGGTAATATGTTTTGAATACGTTTTGAATACCAGTTGCCTGAGTTGTTGCCAGTATTTTTTAAGTTTACCGTATCAGCATTTAGTAGGACTAGAGCAGTTGCACTAAAGCTAGCCATACCAGCTGTGTGTATGGACAGGTGGTACCCTTGTACTGGTACTGGCAAGCTGTAGACTGCTCAAGCCCTTGAGTGTTCTATAAGGCCTGGTATAACCTTATTCATACCACTAAGGTGTGCAATTACCATTGTTCAGTGATTGTTGAAACTATTTTGTCCTGCACTTACTGGGTATTCATTACTCTCTGTTTTCTGCTGCAGCTAAAGGAAAACTGAGATCTGCATTTCGTCCTTGTAAAACTTGATTGCTGCTGATTTTGTTGACTCCACCTCTTCTTCCCTCCTCCCACAGAGATTGCCTCACCCCAATAAATGGGTCCAGCTGGTCCTTACTGAAGAGCACTTGCACACATGGATTCTGGATCAATTGAAGGTATGTACATGGAGTTATTCATATGCAGAAAGGTTACTTATTTGCGTAATTTGGACCCTTCTATATCAATGATGTGGTTAATGAACCTTTGATGTGTGAGATAATCCCTACACACTTACCTCAGCCTATTTCAATTCCAGTGTCTTCCCTCACACCTCCCAATCACTATGACTTGTAACTATAGGCTGTGAATTGATTATGGCCCTGTAAAGTCAATAATGATCCTTTGACCTTTGCCCTTTCTAGGAGAGATGAGGGTTGATGTATCATCACAAGAATCTGAAGATGACAAACTCTATCACTTCATGAATTTATGGAGGCTTTAACTCTACCGAGAACCAGTGGTGACTGATCAGCCACACCCATGTGGCAACACCCACTTATATTGTAGTGGGTGTTGTCTAATTTTATCATCATTATTTTGTATGAGAGTTCAGTATCATTATTTGATGTGACCAGTTGATACTTTATTGTCAAAATTAATAATACACAATAGCTACAAAAAGAAGTTACAACAAAGTCCAAAATAGCACTCCAGTAGGTCCAGTACAGTTCAATTTCAATGTGGTATCAATTCATCAGGTGGTGAGGCCGTTTGCAACTGAACACTCGATTAGAAAGGAGAAGAAGAGTACTGGATGACATATACATCATATTATTGCTCTCAGGGTGGTGGCACATCCCGCCCACACATGGTTGCTAAGGGGTCATATACTTGCACCATAGATTTTTAACTGCACATGGCTATATATAAAGCAGCTTAGTAATACTACACACAAAAAAAGAAGAAAGGTCAAGTCCTGCAGGTGCTATGAACAGTTTTCGAATTCAAAGTAAAAAGCATTACTTCTCATCAACCACCAAGCTTCACTGGCTGATTTTTGGTTTGTAGCTTTCTAGCATCACTCCCTAAAAAATTTCAGAAGGGTTTGTTGATATCTATTTTACTTCTTGATTTGGCCCAGAAACTTAAATACTCACTTTTGGGAACTCAAAAAGTAAAGTAGCTAGATACCAACAAATCCTTCTGTAATTTTGTAGAGAGGGCTACTAAGAAGCTTTAGGCCAAAAATCAGCCACTTATTTAATTTCAGCAGTCAGTGAGAAACAATGCCTTTCATCTCTAGAGTAAAAAAATTCATATCACCTGTAAGAATTAACCATTTTAGTGTGTGTATTAGTGATATAGCTACTACCATATAACACTGGAATTTGAAGTCCATATATAGCTATAGTAATTTTGGAGTTTTTAATATTTAACTGTTAGCACGTGCATTGCTATGTGCCACCACTAGGCCTCGATAAATTATGCTAGCATTATTTTTGAGCATTTTAGGTATGTCAAAGCATAAGCATAATAGGCATCATTTTGAGAATTTTAGGTAATTAATTGTTTATTAATTTTTATGCCTGTAGCCATAGAGTCTGCATGCACAGCAGCATGCAAAGTGGAGTTAGCTAAATGTATACAGGGCTCAATTGCAAGGTTGAGTCTCTCAGCACTGTCAGTGTGTCAGGTATTCTGAGCACATGATATACAGCTGGAATGGCTGAAGCAAGTGACCTTGTTGTTTTTGGTACAGACAGCTCACTGAGCTCAGAATTGGAAACAGTGATTATGACATCACTAGACCTATCATTCAAGTACCAGTAGTTAGTCTTCTAGATAAGCTCAGAAAAGCATCCTATAGGAGAGGGCCTTTCAGATGCAGCTCGTGTTGATCAAGTGAAAGTAGTCACATGCAGGATCTCGCATAGAAGCTACTAAGACATTGGAACCTATGGCTAGCTCAGTGGAAAGGGAAATGATTAATTGGCGTGCAACTATAAAGCCTGCAAAATTGCTTTACTCATGCAACCTTCATCAGCAACAGCGGAGTGCATTTTTCACTGTTATCAAATAGTTTTAATTCTCAGCAAACTTCTTCTTTGGAAGACTACATTGAAACATCAACTACAGAAAAGTAGCTAACAGTTTCGTAACAGTGAATGGGAATAATGAGTATAATGAGTCTCATTTTGTCACAATGTGAATGGGAATAATTAGCATAATGGGTTCAATTTTTTAGCATAATAGGTAGATTTCAAAGCATAATAGGCACTGTGCATGGGAATTTGAGAATAACATAATACTAGCATAATTTATCGAGGCCTAGCCACCACCCTTAAAGAAAGGTTTGAAACATCTGGAGTGGAGATAATTGTGGGAAATCCCCCTCCCTCAGCAAAATATCATGTTGCTGCAATCATTGATAGTTGATGTTGTATACATTACAGATGGAGTTTTGTGCCTTTCCATTTCTTTTGCATCATTACTATATATAGTGTATACAATTGCAGAACGAGATGAAGTACTCAATGAAGAGGAGCAGTTGTAATTGTAAGAGACCAAACCCTTACAGTAACCAAATCATCACCTGTATAATAGTTTCTTTAAGATCCATTTGATCCTATAAGACTTTAGAGGTATGCATATGTGGTAAAATGATATGGCAGCAAGCAACCCTTACTTGGTTATCACATGTGATAACCAAGAAAATTTCCTTAGCTGTACTACTAGCATGTGGAATCATGCTCTTACAGAGGATTGCAGGTTGGAGGGAGAAAATTTTGCTTATTGACATAATATACCACTAGCCATTGTTCAGGACAATAGCTGGTGGCCTCTTATATGAAGCCTTCTCCCTATGCATAGCTACATACATGAAAGAGAGAGAGAAAACAGACCAGGAACAAGTAAGGGAAAAACATTTCTATGAAATCAAAAAAATGTAGGGATGACCATTGCTCAAAAGGTAAGGAAACAAGGTTAGGGAGTGGAAATGGGATCAATCTTTGTTCTGTATATCCAGCCAACGATCCCTACATATACGTATATTTCTGCACTATAATCTGTTAATACGTATGTAGGGATTGTTGGCTCGATATACAGGACAAAGATTGATCCCATTTCCCTTGTTTCCTTTTTTGAGCAATGGTCATCCCTACATTTTTAAAAAAAAAATTTTTATTGCATGGATATGATCCTTGATTATTTTTTGGCTTTTTGTAGTCTGAAGTGGGCATCCAGTATTCAAAGCTTCACGCTTCGTGTGGGATGGGGTACACTCTCCCCCTCGAAGCAGCCTCTGGCCACACATTACAGATAACCTTGTCAGTATTGCTCTCATACTAAAAATCCTCTTCCTCTGCAGGGGCGTAACTACCATTGAGGCAGAGGAGGCCGCTGCCTCCTCGCTTGCTAGCACTAAATTATAACACTTATTAAATTCTAGTTCTAAAAACGAACATGTCAAGGCTTCCAAGCCTGTAACAGGTTATTTCTAGTTGCTGGCTAGCTGTTAGTGTCGACGAAAATGCATTATTTATGATTAAAGTGGGCGTGGTCGGGGAAAAATTTTTCCCATGCGCCTATCTTTGCCTCCTCAGTATTCAAATCCTAGTTACGCCCTTGCTCTGCCTATGTTTATGCCACCCCTTTCTATGTTGAGGATAGACCTCCTTTTTACATCAACCTTAATACATTTTAAATACACATCCACCACCTCAATTATGTACTTTATAGCATACTGTAAAATTATTTTGGTACATTTTATCATTTTAAAAGAATTAAAACCAGTGAGCTAAAAAGGGGCCTATATGTAAAAACTATGGTATCCTATTACTAGCTAATTTCTTACTATAATTGTAATTTCTTATTTCGCTATAATTCACTACATGTAGCAACCACCCAATGGTGGAAATCCGTTCTTTTGACAATATCCCCGGCCCTGTAACACATGCGTAGTGTGCACACAGTGAGCATGCGTTAGTAAGCATTAATTTTAATTAGTTTTTGTGGTCAGATTAACATGAGTAATTCTAAATCAACTGCGCATGCGTAGTTCTCATGATTGCATATCATCACGGCAATATAGAGAGCTTTTTCTCTTATCATCGGGTTTGATTTGCGTGAGTGTTGGAGTCAGTTTGCTGATAGATTGTGTCTAAACTAGTGCTAGAGTAGTAGTTTCTCTTCTAAGAGTACTCGGCGTAACTAACTAGTTGAAGTAGCGCCAGCTTACTTGTGGTCATTTTGGGAGGGCGGGGCTCGCTCTTGATCTCCAAAGCAAAGGTACGTATGATAGTCATCACTAAATAGCTACACTAGCTATAATATGGGTTGCAACTACAGACTCTTGAGCGGTCAGCACAGTCAAGCAGCTGAAGTTCTAGGGCTCAATAAATTATGCTCCAAATTCTCCCCATAATGCTATTCCCTAATTCTCATGCACATAATGCACAAAATTCTTGATCATAGTTTTAAAAAGTTATCTAGCTATAGCTAGTTGTATTGGAGCATAGAAGTTTAAATAGTGTCATCCAAAGCAGAAGTTTGCTGGTCTGAAAAGTGAAAAACAAAAAACAAACAAAAACAAAACAAAACAAAGCACTCTGCTGCAGTAGAGGAGGGCTGTACTAACAGAATCTGTCTGCAAGTAACAGACCAGTGAGGGAGCTGATTAGCATATTTCTTCCACCATTCAAACTTATCCACTTCAGAAGAAATCACCATCCACTTTTAAGTTGGAAGTTCTAAATCCTCTATTTGATCACCGAAAAAACTTGTTGTAGTCAATTAGTAAACTTGCAATGAACAGTCTCTGTGACTTAGTAGTGATTGTAATGGCCAAAATGTTCATATCTTAGGCTATTTCAGTCTCCTATCTCTTTATGTTGCAAAGTTGATGTTTAGCTAGCTAGCTATAATGTGTAATGATGTCCAAATTCTACTTAAAATGCTAAAAAATGCTGCAGCACACCTAAAATGCTCAGAATGCTTCAGTGTGCGTGCACTCATAATGTGCTTTAAAAATGCCGGCACAATTATTAAGGCCTATGAAGTTATTTCGATATCTCAAGATTTTCATTGGCAAATTTTAATAGCTAGTTATGTGTAAATCTCGAGAAAAATGTGATATGATCTCAACACTATCATAGCTAGCTAGTACCTGATGGATAAAAACAGATGAAGGAATGCTTTGAAGCCTGTGGTCAATGTATAAAGGAAATCTTCATACTAGCAGTAGTAGTAGCTATAGCTAATACAACTTATAAAAAGGCTGGACTCGATTTGTAACTATTAGCTATTAGAAAATTTCCTTAGCTGTTTTATTTTATGCATCAGCAGTTGAAATAGGAATATGAATAACAGGAGTAGTAGCTAATTCAGAATGTCTTCAACTCTGTGTAATAGCTAAATATCAATAAAAGCAGTCTGCATTAAGAGTATAATAGGAATAGGAATCAGACTTTGTGTAGCATGCTATGAATTATATATCAATATGTATAGCATGCTATGAATAATAATTCATAACTAACTACATGTATAATTTCCAGCCATTCTCATATTATCTTACTGCATGTGAATCAGATACAAGAAGAGAGAAATAATTGCTTTTGATGGCTTTACATTTTGAATGGCTGAGCATTTACCTTCAATATTAAAAGTAGGATGAGAATCGTGAGATTTATCGGCATAGTGGCAGTCCTTAGCTACTTTAAATCAACTAGCTTTGATTCCTGTTGGAAAGGCAGTGATGAGCTTATCATTTTAGGTGTGAGAGGATGATCAGGTCTGAACTGGTGCAGTTGTGGAAGTCTCGGGTCCAGTACCTGAGGCAATATTATTGCTTCAATGGCCATAGACCAAAGCAGAGAGGCTACCCCGTCCTTTCCCGCCATGTCTGGTTCATCCCTTTCATTTTGACTGCATGGTGGTTGTTGATAGCTGTCATCTTTTTATACAAGCTCAAAATGCAGGATTTATTAAACAACGGTGAGAATTATGTATAATTTATATTAAGTGTAATGGATAGTTAACCACTATGAATAAAGTTGGTAGAATTACTTTGAAGTGTCTAAATGAGCACCTAAATGAAGTGTCTCTACAAAGATTACCATATACCTTGGTCTGTTCATTACAGAGAGTTAGAATGTGTTGTTATAGTTACTTATAAGTTTGATCTTATTATAACTAGGGTATTTTGACAAGCATTGGGTAGACTTTGCCAGTTCCTGATCCTAAGAAAGCAAGCGATTATGTCCTGTCTTGATGTGTCTAGCTACCAGGTAGCTCTATAGCTATGATGTTCCATTAAATCACTTCCTGTGTAAAGCTATAAACTTAACTAGTTGCCTATAGTTAGTAAAATCTGAAGTATTAAAAGTCCATTCTTGGTGGTGTTGGTTACGCAATTAAACTTTGATGACATTTAGGTTGCACAGAAGGTGATTTCAGACTTGTAAATGGAACTGGTACTGAGGGTTGTGTGGAGATATGTCTCAATGGAACTGTGTGTGACCAGATGTGGAGTGACACTGATCCCAGTGTGGTCTACAAGCAACTAGGAATGTCATCTACAGGTAGTACTAAGTAGCAACAATCTAAACTGAATGTTTGAGAAGTGGAAATGCAAAAATAAATATGTCTATAGAACTCTCTCTCTCCCCCTCTCCCCTCTCCTTTGAAGCAAAAAAAATTAAGAAAAAATTATGATACTCATAAATTCATAATTACGCATTCTATAATTCTTCAGTATTGAAAGTATGATGGAGCTTATATTGAACTGGATTTAAAAGCATTATGTAGCTAATAAGGCATAATTAATTTCACGTAGCCCTACTCAGACTTGTGATAGTTGTCAAAACTCCAAATTGCATAACTGGGACTTTGTACCCACTACCCAATGCTCCATGCTTGCATTAAAAAGTACTTTTTTATGACCAGTCTCTGTGATATCTTTCTTCTCTTCTTAATCATCTTCTTCTTCTTCTTTCAAGGGCCAATTGCACTACAAGTAGCTAAGGAGTTGGCATTGCTGAACACTCTGTGTTTAACTTTTCTGAGCAATGGCTTAGAAATAAGACATGCCTTATAATTATGATAGTAGCAAAGTACATAGTCTAGTAGTTAGTATTGAAATAGGAAGAATAAACAAAAGTGCCTGTAAATCAGATACATCACATAACTATTTTTATTTTACTAATTATTAAGTAGAGGTAAAATTGAAATACTTATACTTAACTCTTTTAATGCTCTGTTTTATATAGGTGATATCACAAGATACTTGCTTGCTTTGAACTTCCTACTTGTATTGTTGTGGTGGAAGCTTGCCATAACTGAATCTGAAGGAACCCTTAGACCTCACCCTTATAAAGGCCCCTGTTGCATCAATCGCAAGCTTCAATATGGCTGCACTACTGCATACAAGAATGCTTCCATAAACACTTTACTACCCCTTCATGACGACTGGAAGTGGTATCAAAGAAGAAGATCTCTTTTTACCATCCACTATTCTGACCTTCAAGTGTTGGCGCCATTAACATTATTATTGTGTGGTGATGTTGAAACTAATCCTGGTCCTGGTGAGTATGTTACTTGCAAGTGTATATGAATCAAGTGTCTATATACGTACACAGTATGTGGGCTAATAATATACCAGAGAAAATTAATAGTATTCATGGCCACAAATGGCTGATTTTGTAACCTGATAGCTACTGTATGTCATAATATGCTAGTATGTGCATTGTACTAGACTGTATATCAACTATGTGGTAATAATGTACCAACTAAAACTCTTAATGCTATTTCATGTATTCTGAATTCATAATTCGGTGAGTGAGCGTAGCAATCAAGCTGACTCTGAGGTTAACCCTCAGCGTATGCACAAGTGTGTATGTGTATCTGTTACATCCATTACGAAGCCAGTAGTGGTTATATTGCTTCAATTTCAGCATTAACAATGTCTAGACGATACTCTTCAGTGCTTAAATTTTTTGATAAAGGCTTTATTCCTGAAAGTAGGTAAGATTTGCCACCAATGTGCACATGCACTCAATAATGTATGTTTGTCGACCATTACCTACTCATCTATAGATGAGCTTTGTGTCTGTGGTACTCATTCATGAGTGTTATGATTTAAATAAGTAGACTACTATATTTTCATGATAGGTGGAGTTCCTTACTGATGTTATGAATCCTATTAATTTTATACATTAGTATCCAATGTAGCTAAAATAAGAGTTAAAGATAGCAATGCTTCAGATAACCATAGTTAGTGTTTAGTAATCAATAGCTTAATTAAAGAGCTGCCTTAGTGCTTCCACTTCACTCCGATCTCTGAAACTTGTTAGTGCTGGGACTAATATGCATGTAGCTACAGCCTGTTTGCTCCAAATGTTTAAATCTGTTAGTATGAGTTGAGCAAGTTTGAGTATGAGCAAGTTCCAGTGAATTGGAGTATAACCCAAGATGCACTCATGAGACACGACATTATGGCATCTGATCTATGGTACCTCATTGTTAAATTTTTGTGGTGTATTCAACAATTATCAACCCTGCACAGTAAAAAGTAACATGATTTTCCCAATTTACAGTAACTAATTACTCGGTTTATCTACTAATCAAAATTCCTAGTGGTTACACCTAGCTACATAGCTCATACAGAATGACATCTGCTAGAATGATTCCTTAGAAATGAATGAACATAATATGAACAGATTAATCTTATTCAGCACAAAAGACGGTTCACTTCCCTTCCTGCTCCAAAAGAGCTGGATAAGGCTAGAATATAGGTTTTTTTAATCAGGAATTCTAATAATGGAATCTTTGTTTTTATAGATATTGATGAAAAAACTCTGTTAAGTGAACTAGCTACAGTGGAGTTCAAATGGTTTCAAATAGGCATCCAGTTCGGCATCAAAGGAAACAAACTTAAAACATTTGAAGCAAATTACTCTTCCACTTACAGATGCTTGATGGAAACTGTGAGCTATTGGTTGAATGGGAATACGAATGTTCCAGTATCCTGGGAATCTGTAGTCACAGTTCTTAACGATCCTTCTGTTGATGAGTCAGGAATAGCAAAGCAAATACAGGAAAAGTACTGCTCCAAGAAAGGTATATTTTTATCACATAATATTTAAAGCTTAGTGCTATAAGGCAAGGCTGGCAGTATTGGTCCAACTGCAGAGAGGGACAATATAGCTACAACCTGAGAACTGCTTATTGTACACTCATGCATTGAAGCCTATCAGACCTACAAACATCTGAGATAAACTGCTGTAAAATTCAATTAAACTTACTTATCACCTTCAGAAATTTCGGCCATACTAGGCTAGTCTGTGCATGGTGTTGATAATGCCATTGAATATCATGTGAAAATTAACACCTCCAGATATACAGAAAAAAGAAAATGTGTTCCATGATTGCATGTGGAGAGGTGCATGTGACCTCTTTGTCAAATACTTGCAATTGAGTAACCAATTTTATCTAGTGATTAGCTGATTGACAATGCCTATTCATATTTCATGAATATAGCCTGTTTGCAGAATTCATATGAATTACTAAATAGGTTGTCACTACTGCTGTAACTAAGTGTATATTATTGTGGCCAATAATCATCATAATAATGGATGGCATTTAAAAAAAAAGCCTTCCCCATTTTTCATCTGTTAACGAGTCTTTCTCTGAACTATTACTGTCACAAAACTGCTCACTTACTTGATAGCTATGATTCCAGTTCTCTAGAGAAAAATAACATTAACACTTTTTGCATGGTGGAAGTGTCAAAACTCTTGATGCGTCTGGTCCAAACTCCAAAATATCATCTGCTAACACAAGGCAAAACAGTTCTGTGGATGAGCCTGATAGCACTATGAAACACTCTTCCACTGCTGTCTCTCTATGTAAACCTTCTTTGTATACTCAAAGAGACAGTAGTAAAAAATTATCACAAGGAGATTCAGTTGTGCTACGTACAAAACTACCCAAATAGCTGTCAGTGTGTGATAATTATAATCTCTATCTAGCAATGTTGAGAGATGAAATAAGTAAAATATAATCCATTTTATTTGAAGACTTAGGGAGTCTTTCTTGTGAGTAGAGAAAGTGAAACAGAATTCCAAAAACTTGAATGCTACAATGAATGAAATCAAAAAGAATAAAGACACAGAAGTTTTTGCAGCAAATTTTTGATCATCAGTCTTACATGAATTTTAATTACAGCTGCGTTTGTCTCCAGACTGGAGACAACAAGCACCATGTGGCCTTGTTAGTTTGCCACCATTTCCCACTGTAGTTTTGCATGCAGCTACAGATCTGTAAAAAGATGATAATCGACATGTTAGCAAGTCTAAGACAGGGGTCTGCATCTTTGTATTTTCTTTGTACAGGTCTGCAAACTTATAGCCATGAAAATGGTAGTAAACTAGCAAGGCCGGCACGTGGTATTTGTGATGTCACATCCTGCTATAATTCATTGATAGCTGATTTATATCCTTGCTGAGTTTCAGACAATTCTGACTTATAGCATAGAAAATATAAACTCTAACTCAAGCTTCCTTTTGCCTGCCTTGTTCCCTGCAAGTATCAAGCCCACTAAAATTACTACATCACTAGCCAGATCTACCTCTCTTTTGACAAATAGGGTAAAGGGTTGACTGCACTCTATACAGTAAAGTGTAGAACCTTTGTAATTTTTATGTTTCTGTCTTCACCGAATCAGATTCCTCAGGGAATGATCTTCCTTCAAATTGCAGTCCCCCAAGGTATGAATCAAACAACCCTCAGATAGAGATCCCAGAACCTGCCCCTCTTCTGTTTTCTCAAGACATTGGACCTGATAAGGAGAGTGATCCTCCCCCTGATGAATCATCTGATCCTCCAAGCCTTCCTAGAAGTGAGTTTCACCCTGGTGATCTTCCTCTTAATGAGTCCTTTGATCCTCCAGACCCTCCTAGTATAGCTGAGTCGAATCTTAAAGTGTCCAAACAGGAAAGGAGAAGAAAACAAAGGATGAAATGCAAGTTCAAAGGTACCTTAACTAGCTACACATTTGTACTTGTCTACAGGAATAGAGAGGTTGCAATAGACAAGAAGCTTTATGTCGGTGTACACCTGTAGAGTGTGTCTAATGAGCATGAAGTACTTTTTGATTGGCTCCCTTTCTTCAATTCTTCATCTCTTACTAATGCTTAGTTTATTCTGCAAAACTATTATAGTCATGTTTATGAAGTACTGAGTGAATTTTTTTTAGTGTTTATCACTGGTCAATTACACTCTTCAGAGGTGAAAATGAAACTAGGCCTCTAGGTATGTTACTTTACAGAGAGCTGAGGAGTACTTGAAATGTGAATATAATATTTTCTAATAATTGACTAGTGACAAATCCAAAAAAAAATTAAATATCATAATCAGGGTCTCACAGAAGGGGGTGGGAAATGCATCCAAAAAGTGTCCCCACATCTAAAGTTTCACATCTCTTAGGTCTTGCTTATGCCCCCCCCCCCCCCCCCCCCCCCCCCCTGTATGAAACCCTGATAGTTAACCTTGGTGTTAGTCAAACTGCCTCCACTGAATTTTTCCAGCCATGTAGTATGTGGGTGGGAGGTGTCATATTCAGGAGTGCTATCTCTCCAAGATGACTCCTGACTATGTGTGGTATAATGTATGCTCATGAAAATAATTCGTGGTTGGCTCAAAATTAAACACGTGAAATATTTTTTACAATGGATTATAAAAAGATTGAAAATATACGGTAGGAAGCACATTGTGTACTACTAGCGAGCTTGCATTGTAGTCATGTCTCTCCAAGTATTTGAAGCAGAAGGATAGTCTTCTAGATCCCAAGGGATCTTTATCTGATGCTGTTCCTTCTCAGGCGAACGAGTTCATTAAACAAAGCCAAGAAGTCCATTAATTTTTTTTTTTCAAGTCAGTAAGTCATAAATTCTACACATGACTAGTCAGTGGCAGTTGTATTGGAGTAGGAGTGATAACTTTATAAGGATTGATCTTGTTAAGATTGATAAAATGGACACCAGTGTGTGATAATTATAACCTCTATTATTTTTATTATTATTATAATTATCATTATTATTATAATATAATTAATCACTCTTTGAGTAGAGTAAGTGAAACAGAATTCAAAAAAAACTTGTTAGAGCATCAACTCATATTTCCTTTCAAGAAAGCTACGATGACAAAAAGATAGACACACAGGAGCTTTTGCAGCTATTTTTCGATCATCAATCTTACACAGCTGTGTCTGTTTCTAGACTGGAGACAAATTTGTGACGTCACAAGCACCATGTGGCCTCGTTAGTTTGCCACCATTATCCCACTGCATGCAGCTACAAATCTGTAAAAAGATGACAATCGACATGTTAGCAAAGTGTTTTAGCTAAGACAGAGATCTGCATCTTGTTTTTTTTTTCTACAGGTCTGCAAACTTACAGCGGAAAATGGCAGTAAACTAGTGAGGCCAGCACGTGGTGTTTGTGACGTCACATCCTGCTACAATTCGTTGCTGAATCCGAGCTTTTACACCAGCCTAGCGACAAATGCAGCTGTAAGACAGAGGATGGAACTCAATTTTAGGAGTGATGTAAACTGGACACTAGCTGGACATGCTTTTTAAATAATACATCTTAACTACAATATTTGGACAAAATATGATCTAAACACTTTAGGACCTAAAAATATGAAGAAAAATGGCTTCTACTGAATATTGTGGAAACTTACCTTCTGCTAGGATGGCAAAGAAAACTGTAGAGGTGATACTAATGCTAGTGGAAGAATGTTCAAGATTGTAGGCCTTGACTAAATGAATTATTGAAATTATGAGCTAAAGACAGTGAATCCCACAACCATTTTAGGTGCAGTTTTTTATAAGCATTCATTTAAACATTGCTCTAGTGAGAGTGATAGCTGATTTATATCCATGCTGAGTTTTAGAGTAGCTTAGAAAATACAAACTCTAGAAGACAGAAACATAATTACAAAAGTTCTACTGTATAACGCAGTGAACCCTTTACCCTATTTGTCAAAAGAGGGGTGGCGATGTAGTAACTTTAGTGGGCTTAGAGTGATGGGGAACAAGGCAGGCGAAAGGAAGCTTGAAGTCCTCCCAAGTAACCCTCGGGTATAATGTATGCTCATGAAGCAATGAGACCAGTAGCAACTAACTAGGCTTCAGTCTAATATGCTATTTTTGTAAATTTGGAAATTTTCACTGTTAATGATTCATGTTTGGCTCAAACAACAAAAATTAAACAAGTGATTAAAACATTGAAAAAATACACATTGCGTACTTGCTAGTGAGCTTGAATTGTATTCATGTCTCTCCTCAAGTATTTGAAGCAGAAGGATGGTCTTCCAGATCCCAAGTGATCTTTGTCTGACGCTGTTCTCTCTCGGACTATTGCTTGAGCAAATTATGAAGTTGAGGCAGAGTTAGTTAGTTCAAGATATTCTTTTGGCCACATGTCCTACAATCGTACCTGATTCCTTCACTGCCGCCACATACTTATCCTTTTCGTTTGTTGGCTCCCTCTCACAATCTAGCATAGACTGGCATCCCATATGTTATGGTGCACATGGTAGCCATGAACACAGTAAGTGATATGGAATTCTGCTGCACTAGCAATGATTTAGTAGCGAAATTCTTCGTTGAAAATTATTTGTGGGTGATTCAAAAAATGAATAATAAAAAAATTATAAAATGTGAAGATATTTTATGCTAAGTTTTCCCAATTTATGGTTTTATGCTTTTGAGCAATTCCTGTATAAGCTACCACGAAATTTATGCTGAAGTTATTCCCACAATGTATTGAAATTTGATTCATTAAACAAAGCCAAGAAGTCCATTAGTTGTAGATATTTTTTTTTGAGTCAGTAACTCACAAACTATACACATGACTTATTGGAGTAAGAGTGATAACTTTATAAGGATTGAGCGTGCCCAGATTGAAGCTCTGGCAGGTCAGGATTGTATATCCACTAATCTCGTGTTTGATATTCGTTACGCTGTGTGGATAGGTGTGCTTCCTTCAGTAACAAACCGTGAGCAGTTGATGCAGGAGATAGTGACTTGCAGGAAACTGGTAGATACTATTAAGGCTCAGGATGAAGCTCTCTTATGAAAAGCGTAATGCTTTAAAAGTATGCCACAGGCCATGATACATTCCACAAGCATTGCAGTGACAAAATCTTCATACATATTAAAAAGGAGAGCTTGATCCTAGACTTGTTAGAGGACAGTGAAGCAGAAGCTGAGGACAGCTGTTCAGATATTTCTATAAACTCTGAGGAAAGAGGTACATTCCTTCTACAAATGCTGACAGACTTGTTCATTAATGCATTTGCCAGCAGATGGATTGAGAAATACAAGATTACCTGTCTAGAAGATGAAAGGGACAATAAAATTACTCGTCAACAAAAAGGGATCATAAAAAATGAACTGGATAATGTTGATTGAATGTCAAACTACAGCTAATTATGACATCTAACTACTTAATTCTGTTTGCCAGGCCTTACTGCAAGAGAGGTGATTTCATTTTCAGTTTTTTCATCTCAAGCTGCTCTTTTTCACTCCAGGCCTCCCTTTAAAAACATAATTATACAATAAACCTAGCTACATAGCTATAGTTATAAACCACAATGTTGATGTTTGGAGCACAAAAACTCCATTCTAAAATCAAACTATGAGAAGAAAGTGTTCATCATATTATATGATCATGCTTTAGCTGTGAGTTTGCAGTTACAGCTTCATCATAAAGTTTATCCAAAATACTTGAAAGCCTGACAAAGTTTACACCTCTAAATGTTGTCGACGGTTTATATTTTATACAGATATTGCTATTGATGAAAATGATCCATGCCATATCATGTGTGTACATGTAAACTTCATAGTTTCTGCTTTATAGAAGAATATTACTGCAACACAAGAGTGTGAAGGCTGCACAAATCTTTTTTGGTACATAATGGACACTATAGTGGTTATAATTTCTGAGTTGATCTACTAATTTCATGATAGAAGGCATCATACATAACTATAAAATGCTATAAAATAGTTCAAAACATTACCATGCTTTTTTGCTTACCGAAACTTGCTCACAAAGACATCTACCTCTTCCAAATCCAAGTATTGCGTAGCAACCCGGATGTGCTGCGAGGATTTGTATTAGCCCTAATGGGTGTAGCTATACATACGTAGTCCATATATCTATGGTTGGGGTGTGTTAGGTGTGCCAAATTAAACAGCTGTGGATCCCTTTCCTGTCTATTATAGGAGCTGCCGAGTCAATTGGGGAATCCAAAACTCAATGTGTTGGCTGGATTTTCACCCCTATAGAGGAACTCAATTTACTTCCTCCATGTACATGTACATATTGAACACCATAAAGTGTGGTGTGGATGGTGTTGCCAAGTATAGTGGTTAATGAGATCAATTTGAGTAGGTCCCTGCTGATATTGTATCAACTAGGGTATGTTCGTGTAACATATTCAATTGGCGAGCGAAGCAGTTGGTGAAAGTCATTTGTACTTTGACTTATTGGGCTAAGATATTGCAGCTGCTACACATGAGGCTGTATAATGCTTACCACAAGCACTTAGAAAGCCAAGCCCTACAATCTACTTAGCGCCTCTATGACAAATTGGTGTACAATAAGCTCTAGCTGTTTGTTCTAAGTGCTATGGGCATAGCCTCGTCCCCCCCAGAAGAACTTCTGCTGTTTCGCTACAACAAAAAGACCAATTCACTATGGCTATACAACCAAGGACATACTAAAACTTGTGAAGAATTCTGAGGCTGATCTATTTATAATCCAGCTAAGCCTAAAATCTAGACTACTTGATAGCTTTACTATCTAACTATAGGCAGCTATGATACTATCTAGTGCTAGGCTAGCAAAGCATAGCAAAACTTGAACTCAGTGGCAGCTCAATGGCTCAACGCCTCTTCTTTCTTAGTGTGTGGTCGTACTGATCGTGCTACCAATTCGTCAGGTGACTTATGTGATGGGAATGCGTTCCCTTGGACACACCCATGCTATGGGATTTCTATGGTTTTGCGATATTTTCGTGTACTAGGCCCTCCACAATCATAATTAAAAAGGAGGGCCTGGGGACGAGGCTACTATAAGCATGTTTCATTTATGGGGTTAAAGGTCAAATGAACGATGCGCATGTGTATTCTTAACGAACCAGCCCGCCCGCTAGCTATTTTGACGTACAGCGGTTTTATGGAATCTTGCAAAAATTAATCGTCAGGCGTCATCCGTAAACTGACTACTACGCATGCTCACAACTTAAAAATTTGAAATTGCACTCAAATTTGGAAAGAACTTTAGAGAAGTGAGCTCTGAAGAGCTAGCTAGTGACTGTTCTAGTAGAGTTCTAACCTATTAGCATGCCATTCACCTTCTCCGGTGAGATTTTCGAGACTCAAAGTTGAGCATGCGCACTCAGCATATTGCAAGATTCCATAAAACCGCAGTATAAACATTGGGCATGTGCAAGATTTGACGTATATACATATATCATGAATCTTAATTGACATGACAAGTGTGTGCTCTGCTCGCTTTGCTCGCTCACTAATTAGTGAGTGTTTTTAAAGTGGTGGGTACATCCCTGCAGATATCTATTAATTAGTGTGTTATTGATATTTCATTTGTAGCTCCTCCCCTCAGTGTGAACAATATTGTGGCAGTCCTAAACACGCTTCCGTGGAAAGATGTTGGCAGCAAAAAATGTCTGAATGTTCCCGAGTCTAAGTTAAATGCTATCAAAGACAAGTGTGATACGGATGAGGAAAGGCTTGTAGCCATCGTTAGATACTGGTTACTAAATGACCCGTATGCATCCTGGAGGAAACTTATACGTCGGCTTGACAACTGGGACCGTTCAGATATAGCAGACAGGATACGGAAGTACGCAGAGAAACTAACAGGTCAGTGAGAGCTTCAAACATTGACATATGTGCATGGAGAGATTAGTTAATAACATTGCTATTGTTCTGTTAGACAGGACTCAGTTGTATTATTTCTAAATGGTAGCTAGTTTAGGTAATCTACAATTGCATATAATTATGTATTCTAACTTCTATATCTGCTATATCTTGTGGTTGATTGTAACTACTTGACTACTGCACATGCTGAGACCCATATCCAGTTGTTAAGAGTACTTAGAGACTCAAGTCCTGTAATACATGTAACAAAGTTTAATTTTTTGCTAGCTAATTTCATTCCACTATTCCAACAAACCCTATTATAGTCTATTTACATTCACTCTGACACCTTGAAGTCAATGAGCTATGTATAACTTTTTACTGGTATAAAGTAGAGTCTTATAGTAGCCACCATCAGCTCTCTGCTTATGTGAGTGATGTCTGAAATCGGTCAGGAATTGACAAAGTTATAACAATTATCACAAGTACTCCAAGTGTTAAGTTGTTTTTTTTAGAGCTATCTAGATCTTGGGATTAGTAGGTGAATGCACAACAAGTGAGTCAAGTAACCACCCATCACCAGACTCAAGAACCACAGCAATATTACCAAAATACTATTCCTACTTCACTCCTATTAGGCGTCCTAGGAGTGAAGTAGGAATAGTATATTGGTAATATTGCTGTGGTTCTTGAGTTTGGTGATGGATGGTTACTTGACTCACTTGTTGTTGCTGAAGGGAGAGTGAAGTAGGGATTTAAGTTGGACATAGGTGTGGTTACTGAAATTAGGAGGGCTGAGAGTGATAGGAATAGTAATAATGCAGCTATATTTTATGGCTATCCCTACTTATTTTTTATTTAGAAGAAATTTTTTGCGCTCACTTGTTAACTATAGAGATGCAACAGTCATTAAAAGAGGTTCTATATTATTTAATATATGGAAATCTAGCCTCTTGATCACAGCACTGAGATCACTAGCATATGTGAGGAAAGGCTCTTGTAGAGGTTTTGTTCCTAAGGGTGTGGTTAAGCTTTTTTTTCTTGGCTAGAAATAGTGATGCAAAATGTTAAATAAGGTTTGTCAGTCGAATTGTGAACTTGCTGTATTCTCATATACTTGAGGGAAGTTTAGGATTATTTTAGACAGGTTGTTCGACATTCAGTGGGTGAAATTTCCCCTACGCTTCCCCCAAATGGTTATATACATCCAACAGTGAGGTTTCCATGCATTGGTTAACAGTGACTTCTAAATATTTGACCTCGTAGCTAACTTCCCCTCCAAGTGGAAAATCCTAGATGAAATCCTGATAACTACAATTTGTATGCTTTGGTACATTATGAAAGATCAATCTTTGGAAAAGCTGGACCATCCACAGCTACTTTAATTAGGTATTGTGTCTCTGAATGTTTGAGCTGAGTATTTGCATGTGATGATTATTTTAAATATACACTATAGCATTTTTTCTACTGAGCATACAAAAATGGCATACAATATGAGTGCATAATTTGTTTACTGTGCAATGAAGACATGTGAACTTGACCAAACCCACTTCATGTTAGTGATGTAATTCTGCAATCAAGTGGATGGCTACACAAAACATATGGAAGTGAGGGGATCATCATGCTATTAGCTAAGTAGGACCCTCACCTCCTAAATAGCCTAATATTATTGATCCGTTGATAGCATAACTTCCCCTCCCCTCCCACATTATTAATTATATTATCCTCAAACATATACACACCCACACACAAACATCCCAGTGCCTCACTCTCTATATGGAACCCTCCAAAATTCTGTGGGTTTGTCTTATCTGAGGTAATAGAAATGTTTGTGTCCTCCCAGATCCCAACCTCACCTCTCATGATTTGCTGGCTGCTCTGGACACTGTGAGGAATGTAGAGGACATCAGTGAGACTACTATTGGTGTCTTAGAGGGAGTACTTGAAATACCAAATCCAAAGTGGATGGAGATGAGATCACAATGTTCTTCACAATGTTCTTCAGAGGCTGAATATCATTATCAACTTATGGAGTATTATCTAAAAAGTCATGAACATCCTGGGTGGAATCACCTGGCTGGGCAACTTCTCTGCTGGAAACAACACAGAGCTCTTGACAAAGTGAAGGAGAATGTTACAGCTGATAAAGGTAAGTGTGTGGTAGATGACACATACTAAGTGAGGCAAGGGTGAATATAGTCATGTGATTGGTCAATAGTGGATGCAAGATCTCATATATTCCACCTGTTCCAGAGTGTCCACACTCTAAAATAAAGTTAAAACAAGCTCTGGTAGTCCCAGGGTTTCATACAGCAGTGGGGGAATGGGGGAGATCCCCCTCTGATTGTAATAGCAATTCCAAATACTTTTTAGTGAATCAACTAACAGCTGCTCTCACATAACATGGAGGGTTTAAATATGATACAGCACATGTATTAATGCAGTTTTGTATGAGTGGATGGAATGAACATATTAATATATTTTACATGTTATAGTCATAATTATAAAGGTTATAACCTATTACATGTGCCCCTCCTTCAAAAAGCTCAGTTTCCGAGCTTCAATAATCCAATGATGGTAAACTCATGGTTGACAAATCATTACTACTGCTAGATGTATCCAGGGACAAAAATTCCGAAGCTGGAACAGAAATAGCAAGGTGGTTCAATGGGTAAATGCCAGTTTTTTTGTGCTTTAAACCATGCTTCTTTAAATAGGGTAGTAAATTGAAACTTGATCACAACACGATCACCATATAGCCATGACATGCAGTAGACCAATGTGCTTTAAGTGACTTAAAAAAAACTGACATCAAGAGGTTGAATACAGTGTGTTGTGTGGGGTGGGAGACAGAGCATTACTACACCTTATTTGGCAGCAGCATGCACCACTTCTGGTGTGTAATGTGTAGAATGGCCATCAAGCATTAATAAAACTGGCCTAGCAGGGGAGATATATTTGATGAAAATATCATTAAACCAGCGACAAAAGAGTCTGGTCTATCTATCCTTTTTCTGATAACCCATATAAGTACCTGGTAGTTCACCAATTGTGAGTTCATAATTAAGATCAGCACCTTGAAATATCACCATAGGAGGTAGTGCAACACCTGTGGCACTAGCACAGGCAACAATTGTAATCTGTGCCTTGTTACCCGAAGATCTCCCATAAACTTTCTTCGTGCCTCTCTCAGCTATTCATTTTGGTTGCTTATGCTCAAGGTTTTTATCAACATTATTAATACGATGTGGTTTATCAGCAATGTCGTGTTCTTCACATGTTGACTGGAGCAATTTGAAGTATTTATCAATCTTATTCCTGTGTGACGGCATCTGCCCTAGCTTTTGATAGAGGATCAGTCGTACACATAGGATTATGGCTCATAAATCGAGACTACCAGCCCTATCCATTGAATTTCTCGGTATCAACGCCTTTCTTTTCTACCGTCTTTTGAACCATTGCAAGCAGCTACCTCTCTCTTGATTTTTCTATAACCTATGGACGCTGCTTGCTTGAGAAAAGTCACAAGCTCCTTCTCTTCTTCACTGGAAAGGTAAGGCTTGGGGCCAGATTTCTCTCCATGCATTACTCGGCCAGTAATCCTGTCCTTCAGGGTTGACCTATACACCTGGATGCTTCATTCAGCCCAAGGGTTCCTTCCTTAATGGCTTCTATAGCTTGTAGCATGCTTTCATCCAACCATTGCTTGAACTTTTTTGGCCTTTGACTTGTTTCAGTGACTCCCTTTCGTTTTCCCATCCTCTCTTGGCAGCTTCTGCTCTCTATAATACGACTGATATTTAAAAAAAACCGGAAAAAAAACAACCCAAACATGAAAAGAAACAAAGAATGGCGACCTACCTTGTGTTTTGACATTGATTAGCACACAAAAAAGCTATCTTGTAGGATAGAACAAGAAACCATCAACGCAATAAACTCCAGCGCCACTCCGCTACTTCCATGCATGAATGAAACTGGTCGACATTGGATGACAAGGATAGATGGTGGACGACAATAGATAACTTATGTTAGGAGTTCAGTTTATCTTCCTTTTCTTTTCTTTTTGTGTATTTGTGTAAGAATATCATGAAATGGGTCTTATCTATCACTTCATTGATTCTTTTGCCAACAGATATACAATTCGGAGGGTTTTTTGTGGTTTTTCTATTAAGTCCAATATGCACTCCTTGTTGAGTGCACATATGGCTAGAGGGTGTGAACCAGGATAGTTATGGTTGTGCATAGTGTGGGAGGGGCTAACAGCTGGATAGCACTATTTCATTATTGAAATGTGCAACACAAGTCTTTTTATGTCAAAGCAATTCCCAGCATATACAGTACCTGTCATTCATCTCTTGATGTTAACACTAAGTGCATGCATACACCTTTAGAGCATGAACTATAGTTGACATAACTACTTCCATTTGTTCCTGTTACTTGTTGAATGGACTTGTTTCTATTGCTCATCTTATGTTTTATCTCTATGTTCTCTCACACAGACCCCTCCCTCACCCTCACTAATCTCACTCAGCTGCTTGAGGATGTGAGGCATTGGGATAATGTGGTTTATTATCTAGACATCCCCAACTCAGTGTGTACTAGTATTCAAACACAACAGTCCAGTGAGTCTGAACGTAGGAAGGCTTGTTGGGAGTGGTACCTGAACAACCACCCATGCCCTTCATGGCATCACATTGCTAATGCTCTATATGAACGGTGGGAGCATGGAGTGCTAGAAGTGTTGAAGAGTCGCTACCTTAAAGGTGAGTCTCTGTGATGATTACTAAAATGCATGTGAGCCTTCTCTCATGTCCACAAAAAAAATTGTCCTATGTCACACATGTTATCGCTGGAGTACTTGCAGGAAGTTACATATATACAATACTCTCCTGCCATCGTATGTATTTTCTTCTGGTACTTAAGCCACTCTAGTGAAGTAGAAAGTAGCAGTCCTTATGAAGAGATGCAGTCTTGCTGGTCATTATATTATGTCTGCCTACATTCAAGAATGAGCCTTCAACAAGAGAACAATGTTCTAGGATAGAATTCTTTCTTTGCATACCTAACTTATAGTTTTATAGCCACAGCTGTAACAAGACAAGTACAGCTTGGACATGAAGCTGGTTGTCAGCTGATTCAACCTCACATGATAGCAGTCTTCTGTGCCTAATTGCTTCAACCAGTTAACAAATATTGAGATAATAGTGGTTTGGATGACCAGTGCTTGTACGTAGCAGAGCATGAGCTACCCGTGTAGAACCATAGATATACTAGACTACGTACACAGGATTGGAAACAGGGCATGCGCGCGTAGAATTTATAGACCATCCGTGTAGGTACCTGGCGAACAGAGAAATCTTACACAAAATAAGAAAGAGGATGAAAGGCAAGGTATTTAGCGCAGCAATAATTATGATTATAAGTGAAAAGGCTCAATGATCTATAGCTGTAGTAGTTTATCATGTCAGTTTAGTCTATTTACTGTTGCTATGGAAGAAAAACGTGGAAACAGGTGACTGAAAGGTTTTGTGGCACTCCTACTACTAAAATAGAAGTCTAGCTGCCTTACTTTTGGTATAAAATGAAAGATACTAGTTGACCATATGTACTCAAGTAGTTTTAATTTTGTGCAGGGCTGGAGATGGCATGCCATTTGCTATTGATGGTTTAAGAAGCCATTTCACTATGTTGTTGTTCTTATATGAGGAGATGAGATACCTTCTTGTATCAGGGGCAGGAAAGGATACACTGGGGCAGCTTTACTCTTCATCTTGATCCCTCAAAACAAGTATATCACAACAAATCTCTCGATGAATTGGATGTTCAGCAGTGCACTATCAGTACTTGTTATTATCATTTTTTTATTATAATATGAAAGGAAATATGTGTAAAGTGACAGTATTAGTTGTTACATTATAGTATCCTTCTTTACTATAGCTTTTCTTGACAGCCAGCCATGGGTAATCTGAAGAAACAGTAACATCGACATGATTTTTTTTACAGGCACCTTTAAAAAGTACATATGTACATATGAATGATCACTACCTAACAGATTAGTGGGAAAAAAGAGACTATACTTTTAACATCCCAGCTCCAGAGGTCCACAAAGTCGAACTACCATTGTTACTCGCAATTATACCCTCTAACACTTGAGAAACCAGCCTTTTTAAGAACTATGCTTGTTTAGCACTATACTAGCCCACTCTTTGCATTCTTTGAACTTACCAATTGGCTATAGTTTAGCAGAAATTTGGCACACTACTTCTCCTCCCCTGTTTGTTTGGGGCAATTTAGCACGAACAGCTGCCTACACGGATTGTCAGTATTGTCGTTATGGGCGCACATGACCTGTTTCCAATCCTGTGTACGTAGTCTAGTATATCTATGGTAGAACTTAGCGCGAAATAGTGCATAATCTAACGATAATCGCGTTATTACGCGTATCAACTCCTTTCATCACCAGGAGAAACTACTCGTCATCTTTTCCAGAGAATATCTGTGGCCCTCTGGAGGGGTAATGCCACCCTTTGGCTTAACCGCCTTCCAACTCACTCTCCCTGGGTGAATGGTATCATCTAACTGTCTTTTCATCCAATATTTATTACTGTTGCTAGCTAGTCTAGCCTTTGTGATAAAATTAATTGATAAAAAAAAAAAAAAAAAAAAAAAAAAAAAAAAAACTCCTTTTATTGCACTACAGAATACGCGCAATGTAGCAACGCAAAAACGTGCGAAATCGCGGAAATCTGTACGCGTACGCGCAGTGGCTCTATATTTTTTGGTGGATTTTATTTTGTTGATATGGCCTTGGCTAATCTCTTTACCATGAGCGCCAAAAATATTTCTTTCACCAAAATTAATTATTGGACTAAATTTCGCGAAAATGCACTATTCGAGCGTAGCGTGCACTGCCCATTAATGTGCGCTAACGCGCAATGTAGCAACGCAAAAACGTGCGAAATTGCGGAAATCTGTATGCGTACGCGCAGTGGCTCTATATTTTTTTGGTGGATTTTATTTTATCTCTTTACCATGAGCGTCAAAAATATTTCTTTCACCAAAATTAATTATTGGACTAAACTTCGCGAAAATGCACTATTCGAGCGTAGCGTGCACTGCCCGTTAATGTGCGCTAACGGCGCTCCTACGCGAATTTACGTAGCCATAATAACGCGTAATCTGCGACTTTTTACGTGAGATGACGTTACTACGCGTCGTTTTTTTGACAGCAAATTAACGCATTATTAAGAGCTATATCGCGCGAAGTTCGATACGGGTAGCTTCATACATTAAATATCAATGCTATCTAAGTACTATAACTATTATACTTGTGAGACAGTACATCATATTCCGAGGGCCATATTAGCTTTATATTGTCTCCACAAGAATAGATTGCAGGTATTAGATTTTGATGAATAGTGTTGACTTTAGTATCAGAGAGTACGATAGTACTCTCTAAGTAGGGATGGCATGGATGCTCCATTGGAGTAGTACTTGATACTTTCTTTCATAACTCCAGCTCCTCAGTGGCGGATTTAGAGGGGTTTCTAGGTTTCCACTGAAACCCCCTTTCAACAGACAAATGTAGAGTTATAGCAGGCCAGACAGAGCCAGCGCTATATACAAGCTGCTACGTTGTGGGGTCAAAGTACGGCGCATAAGCATGCGCACTAGCTGTCAATCAGGCATGCATAGTTTTTAAAAAGTGGGCGTGGTCAATGAAAATTTTCCCCGCATGCAAAAAAGCGCGCAGATCTTAGAGACCCCTCTATAAAATTCTAGATCTGCCACTGCTCCTGCAGTCTGCAACTCTTAGCTTGAAGACATAACACCTTCAATGTGCTAAGACTCAAGTATGAAGAGCAGAGAACAAAGCAATATCATTTTATAGCGATTTTAAAAATCGCCGTTTTCATCTGGTCGTTCATCATCATCATCATCATCATCATTAAACAACTTATTTCAGAAATGGTTCATTCAAATGCTATAATTCTTATACCAATCTACTCAGAAATGACTGTGCTATAATCCTTTACCTTTAACTCCACATGTTCAAAAATAGCATGTCATTTTCCAATTTGTTAGCTTTCAACATACAATGAGGCAGACATTTTTATGCCCCGCTCCATACACGTGATTCTTGGATCTTAACCTTGCAACTGACTAGTGAATCTGTCTCTCTTGATGTTGGTCTCTCAATGCTCAGAGCATAAACCCTAGACACTAGTCTGGTTATGAATCAAGTCTTGATGCAACAGTATATCAGGTAGGTACATATCAGTAAAGGCCTTAAAAATTATATGCAAAATTAGGTCAATTGGAATCTTATAAACTCTATGGATCTTCCAAATCAGATTCATTTCAGCTCATACGATATTATGATGAAATCTCCAATGAACTACTACATAGCTACAATATGTAAACTTTAATTTTTGATAGCATCCAGTTGCCTACAATAAAATAATAAAGCATTACATCAAAAAAGATGAACAAGTAAAGGAAAAAATATTTATTCTAAATAAAGAAGAGAAGTAGGGATGGCTGTGTGCGGTTCAAAAAAGTTCAGCAAAAAGAGAGTGTACTTTAGTCAAGTAACCCCTTACCCATCACCAACTACAAGCCAACTATTCCTACTTCATTCCCATGAAGTAGGAATAGTTGGCTTGTAGTTGGTGATGGGTAAGGGGTTATTTGACTAAAGTTCACTCTCTTTTTGCTGAACTTTTTTGAAGCACTGCCACACCCATCCCTTTATTATTTAGAATAAATTTTTTTTTCCTTTATCCATAATAGCTAATACTGTATAGCTGCAAATATTGGCACAGACTTCATTTGGCAGTTTGGCAGTTGATTTCTCAATCGCCAAAATTAATTTCACAACAGTAAAAGGTTATTTACATAGATATGGTAAAGGTTATCAACATTACGAATCTGGAAATAACACGATTTCGATCAATAGTTAGACGAAATAGTGACGTATATGTAGGGATTGTTGACTGGAACATCCACCCTTTATATGGAACCCCTTGTGGTGCTTACTGGGGTAATAAAAATCTTCGTGTCCTCCCTAGACACCAGTCTCACCTCTCACAGTTTATTGGCTGCTCTGGACACTGTGGGGGAGAGTAACTTGAATGATGTGCTTCAGATGCCAGACAATAAGATGAAGGGGATGAAGTCACGTGATGACCAGATAAAGTATTATCTCAGCACTCATCCGTATGCTTCTTGGAATCACCTGGCTGGGACACTTCTCTACAAGAAACAACACAGAGCTCTTGAGAAAGTGAAGGGGAATGTTAGACCTGATAAAGGTAGGTGTGTCACACTAGTGTAGAATGATCGGGGGGGGGGGGCATTTTACACTCCGACAGAGTACTGTAAACATTTTAATTTTTATAGTTTGTTGTACTGGAGGAAATGTTGATCTGTGGCATCTGGTAATTCTGACATGATTATTTCCCTATAGCTATTCGGTTTTCTATTGTATGCCTGGAACAGAGTCTCTCTTTTTGTTCTAAGAAGCTCACCTTGCCCATAAGCTCATATTCTTCTAGCATTACTCTTTACTAAGTTTACCAGTGACTATTTCTGCATGGAACTGCTGCTTCTTTGAACTTATCATGTGCAATTCCAAATCTATACAATGATTTGCACTTCATATTGTCATATAGTTGACTGAAGTATAATACATGCTCATATTGTTCCTGTTACATGTTAAATGGACTTGTTTTTTTTGCTCAGCTCATTTTTTATTTTCTCTCCCACAGACTCCTCCCTCACCCTCACTAATCTCACTCAGCTGCTACAAGATGTGAGGCATTGGGATCATTTGAATGTGTACCTAAACATCCCCAACTCAGTGCATAAGAATATTATATCACTACACTCCAGTGAGTCCGAGCGTAGGGAGGCTTATTGCGAGTGGTACCTGAACAATCACCCATGCCCATCTTGGTGTCAAGTTGCACGTGCTGTATATATGTTTACTGAATGGCATTACAATACTTTTGAGAGTCTGGCCCAAGTCCATGTGATTTAGATTTTAGCATACTGTATAGCAGAGAAATTATTATTTTCGTGTTTTTTTTGGTTGAAAAATGAATTATAATAGGTCATTGCTGTACTTGCAGTAGATCCTCAAGATACTCTTTCAAAGATAGTACCATCTTATCTATAATTTCATCAGGTAGAAGTGATAGATCATGTGCTAAGTATGATCTGTGTACTGATTTCAACCTTGAATGATCTACTTTTAGGACAGGCACCTGCCACTCTTACCATAATATACCTAGATAGCACATATGGTGCATAGCCAGCTAGCTACAGATAGCTGTGCACACCATGTGAACCAACTATCCACAAAGATTCAACATGAATAATCCCATTTCTTCCGAAATATGAAGTTTTTCCCCCTAGAAAATAACCCACTATACTGGTATGTCATCATTAGGAAGATTTTATGGCAAATACATTTCAGAGAGGTTCAGATTTCTTCAAAACAGAGTCAAAAATGTTGTTATGACCAGCTTACTTACAAGGTGAATTATTGCCTTTTTAATCTAGCCAAATGATGTATAGTTAGCTTGCTATACCTGGCATTACAACTTACAGGAACTGTATTGCTTTTAGAATTTTTCTCAAATATTATGATGTGTTTTTTCTTAATGAGGTAGTTTTCTGGTGTAGAATCTCCAAGCTAGATCTGGCTTCTAACTTGCTGGTCACTCAGATCCCTCATGAAATTTAATAAAAGAAAGGCATAAAAGATATAAGAGCATGCGACTTTTATCATGCCAACGGTATTTGCTTGCCAGAGTACAGCCCCCCCCCCCCCTACTTCCTATGTCACTGAGAAATGCACTCTTAAAAACATATTGTTGTTGTTGATGTTACTTTATGGGTGAAGCATTATGAATATTTACATTGGACATTTCGATTTTGATAACAATGGAAGCAGGTTGCAGCAGCAGCAAGTATAATACCTGCATTCCTAATGAAGATAGGTGTACTATTCCACTGATAGTGCTCTGAAAACACATTCAAAGTCAAAGTTGATGGGATCCAAGTACTAAAGCTTCACTTTTATAGGTGATCCCCCAAAATTTTTTTGGAAAGGTTGCAGAGCTCTTCCAACCCTATTCATAGCATGTTTCATGAGCATGGCTAGTAATCTCTGAGTTACTTATCAAATCCTAGAAGCAGGGAACTATAATATTTGAAGGCCTCATAGTACATATGTTATTCTACAAGAAAAATTAATACAATGGAGTCAACAAATCTATAGCTACATGAGATCTTTTCTACAAGCAGAGTACCTTACCATGATTGTAGTTACATACTGCTCGACAGCAGTTGTTTTAGATTTTGACAATGATCACTTCCTAACCTGGTAGAGTAAGTTTTATGATCACTTCCAGGAACTAGTAGAGAATTTAGGATATTATTTTTACTGCTTTTTTTTAAGAGTTGACCACATACCAAGTAGAAAAATAAATTCAATAAGAGTTTACTTCATATTTACCATTGTAAAGATGTGTCAAGCTGTCATCAAGATAATTAAAAATATTATTTTGCTAGTAAGTAAACAGGTAAAAGGTCAGGAAGCACAACTATACTCTCTCACTAGTGTCCCAAGTCACAGATTATTGAAGCTGGAAGGACAAAGCTAAAGAATTCTAATTGCATGTTTTTTTAGATTGATGGTCCACATGGAGACAGTTGTACAATTACCGATGATAGTAAAGCTGACTAGATACTCACCTGAACCACATAATTCCTGCTACTACACACTGCTTAGCAAAGTCTCATCTCTGTCTGCAATCAAGGCTTGCCAAAGCTAAAGAACTCTGCTTGCACATACGTGTTCTATCGTCAACATTGAGACGGTAGTACAATTTCCGACCTGATGCACAGTCCAAAACGAAGTAGAGTTAGGCGCTCTAAGTTAATAGCATGGAGATTGACGAAGTTGCTTTAGACATCTGTGATGGCAGTGAAATGCTGAGGTGAAATGCGCTTTGATTATTTAGATTACATTACGTATTTGTTTTTTTTTGGACACCACAGCATATGAGCAAGCACATAGAAAAATAGCTCAATCTCAAGGTTGATGACTGCTCCACCTCCATATTTAAAAAAATGCATATTTTTAATAAAACTTTTTGGGCCTTGAAAATATCTTGCTATACAATAGCATGTGCATCAAAATAGATGATTATAAAGTTTGAATGGCAGACAGTGAGTTTCCTTGGTAGGTCAAAGATTGTTTCAAACAAATCCCAGGTCTACTCATCCTGATTGTACATTATTATAATAGGGAATTTTAACTAATCATTTTTGTGGTTATTTACATTCTGCAATTGCAAACTAGTTGACCACACCTTGGGGCATGAAGTCTTCCATGCACAAAAATTGCAGAAACATGATATTATTATATACAGATTTCCAAAAAACTCGATCTCTAAATTCTTCTTTTCTGAAAAATAATTATTGTGACTGCATTTCAACCTGTAGGTTCCTCTGAGTCACGTCGACTTTATAATGAAGCAATGAAGCAGGGACGTGTTAAGTCTCAGATTAATAAAGTCCTCCTTTACGGCGCACCCGGAACAGGTAAATCCAGCTCCATAGATTTGTTCGTGGGCAACCCTCCAAAACAAGACAGAATAAGTACTTCTCTAGCAGTTCGTCCAATCACAATGATTCAAATGGGAGTTGCCACAAAGGAGTGGAAAAAGCTTTCTCCAGAAGAACAGAAAAAAATTCTAGCAAAGGCCATATATGCTCAGCTTCATGCCAACGACAAAGATTCAGACAAAGATTCTTCTGTCTCTGGTGAGGCATCAGGTGAGGATTCTGAATCTGGCGAACATTTAAGTGCTGATACAACTCCTGAGCACAAAGAAGCTCGTAGTAAAGAAGATAAGTCGACACGTGATGTAAACCCACAAGTAAACCCAGCAACTCCTTCAAGTCGAATACCTGCTGGTAAACAAAGGAAAGGATCTCAATCAAAGGAAAAAATTTCACTGCCATCCATTAGCACACATGAGGAACTAATGGAACTATTGGATGAGATCTCCAAATCAGATGAAGCCTTACCTGTCTTCCGGAAGGTAAAATTGATTGATTCTGGTGGACAACCACAATTTCATGAGGTGTTACCTGTATTTCTTCGTCGCATGTCCCTCTACATATTCGTCTTCAAGCTGTCAGAAGAACTCGCTGCCAAGCCCATGGTAGAGTACTTTGGGAAGGACGGGAAGCGTGTGGGGACACCTTACCGATCAGCTCAGTCCAACGAGCAGCTATTGAAGCACTGCCTTCGCACTTTGCACACCCACAGATCATCTCCCGATACTAAAGGTGAGTGCTCCAAAATCATGATCGTAGGGACCCACAGGGACGAAGAACACCTGTGCACGACCGAAACACGAGAGCAGAAGAATAAGAAGTTAGAAAAGCTGTTGCTTCCGATGTTCCGAGAGGAAGTTATCTACTACAAACTGGCAGAAAATAAGTTAATCTTTCCAGTCAACGCCAAAAATCCTGAAGAGCTTGATAAGGATACAGCTAGAGATATCCAAAGTGTAGTCCTAACAAAGTGTATGCCTGATCCCATTGATGTGCCCCTTCAGTATTTCTCTTTGGAAATTATCCTTGAAGAAGTCAGCCTTTCTTTAGATAGAGGGGTATTGAGCAAAGAAGAATGCCTTCGAGCAGCAGATAAGCTTTTCTTTGATGAGCATACACTGGATGCAGCTCTCCAGTTCCTAGATGAAATTTCATCGGTCTTTTATTTCCCCGAGGTTCTGGATGGTGTTGTATTCACTAACCCTCAAGTCCTCTTGGATAAGGTAACTGAGTTGGTGGAGATTACCTATTGCTTGAGAGAAAATGTTGGTTGTAAAACACTTGGTGCACTTTCTGGAGGCTGGCAGAAGTTTAAAGATCATGGCATTGTTAGCTTAGAGCTTCTGCAAGAGAAAGAGTTTGATAAGCATTATGTGCCTGATATCTTTACTCCTGTTGATCTGGTTAAGCTCTTTAGAAAGTTGCTCATCATAGCTGACTTTAGTGCTTCAGAGTACATCATGCCTGCTCTCCTTCCTGTTCTTGAAAATAAGAAAGTTCATGATTATCGTATCACTAAAGATTCACCTGTAGCTCCTCTTGCTCTGGACTTCCCACTTGGAGGTCCTCGTCTCGGTACTTACTGCAGTCTCACTTGCTTTCTTGTCTCCAATGACAACCAGTTTCCACGTCCTTGGAAAATAGTGCTGCTTCCTCATTCCAACACTCCAGCTTGCCTGAATCGAAACTGCACCCAATTCATGGTACCTGGCTTTCCTGGCTCTATCACTCTGATTGACACATTTTCTCATGTTGAGATCCATGTGGACACTGCCAAGAAAGTTTGTAGCAAGCTCTGCTCTTTTGTCTCTCAGGCTGTGTTTGCAGGTCTAAAGAAAGCCATGTTAGTTCTTGGGTACAATAACTCGATCCCTTCAAAAGCACTTCTTTGTCCTTGTGGGGCTAAAGATCCCCATGTTGCCACTTTCGGGGATGGTCTCTGGATCTGCAGTCAAGATAACAAAGTATTTGGAGATCTCACTCCTAGACACCTGCTGTGGTGTGATCAACCAGATCATTCTCCTATGAAAGGTTGGTCAAATTATATATATAAAAAAGAGGCTAATGTTACACTTGTTGATCTTGTTTTATTATAACTTATTTAGCTAGTGCCTTAATTCCTTCACTGCTTTGAATTTTGATAATTTTATCTTTATCATGGAATTTGTGATCATTTCATTTGCAGGAGCTTCTGCCTCTTCAACTCCTACTATGATGGAAATCATTCGCTTCCCTTCAAAAGATTCCAAAGTGAACTTGGCTCAAGAAATCGGAACTAAGTATTTCGAATTTGGAACTTTCTTGCTTGAAGATGCCACTGGCGCTCGTATCAGTGCCTTGGAAGAAGAGCTGAGACATAATGCACAAAATATCAATCGCCAGATCTTCCGAGAATGGCTGAGTGGGGGAGGGAAAAAGCCTGTTTCATGGGAGATTCTAATTGCTGTACTTGAAGACATTGGATTGAGCGAACTAGCAAAATCGATAGCAGAAGTCAAACAATAAGCACATTATTATATCTATCTACACTTTTCATTACATTCTACTTCTATACCCGTACTATAGCATTGTTCAATAAAATTTTTGTTTGCGTTAAGAATAATATGAACAATAATGGTAGGTTATACAATGGTCTTTTAATTCCAGTGTCTTTCTCTCCTCCAACCATGATGGACATCCTGTATTTCCTCCTACCTCTACAAGACTCTAACTTGACTCAAGATTTATTATAGCTACCTCGAAGACAGAACTAGAGCTCAAATCTGAATTCAACTGCCAAGTGTTGAGAAGACTGGAAGCTAATTCTTTATAATAATTTGAATTCTGATACCCAACAAAAGGCAAAACACACACACAAACAAAAAAACCATTAACACAGAGCAGAGAACAACAGCAATAGCTACATTAAATACATTTACTTTTATTAAACAACAATGAGCTTGACCAAAAATAATATATAGGAAAGAGGACTCAGATCATCCTGAAAAGCCCCAATAACTCAATGCTTTCTTTATGTCCTCTTTGATGGAGTTAGTGGCCAAAGGATTATGTCTACCAATAACCCAAACAGTTCCCTTCATTACATCACAATTCATTTAGCTATGTGGGTCTCTAGTTAGCACTCTAAAAGAATTATTGTGCACAGATCATGGAAATATAAAGAAGTCAAATCACTACAGTTAATATATAGCACACTCTGTCTGTCTGAACCATGACTCTTTCTCCTTATTTTGCGCATGAGCAATGTGTTTGATTTTAAGGGGGTGGGGCAGGCAGGCTGGAATTGCATGGTGGGCATTATTTGCATCAGTGGATAGCACATGCATTGACCGAGGACTCTGTTTGAAGATCGACGTGGAGACAGCTTGCCTGTTGAGTGTCTGCAGTCAGCGGCATTGAACGAGGTTTCATTCAGAGGGAAGTGTTCTATATTAATAACTATGGCATCGGTGAAAGTACCTGCCTAGGTTTTAACAGGTAGTGAAAACTCTTGATCAGTGATATCTTCCAACTCATCCATTGATCCGCCCATCTTTAGCATAAGACATGTTTCTTGGAGTCAGGTATGATGATGTGCATTTACATTGTATTAGTATATGATGTCATATGACTGTTGGGTTGCATACATGCAGTACAGCTTGCCAATGTCTACTTATATGGTACTGTTGCCTTACTGTGACCTTAATCAAGTTGTTTAAATTTACGTGCTGGGTTTGTGATAATTAGGAAGCATCGAAGGCTCTTGGATAAAACATCAAAGTCTTAAAATATCCTTTTGTGTATAATATTAGCAATGTGTGTATTTACAGTGTACACCCTTCCTCTCCCCACCTTAGTTTTAACTGCTCGTTTACAGAGTGGAGTTGTAATTCCAGCATAGCTGGTCACTAGATCGTTTACTTTCAGAAAAAAGTTTCTGAGCATCTGGTAGGTTGGAGATATAGTGAGCCCCTTCACCCCCAATACAATAAACTAACATGTTGCATTTCCATACAATCACTGGTAGTGATGTTTGTATATACAGATAGAGCAAACACACCCCCACCCCCTCCATACTTCTTTTTGTTCTAACTAATCACTGTATGTTGTGTATGCAATTACAGAATGAGATGATGAAGTCCTCAAGGAAGAGGAGCAGTCGTAATTGTCCCTCTAAGAGACCAAACCCGTACAGGTAACCATCAATCCTTCTCATATTTGTCTGTTGGATCCTAGCAGCCCTTACTTGCTTTCACATATGATTTCCTTTTGATGTGGTTTTAAACATTGATATTATATCTCAACCACCCCCACCCTCTGCTCAAGCTTCTTTGTGATTGTATGTACTAGCATGTCATGTCCTCTATGCCTCCCCTTTATAAGCTGCCAGTGCTTTACGTGGAATTGGCTCAGAGGGTATAAATATTCCTATTGCTTAACAATAAGGTGTTGATATGCCACCTATGTGCAGTGCATCACATTTTCATAGGTACGTATAATCAGTACATCTTCTGATTTTTCCTTCCTCCCTCTATATATTGTCCCATCACACTTTATCCCTAGCATGGATAGTGCTGAGAGAGAGTTCGTAGACCTGAACACCTCATGGCCCACCACTGTCAATCTATGGTATGTTTTGAGATTGACTATTCTGTTTTCGACTTTCGACCCTTTACCCATTTTTGATATTGTGAACCTTCTCTTGCTTAATTAATGGTAGCATAATTGCAAACCACCAAATTGTCCATCCACATGGAAATCTGTGCATCATAATTATGACTTTAGCTTCTCCAGGTTGGAAAAACTTGCACCTCTGTACTGACATCAGTGTCACATTGATTAATCCCTCTCTCCCTTGATAGGGTTCTTGTACCATATGAATGTCTGGGATCCTACCCACATGCAAATTCAACTCCCTTCACCCCTTAGATACGAGTTGCATGCATGAAGGAAGGACACGGTATTGTCGGTACATCTTCTAATTGCCCCTCCCCTATATATTGTCCCATCTCTGTCAGTTGTGGGGTGAATACAAGTTGCTTGCATGAAGGAAGGTTTCTCTTTGATTGGTATAATTGATACATCTTCTAATCCCCCCTCCTTCCCCTATACATGTCCCCTAGCATGGAAGTGCTGGTGGAGTTAGTAGATGTGAACACCTCGTGTCCCACCACTGTCATTCTATTCTGTACTTATGACTTTCTAATGTTGAGACCCTTTACCCAGCTAATGTGTATAGAGTGGCAGTACAGGAACTTGACTTTGAGTGTTGAGGTGTCTCTCCCGGTGGGGACGAGAGGGGCTAGAGACCCCATTTTTTTTGCAGGTGGGGGCTGACCCCCCCCCCCCCCCCCCCCACTTTTTTGGACCCATTATATAATTGACTAGCTGCAGCAGTAAAGTCTACTGTCTAGTCACTAATGATGTTGACTGCATTGTTGTTTAGCCACATGTATAGAATCAAAATCTTCATGAATATCATTACAAGTCATCGATGTGCAATTTTGAGCCCCCCCCCCCCCCCCCCCCCCCCCACTTTTTTAGGTCCTCAGCCACCCCTGTCTCCAGAGAGGTTGTAGCACTTTCAGTCGATTATTCCTTTCTGTTTCATAATAGCTCCCTTTCTATTATCCAGCCAGTATGTTTTTTTAGCTGAGAATGAATTTATGCATGTTTCAACTAACCTTAATTAAACCCAGAAAGTGCTGAAGTCACTGGAATGTAGAACCTTGAATATTAGATGCTCTGTGTCCCCCCCATATCAGATTTTACTCTGGGGCTATCACATGTTTAACGCACACACACACACACACACACTCTATAGGGTTTCATACGAATCTTCCAATAAGGGGGGAACCACTTGAAGCCCCTCTCCCTTCAAAATAATTAGCCATTAAGAGACCACCTCTATTTAAAGACTACATTTTCCACTGTATAGCTACATGAATTCTTATCACCACATCATCTCAAGAGAGAATGCAAGTATCAGACATCATGCAATAAGCTTCAGTCCCAAGTTGTACACATCAATGGGGCATACAGACAATACACTTATTAACCCTTTGCTTGGTAAAGTCTTGATGAAGTAGTTTGAAGTACATATGGTGGGCATTATTATGTGACAGTATCAGGTAGAAATCCTTAAATCATGCTTTTAATAATGAAACTATCACAAGCTTTTAAGGTATTATTTGTGGTGTGAATGACCATCAATCCCTTACTTGGTCACTTTCCTTCCACTTGTGATTTTCTTTTGATATTTTTTCTTGAGCATTGATATTGTATTTCAACCTCTCTCTCTCTCTCTCTCTCTCTCTCTCTCTCTCTCTCTCTCAGCCTCTTTGTAGTCGTAATGAACTATATATGTACCAACATGTGGAATCATGTCCTCTATGCCTCTTTTCCAGCTTCCCCCTTTAGAATACAGAAGGTATCAATATGCCAACTTTACATCCCAGTCAGAGGTACATAAAATCAATACGTCTTCTGATTGCCCCTCCCTCCCCCTATAATGCTGTCCCATCTCACTTTATCCCCTGCATGCATGTATAGTGCCTATGCAGAGTTTGTAGACCTGAGCACCTCATGGCTGGCCGGCTCACCCCTGTCATCTGGATGACTATATTCTGCACTTGTGACTTTCTAAAGTTTGCCCACTATAGCCTAACTTGCTAAGGAAATGGAGTGGTGTATCCTCATAATAGCACTTTCAGTCAATATGAGTTTCTATTTCAATATGAATCCCTTTCTATTGTCCTGTATCAAACCATATTAGTTGAGCTTAGCCTAGGAGGGTGTGTGTAGGCCGAGCATGTTTAATATCAGCCTGTCCGTCATGAATCACAAAATCATTGTTTCAGCTGTCATGCAATGTAAGTAAAATTATCAATTTTAGACCTAATCACCTGATTAAGATCTTTAAGTAAGCACCGTGTGTGTTCCAGACAGATCCTGTTATTCCATAGAAGACTGCAAACTGAATAAAGTGTGTGATATTATCTGATAAGCAACTCTGAGACGTTGCATTTTTCAGTAAAATTGTATGCTCTTTGTATATATATAGAACCTTCCTCCATTTAAAGATCAGACATGTGTGTTAGTGAACTGGAAGAGGTTAGAATCTCTTCCAGAATTGTGTGGATTGCAACATGAAATTCAGAACACCAAACCAAAATTTACATAGCTTCCTTTTAAGTAGCCCAACTTTAAAGCCACAATTAAGTCCTTTTAAAGGAGGCTATGTAATTTTTGGTTTGGTGTTCTGAATTTCATGTTGCAAGATCACTGGAATCCACATTTACAAATCAATTTTTTGGCCAAACACCACCACCTCCACATTTTTTTTTCATTGTTCTAACTAATCACTGTATGTTGTGTATGCAATTACAGAATGAGATGATGATGAAGTCCTCAAGAAAGAGGAACAGTTGTAATCATCGCTCTGAAAGAACAAACCCTTACAGGTAACCATCAATCCTTCTCACCTTATGATGCTTGTACTGTGTTTCTTTAAGGTCCATAAAGGAATTCCTTTTTGATGTGGTTTTTTTTAGAGCATTGTTATTGTATTTCAATCACCTTTCCCCCCTACAAGCCTCTTTGTGGTTGTATGTACTATCATGTGGAATCATGCTCTTATCCTGCCAGTACATTTAAGTTTTCCAAGTCTCAAAAGATATCAATACGCCATCTTTTTCCATCGTAAACGAAGTGTTGATATGCCACCCCTCCCATGCTGTTCAACCTTCTATACATTTCCTACTAACTCCTTCATATCCACCAACATCCTGTTGTCACATAATTATGTTAATATCCCATGCAGGAGAAATGGTACTGTGTCAGGGCCCACAATAACAGTCAGTCACAGGACATTTGTCCAGTCATTTTCTGCCTTTGTCTGACCAATTTTTCTATTATAGTAAAACTGCTATTAGATAATCATGTGTGGACAATAATGTAGTGTTACTGTGAGCCCTGTTGTGTGTGTGTCCTACTAGTTGTCCAACTGTCACTTGCACTTATAATAACACCAACCACTTCACAGTACAGCTTTTCCACTGAGTGTGCACAAGTACATCACAACTAGAGAATTACTTTTTCTTGCTCTTGGAGCAGAACAACAAAGTGAAGAGCACAATTTGTTGAATCTGTTTTTCTGCCAGTGAGTTGTGTACTGGTTATACTTAAGCCCTTGAGTGTTCCATAAGGCCTGGTAGCACACCACTTAAAGGCCGTCAATTAGAAGTACTGTCCTGGCTCTGTTCCTCTGACATAATGTAATTGAACTGATGAAAATACTTTTCCATAGGTGATTGCTCCAACCACATCATAATGAAGGGGGAGCCCCCCTAAATTAGTGTTGTGTGTACCAACTGATCCTGTTGTGTTTCATTATGCACACTATCACATGTTAATTTCCTCTGGATACCACATATGTACATGCATGCACATCCACTGGCTTGATTAATATCTGTGTGGCAATAGCATATCATGCACATTAGAAACTAATTTCTTAATTTTTTTGGTGGTCCTGTTGTTACATAATAATGCCCCAGGAGAAGAAGTGTATATCCCAGTACTGTGTGTGTGTGTGTGTGTTGTGGTGCAAATTTCTTTCTATACTTGATTTTCTTTCATGTATGATATATTTTTGATGTGTTTCATAATATTGAAAAGGAATTTTAACTCTTTTCTTCTCCCCCCAATTAGTAGTTATATAACTATTTTGCACTCGTGACTTTCTAATATTGAGACCTTTTACCCACTTCAGCATAGAGTCGATAATTATGAGCATTCACTTTCTATTTCAATGTGGAGCCCTTTCTATTATGTATCAAGCCATATTAATTGAGCTTAGCCTAGGAGGGTGTGTGTAGTCTGAGCATGTTTAAAATAAGTACCTGCCATTGGACATTTGAATCAGTGATAGCTTTCAATTGGTAAAGGTCATCCATTGATCCACCCTTGGACGTGTTTTCTTGTAGTTGAAGTGTGTATGATGATAATTATGATGATAGTACATTTAACTAGGATGCATACCTATAACTTACCTGTTAATATCAACTGTCAGTCATCGATCACAAAATCAGTCTGTTTCGGCTTCCATTTAAGGGTGCAGGCACACTCCGCCCACGCATGGTTGCTAGGGAAAATTAACTCAAAAATTATTCATGATAGAAATTTCAAACTTGCACCATGTTATTAAGTATCAGAATAGTACTACATACACAAAAAAATGAAGGAGGACCAATCAAAATGACTGATGTTATGACTGATTCCATTCTCAAGGTAAACTGCGTTACATCTCAATGACCACTTGGAATCAATGGCTGATTTTTGATATACAGCTTCTTATACTTATTGCCATAAAAATTACATTTAGTTTTTGTCAATTCACATTCTACTTTTCAATTTATCCATATAGGATCTAGTGTCCTGCACATTCTGTACTAGCTATGAACTAAAGCAAAATGTAACTTTTTAGACCTTATCAAGTAGTTGCCATATGCAAAATATTGGCCCATTTCCATGCATAGTTCCTGAGTTGCAATGACTTGTTCATTATTCATGCTAGCATGGATTTTAAATGTGCCAAAGCAGCAGCTGCTATTGTGTTTACTATCTGTTATTTTAGCGCGGTAGTGTTTGTGGTTAATTAGTGCTAGTACTAGCGCATGCCTTGGTTACTATGTGCCTGCACCCTTTAATGCAAGTAAAAATTGATAATTGATTATAGACCTATTCAGCTGATTAAGATCTTTATGTAAGCAGTGGTGTCATCCATGTGTGAAAGCTTCAGTTCCAGACAGATCCTGCTATTCCATAGAAGACTGCAAAGCTGAATAAAGTGTATATCTGATAAGCAACTTTTTCCTGCTCTGCAGTTTTCCATACACAATCAGCAGTAAAATTGTACGCTCTATGTAGAACCTTCCTCCATTGATGTGTGTTAGGAAGTGGTTAGAATGTCTATGTCTGGAGATCTGGGGGTTGGAGATAATGTCTGAGATCCCCCTCCCCTCAACACAATACGTACACATAATGTGTTGCTGCTATCACTCTTAGTATATACGTTTTTTGCCGAACACACCCTCACCCCCCACATTTTTTGTCTTTTGCATCGTTCTATTTAAATATTGTGTATTGTGTATGCAATTACAGAATGAGATATTGAAGTCCTCAAGGAAGAAGATCAGTCACAATCATCCCTCTAAGAGAACAAACCTTTACAGGTAACCATCAATCCTTCTCATTTTATACTTGTACTGTGTAATAATTTCTTTAAGGTCAATTGGATCCTATAAAGGGTGTGCATGTGTGGCAAAATGTTGTGTGACAGTTGGCAGCAAGTGACCCTTACTTAGTTACTTTCCTTTCACATGTGATGTGGTTTTTTAGAGCATTGTTATTGTATTTCTATCACCTTCTCCTCCTCCTTGAGCCTCTTTGTGGTTGCATGTGGAATCATGCATTGCTCTTATCCTGCTTCCCTTTTAGAAGGTGCCAGTACATAATGTTTTGTATAGCTCAATTTTCCATGCTAAACAAGGTGTTGATATGCATGCTGTCCTATATTCAGGTTCACTACTAACTCCTTCATATCCACCAACATCATCCACCGTCTCGTTGTCATATAATATTATGTTAATTACATATGTTAATATCCCAGGAGAATGCTTGTCCCAATACTCTGTGTGTATTCTACTGCATCGTAAATGTCACAATATCAGTTTGGCTAAATTGTTACCCTAAGGTGTGTGTGTGCAGACCCACATCATCTGTAGGTGCCTGACAGCACATCAAATCACCTGTAGGTGTCTGATTGACATGTCCAAATAAGTGCCAGTTGCTACATACATATGGTGGGCATTATATGTGACAGTCCCAGCCAGCACATTACATTAATCATTCGCTTTAAAATTACGAAGCAGTCCCAAACTTCCCAGTTCGTAGACCTAAGCTCACCAGTGTCATTGACTTTTTGGACCTTTTAAGATTGAGACCCTTTACCCACTGCATGAAATTGACTTCAAATGTTGATCCAGAAAAGTTGCCATATTAAAACATAATTTTTCACTTTCTGTTTCACTGTTCTATCATCCATCTACCGTAATATGGTATGAATTTGAACTTGGGTAAAGAGTAGGGTGTGCTACAATATGGATTCATAATCCAAACATGTTCTGAGTGAGTCTATCTTTCATAAACTACCCCCATATACTTTATATCTTGACATGTTGTGAATATCAGTTGCCTGTGGAGGGCTGAGTTGCTGCCAATTAAGTTTCCAGTATTTTCAGCATTTAGTAGGACTAGAGCAGTTGCACTAAAGCTAGCCATACCAGCTGTGTGTATGGACAGGTGGTACCCTTGTACTGGTACTGGCCCTTGAGTGTTCCATAAGCCTGGGGTATAGAAAAAAGAAGGGCAGGGGCAAAGGAAAAGGCACATAACATACCATGGGCGTAGCCAGGGGTGGTTCGGGTGGTTCGGTCGAACCACCTTTTCAAAATGAATAAAAATATTTTGAGCGCAAGCGCACGTACGCGCTTGTGAGCTGAGAGAAATGAGTGAGGCAAAGCCTCTTATTATTTTCATCCAGAAAAGGTCAGTTTACTTATAACTCGGCAGTTAGTGGCTTAGTGCCTGAGACTATGACTATAAAGTATAAATCTTGCTGTAAAAACAGTACAAGTAGCTAGCAGATTGTGAAGAAGTGGTGCCATCTTCATCATCTACTCATCTTCATACATTCCCTGCCTTCGTATGCTACTTTACAGCTGCTAGCTAAGACATTGTTTTGTTTATAATTAAAAAATAAACTGACAAAAGAGGATGTGGTTATAGGAAAGTGAGCGTGGTCAGGCCAATTTTTTTTTTAAGCACTGACGCGCGGATAATTTCAGAACCCCCTCTCAAAAAACTGTGGCTACAGGCCTGCATACAGTACTTCAAGCTGCAATAAATAATAAGTATAATTTAATTTAATTATAAGTTCTATATTTCTTTTATTTTTCTTTTATATTCAGCTTAACAAATTTCTTTTTGAAACCTTTTTTTCAAAAAGAAATTTGTTAAGCTGAATACAAAAGAGAAAAATAAAGAATGTCAGCTGATAATGGAACTATAAACTTCTATATTGTCTGTACAGCTTCTAAGAACAGTTTACTGGAACACTTACTGTTTATTGTGATGAACATAAACAAGCTGAGAATCCAACATCCCACCACTGTCAATTTATGGTATGTTTGGAGATTGACTATTCTGTTTTCGACTTTCTGGTGTTGAGACCCTTTACCAATTTTTGATAACCTTCTCTTACTTAAATTCATGTAGTCGTTTGTGACATTATATAATGAACTTTGGTAGCATAATTGCAAACCACCAAATTATCCATCCACATGGAAATCTGTGCATCATAATTATGACTTTAGCTTCTCCAGGTTGGAGAAATTTATCTGCACCTCTGTACTGACATCAGTGTCACATTGATTAATTCCTCTCTCCCTTGATAGGGTCTGAATGTCTGGGATCCTACCCACTTGCAAATTCAACTCCCTTTACCCCTTAAGTACGAGTTGCATGCATGAAGGAAGGACTCGGTATTGTCGGTGCATCTTCTAATTGCCCCTCCCCTATATATTTTCCCATCTCTGTCAGTAGTGGGGTGAATACGAGTTGCTCGCATGAAGGAAGGACTCTCTCTGATTGGTATAATTGTAATTCCCCCTCCCTCCCCTATATATTCAGTTTATCCCTAGCATGGAAGTGCTGATGGAGTTAGTAGATGTGAACACCTCATGGCCCACCACTGTCATTCTATTATGACTTTCTAATGTTGAGACCCTTTACCCAGCTAATGTGTATAGAGTGGCAGTACAGGAACTTGACTTCAAATGTTGAGGTGTCTCTCCAGAGAAGTTGTAGCACTTTCAGTCGATATGATTGTTTACTTTCTGTTTCATAATGGCTCCCTTTCTATTATCAAGCCAGTATGAATTTATTTATGGAGGGTGTGCTCTAATATCAATCCATGCACCCTACACACTTACCAACTCTCCAGCAGTCTGTCATGTTGTGTGTCGGACTTGTCAAGTGTGTGTGGACACATACTGTGTGTGTATTAAACATAATCAATGCAGTTTTCTAAGAGTAGGTTAATATGCCTGTATCCTGTTCACCTTCCCCCTTTAGAAGGTGTCAGTACATTACCTTTCCATGGCTCAAAAGGTATCAGTATTCCTTTTTCACACCAATAAGATGTGGATAAATCAACCCCTTTCCATGCTGAAGACAGAACCCTGCCTCAATACATCTTCACATTTTCTACGCACTCCTTCATATCATCCATCATCCTGTTGTTACCTAATAATGCCCCGGGAGAAGTGAATGTCCCAGTACTGTGTGTGTGTGTGTGTGTGTGTGTGTGTGTGTGTGTGTGTGTGTGTGTGTGTGTTTGAGGGGGTTGTTTAAGCAGAAACAAAAAATGAAAATAAAAAATATAACTTTGAAAATGATCTTGTCCACTGCACTGCTGATTGGGACCAAGTTACAGCCTATTTATATAGTAAAGCCTAACACTCCCATTGATCCGAGTTAGTCAGCATTTGATACCAGTCATCAGGGGAGAACCCAATCCGATCAACACTAAACCATGGGTTTCGGTTCCATTAATCTCCCGACCCATTGGCTAGCTCCCGGAAAGGGAGGGACCACTCCCACTAATGGAGTCCGGTAGCATTAATGATTAGAAAGCCTAAGAAGCTGTTTGTGTGTGTGTGTGAGGATTTTTAAGAGAAAATAAAAAATAAATTAACATTTATGCAACATTTTATGCAAAGGATTAAGTATGTGTACCGCCCATATGCAACACAGTTGTCACATGACATCATAACGTTTGGGTTAATGATGTCATTAACTTATGTTTCAAGTATTCCAATTTTGCTGCCAATTATTCCTGATTATATATTCATATATGCTGAGTGTGCATGATATGAGATAATGTCGAACATAACCATGAAGACCCTTCCTCTGGTTATGAACTGTCTCTGATTGCTCCTCTCCCTCCCCCTATATATTGTACCATCTCACTTTGTCTCTACCATGGATAATGTTGAGAGTTCGTAGACCTGAGCACTTCATGCCCCCCTGTCATTCTAGACAGTTGATATCAACTTGATGTTGAGACCCTTTACCCACTTCAGCTTTAATGTGTATAGAGTGGTAAAATGTTGAGGTGTGTATCCAGAGAGGTTGTCATATTAGTTAATATGATTGTTTATTTTCTGTTCCTGTATGGGGTTTTTGAATAGACCATTGGAAAGCTTTTAAATCATTTCTGGTGGTTTTAAGTGGGATCTATAAGAATCGAATTATTGATCATGAATCATAATATTAATTATCACATAGTTGGGTAATGCCCTCAGCCTCAGAGTTCCACATAGGACGGTTATAATGACCTCAAGCTTTGCCCTCAGTTACCATAATAAAGTGGTTCAATGACTGTTGTATAATGTACATACATATGAAGTGTTTCCCTCTGTTTTCCATGTAGATGCTTCAGCTTAAGGAATGCAAAGACAATGGAGCACTAACATTCTGTGGTGATCTGCAAACTCAGAACTGGATGCTGTTTGTTTTGTTGACTCCACCTCCTCTCCCCTCCTCTCCCCTGATGTGACACCCACAGAGATTGCGTCCCCCCATGAAGGGATCCAGCTGCTCCTTATTTAAGACCACTTTCAGTCACTATCGGATTCTGAAGGTATGCAGAAAAGTTCCTTTCTTATTCTCTGTTTTGGTTACTTTGGACATGTGTCTTTTGAATATTTGACCTTGATGTGGTTAATGGAATGTTAATTACCCTTTGATGGATGAGATGATCCCTACATAACACTCCCAATCACTATGACCTAAACCTATGGGGTGTCCCTGTAATTAGTCCATGAATGACCTTTTGACCTTTCCAATGTACATAGGAGAGGGAACAGAAGTGGACGTCATCGATGTATTCTCACCAGAGTCTGAAGATGACACGTCAGAAACACTTCTGCCAGCCCGTACAGTGATGACTACAGGGCCACACCCACTTATGTCTCACCTTTCATCTTTTTAAACTATTATGTGTACATATTAATATGTGTATGTTGGGTTGAGAGAGTTCAGTATCATTGTTGGTCATGTGATCAGTTGTATCATCATTCTTGATAATATCCTCCACTCCTAGGCTGTTAATCAATTTTGCGCATGGGCATTGTGATTTTAGGGGGTGGGGCAGGCTTGTTGCATGGTGGGCATTATTTGCATCAGTGATAGCACATGCATTGAATATTCTGACCGAGAGATCTGTTTGAAGATCGAGATGGAGACAGCTTGCTTGTTGAGTGTCTGCAGTCGGCGACGAGGTTTCATTCATTCAGATGGAAGTGTTCTGCATTAATAACTGGCATCTGTGTAAGTACCTGCAGCCTTTGGACATTTAGGTTAACAAGTCTTGAATCAGTGATAGCGTCCAACTTGTAAACATCATCCATTGATCCACCCATCTTTAGCAAAAGACATGTTTCACCTGTAGGTGTCTCATTGACATGTCCAAATAAGAGCCAGTTGCTACATACATATGGTGGGCATTATATGTGACAGTCCCAGTCAGCACATTAGATTATTCATTTCTCAAATCATGCTTTATAATTATGAAACAGTCCAAAACTTCTGTCATATATAATGGTTGTCCTGTCTCACCTTGTCCCTAGCATGGATTGTGTTGAGAGGATTGTAGACCTGAGCACCACCCTGTTATTATAGATGGTTGACATTGACAAGTCCTTTACCCAATGTACGTAGTACTTTCTAAATGTTGACACCCTTTACCCACTTCAATTTAGCAAGAAATTGACTTTTTTTCACTTTTTGTTTCACTATGGTCCCCTTTCTATCATCCAACTATTAACCCATAAATATATTGTATGAATTTGATTGTATTGAGCAAAGAGGAGAATATGGATTCATAATCTGAGCAGTCTGTCTTTCATAAACTACTCTGTATAGTTTTTGAATACTGGTTGCCCATGGAGAGCCGAGTTGCTGTTAAGTTTGCCAGTATTTTACATTTTAAGTTGGTGAGTATTAGGACTAGAGCAGTTAGACTAAATCTACGTAGCCATACCAGCTGTGTGTATGGACAGGTGGTACCATCGTACTGGTACTGGCAAGCTGTGGACTGCTCCAAGCCCTTCAGTGTTCCATAAGACCAGGTAGCACTGGCACACTACTTAAAGACCTTCAATTAGAAATACTGTACTGGCTCTGTTCCTCTGACATAATGTATTCAGAACTAGTGGGATTACCTTTCCACAGCAGATTGCTCCAACCACATCATAATGAAGGGGAGACCCCCTAAATTAGTGTTGTGTGTACTAACTGATCCTGTTATGTGTTTCATTATGCACACTATCACATGTTAATTTCCTCTGGATACCACATATGTACATGCATGCACATCCACTGGCTTGACTAATATCTGTGTGGCAATAGCATATCATGCGCATAATTTCTTATGATCCAGGGACTGATTTTTTTGGTAGAGTTGTACTATGTCTAGTATTGGACTTTAGACTGAAGTCCAGGTAAAGGGTCCCTATGGGTATGTTAACCATGTGGTCATTACTTGGGGGAATGATAATACTCTTGAGAGTATTTGCATTGGGAGCATTTAATTTTATATTCCATGCAACATGTGATATATTAATAACTCACAATCTTCTAGAGAAGAGTAGGGATCTATACATACTAGTATGAGTTACATGATTGCTTGGTGGGTGTGGTTTGTTTGATTGACTCCACCTCCTCTCCACTCCCCCTTATACGATACCAACAGAGACTGCCTCCCCTGATGAAGTGATCCAGCTGGAACAACACTATCTTCACCCAAGGATTCTTGATCAACTGATGGTACGTACTTTAGAGTTATTTGGGTACAGAAAGGTTACATTTGTATTCTGTGCAATTACCTCCATATCTGAATATTCCATCTTATGTGGTTAATGGAATGCCTTTGATTGGTGAGATAATTCTTATGTATTATTACCTCAGCCTGTTTTAATTCCAGGGTCTTCCCTCACACCTCCCAATCACTATGACTTGTATGTGAATTGATTAGTGGATTGACCCTTTGATCTTTGTCCTATCTCATTTTATCATCACTAGCATGGATAGTGACACATGGGTAGTGTTGGGAGGTGATTTATAGACCTGAGCACCTCATTGTTATTCTAAATGACACTTGTGTGTACGTATCATTCTAATGTTGAAACCCTTTACCCACTCTAGTTCAGGTGTCTAGGTTGCACTTTCAGTAAATATGATTATTCATTTTCTGTTTCGGTATGGTCCCCTTTATAAGACACGAGCTTACCTTTGATAGAGATTTTAGAAGGGTATGCTATCCACAATCCAAGCATGTAATTGTTAGTGATTGTCTTTTTGGTTTTCAGACTGAACCATGTGAATTACAAGTGTTTTTATGGTAACTGTTGTCAAGTGAAGTAAATCCATAATGGACCTTGCAGTTTTTATTCTCTATCCATATGTAATCAATGGTCTTCAAATTGTATGCTCTATATAGAACAGGGATTCATGTGGATGGGTGGGTGTATGATAAGGTCTCCCCTCCTAAAATTGTTTTAGTGGTGTTGTTTAAGAAGTAATTCTACAACCTAATGTCTCTCTCTCTCTCTCTCTCTCTCTCTCTCTCTCTCTCTCTCTCAACCTCAACCTCAAAATCCTGTATGAATCCTTGTAAAACTTTCCTCCATTAAAAGATCGGGCAGTAATTTTATGAATTATGTACTCAATGTTTCTCGAGACAGTCTCAACTGCCCCCATTTAGTTCGTCTCTTTGTGTGTGCTGTATTCTGATTATGTTGCCTATTATTCCTGAGTATGTCTTCATATGTGCTGGGTGTGCATGATATTGAGATAATGTCGAGCAAAACCCTTCCTCCTGTCTCTGGTTGCTCCTCTCCCTCCCCCTATAATATTGTACCATCTCACTTTGTCCCTACCATGGATAATGTTGAGTTTGTAGACCTGAACACCTTATGGCCCATCCCTGTCATTCTAGACAGTTAACATGTACTCGATGTTGAGACCCTTTACCCACTTTACCTTAGTTAATGTGTATAGAATGGTGAAGTGTGTATCCAGAAGTTGTCATATTAGTTGATATGATTGTTTATTTTCAGTTTCATTATGGTCCCTTTTATGGGTTTTTGAATAGACCAACCATTGGAAAGTTCTTGAATTAAAAAGCTGCATTTTAGTGGTAAAAAGGTTCTACCAGTATGTACAAGCAAGTCTATAGAAGTTCAACAAAGATGAATAATTTCAGGTTTTTAAAAAAAAATTTTTTTCATGGTCATGAACCCCTTAAAGGTGAAGGTGTCATGTCTGAGTCAGAATTCAAATAGTCCATAGTCATGCACTACTGTCACTACTTCCACTACAGACTTCACTATAGTCTTGTAGTGGTCCCTTGATGTGGATCATTGCTTCCATCAGTAACAAATGATAATGGAAGCAATTTCCTCTGAGAATGCATTCAAAAAAAGATGAAACTTGAAAGTACAACTACCATGACTTCCCACATTTTACATCCTATAAACGTAGCACTCTGCACATACATCCCATTCATGTCACTGTTAACAAAAATAACACTCGATGTTATTCTTCAGCTTCTATGGTATACGGACGGATACACATAGTACATTCAAACCCAATCACATGACCAATTGTACCTAATCACATGATTGGATTGCAATACAATGTCCTATGCCTTTGAAGTGGCTACAGGACAATAGCAGTTGTCTAGAGATTTGGTCAGATAAAAGATATTGACCAGGAAACAGTGAACCCTGACACACTATGTACTAATTACTATAAGACTATGGCATCCATAATATGCTTTGAAGTTTCTACCTTAATGAGGTCTCTAATGAGGTCTTTAAAATGACCAATATCTGTCTGGGCTCCATAAGCACCAGCTTCGACTCATTTTATAGTGTAATTGGATTTCTTGTGGTTTTAAAAGAATGTAGTGATATCAAATAATTATTATTCATGATCAAATAATTACATTCTTTAAAACCACCAGAAACCCAACAAGACTGCTGAAGGTTTGACAGTATCATTGAGTCTATATTATACTGTAAGTGCCGAGTTCCACTGTTTTAGGACCTTCTAATTGTCATTATAATGACCTCAAGCTTGCCCTCAGTCACCATAATAAAATGACTGTTGTATGATGTACATACATATGAAGTGTTCCCTCTGTTTTCCATGTAGATGCTTCAGCTTAAGGAATGCAAAGACGATGGGGCACACATTCTGTGGTGATCTGCAAACTCATAGAACTGGGTGCTGTTTGTTTTGTTGACTCCACCTCTTCTCCCCTCCCTCTGATACAATACCCACAGAGACTGCCTCCCCAATGAAGCTGGTCCTTATTAAAGAGCACTTGCATTCACTGAAGGTATGCAGAAAACTCACTTCATAGTTTGGACTGTTTTGGTTATCTTGGACATGTTTCTTTTGAATATTTGACCTTGATGTGGTTAATGGAATGCTAATTACCCTTTGATGGATGAGATGATCCCTACATAACACTCCCAATCACTATGACCTGAACTATGGGGTGTGAATAGGTATCAGTCCATGAATGACCTTTTGACCTTTCCAATGTGCATAGGAGAGGGAACAGAAAAGACGAATGTGAAGTTTGTCGATGTATTGTCACAAGTCTGAAGGAGAGGACACTTCAGAAAGTGATGGAGGTTCCACTTCCATGAGTCTGACTACAGGACCACACCCACTTATGTCTTGCCTTTTGTTTTTAAAGTGTATCATCTTTAATTCTATTGTGTGTGTATATTGGGTTAAGAGAGTTCAGTATCATGTGACCAGTTGAGTCATCATTCCTGATAACACTTCTGTATTTGGCTGTTCCTTCTCCAAGATCTAATTATGTTGGGGTGCACATCTTCCCTAGGCCAGAGTAAACCAGTGTTGATATCTGTAGTGAAAAAGGTGAAGAAAAACTCTTGAATGGTTGATCTGAACAGGTCCAGTGCAATACATGATGAATGAGGTAGATTCATCAGATGGTACGGCTCTACAGTGTGATACATGCAAGTGGGGATGAGGGTCTTTAGACTTTGTAGGACTTATATTGAAATGCAGTACATATGTATGTACCTGAGTCATGAGTCTTTGTTTTGAGGACTTGGAAGACTTGTCCAGCTGCTCTGAAGTACCATTGCCTTGCCTGCTCTGAGTCAACATCCTCTATGTGGGTTCACAGGTGTGCTCCCATCCTGCATGAAATTTCAATGTACATCAAGTCACAGATTGATCCCACTTCTTCCTTCACTCCCACTTCATACTTATAAGTTGAATGTTGTATTAAATTTTCATTGAAAATCTATTAATTTTAATAAAATATTTCTCTTAATAGTACCTACTAGATCAAGGGTCAGAGGAAATGGTAACTCAGAGTTAATTACATTAATTTCTGTCACATTACATTCCACAGTTCAAGTGCTCACCCTTGGTGTGGAGGAAGGACCTAGACTTGAACACAGCTTCCTGTTTCTTACAACTCCATTGAAGGATGGAAGAGATGACTAGGACATCTGCAATAAGTGCAAAAAGGATATTAAATATTAGTACAGTGATACATGGTACTCATTGTCTTGTCTGACTGTGAAATGGACTTTTAAGCATGAATCTGCTGATAGAACCTAGAAGTTAACACACACAAATGCACTCAGTACAACATTCAAAGAAATATACGTTATTCTTGGCAATGCATTGATAGGTGAGAGCAGTTCTAGATACAGCACTTAATACCAGGTCATTAAGTGTTACTGGGTATGCTACATATGTACACACATGGGATGTTTAGATACAGAGAGGAGATTTTGCTGGGGTAATATTTCCCAATGTACACTTAAACCTCACAAATTAACCATTAAAATTTGCACCACAGATTTTACATGACAGAAATCTCTAGTGTTACATGTACATGAGGTTGTCTTAAAGGGACTATTTTGTTAGTATTCAAATCAAGCAAGGTTTTACCCTTTTATTCCATGAGATTTCCATTCTCACTGAGCTTGCCTTAGGACACCTGGATAGGAAGAATCCTATTAGGAGTGGATTGGACAAATTCAATAAGTGGACCATGGGGCAATTTTTTGGCACAACTCAATGCCACACTCCCAGAGCTGCAAAGAAACAAAATAGCAGATAAAGAGTATCAAAACATTACATATTTGTGGGTTAGCCTCACTAGGGATTAGGGATTAGGGACTAGGGCTAGGGCTAGGGCATCAGTACTACATGTAATATAGAGCTTCCAAGCCAGAGAAAAAAAGAACAGATCGGATTAAGGGTCTGTATATACACAATCAAACTGGTGGAATGTAAAGATGAGGGAGACAGGACCAATCATCTCTAGGACATAACATGACTGGTAGTTTTTCCCCTTGCTGATCATCTGGTTATCATGTCTCCATAGCTACATCACCACAAACACTTCATACAACTGCTTGAGAGTTTCATCACACTTACCTGTCCAGAAGACCAGAACTCACTATTAGCTGGCAGGTGAATGCCACAGCCAGCTCAAATACAGGGAGAGAATCTAGTCAACATGCAGTATATGCATACCCTTTACCATATAGAGTTTAGATATGACTACCCTTTACCATAATTTTGGGCGTGGCACCAGGATATGAAAAGAAAGAAATGGGGAACAAGACGAATAAACAGAAGCATGGGCCCGATCCCGAGCCAAACTCTTTTCCTTCGAAGTCCGCAGGGAGCGATCTTTCTTCAGATTCCAACCCCCTAACCTGTGAAGCAAGCCAAAAAAAGACACACAAAGCTGCCTCCTCCCCTCCCCCTCCTGTAAACATTGACATTGGACCTTCCAAGCCAAATAAGGAAAGCGAGCCTTCCCCTGATGAGTTCTTAGATCCTCCAGACCTCCCTAGCATAGATGCAGGGAGTAAAAGTTTGTCGAGTGGACCAGCATTTAAGACTGAACCGAAGTCAGATCAATCTAAGTCTGCAGGGAGTGATCTTCCTTCAGATTCCAGTCCCCTATGCACCCCTGAAGCTGCCTCCTCCCCTCCACATCCTTTGAACATTGATAAATCATCTGAACTTCCCATGTCAAATAAGGGGAGTGAGCCTCCCTCTGATCATCCAGATCCTCCTCTAGACACTGGGAGTAAGAGCAGACCAGCATTTAAGACTGAGTCAAGTCCTCCAAAGAAAATATCACGGCAGGAGAGGCGACGAGCAGAAAGGGCGAAATGCAAGTTCAAAGGTATCTAGTTACACACTCATACCTGTGACTTGTCCATAGGAGTATAAAGGGATTGTAATGGCTGTGGTTTATTACTGCTGGAGGGTTTGTCTATACATGTGTCTGACCTCCAATGTAAATTCAAGACAGTTTTGCTAACATGATGCAGCCCAAATCATCAACTTATCTCACCTTTGCCCCAAAACTAACTTGCTAAATGCTAAATTGATGTAGTTAAAGGAAGTGATAAGCTCTTCTTTGTAGCATAAACAGCAGCAGGAGCCTCCAAAAGTGCAAACCAATTTAAGTACTACAATTTATGCCAAATACACCAATATGGACATAGCTGTTAAATTATAGTAAGCCACCACCTATTGCAACCTCTCTATAGGATCTTAGGGTACAGAAATATCATACTGTATGTCCGGCAGTCATCTTGCTCAGACATGGATGACTGATGACTTCCCCAGTCATTCCTGATTGAGCTGTAATGACTCCACGTAATCTTTATGGGAGACATTGTATTACTGTCTGCCATTTCCACACAAGCATTTCAATAGCTGGCTTTTCTTTTACTCTGGTCAAGACAAATACCCTCTACATGTTCTCCCAGTACAACACACAAACTGAAAGCAATCACAAAAATGCCTTAAGTGGTAGGTAGTAAGTGATAGGACTGATAGGGTGTAACTTCCTTCATGCACTGTGTGATCACCTGGATAAGTGGGGGTAAGGTGTCCCCAAACTTGTGTGCTGCTGCATTATAGATTGTGAAGTGAAATGGGCATGGCTAGGCTGGTCATTTCTGGGGCACTACTGTGCACTGGCTTGGGAATGAGGTGTGGATGGGGTCAACTTCACCCCTGATCCATGTGCTTGTTACAAGATTGGTATATAGGTGAAGGGTGTGTCTATGAGTATGAAGTGTCTGTTATTTCATAAACCTCATGCAAATACAAGTCAACTCTGACTTCTTTTTAGTGTTAAAACATGATCTAACATACCAGCAACAGGACTCCTAAAGGCAAACTAGTACATTTCCCCTATACCATGTACACCAATATGGACAAGTCCAACGTTATAGAAAGCCACACCTATTGCAACCTCTCTATAGGAACTATGGGGACAGAAATAATAATTATACTGTGTATATCAGCTACCTGGAATTAATAGGCTCCTGCAAATTATGCTCAAATTTATACACAAGATTCTATTCTGAGATCCTCACTCTAGCCCCTCAATTATCCCCAAAGATTCTCTTATACATAGCTATATGGCAACAGGGCTGGATTCAGATTATTAAATAGATGGAGTTGTATGACTAGGGGCACACACTGGACCATGGGGAAGGGTGTGGGAAAGGGCACATGGCTTGGGAATTATTTGGAGGACCATGTATGTTGGCTTACTGATAGTTTGCCACATTTTGAGCTTTTAAAGTTTGCTTTTCATGTGCATACAATTGAATCCAAGTAGAGTAGTCTCCTATACCATACTTGATACCCATATATTCCTTTTTCCTTGTATTAATTAATGGGGGCATGTGCAATAAGGAATGGCCAGGCAGTTTATATCGCGTTTCCAATCCCGGTCACGTAGTCTATACAATCTATGGTCAGGCGGGACCAGGACAAGAGCTAGAGTGTCCATGCCAAATCGATAGTGTTGGTAGCTATGCACTAAATAGAACTGGTTAATACCTTTTGTGGACATCATCTTATTCACCATAATCTCCACTGTGGGGTGTGTTAGGTGTGCCAAATTAAACAGCTGTGGGTCCCTTTCCTGTCTATTATAGGAGCTGCTGAGTCAGTTTGGGGATTCCAAAACTCAATGTGTAGGATTTTCACCTGCTGATGTCAGAAGAGTGACATTTCCAATGAGACCAATAGTTGAGAATGCAAGCTTTGTAAATTTCCTAATATTCAATAACGTTATGTGAAAATAATGTGGATCATTTTTAAGGGGAAATCAGTCCTGATATTAGCAGAGACATATTCACTTATAATGATGTCACATTTTTATGCAAGGACAAATAGAGTCCCTATGAAGGGACTCACTTTTCTCTCACCACTAAATGTGTACATGTTTATTCATATTGACTGAAGTGAAGTGGGTAGGTCCCTGCTGATATCTTTTAATTAGTGTATCATAGACGAGTTCATTTTAATAATTTTGCAATATTTACAGCTCCTGCCCTCAGTGTCAACAACATTATGGCAGTCCTAAAGACACTTTCATTGGACAATGTTCGTATCTACCTGCATATCCCTGACTACAAGTATGATTCTATAAAATCCGAATATCACACAGACGAGGAAAGACTGGCAGAACTCATCAAGTATTGGATCTTTAATGATCCATGGGCATCCTGGAGGAAACTTATACAAAGGCTTGACCAGCGGAACAAGTCAGATATAGCGGACAGGATACGGAAGTATGCAGAGAAACTAACAGGTTAGTGAGTATCATTACTCAGATGCTGAGATGTGATAATGTAATTGAGCCCACACACTAATTGTATTAGTGAGGAAAGAAATATATGTACATTAACATATAGTACGTGGACAGGTTCAGCATGCTGCAGTTCAATTCTAGAAATCGGTGGTCAGTCAATCTATGGATCCTACATTCTTTTCTATCAGCATAGACTGTTCCTTTTAGATTAGATTCAGTTGCAGCTCGTGTATTATCTCTAATTCCTCTAAGTGTTAGTTTAGGTAATCTGTATTTATTTGACTGGCAGCACATAAACATATAAGGACATGAGAGTCTAACTTCTATATCTACTGAGTCAGCTATATCTTGGAGTTGATTGTAACTACTTGACTGCTGCACATGCTGAGACCCATGCCCAGTTGTTAAGAGTAGAGACTCAAAGTCTGTAGTACATGTAACAAAGTTTAATTTTTTGCTTGTCTATTTCATTGCACTATTCCAACAAACCCTATTATAGTCTATTTACATTCACTCTGACACCTTGAAGTTAATGAGTCATGTAATCAGCTCTCTGCTGATGTCTGAAATCAGTCAGGAATCAACAAAGTTATGCTGTAGTTCCAGAAATTTCCAAGTTGAAATATTTCACATTTTAATTTTTCAATGGAATTTAATTTTGGAAACATTATATACAACATCCAAAAAAATTTAAACAAACGAATTGTTATTGCATCAGATGTGCGTGAATTAGAGTTCGACTAGTTACTGCATGTATGTATGTAATGGCAGAATCCGTGGCTGAGTCACAATGTGAGGTGGATTCCTGCATCAGAGGCTATCATGAATACAGAGCAATATGGACAGCAGCTATTGGAGAGTCTCTTTGTTGTATTAGGGGAGCCTACTAATACAATAGCTGTTGCTGTAATTAGAAGTGGACTAGTTGTTGGACATTTGCCTAAGAAGATTTCAAGAGTTTGCTCACTTTTTTTGAGGAGAGGAGGTACCATATATTGTATAGTTACCAACACCAGGAGATATTCCGCAGACCTCCCTCAAGGTGGACTAGAGATCCCCTGTACTTTGCATTTTGAAGGGATCAATTCCTTGAGAAGACACTTAAAAAAATGCATGCCCAATCTCAATTCATAATCAGTACTTAAATCATTGTTTTCATCTGCTAAAATTATATTATAAAAGTTACTATCGTACAGTGGTTTTTTTTTTATATTTCGTTAATCATCAAAGGACAATACAGATGAAGAATTACGGTAGTCTTTTATTCGGTATGGTACGATTATTTTAGCGCATGTACAACAATATCTGCGGACTTCGCTTCACAGCTGCTTTTTCACTGGCTTGCATACTATTCTTTGCTTTCATTTCTTCAGGTATAGCCCTCTTCGCAATCGTGGCGACTTCTTAAGTGATGGAATCTAGCTAGCTAAGAAGAAAGTGGACCAGAAGGTTATGTAAGTTACATATATTGCATGCTGTAGTTGAATGTACGAACGTCTACATGTGGCTAAATGGTGGCTTTATATTGGAAATAGAAAAATTTTCGATAGACTGATTACTGAAATCACCGAATTTTTATTCCCACCAAGATTATCCCGCTGCAAGGTACACATTAAGTACATCAATCAATCACTGTTCACATCCACTTCTTCTATCTCTGAATCTTCCAAACCAAGTGCTTTATTGTAAACATCAAGTGCTTGACATATTCCAGCTTCGTTCACTATGAATGACGGATTATCAGCAATGTGCTGAACTGTCTTGACAAGCCATTTGGCACCAAGTTCTTTCATAGCTGGTAAACATAGGTCAGCAGGTTCCAATCTTGATCCAACTGCTCTGCTATATGACTTGAATACCAGTCTTGAAATTTTCGCCGAAGAAAATCCTTCACAGGCTTATTAACAGAGATGTCCATTGGCTGTAATAAATCTGTGGTATTAGCAGGCAACAAACAAACATGAATAGAATTCTCTTCAAGAATACCTTTAACCTTTAAAATTATCCACAATCACAAGGGCAGACTTGTCTTCCCCCAAATTGTTTCTTTACTTTTCAACATATGGAATGATTATGGCTTTGATGTATTGAAACATCGTTTCTTCAGTTGAGCAATGTTTGGGTGAATGTGTAATATCCCAGTCACTCGGAAATTTGAAATGGGGGTGTTGAATGAGGGTGACAACAGTTTGTCTTGACAGTGGAAGTGACTTCATTTAGAAATTCAAATGTGGGCAACACTAAATTTGTTCTTTGTTGTGGTGGCTTTTCACTGGACCACACAAGAAGTGAATTTACCCATAGTCTGTAGCCACCAAACTCTTCTAACTTGAACTTGTCATATGCCATCACAATACCTCGAGCAGCAGCAACAACAATACATGCAGATACAACACCTCCAGCTTCTCTCAGTTTCAGCAAATATGCTTGCACAACCATTGTCATAGGGTGGAATGTCCCCCGCTTAGAATGACCCATGGGTCATTTCACCCTAGGGTGAAGTGACCTGGGGTCACTCTAACCTAGGCTGGAATGACCCCCCTGGGTCACTCAGCCCTAGGGTATATTGACCCCTCTAGGATGTAGTGACCCCCTGGGTCACTTTGCCCTTTGGTATAATGACCCCTCCCTCCCCGTCTCTACATAGGATGTGGAATTAGACAATCAAATCAATTACTTTGGTGAACATCAAAACCACTTGATACTTTTTTTTCTTCCATGCTGCTGCTGGTGCTGTGACACATTGCTTATGAAATCACTGAGTCTTGGCATGAGCTGCAACTGATAATCAGTTACAAAAATCTCAAAGGTAATTGCTGCCAAACTTGAGCTTTTTTCTGGTTTTTCTGCTGTGGAAATGATGTCAGTGCCGATTTTCTAACAGTTGAAAAGATGCTTCCGAAACTTGTGTAATATATGCAACAGAGCAAACAATCACTGCCATTACCCTGAATTTTTGTACATTGACGAAACATATATCCAGTGGAGTAGGAATAGGAAATTTATCTGGGGGAGGGGGGCAGGGACAATAATAAGTTAATCACAGTAATAGCAACAAAATTCAATCCTTCTGTCATTAAATTGCATTAGATAACAGTCAGCAAGCAGCAGTGAAATTGCTGACATCACACTGCAATTACATGTAATTGCTTGGTGCTTGGTCTTACTTTCAATATACTGTTCATATTTTTTGGGGGGGCAGTGCCTCTCCATCTATAGTATTGGGGGGCAGTGGCCCTCCTCCCCCCCTCTCCCCCCATTCCTACTCCACTGTCTGATATCATAAATATGGTCTCGCGGGCCAATCCTTTACCAAAATACACCTCCCGCCGCACTGATATCAACGGAAACTGTTGATATTAAATTAGCCAGGGGCTGCTAAAAAAACTGTAAAGAAATATTGTTCTGTGATCATGAAGTGCCGAATACTTATTAGAGCATGCGCAACTCACATGTACACTTTACTTATGTGGGGGTCACTTGACCCTGAGGGGGGTCATTTAACCCTAGATTGGAGTGACCTCCGGGTCACTACACCCTAGGGTAGAATGACCGGGGGTCACTATACCCTCCGACACCGTATTTAAATAGTCCCTCAGCAAAAGTGGCCTACCACGCTTTCTTTCAGGAAGCTCATCCACTCATTATTATCTGTTTTCAATTTCTCTCTCACACTTTCAAGGTAGTCCTTGATCGAGATGGTACTACTGTTGATTTTCACCCTCAACTTTCAAGAGAAATGTGCAGCAGCTGCTGAAACTCTATGCTGACTGCATATCTGCCCATATCAGCACAATCCTTAGGACTATATCTGAATTAATAGAATTGTCATCTTTTTCCTAAGCTAGCTTAGCTACCTACGTAAGTATACACTTCATGTATTGACCACGTTTTTTCTGTTTCTTAGCTTCACCCATCACTTTGCCCACTTCCTTATTAGCGAGCGCTACTGCCCTCAATGTCATAATGTTGGATAAAGATCCACTGGGGCTTGGAAGTCCATCCTTAGCTTTGAAATACTTCCGTAAAGACATGTCTCGAGTATGTCAGAGCCACGTGTTATCTATATTTCCATAATTTAAATTTTCATATAAATATAATTTCTGGTAAGTAGTTTATTCAGACAATTTAATTTCGGAATACTTTCAACTTCCAAAAATATTTTAGTTTTGAATTCTTCTGGAACTACAGTAACTAGTATCAATACTCTAAGTGCTAAGTAGATGTTTTCAGAGCTATCTAGATCTTGGGGTTAGTAGGTGAATGCACTGCACATACAGAAAGAGAGCAAAGAGCATTATAGAAATGCAACAGTCACTGAATTCAGGACAACAGAGAGGTTCTATGTAACTGAAGTTATTCTGTAATGTATGGAAATGAGTTGTCTCACATAGCCAGCCTCTTGATTGCAATGCTGAGATCACTAGCATATTTTAGGAAAGGCTATCGTAGAGGTTTTGTCCATAGGACCAGAAGGGGTGTGATTAAGTGAATTAGACTCTTGCTCTCTAATACAATTTCTTTCTTTTTTCTTGGATAGTAATAGTCATGCAAAATGTTAAATTTTAATAATAAGGTCAGTCAGTCCTATTGAAGAGAGCTGCAAGAAATGTGAACAAACTACGTATAGTAGTAAGAGACTTGCTGTATTCTATATTCTGGGGGAAAGTTTAGTATTATTTTGGACAACATCTAGGGGATGAAATTTCCCCTACGCCCCCCCCCCCCTTATGGTTAGTTAGGCACACGAATTAGGTAGTTTGAGGTTTCCATGCAATGGTTAACAGTGACTTCTAAATGTTTGACCTCGTAACTTCCCCTCCAAGTCGAAAATCCTCTTATTTGTATGCTATGGTACATTATGAAAGAGCCAACTTTGGAAAAGTTGGACCATCCACAGCTACTTTAATTAGGTATTGTGTCTCTGAGAGTTTGAGCTGAGCATTTGCATGTGATGATTATTTTACATATACACCATAGAATATGTGGTTCATGATTGGAAGACTGTCAGTTCAGCAGACTAGATCCACCCTTACATGCTCTTACCTGTACAGAAACTATTATGTGTCTATAATTGATTTTATATTTAAAATCATTGAGTGGGAAATGGGAGTGGTTATGGGAGGAGTATTTTAGTTCCTCCTCAAAGAAGAATCACATGCCTTCATTTTTTCTAGATTCACCTACTGAGCATACAAAGTCACAAAAATAGCATACAATATGAGTGCATAATTTGTTTACTGTGCAATGAAGACATGTGAGCTTGACCAAACCCATTTCTTACATGTTAGTGATGCAATTCTGCAATCAAGTGAATGGCTACACAAGACATGGAAGTGATGCTTTTAGCTAAGTAGAACCCTCACCTCCTAAACAGCCTAATTGATCCGTTGATAGCATAAACTTCCCCTCCCCTCCCACATTGATTATTAATTGTATTATCCTCAAACATAGACACACCCACACACAAACATCCCAGTGCCTCACTCTCTATATGGAACCCTCTGCTTGACTAGTACTGTAAATTCTGTGGGTGTGTCTTATCTGAGGTAATAGAAGTGTTTGTGTCCTCCCCAGACCCCAGCCTCACCTCTCACAATTTGCTGTCTGCTCTTGATACTGTGGGGGACGATGACTTGGATGATGTACTTGAGATGCCAAGGCCTATGAGGAGAGAGATGAAGTCACGCGAAGAGAAGATTAAGTACTACATGGACACTCATCCAAACACTGGATGGAATCACTTGGCTGGGTCTCTTCTCTGTGAGGAACAACAGACAGCTCTTAAGAAAGTGAAGGGGAATGTTACAGCTGATAAAGGTAGGTGTGTACATACTAAGTGAGGCAAGGGTGAATATAGTCGTGTGATTGGTCAACAGTGGATACTCTTATGAATAAATGACTCTCCAAGTTCAGGACTATAAATATGTTTTTCTCACTAGAACACACTCCACCATGTATCCACCACTACCAGAGTGTCTACACTCCAAAATACAATTTTTTAAGTTAACCTTATAATTTTTTCCGCCTAGTCCCAAGAGGGGGGGGGGGGGGGGGGGGGGGGGAATCCCCCTTTTCCAGTAATCCTGTTCCAGTGTGTCCACCACTATGTGGAGGTCCCAGTGTGTCCACCATTATTTGGATGTGTCCACCACTATTTGGAGGTCCCAGTGTGTCCACCACTATTTGGAGGTTCCAGTGTGTCCACCACTATGTGGAGGTCCCAGTGTGTCCACCACTATTTGGAGGTCCCAGTGTGTCCAGCACTATTTGGAGGGTGGAATTGATGTGTACAGAGTTTTGCAAGTTGCTTGTCACATTGCAAAATGCTAATACAAAAGTTATGACAACTAAATCAACAATGTAGTAAAGCTGAATAAATTTACCATCATGTGACTGTCATGCATCAGCCAGATTTGAAAAAATAGCCAGGTACTGTGTACAAGTCTGTGTAGCTAACTATGTCCTACTACCAGCATTCTAATTACTTCTTTGGTAATGGCCAGATGACTCCCCATTACTACCCTTGGTCACAGCCTCCTTATCAACAAGAATGGGCAGGTGTAAGTCGGCAAGACCGTGATAACAGCCCTATTCTCATTAGTCCATTGAAGAGTACAGTTGAAGATTCTGATCATGACTCAAGTGTAACTGAACCTAATTTCAGTTAGTGTGAAAATAATTTGTCCCAATGAAAAAAGGACTGAACACAAGACATTCATGTTGCGTGACCTTGATATGGGGGAAGTGAGCTCAATATTGGCTTTTAGAAAAGAGATACTTACCCAATTTGGTGATGGACTTATTGACGCGATTTTGATTTCGGATTCTACAAAGGAACTAAGCGAATATGGGTTAGAAACGATCACGATTTCGATGAACTGATCCAATCACTTCAAACAAAATCTAGTACTATAACTGTATGGTGTGAAGGACGCAGCAAGAAACGAAAGAAGGACTCCTCAGGCTCTGAAGATGAATCTAACGGAACAAAAAAGAAAAAAAAAGGATCTAGTATGTCAAGAGTTGATGATATAACAGACAACTTGAGAGAAAAACATGGGCATATGTACAGTAACCTACAGTATTGTGTATGGGCTGAAACAATTGTTGGAGGCAGGCATGCATCTATGGAAAATCCTCATATTTCAAGAAATCCAAAATTCTACCATCACGTGATGTTTCATCAGTAAAATTTGAGAGAGGAAACCCTACTGTGATTACCCATGTTAAAGCTGCTGAATTGAAGACAATTTATATATCTCAAATTAAAGAACTCTATTCGTTGATCGAGGTTGGGGCTATAACAGATGGTGACTTTCAAAAAGTATTTTAGAACTGATGGATAAATTGTAAGGCTATGTTGCTTTTGATATTACCATACATTCTAATCTTAGCACCCACTAAGATTATGGAGCAAGCAATTGTTTAAATGGAAAGAATAAATTAGGGGTCTTAATTTGTTATGCACTATTCTATTTAAGAACTGCTTTCTCGTGGTGGGTTTTACCCAAAACTGGCAAGATCTAGACTAGCTGTAATTTGAAATGATCCTGCAACTTTAGTCTGGTCATAATGCTACACCTAAAACTTTCTCAGAATATCAGTCTCTAAAAATATATTATATAAAAAATTACATATAACCTGGATGTTTAATATAATTTACACAATCTAGTGGAGTAATTGAAGCAAATGCTTCATTCTAGGTGTGTTTGTGGATTGATAACTTAGTTCATTATCTCTAAGATATGACTTCACTTGACTAAATGCTTCCTCAATGGGGTTCAAGTCAGGGGAGTAAGGTGGTAAAAATCGTACTAAAGCACCAGTGGCTGAAATCAATTGAGTTACTGCTTCTACATGGTGGATAGATGCATTATCAAGTATGACTACAGAACAGGGATTGTCGCCACCATCGAATGGAAGTAGTATAGGAAGTAAGCACCGTTGTACAAAAATTCATGAAAACATCCAACCCTCTGCAATATAAACATCTTCTATTCCCCGAAAAGTCAGTATCCCTATGGCTGACAACCTCTTACCATATAAAGTAAATTTGTGGGAAACAGGTGTCATGCCTTGAAGACCATATCCATATTTACGTATTGTATTATGGTGGTTTGATCCTGTTTCATCAATGAAAATTAAAGTTTTGGGGTTAAATTCCATTATTTCAGAGATATTTTGCTCTCTGAACATCACACCTTTGTCTTGCTACTAGACGCATTTTCTGTCTAGTCATACCCAGTCTTTTGATGGTGCGGCAAATAGTAGCACAATCATACCGGGATCCTGTTATATGTAACAGCTTTTGTTGTATCTCACGAAGATACATGCTGGGTGTACTCAGCAGCGTCTCTAAAATGGTGATTTCCTCAAACTCACTCATTTGTGGTAATGGACCATGCCTTTGGCATTTAGGTGATACATCCTCAGTTGTATAAAAAAGATAGATATATCTCTCAATTGACCAGATGTTTACATACAGTTCCCTAGAAATCTCTTTTATTCTCTTCTTTTGTAGAAGATACTTCCAAATTATCCGCCATCTAAGGTCTTTTGAGTACCCTTTTGGCATTTTGACTGCTTCTTGTACTGTACAGTAGTTATTTTGAATTTGAATTCTGAGCATGCTCACCTGTGTCTGCTAGCTAGATAGTACATACAGTGTACACAAGGGCTATGGTACTACTGAATTTCACTACACTATATATATTGGTGTCTTAAAATTCATTCTTGTTTGCAGTTAAAATTTGCTACTGAATGGAATGGGAATTTCTGCAAAGTGCAGATTTTAGCTGCCGAAACCAAATCATGCACTACAAGTAGAAGTCCTGGGTTCCTGGGTTAGAAGTCCTGAGAACATAGTTTCTTACAATTATATGATGTAAATCTGGGCCATGGGGACCATGATAATTTTAGTAATTATTAAACAAGTTCAACATAAAATTATAACCCTGATTATGCATGAGTATTTCTATTCAGCTTACTACATTGTTGATTTAGTTGTCACAACTTTTGTATTAGCATTTTGCAATGTGACAAGCAACTTGCAAAACTCTGTATGTGTTGTCTACTCATAATTATGTTCGTTTGGAGGAAATGTGTTTAAGTTTTGAAAACTACATAAATGTGGTCTGTGGCATGTAGTGTTGTTGGTCAAATGTAAACAGTCTCTATGGCATGACATCTTGTAACTATACATTCCTATTTGACATTAAGCAAGCGTGCCATTGTGGATATCCCAGGGTTCCAATTGTAACGTGTATAAGGAAGAATCTTAGGCTTTTGGGGAAGAGTTAGTACGTAGGGGATGTTCCATTCAGCCAAGAAAATAAGCAATCAGGAAGTTACGCAATAGTAGTGTAGTGATCAAAATAACAACCTGACACGACATTCTAATCAAGTATATCAGGTACATGCATAACACCAGTAAAGGCATGTAGTCTTAGTGTTCACAATACGTAGTCATCCTGAAGAAAATCTAACCAAAGTGGACTATATTAATGTGCCCAAATTTCAGCTCTACAATGCTATACATTCCTATTTGACATGAACTTTCACATTCTCCCAGTCTAACATAATGTACTGTTGCCTCTGTATTACTTTTTTTCCCAATGCAGTTCATTGGTTTTCAGTAAATCTAACCAAAAGTTTTTAGTGTTGATACAATATTGTAACAGTTCCCATTGACTGGTTGGTTATTTCCACTAATTTTATTAAAGTACTACTTACCTGATGACTATCCATTAACTTTCACACGTGAAATATACCACAATACAATTTAGTAAGCAACCACAAAATTAAGTGAGTGATTGTTCCAGGAAATTCCGTATACTATTCCGTGTTCGCTGACATTTCACATCCATATGGAGTATCTATATTATCTATGGCCTATGCAAAAGGCTGTAGAAAACAATCTAGCTCAATTACAATTGGAGCATGTGCATTATGCATGCACACGTATGGCACCATACGTATGCCTGGGACATTTTGTATTGTAGACATATATATATTACAATTTCAATGAGTCATGACCTGAGAGTCAGCTCACTCACTCTACTCACTCACTTAATTAAGATATCTGTAATTTAGGTCCTTATTTATAGGAATTGTGTAATCTGTACAGCATATCTGATTATTGTATATGACCACATGAATTCTTTTGCCAACGGATACAGTTGTTAGTACAACTGATAGTAATTTTGTTTGAGTGATTTTAGTCCACTGAGGTCCCAGTGTACTTTTAAATAGCAGTGGAATTAATGTGTATTACACAGAAGATACTTTTTGTGCTCTGTGTTATTTCCTTCCCATATATTAGCTAGCATATATTCATTTGTTAGACAATAACATGAATAATTCCCTTTGATATAATGAGGTAACTATATCATGTAGTAACCACTTGCTCGGCATACAAGTGATCAGGTATCTAAGTGTCTACTTAGAGACCAACTTAGAAACCTGTGATTGTCATCAGACTATATATACACAGTTTATACTATTGTCTAAGTCATTAGATCATTCCAGTGAGTGACTACTTGGTTTAAAATAGACACCTCGGCTCTGCCTCAGTATCTATTGTAAACCTTGTAGTCACTCACTGTCATGATCTAACCTATATATAGAGGAAAATGTTGATGACTGTCATAAATACTGTAGATTGTCAGTGGTATGTTGTGTGGTTGGTCAGGTATAAACAATCTCTATGGCATATATCTGTTAGTTCTGACTTGATTATTTTTGTGACTTCCATCATGTCACATTGTATTGCTATTGGTCAAGAATATCTAGGCAAGTGTGGTTTAAGGTTTCTTTGTTTTCATATGATTTCCTTGTTTGGATGACTATTTCACCTTTTTGTTTTCAATGAAGATACCTGATGGAGGTTTTAATATAGGAATTGTGAACATCCAAATAGCAATTATTAAAGGGGGTGGTAAGATTGTTCCTATTCTGTTTCATTAAAGTGGCATTTTTAGTTTAAGCAATAAGCTTCTCTATAGTCATGGCTATGAGATACTGTATATGGAAACGATACATACCTACATCAGGTCAGAGCATGCATACTACAACAGGGGTCAAAGGTCGGATATCTAATGTTGGTGGCAATCTTCAAACTATAGGAGTTCAGTTTTTCTTCTTTTTTCTTTTCTTTTTGTGTATTTGTGTAAGAATATTATTAAAGGGGTCATATCTATCACTCCATTGATTCTTTTGCCAACAGATACAGTTCTTAGTACAACTGATTTTGTTCGGAGGGTTTTTTGTGGTTTTTCTATTTTATGCTTAAGTCCAATTATGCACTCCTTGTTGTGTACATATGGCTAGAGGGTGTGAACCAGGATAGGTAAGGTTGTGCATCAGTGTGTGTGTGTGTGTGTGTGTGGGGGGGGGGGGGGGGGGGGGGGGGGGAACAGCTGCAAGTTTAAGGAAGAATTATTATTAATATGGAAATGTGCAACACAAGTCTTTTTATGTCAAAGCAATTCCCACTATATACAGTACCTGTCATTCATCTCTTGATGTTAACACTAAGTGCATGCATACACCTCATATTGTCTTTAGAGCATAAACTATAGTAGACTGAAGTAATACATGCTCATACTATTTCCATTTGTTCCTGTTACTTGTTGAATGGACTTGTTTAGTTGCTCAGCTCATGTTTTATTCTCTATGTTCTCTCCCACAGACCCCTCCCTCACCCTCACTAATCTCACTCAGCTGCTGGAGGGTGTGGATTTGTTTTATGTGTCTTATTATCTTGACATCCCTGACTCAGTGTATAGTAGAATAAAAGCACAAGAGTCCAGTGAGTCTGAATGTAGGAAGGCTTGTTGGGAGTGGTACCTGAACAACCACCCTTGCCCTTCGTGGCGTCACATTGCTAATGCTCTATATATGGATAAGGAGGATGGAGTGCTAGAAGTGTTGAAGAGTCGCTACCTTAAAGGTGAGTCTGGTTCTCTGTGATGATTACTGGAATGGTTGATTTGCATGTGTCCTGTCCCCAACTATGTAAAAACATCATCCTATATGCCACTGTTATTAATTAAATTTGTTCTCTCATAATCGATTGTTGTTGTTATTGTTGTTGTTGTTGTGATTGTTGTTATTTTTGTTTGTTTTAATTAATTGGGTAGATGATATGAATATCGTGTATTAGTCATCGCAAGAAGTTACATATAAAATACAATACTCTTTTGCCAGAAATATTATTAATTCAGTGTATTTTCTGCTGGTATTTAAGCCACTCTGTTCTTAGGAAAGGAACCATTTGTAGTAGAAAATGGTAGTCCTTATGAAGAGATGCAGTCTTGCTGATATAGCTACTTACATTCAAGAATGAGCCTTCAACAAGAAAACAGTGTTCTAGCATACTCCAGTGACAGTTGATAAAATTCTTTCTCTGTGTACCTATCTCAGTTTTATAGGCAGAGCTGTAACAAGTACAGCTTGGACATGAAGCTGGTTGCCAAAATTTGTCAGCTGATTCAACCTGTGCCTAATTGCTTCAACCAGTTAGCAGACATTGAGGTTATAGTGACTACTTCAGCTTCAAGGTTGGATAAGCAGTGCTTCTACATAGCAGAGGGTCATCACGGGCTCTAACTGAGCTACATTAAACATCTTTACATACTAAGTGCTTAATGTGAGACGATCGGTCATTTTCCGAGGGCCATATTTTTTGTATGTTGTCCCAACAAGAATGGATTAACAAATCTACATGAGGTCTTTACCATATGCAGGGTAACTTACCATGACAGTAGCAATAAATTTGAAGGCTCTCAATATACTGCTCTGAAAGCCTTGCAAATCGGCAGAAAACAGCTATTGGGCCTCTGAATACCTTCTTATCAAACTATGCAGATTAACTCATTAACAGCATTACATAACCACATACCTCAATATCTACAAACACATTACAAGCATGCATGACACTTTTGCAAGCTATTTGAAATAGGATTACAAGAAGATACGAAGACAACAAGATGTCAGTCTAGGTGAATCTGGTTCTCTGTGATGATTACTGGAATTATTGATTTGCATGATAGCCTCCCCAAGGAAGTGTTATTAAAGAAAATTTAAATTGGTTCTCGATTATCGTTATTATTGTTGTTGTTATTATTGTTATTGTGATTGTTGTTGTTAATATTTGTTTTGATTCATGGGGTAAGTTGTATGAATGTCATATATATTTGACATCTGCTATGGCTAGAATACTGGCAGGAAGTTGAAGAACTCTTGTTGTTTTGCTACAACAAAAATTAATGACCAATTTCTTATGGCCATAAACCAAGGATTTGCTAAATTCATGAATGATTTGCTAAATTCATGAATTCTGAGGCCAATCTATTTATAATCCAGCTAAGCCTAAAATCTTGATAGCTTTACTATCTAACGATAGGCAGCTCCGATACTATCTGCTGCTAGGCTAGCAAAGCGTAGTAACACTCGAATTCAGTGGCAGCTCAATGCCTCTTCTCTTTGTTAGGCCTAGTTGGTCATGTGCTTGTGCATGGTTGTAGCACCAATTCGTCATGGTGATGTATGTATTTCCTTGGACTCACGGGTTTCTATGGTCTTGCGATATTTTCGAGTACCAGGCCCTCCACAATCATAATTGAAAAAGAGGGCCGGGGGACAAGGCTAATCATGATAAATTTTTGATTTTGATTTATTTTCAGGGTCATTAAAATTAATCACATGACATTTAATTACCTTGTACAAAATGGAGTAAAAGGTAATTACAAGTATAAGCTGTAACAAAGAAAATAAACAAATTAAAAGCATGAATTATGAAAATTTCCCAATTTATGGTAGCTACTTACATTCAAGAATGAGCCTTCAACAAGAGAACAATGTTCTAGCATAGCTGTACTACTCCACTGACTGTTAAAGATCGATACTCTGCGTATCTAATTCATGTTTTTATATCCAAATAAGACAAGTCCAAACTTTATTAGCTGATTCCACAGTCTTCTGTGCCTAATTTGCTTCAGCCAATTAACAAATATTGTGGTTATGTTTGACTACTTCAGGTTCAAAGTTGGATGAGCAGTGCTTGTAGGATGCTATAACTGAGCTAGATTCATTTACAAGTAAAGGGAAAATATCTATTCTGAATAAAGAAGGAAAGTTAGGGGTGGCCATGTGTGATTCAAAAAGTTCAGCAACAAGAGAGTAGGATAAGATAATATAAAGGGAGTGAAGTAGCTCGTAGTTTGGCTTACTTGACTGAAGTTTGCTCTCTTAACAGCATTACATAACCACATACCTCAACTACAAGCACATTACAAGCTTATATGTACATGACATTTTTTAAGCTATTTTATGAGGACCCCAACCAGGCCCAAATTTTTGTGAGGTAGAATTAGTGAAAAAAAAAGTTTTCTGCACTAATTTTCATGAATTCCATACCCAACAAAATTTCGCACTATACGATAATGGAACTTCAGCACAATAATTATAATTTATTAGCACTTTGTTGGCTACAGCAGAATTTGCTATAAGAATCAAAGTAGTTTGAACAGAGTCACTTAATATGGAAGCCGAGAAGGGCACTTTTTCCGCGTAAACCGAATAACTTTTTATATGTTCCACCTGATCGGCTGGATAGTGTGACTACTACCTTTAGGCGAAGTTACCTTCACATATCACATAAATAATTATGATTTGCATTAATCATACCCACCAGACTTCCAGCAAGTTTTCTTCTCAAGTGAATAACCTCTGCCTTCAAGCAACACTGACCTCATTTCAGTTTTGCTTGATCGACCACATACCCATTATTTAACTGGGTATAAGTTACGTATGAGCTCACTTTACTTACCCGAGTAGCCAATCACTTAATGAGTGATGAAAGAGTGATGTAGGCTGGAGTACAAAGTACGGAAACAAGGTGTACTGCATTTGAGAATTGACAAACCCTACATCGCTGCATGGACTGCCTTTGTCACTGTGCTCGTATCGTACTCTCTCATACTTTACTTAAATTTTTTTTCTGTATTTTCAAAAATTCCTGTCAAATTAAAAAATACTAATGAGTCCATATGGTGGGAAAGCACTACATTCATAATAGCATATCTCACCCGAACTATGATAACATGCATGTGTGACAGTTGAGGGTAGAAATCAAACTTCATTCACGCTTTCTACTTTTGAAAAAAAGTTTTGAAAGGCAGAAAATTTTGACAAAAGTAAACTTTGACTAAAACGTTGGGGTTGTCCCCAGAAAATAAAAGTAGAGCAGTAACTGCGCATGCATGTAATTGATCGCACACAAGATCGTCGATCAGTACAGTGCAGTAGCCTCGTCCCCAGGCTCTAATTTTACAGCTATAGGATAGCTCTCATGTACCAGTTCTTTCTCAGTGTGCGGATGGTGTGTTTGTTTAGCTGGGATAACCCCACCTAGTACTGAAGAAGGATCAGCAGCAAGCAATTTTCTCCATTGGTCTGTTCGTTGGTGAATAGTGCAGAGCTGATGCTATGATCATCTCCTCTGACCTTAATGTAGGTTGGTTTACGGATACACCACTATGAATAGATTTGGAAGTGCCAGAGAACAGAGCAATGCTCATACACATAGTTACATGCTGTGACATCACATACCATCATAAAGTGTAATAGGCTGGAATTTCGTGTGAAACGAGACTATACAGTGCAGGTGCAGTGTAAATGGGCTGAGTTTCAATACAGCTAGAGTCAAGTAAGGTATTGAAGAGGTAGTGAAAATAGCTTAGTTCATTATTCCAAGTCCATAAGCTTAAAAGCCTACCTTATAGCTGTTGTGCTGGATTCTCTCCGTTCACTAGCTAGCTGAACCAAGACCCTCGTGAGACTATAGCTAGCTTTAGAGCTTGATTTGAAGTCTCACTCTAAAATCATCCACTTTCTGTTTTGCAACAACTGAATTGCTCCATAGGAAGCAGGCATCCTTGTTTTTTTTTGTCGAGGAAGGGGGTGATGGGGTCACTGGTGGACTACAAGCCTGTGACTACACAGTTTCAGCATAGACCATTATATTGAACTTATCCAGACTGAGCCTGGTACATTCTGTGATGCATAAGGAACCCCTCCCCCATTTATGTCCACCCCCTAGCCATAATCATATGATTTTGAACTTACAATATACTGTCACTTAGTGCAGTCTAGAACTGAAATGGAGAAAGTTGAATATTGTGTCTCCACTGTAGCTCTGGACTTCTCACTTGGAGGTCCTTGTCTCAGTTCTTACTGCAGTCACACTTGCTTGCTTGTCTCAAATGACAATCAGTTTACTCTTGAGCTAGTTAACAACATCACCTAACCACATACCTCAATATCTACAAGCACATTACAAGCAAGAACCAAATTTAAAGTTAGTGCTTTCTAGCTCTATAGGAAGCATGCATGAAGAAATCCTTTAGTTAAAAACATGTTTACTATATCATCATTCTATCAAACGTTTCCCTGATTCCTTGTTGATTCTTAAATAACTTCAAACCTGAAATACAGTCACTTGATTAGAATAGTATAGAACTGAAATGGAGAAAATCCATGAATATCATGTCTCCAATAATTTGGCAGTAGTTCCTCTTGCTCTGGACTTCCCACTTGGTTGTTACTTCTTGCAGTCTTACTTGTCAAATAACAATCAGTTTACTCTTGAGCTAGTCAACAGCATCACATAACCACATACTTCAATATTCACAAGCACATTACAAGCATATGCATGCAAATTTACAAGCTATTTGTAATGCGATTACAGGAAGGTTAGGGGAAGATTCAAAGAGTTATGTTCGTGGAGTTGATATCAAGGCAAGGCCATCATCCAAACCCAACAAAAGCCAAGAACTACTTCTAGTTCAGATCATTGATGAAACTTCAGCTATGTCAGCTCCAGGACTTACAATAAATAGAAAACAAAGAAGAAACATATAAAGATTTAGATATTCAACTGGACACATTGAAGGCTTACCATCTATAATGAGCTTTCTATCACCTCATAGAAAAGAATCACCTGTTCCTTAGATTGATGAATTTGAGCATTTAGTTTTCATAAGGTTTATATGATGAAGCACTAGCTATATGATATTGAATTAACAAGGTCTCAAATTGCATCTTGGAACCAATTAGCTCTTTATGGAATCAGTGTAAATACCATAATCGTATAAATTTTCAGAGGTTTAAAATTTCATGATTTCCGGAGCTGTTCCTATAATAAAGAATTTCTGCAGATCTTGGAAAATAATGCATGCGCATAATAGCTATATCATTGCCTGCTGCTGGGGCCGAGTGACATGCATGATGGCTACCTTCTCGTGATTTGTGGCTACTACAGAGAAACCTAGATAGTCCCCCAAAAAGAAGAAAAGCTGGGCTGGCGATGCCAGACTAAAATCTGGACTGCTACGGAAAGCGAGACACTTCATTGTAGAAGAGAGACAGGTAATGGCCATGATCCCGCATCACGCACGCATGCACATCGTTATCATTATGATGTCATAGTACTAAGGATTCTGATCGACTACGAAAAAAAATAAAATAAAATCCCATCGAAAATTTATACGAATACAGTATATTTTTTCACTGCTACTATTTTTCAGGAATGTGATAAGTATAAATGTTTGTATGTTATTAGTTGCACTATTGGCATTATCTGGTTCTCCACCATTGGCTGACTAAAGTGGTACTAGGTAGCTAGCTATCCTGTCAATTGCTAGCAAATTCTTGATTGCTGATTGATTCTTTACCTTACGTAATTTGGAGCTGGCTACCACTAACATGATCAGTACTCACTTGGCAGCTAGTGAGCATAAAGAAAGAAGAAATTGTTTTGTTTATCATTCCACTATCATATCTGGAATATAGTAGAATGTCCTTACATGTGCATGCAAAAAACTAATACGTAATGTCCAAGAAAAAACTGCAGGATAGTATGCAATGATGTTCTATGTCTGTTGTGTGTGTAACACATACCAAGTAGAAAAAAATTAAATCTGAGTGGGTGTATTAATATAATTTATACATGCACAATGACATTCGTCTGTTTTTTATTTCATTAACTACCCGTAGGTTCCGCTGAGTCACGTCGACTGTATAACGAAGCAATGAAGCAGGGACACGTAAAGTCCCAGATCAACAAAGCACTCCTTTATGGGGCTCCAGGAACTGGAAAATCAAGTTCGGTGGACCTTTTTGTTGGTAACCCTCCAAGAGAAGCCAGAATAAGCACTCCTTTAGCTGTTCGTCCAATTACAATGATTCAAATGGGAATCACATCAAAGGAGTGGAAAAAGCTTCATCCAAAAGAACGGAAAGAAATTCTAGCAAGGGCCATATATGCTCAGCTTCATGCCAGCGACACAAATTCAGGTGAAGATTGTGAGGCATCAGCTAATTCTGGTGAGAGCTCTGATTCTGATGAAATATTAACGACTCCTGAGCATAAAGAAGCTCATAGTAAAGAGGATAAGTCGACACGTGACGTACATCCACGAGTACACCCAGCAACTCCTTCCAGTCCAACATCTGCTAGCAAACCAAAGAAAGGTTCTCATTCGAAGGAAAAGATTTCACTGCCATCCCTTGGCACACACGATGAACTAATAAAATTATTGGATGAAATTTCCAAATCAGATGATCTTGAAGCTTTACCTGTCTTCCGGAAAGTTAAACTAATCGATTCTGGTGGACAACCGCAATTTCATGAGGTGTTACCTGTATTTCTTCGTCGCATGTCCCTCTACATATTCGTCTTCAAGTTGTCAGAAGAACTCGCCACCAAGCCCATGGTAGAATATTTTGGGGAGGATGGGAAACGTGTGGGGACACCTTACCAATCAGCTCAGTCCAATGAGCAGCTATTGAAGCACTGCCTTCGCACTTTGCACACCCACAGATCATCTCCCGATACTAAAGGTGAGTGCTCCAAAATCATGATCGTAGGGACCCACAGGGACGAAGAACACCTGTGCACGACCGAGACAAGAGAGGAGAAGAACAAGAAGTTAGAAAAGCTGTTACTGCCGATGTTCCAAGAGGAAGTCGTCTATTACAACCTGGCAAAAAATGAGGTGATCTTTCCAGTCAATGCCAAAAATCCTGAAGAGCTTGATAAGAGTACAGCTAGAGATATCCAAAGTGTAGTCCTAACAAAGTGTATGCCTGATCCCATTGATGTGCCCCTTCAGTATTACTCTTTGGAAATTATCCTTGAAGAAGTCAGCCTTTCTTTAGACAGAGGGGTATTGAGCAAAGAAGAATGCCTTAGAGCAGCAGATAAGCTTTTCTTTAATGAGCATACACTGGATGCAGCTCTCCAGTTCCTAGATGAAATTTCATCAGTCTTTTATTTCCCCGAGGTTCTGGATGGTGTTGTATTCACTAACCCTCAAGTCCTCTTGGATAAGGTAACCGAGTTGGTGGAGATTACCTATTGCTTGAGAGAAAATGTTGGTGGTAAAACACTTCGTGCACTCTCTGGAGGCTGGAAGAAGTTTAAAGATCATGGCATTGTTAGCTTAGAGCTTCTGCAAGAAAAAGAGTTTGAGAAGCACTATGTGCCTGATATCTTTACTCCTGTCGATCTGGTCAAGCTCTTTAGAAAGTTGCTCATCATAGCCGACTTTAGTGCTTCTGAATACATCATGCCTGCCCTCCTTCCTGTCCTTGAAAATGAGAAGGTTCATGAATATCGTATTTCCAATGATTCACCTGTAGCTCCACTTGCTCTGGACTTCCCACTTGGAGATCCTCGTCTTGGTACTTATTGCAGTCTTACTTGCTTTCTTGTCTCCAATGACAACCAGTTTCCTTGTCCTTGGAAAGTAGCATTGCTTCTTCATTCCAACACTCCAGCTTGCCTGAATCGAAATTGCACCCAATTCATGGTACCAGGCTTTCCTGGCTCTGTCACTCTGATTGACACATTCTCTCATGTTGAGATCCATGTGGACACTGCCAAGAAAGTTTGTAGCAAGCTCTGCTCTTTCGTCTCTCAGTCTGTGTTTGCAGGTCTAAAGAAAGCCATGGTAGTTCTTGGGTACAACAACTCGATCCCTTCGAAAGCACTTCTTTGTCCTTGTGGGGCTAAAGATCCCCATGTTGCCACTTTCGGGGATGGTCTCTGGATCTGCAGTCGAGATAACAAAGTATTTGGAGATCTCACTCCTAGACACCTGCTGTGGTGTGATCAACCAGATCATTCTCCTATGAAAGGTTGGTCAAACTTACATCCTTGACTTATTGATCTACTAGTTTTATTATTATTAATTAAGCTAGTGCCTTCCTTCACTGCTTTGACTTTTAATAATTTTAGTCTTATCTTTATCATGGAATTTTCATTTGCAGGAGCTTCTGCCTCTTCAACTCCTACTATGATGGAAATCATTCGCTTCCCTCTAAAAGATTCCAAAGTGAACTTGGCTCAAGAAATCGGAACTAAGTATTTCGAATTTGGAACTTTCTTGCTTGAAGATGCCACTGGCGCTCGTATCAGTGCCTTGAAAAAAGAGTTGAAAGATAATGCAGAAGATATCAATCGCGAAATCTTCCAAAAATGGCTGAGTGGAGATGGGAAAAAGCCTGTTTCATGGGAGACTCTAATTGCTGTACTTGAAGACATTGGATTGAGCGAACTAGCAAAATCGATAGCAGAGGTCAAACAATAAGCACATTATTATATCTTTCTACACTTTTCATTACATTCTACTTCTATACCCGTACTATAGCACTGTTCAATTAAAATTTTGTTCACGTTAAGTATATGAACAATAATGGTAGGTTATACAATGGTCTTCTAATTCCAGTGTCTTTCTCTCCTCCAACTATGATGGACATCCTGTATCTCTACAGGACTCTAACTTGGCTCAAGATTTATTATGGCTACTCTTTTCTTCTTAGAAGACAGATCAAATCCGAATAACTGCCGAGTGTTGAGAAGACTGGAAGACTAATTATTCTTTGAATTCTGATACCCAACAAAAGGCAAAACACACACACAAACAAAAAACCAGTAACACAGAGCAGAGAACAACAGCAATAGCTACATTAAATACATTTACTTTTATTAAACAACAATGAGCTTGACCAAAAATAATATATAGGAAAGAGGACTCAGATCATCCTGAAAAGCCCCAATAACTCAATGCTTTCTTTATGTCCTCTTTGATGGAGTTAATGGCCAAAGGATTATGTCTACCAATAACCCAAACAGTTCCCTTCATTACATCACAATTCATTTATGTGGGTCTAGTTAGCACTCTAAAAGAATTGTTGTGCACAAATCATGGAAATATAAAGAAGTCAATCACTACAGTTAATAGCACACTGTCTGTCTGGACCATGACTCTTTCTCCTTCTTTTGCGCATGAGCAATGTGTTTGATTTTAAGGGGGTGGGGCAGGCAGGTTGGAATTGCATGGTGGGCATTATTTGCATCAGTGGATAGCACTAGCCTCGTTCCCAGGCTCTCAGTGAAACGGGAAATGTGGGGGCAGAAAGGAGAGCCTGGTTTCTACTGCACGCACGGGCGTGTAAATTTTGACCACATAATTATATTCATAACACGATTGATGATGTAATTATTAAGTAAACGTCACAATTAGTACAAATTGCATGTCGCTTGTATGAGCAGAGTGCAGCCATTGCCTTGTTCAGCAGTTCTGGATTATCATAGAAGTGGGCTTTTAGGATCAACAAACTCCTGGATGTCCCTGAGCTAGCTCCAGATGACCCCTTCCCATCACTAGTCTGGCATAGCACCGCCCACCGACTTGAGTAGTGGTCTGGTGATGTCACTGGCTGATTATAATATCGCTTCCTACGACACTTCCTGTTAGTAACGCGCATGCGCAATAGAATCCACCGGCACAACTCGTTGTATTGTATGTCACCAGACCACCTACTAAAGTCGGTGGGCGGTGCTGTGCCAGACTATCCCATCACACATCTGTTAAGCTTGCAAGAGGAGAATAGTTTCCTTGGAGAAGGCAACTGCAAACGTTACTAGCTTCAAAGAGCTGGCCAGATCTTCTTTGCGGAGATCCCTTGAGATCCCTTGAGAGCAGGGGCACGAACATTAGCTTATCCTTGCCATCAAATACAGCTCGGATAGCCAGCTTCTGCTCTTCCTTCAGCAACAGTTCGGGTAAACCAAGCATTGACAGGGCATGAGAAAGCGCTTGCGGATAGTGGGAACTTGAATCGCTTGAAGAAACGCTAGAAGAAACACTCTCAGAAACGAACTCGCCATCTTGCACAAAAAAACGCTGATTAGACAAAAAATAATAATTATGATGAAATCAAAAGCGGGAAAGTACGGAGGGAATCCAAATCCCCCGGAATGTGAGGGATCCGGTCTGCAGTAGAAACCAGGCTCTCCTTTCCGCCCCCACATTTCCCGTTTCACTGAGAGCCTGGGAACGAGGCTATGGATAGCACATGCATTGGAATATTCTGACCGAGGATTCTGTTTGAAGATCGACGTGGAGAGACAGCTTGCCTGTTGAGTGTCTGCAGTCAGCGGAATTGAACGAGGTTTCATTCAGAGGGAAGTGTTCTATATTAATAACTATGGCATCGGTGAAAGTACCTGCCTAGGTTTTAACAGGTAGTGAAAACTCTTGATCAGTTCCAACTCATCCATTGATCCACCCATCTTTAGCATAAGACATGTTTCTTGGAGTCAGGTATGATGATGTGCATTTACATTGTATTAGTATATGATGTCATATGACTGTTGGGTTGCATACACGCAGTACAGCTTGCCAATGTCTACTTATATGGTACTGTTGCCTTACTGTGACCTTAATCAAGTTGTTTAAATTTACGTGCTGGGTTTATGATAATTAGGAAGCATCGAAGGCTCTTGGATAAAACATCAAAGTCTTAAAATATCAAATATGCCAGACATCCTTTTGTGTATAATATTAGCAATGTGTGTATTTATAGTGTACACCCTTCCTCTCCCCACCTTAGTTTTAACTGCTCGTTTACAGAGTGGAGTTGTAATTCCAGCATAGCTGGTCACTAGATCGTTTACTTTCAGAAAAAAGTTTCTGAGCATCTGGTAGGTTGGAGATATAGTGAGCCCCTTCACCCCCATTACGATAAACTAACATGTTGCATTTCCATGCAATCACTGGTAGTAGTAAAGCACTGATGTTTGTATATACAGATAGAGCAAACACACCCCCCACCCCCTCCATACTTCTTTTTGTTCTAACTAATCACTGTATGTTGTGTATGCAATTACAGAATGAGATGATGAAGTCCTCAAGGAAGAGGAGCAGTCGTAATTGTCCCTCTAAGAGACCAAACCCGTACAGGTAACCATCAATCCTTCTCATATTTGTCTGTTGGATCCTAGCAGCCCTTACTTGCTTTCACATATGATTTCCTTTTGATGTGGTTTTAAACATTGATATTATATCTCAACCACCCCCACCCTCTGCTCAAGCTTCTTTGTGATTGTATGTACTAGCATGTCATGTCCTCTATGCCTCCCCTTTATAAGCTGCCAGTGCTTTATGTGGAATTGGCTCAGAAGGTATAAATATTCCTATTGCTTAACAATAAGGTGTTGATATGCCACCTATGTGCAGTGCATCACATTTTCATAGGTACGTATAATCAGTACATCTTCTGATTTTCCCTTCCTCCCTGTATATATTGTCCCATCACACTTTATCCCTAACATGGATAGTGCTGAGAGAGAGTTCGTAGACCTGAACACCTCATGGCCCACCACTGTCAATCTATGGTATGTTTTGAGATTGACTATTCTGTTTTCAACTTTCTGGTGTTGAGACCCTTTACCCATTTTTGATATTGTGAACCTTCTCTTGCTTAATTGCAAACCACCAAATTGTCCATCCACATGGAAATCTGTGCATCATAATTATGACTTTAGCTTCTCCAGGTTGGAAAAACTTGCACCTCTGTACTGACATCAGTGTCACATTGATTAATCCCTCTCTCCCTTGATAGGGTTCTTGTACCATATGAATGTCTGGGATCCTACCCACATCCAAATTCAACTCCCTTCACCCCTTAGATACGAGTTGCATGCATGAAGGAAGGACTCGGTATTGTCGGTACATCTTCTAATTGCCCCTCCCCTATATATTGTCCCATCTCTGTCAGTTGTGGGGTGAATACAAGTTGCTTGCATGAAGGAAGGTTTCTCTTTGATTGGTATAATTGATACATCTTCTAATTCCCCCTCCTTCCCCTATACATGTCCCCTAGCATGGAAGTGCTGGTGGAGTTAGTAGATGTGAACACCTCGTGTCCCACCACTGTCATTCTATTCTGTACTTATGACATTCTAATGTTGAGACCCTTTACCCAGCTAATGTGTATAGAGTGGCAGTACAGGAACTTGACTTTGAGTGTTGAGGTGTCTCTCCCGGTGGGGGCGAGAGGGGCTAGAGACCCCATTTTTTAGCAGGTGGGGGCTGAGCCCCCCCCACTTTTTTGGACCCATTATATAATTGACTAACTGCAGCAGTAAAGTCTACTGTCTAGTCACTAATGATGTTGACTGCATTGTTGTTTAGCCACATGTATAGAATCAAAACCTTCATGAATATCATTACAAGTCATCGATGTGCAATTTTGAGCCCCCCCCCCCCACTTTTTAGGTCCTCAGCCACCCCTGTCTCCAGAGAGGTTGTAGCACTTTAAGTTGATTATTCCTTTCTGTTTCATAATGGCTCCCTTTCTATTATCCAGCCAGTATGTTTTTTTTAAGCTGAGAATGAATTTATTATGCATGTTTCAACTTAATTAAACCCAGAAAGTGCTGAAGTCACTGGAATGTAGAACCTTGAGTATTAGATGCTCTGTGTCCCCCCCAGATCAGGTTTTACTCTGGGGCTATCACATGTTTAACACACACACACACACACACACTCTATAGGGTTTCATACGAATCTTCCAATAAGGGGGGAACCACTTGAAGCCCCTCTCCCTTCAAAATAATTAATAGCAAAGCCATTAAGAGACCACCTCTATTTAAAGACTACATTTTCCACTGTATAGCTACATGAATTCTTATCACCACATCATCTCAAGAGAGAATGCAAGTATCAGACATCATGCAATAAGCTTCAGTCCCAAGTTGTACATATCAATGGGGCATACAGACAATACACTTATTAACCCCTTTCTTGGTAAAGTCTTGATGAAGTAGTTTGAAGTACATATGGTGGGCATTATTATGTTACAGTATCAGGTAGAAATCCTTAAATCATGCTTTTAATAATGAAACTATCACAGGCTTTGTCATTTAAGGTATTAGAATGACCATCAATCCCTTACTTGGTCATTTTCCTTCCACATGTGATTTTCTTTTGATATTGTTTTTGAGCATTGATATTCTCTCTCTCTCTCTCTCTCTCTCTCTCTCTCTCTCTCTCTCTCTCTCAGCCTCTTTGTAGTCGTAATGAACTATATATGTACCAACATGTGGAATCATGTCCTCTATGCCTCTTTTCCAGCTTCCCCCTTTAGAATACAGAAGGGTATCAATATGCCAACTTTATATCCCAGTCAGAGGTACATATAATCAATACGTCTTCTGATTGCCCCTCCCTCCCCCTATAATGCTGTCCCATCTCACTTCATCCCCTGCATGCATGGATAGTACCTATGCAAAGTTTGTAGACCTGTGCACCTCATGGCCGGCCGGCCGGCCCACCCCTGTCATCTGGATGACTATATTCTGCACTTGTGTTTTTCTAAAGTTTGCCCACTATAGCCTAACTTGCTAAGGAATGGCGTATCCTCATAATAGCACTTTCAGTCAATATGAGTTTCTGTTTCAATATGAATCCCTTTCTGTTGTCCTGTATTAAACCATATAAATTGAGCTTGGCCTAGGAGGGTGTGTGTAGGCAGAGGATATTTAATATCAACTTGTCAGTCATGAATCACAAAATCAGCTGTCATGCAATGTAAGTAAAATAATCAATTTAGGCTGATTAAGATCTTTCCAGACAGATCCTGCTATTCCATAGAAGACTGCAAACTAAAATGTGTGATATTATCTGATAAGCAACTCTGAGACGTTGCAGTTTTCAGGAAGATCAGACATGTGTGTTAGTGAACTGGAAGTGGTTAGAATCTCTTCCAGAATTGTATGCTCAGCTGGTCACTACATTGTTTTAAAAAAGTATTAAAGTCTGGGGGTTGGAGATAACATGGGAAATCCCCCTCCCCCTCAACACGATACATACACATAATGTGTTGCTGCAATCACTAGTAGTTGATGTTTTTATATATTACAAATCTTTCTTCTTCTTTTTTTTGATAAACACCCCACCCTCCACATTTTTTTCATTGTTCTAACTAATCACTGTATGTTGTGTATGCAATTACAGAATGAGATGATGAAGTCCTCAAGGAAGAGGAGCAGTTGTAATCATCCCTCTAAGAGACCAAACCCTTACAGGTAACCATCAATCCTTCTCACCTTGTACTGTGTTTCTTTAAGGTCCATAAAAGAAATTCCTTTTTGATGTGGTTTTTGTGATTCAAGCCTCTTTGTGGTTGTATGTACTAGCATGTGGATACTCTTATCCTGCTCCCCTTTAGAAGGTGCCAGTACATTATGTTTTCCATGGCTCAAAAGATATCAATGTGCCACCTTTTTCCATGCTAAACAAAGTGTTGATATGCCACCCCTCCCGTGCTGTCCTTTCTATTCAACCTCAATGCATTTCCTACTAACTCCTTCATATCCACCAACATCCTGTTGTCACATAATTATGTTAATATCCCATGCAGGAGAAATGCTACTGTGTCCAGGGCTCACAATAACAGTCAGTCACAGGACATTTGTCCAGTCATTTTCTGCCTTTGTCTGACCAATTTTTCTATTATAGTAAAACTGCTATTAGATAATCATGTGTGGACAATAATGTAGTGTTACTGTGAGTCCTGTTGTGTGTGTGTCCTACTAGTTGTCCAACTGTCACTTGCACTTATAATAACACCAACCACTTCACAGTACAGCTTTCCCACTGAGTGTACACAAGTACATCACAACTAGAGAATTACTTTTTCTCCTTGCTCTTGGAGCAGAACAACAAAGTGAAGAGCACAATTTGTTAATAAGCCAGTGAGTTATGTGCAGGTTATGCTCAAACCATTGAGTGTTCTATTTTCCTCTGGTATAATATAATCAGTCTATTCAGAACTAGTGAAATTACCCTTCCACAGTTAACCTCATCATATTGATGGGGAGACCCCCTAAATTAGTGTTAGTTGTGTGTTGCTGTGTATTACTTACCATATCATGTCATGTGTTTCTAATCACAATCCTGTTAATTTCCTCTGGATACCACATGCACATCCACTGGTGTGTGTGTGGAAATTCTTACTAATTGGGCAATGCATATACAGTATGTCTAGAAGGTATACTAGGGCAATGTTCAACATTCAGTTGACAGCGAGCGAGCAAGCAAGTACATTCTTCAAAGATTGCTGTTGAGTATCTGTAGCAATGTGCAGCATTTGATAGTGAGCAATTAAAGTAGCTGATAGGCTTCAGTGCTTGATATTGCTAGAGTCATGTAAGTGGTGGCAGGCAGCTGCATACATGCTTACCTCAAAGCACTTAGATAAGCCTAGTGCCTACAAGCCGCTTAGATAAGCCTCTTGTGCCTGCTGCCCAAAAGGCTGTAGAAATGTTGAGCTGATAGTTCATTTGTGCTTTGCTGTTGTGTTATGTAGCTAAGTGGCAGGCAGTTGCATGCATAGAAAGCTAAGTACTTACCACAAAGCACTTAGATATGTCTAGTGCCTACAATCCACTTAGATAAGCCTAGTCCTACTATCCACCATGCTATAAACAAAGCGATGTAGAAATCAATCAAGCAATTACAACTGGAGCATGCGCATAAATGCACGCAGGGGCGCTACTATTGCACGACAGGTAGTACCTACGTATGCCTGGGGCATTTTGGAGTGTAGACATAGATATATATATTTAAAATTTCAATGAGTCATGACCTGAGAGTCAGCTCACTCGCTTCGCTCACTCGCTGCAATTATCCAGTCACCTTAAAAAAAGGGAGTGTCTTATAGGTAAGGGGTTGGTCCTATGGGTAAAACCAACCATGTATGGACAGTATACTCAGAATACTTATGTTCTATACAATATAATGAGCCCTTTGATGTGTGAGATAATCCCCACACACCTCATCTGTTTCAATTCCGTCACATCTCCCAATCAATATGACAGGCTATCAGTATGTCTTCTTATTGTCCCCCCCCCCCCCACCCCCCCATCTCACTTGTATGGATAGTGTTGAAAGGGGGTTTGTAACTTGAACATCTCATGGCGTATCCCTGTTGAACGTTGATAAAGAGGTTGACTTTGACTATTCTGAACTTGTGATTTTCTAATGTTGAAACCCTTTACCCACTCTAGTGTATTGAGCAGTTGTGCAGGAATTTAACTTCAAATATTAAGTGTGTTGTCTGAATTTTTGAATATCTTGATCAGCACTCTCATGTGTACCATATTTACTGTGCATTATTTAGAAGTTTGAGTAATATGATGCTAGTGTGTGTGACTGCCCCAGACAGATTGGACACAACCCTTTAGAGCATATCCCCCATTGGTTGGTATGTACGTATGTGAAATTTCTGCCAGGTTGGGATTAATGACTACAGCACATACGTAAAGTATGACATAGTGTTAAGATATCATGTGACAGGTGGGTTGCATAACCTCTCTACAAAGGACAAAAGGTTGGGTCCTAAGTGTGTCAGGTTCCACTGCAATAATCTCTATCCCAGTCCGATTGCCCCTCCCCCCTCCCCCTAATAATTACATTGTCCCATCTCGCTTTGTCCCTAGCATCACTTTGCATCTAGCATTGATAGTGAACACTTCATGCCCCACCCTTTTCTTTCTAGATGGTTTAACTTTCTATTGATTATATGAGGCTTTGTATCATCCATTTAAAATTAATTTGAGTAGTAGCTTTGATAAAGATTTGAGGAGGGTGTGCTGCTTTATGGATTCATAATACGAGCATGTTACTGATGGCCTTTTCCCCATGGTAGTTTCATGGTAATTGTTATCAACCATGTAGTGGAGTAAATCCATAGTGGACCTTGATTCTCTACCCATATCAATGGTCTTAAAATTGTATGCTCTATATAGAACAGGGATCGATACTGAGGGGGAGGCTCACCCATGGTAATAATATGCAATATTCTTGCACCACCAAATCACCTGTAAGTGCTTGATCACCCATTTCAATCACCTCTAGGTGCCTGATACCAAATCACACTTAGGTGCCTGCATGATCCTACCTGTAAGTAGGTGCCTGATAACCACCCAATTCAATGTCAGAGCAAATCCAAATATGTAGGTGCCTATTGCTCACACAAACCTTGTACATGATGGGCATTATATGTGACAGTATCAGGTAGAAGTCTCGTTTCTGTTGTAAATGATATCTGATTTGGTTGGAAATGATCATTAATCACTATATGTCACTTTGTCCCTAGCATATTGATAGTGCTGAGGGAGAGTTTATAGACCTGAGGGCCTCATGGCCCACCACTGTCATTCTAGATGACTAATGTTGAGACCATTTACCCACTCTTTCTAATGTTCAGACCCTTTACCCACTCTAGCCTAGCTAATGTGCATAGACTGGCATATCCAGAGAGGTTGTCATACTTTCAGTCGATATGAGCATTCACTTTCATCTATTGTTCTATATCAACCCATTATTAGTTGAGGTATCCTAGGAGAGTGTACTTGGATTCATTTAGTCTTAGCATGTATAAGATATCCTTGTACCCAAGGTAGTTTACAAGTCATGGGAATGTGAAGTGTAGATGTTTTTCACAGAAAGTGCACAACTAGGTAACTGTTACTTGTTCAACCATGTAAAATTGATAACCAATAATAGACCTCTTTAGATGTGAATCTGATGATTGCTTGGTGGGTGTTGTTTGTTTTGTTGACTCCACCTCCTCTCCACAGAGACTGTCTCCCCTGACGATGAAGGATACACTTGTACTCAACCCAAGGATTCTGGATCAACTGAAGGTACATACATGGGCACTCTTTAGAGTTGTTTGAGTACAGAAAGGTTACATTCATATGCTGTGCAATTTAGACCTCTTACCTCTATACCTTTGAATATTCATCTTGATGTGGTTAATGGAATGCCTTTGTTGTGTGAGATAATCCACCACAGCCTGTATTAATTCCAGCTGGGGTCTTCCCTCACACCTCCCAATCACTATGACTTGTAAAGGAAAAAATATTTATTCTAAATAAAAAAAAATATATATGGATGATGATGTCATAAAGTTATGCTTTATGTATACATGCTACAGTATATGTAACAGTCCCAACTAATTTCTATCCCAGTCTGATAGGTATAATTAGTATGTCTTCTGATTGTCCCTCCCTCCCACGATAATTATATTGTCCCATCTCACTTTGTCCCTTGCATGGATAGTGCTGAGAGACCTCATGCCTTCATGTGTGTTACAATATGGATTCACAATCCAAGCATGTTATTGAAGACCTTTTACCCAGTGCTCACTCTACTCTATTGTTGTTCTGAGTGAGTCTGTCTTTCATGAACTACCCCATACACTTTATATCTTGAATACCAGATAATTGCCAGTATTTAATTTTCCCGACATTTTAAGTTGACCAGCATTTTGTTAAAGCTATCCACACCTACTCTGTGTATGGACAGATGGTACCATTGTACAATGGTACTATGGTACCATTGTACTGGCAAGCTGTGGACAGCTCAAGCCCTTGAGTGTTCCATAAAGTCTGGCAGAACACCACTTAAAGTCAGACCACTTCAAAATTGTGAAACCACCTCTGACACAATGCATCATCTAAAGTGTATATACCTTTCTTTTTCCTTTCGTTCTTTTTTCTAATACGAATCATAATCAGAATCACAATAATCACAATTGCAATCAGCAAAATCACAATCAGCAAAATCACAATCACCGGTACCACTTAAAGGCCTTCATCGTCCTGGCTCTCTTTCTCTGACTTAATGTAATTGGTCTATTCAGAACTGGTGAAATTACTTTTCCACAGCTGATTGCTCCAACCACATCATAATGAAGGGGGAGACCCCCTAAATTAGTGTTGTGTGTACTAACTGATCCTGTTATGTGTTTCATTATGCACACTATCACATGTTAATTTCCTCTGGATACCACATATGTACATGCATGCACATCCACTGGCTTGACTAATATCTGTGTGGCAATAACATACCATGTGCATTATAAACTAATTTCTTATGATCCAGGGACTGATTTTTTTGGTGGTTGTACTATGTCTGGTATTGGACTTTAGACTGAAGTCCAGGTAAAGGGTCCCTATGGGTATGTCAACCATGTGGTCATTACTTGGGGGAATGATAATACTCTTGAGAGTATTTGCATTGGAGTATTTAATTCTATTGGTGTGTTATATTCCATACAACATGTGATATATTAATAACTCACATCTTCTAGAGAAGAGTAGTTGGGTCTATACATACTAGTATGAGTCACATGATTGCTTGGTGGGTGTGGTTTGTTTTGTTGACTCCACCTTCTCCTTATACGGTACCCATAGAGACTGCCTCCCCTGATGAAGGGATCCAACTGGAACAGTGCTTACACTCACTATCTTCACCCAAGGATTCTTGATCAACTAATGGTACGTACTTTAGAGTTATTTGGGTACAGAAAGTTCCATTTGTATTCTGTGCAATTACCTCCATATCTGAATATTCCATCTTATGTGGTTAATGGATTGGTGAGGTATTTACCTCAGCCTGTTTTGATTCCAGGGCCTTCCCTCACACCTCCCAATCACTATGGCTTATATGTTAATTGATTATGGCCCTTAGTGGATTGACCCTTTGACCTTTGTCCCATCTCATTTTATCACTGGCATGGATAAGTGACACCTGGATAGTGTTGAGAGGTGGTTTATAGACCTGAGCACCTCATTATTATTCTCAATGGTTGACGTGTGTACGTATCATTCTAATGTTGAAACCCTTTACCCACTCTGGTGTCTAGGTTATTATGTTAGCACTTTCAGTCAATAATTATGATCGTTCACTTTCTGTTTCAGTATGGTCCCTTTATAAAGTATTGTAAAACATGAGCTTAGCTTTGATAGAGATTTGAGAAGGGTGTGCTACAATATGGATTCACAATCCAAGCATGTTAGTGTTACCAGGTAAGTTTTCAGACTGAACCATGTGAATTACAAGTGTTTTCCATGTAACTGTTGTCAACTATGGACTCGTGTGTGGGTGGGTGGGTGTGTGATAAGATCTCCCCTCCCAAAATTGCTTTAATGGTATTGTTTAAGAAGTAATTCTACAACCTAATGTGTGTATTAAAATTGAAACTATCAAGGATGTCATTAAAGCTTGTTCTGGACTCTCAGTGACAATTCTCATCGTATGGCTGTGCTAATTGAGAAATTACCATGGTACAGGCATTAGACTGCTGCACTTAGTGAGTTTTGAATATCTTGCACTCTCATGTGTACATACCATAATGTACTTAACTGTACATTATTTAGAAGTTTCATGTTAACAACCCCAGACAGAAATGAAATACACAATCTCACTTTGTCCCTAGCATGGATAGTGCTGAGAGTTTATAGACCTGAACACCTCATGCATGGCCCACACTGTCTTTCTAGACCATTGCTTCAAATGTTTCGTATTCCGATGATGCCATGTGTGCTGGGTGTGCATGATAATGAGATAATGTCGAGCATAACCATTGAAGGCCCTTCCTCTGGCTGTGAACTGTCTCTGATTGCTCCCCTCCCTCCCTCTATATATTGTACCATCTCACTTCGACCTGACACCACCCACTGTCAATCTAGATATGTTTTTGACTTCCTAGTAACACGCTTTACCCATTTTAGCTTGTACAATTCATCTCTTAATTGCTTAAATTCATGTAGTCAATCCTTACCAGTTACTCTAAAATGTTATTATTCTTGAACCTTGACAGTTGAAATCCTTAATTGCCAAACCACCAAATTATCCAGCCACATGATTTTACGACTTTCCCTGTCATGGAAGTGCTGATGGAGTTAAGTAGACACAATCATTCTATTCTGTACTCATGCATGACTTTCTAATGTAGAGACCCTTTACCCAGCTAATGTGTATAGAGTGGCAGTACAGGAACGTGACTTTAAACGTTGAGGTGTCTCTCCAGAGAGGTTGTAGCATATGATTGTTTGTGTTTACTCTCTGTTTCACAATGGCTCCCATTTAGAGACTGGCACATTCTACCAGCATAGTTTTGGGTCTATCAAAGCAGGAAGCATAATGCTGGCATAATAAGCTATGGTGAACTCCATGGTTGATCTTGATTCTTGAATGTATATATCACGTGTGCCTAAACCAGCTATAGCAACTTGACCAAAAGTGAGATTGCAAATAGCGTCATCTTTCAATACAGCTGGAATTAGAGTTGAATAATAGGGAAGCAAAAAAGCATAATGTGCCAGTCCCTTTTCTGTTTCAATTTGGATCCCTTTCTATTGTCCTGTGAGGTAGCCTCTAGAAGAGGGTGTGCTTAGATTTGTGAGATCACTGAAACACTGATGTTCGTATACATTGCAGATAGAGCTGTTTTTGACAAACACACCCCCCACCCCCTCCACACTTCTTTTTTATTCTAACTAATCACTGTATGTTGTGTATGCAATTACAGAATGAGATGATGAAGTCCTCAAGGAAGAGGAACAGTCATAATCATCCCTCCAGGAGGCCAAACCCTTACAGGTAACCATCAATCCTTCTCAATTTTGTCTGTTGGATCCAAGCAGCCCTTACTCGGTTACTTTTTTTTAATTTGATGTGGATTTTGAACATTGCAAATTGTATTTCTACCATCCCTTGCTCAAGCCTTTTTGTGGGGAACTGGCTCAGAATGCAAGTTCGACAATAAGACCACATATGTGCAGTGGATACCAGTTGCATAGGGTACATATAATCAGTACATCTTCTGATTGTCCCTCCCTCCCCTATATATTGCACCATCTCACTTTGTCCCTAGAGTGGATAGTGCTGAGAGAGAGTTCATTGACCTGACACCTCATGTGTCAATCTAGATATAGTGAGATGTTTTTGAGTGTTGAGACCCCTTACCTTGTTGAATTAGTGAAATCATTTTGAGCCATGGGTCATTCCATATCAATTCAACGAAAGTTGAAATGTGACCCCTTCAGAATTGGATAAAATTTGGTTTGTATGTGGGGAATGATATAATAACCTCTTGTGAAAAATGTTTAGTGTGGATACTGTATGGCTTCTCAGCTAGAGCCAATAAAAACCGATAAAATCCGCTATTTTTGGAGCAGTGGCTACTGTTTATTGCACTGTAACTTTTGGACCATAAAGAGTGAAATTTTTTCTTTTATTTGATGTTTTATGGCTTCATCTGATAAAAATTTGGTGTTGTGCTTAATTAGTAACCTTTGAACCCTGACCAGTTGAAAAATGCTGTTTAGATTTCTTTAAGTTTTCACAGACATTCTCTTTGTAACATCCTCTTGTGATCCTACAAGACAGCCTGTCCTAGACAGGCTATCAGTATGTCCCCCTCCCCCCTCTACTAGTATGGATAGTGTTGAGAGGAGGTTTGTAGACCTGAACATCTCATGGCATATCCCTGTTGATCTAGAGGTTGACATTGACTATTCTGAACTTGTGATTTTCTAATGTTGAAACCCTTTACCCATTCAGCAGTTGTGCAGGAATTTGACTTCAAATATTAAGGTGTTTGAGAATGGAATGGGAGACATGCTGCACTTAGTAAGTATTGTCTGAATTTTTTAATGTTTTGATCAGCACTCTCATGTGTACCATATTTACTGTCCATTATTTAGAAGTTTGAGTATTATGATGCTAGTGTGTGTGATAGTCCCAGACAGATTAAACACAACCCTTTAGAGCATATCCTCCATTGGTTGGTATGTACATATATGAAATTCCTGCCGGGTTAGGACTGTCACAATTAATGACTACAGCACATACGTAAAGTATGACATAGTGTTAAGATATCATGTGACAGGTGGGTTGCATAACCTCTCTACAAAGGACAAAAGGTTGGGTCCCAAGTGTGTCAGGTTCCACTGCAATCTCTATCCCAGTCCAATATGTTTTCTGACTGTCCCTCCCTCCCCCAATAATTACATTGTCCCATCTCACTTTGTCCCTAGCATCACTTTGTATCTAGCATTGATAGTGAACACTTCATGCCCCACCCTTTTCTTTCTAGATGGTTTAACTTTCTATTGATTATATGAGGCTTTATATCATCCAAAAAAATTAATTTGAGTAGTAGCTTTGATAGAGATTTGAGGAGGGTGTGCTACTTTATGGATTCATAATACGAGCATGTTACTGATGGCCTTTTCCCCATGGTAGTTTCATGGTAATTGTTGTCAACCATGTAGTGGAGTGAATCCATAATGGACCTTGTATTTTTTATTCTCTATCCATATGTAATCAATGGTCTTAAATTGTATGCTCTATATAGAACAGGGATTAATACTGAGGGGAGACTCACCCATGGTAGTAATATACAATGGCTGATGTTCATGCACCCCCTTTCCCATATTGCATATTGGTTCTTAATGATGCACACCCTTGGAGGTATATAATACATTGGATGCTGCTCACCCACCTTCCTGTACTATTACATTGATGCTCACCACCTTTCCCATATTACATATTGGTTCTTAATGATGCTCACCCTTGGAGGTATATAATACATTGGATGCTGCTCACCCACTTTCCTGTACTATTACATTGGTGCTCACCACCTTTCCCATATTGATTAATGTATGGTAGTAACACATTGGATGTTGCTCACCACCCATCCTGTATTGCATTCTTAATGATGTGTAACTCTTTGCTTGTCTAGAACATAGCATAAGGCAAATCGACCGTATCAATGACACGGAAAGTGTACTGTAGTAAACAAACGTAAACGGAGTCTAAAGAAATGGCTGTATTGAAAAATGTATGGGAAAAGCTTAAAAAAGATTTCCAGAGAACTACGTATTTATCAGCTGTAGTATGAAAGTAAGTTACTAGCTCACGTTATCCATCCCTATGGCTCTGGAAGATTACTCAAAAGCTACAAAAACTGTCGACTAATGGTAGAATGGTAACTGCTACAGAAGTTCTCCTTTTTGTTGGATTCAGATAATAATTCTCAGAAACAGTCTTCATTGGTCTGTGTTTCATATTGTTAGAAAATCTAGTCGTATCCATCCATACAGTCCTCGCTATAACAAGGAGCAAATTTGACCAAAATTGTGAAGCAGTTTATGACAGAAAAGCTTGGCTCATGTTTTATAAACTTTGTTATGATCATGTATTTTATGCTATAAAATAGTCTAAAAGTATCTTTCCTGACATAGTGGAGCAAAAGTTTAATAAAAGAATGGGATGGACGATTGTTGATATTTGATTTTCAACAGGTGGTCGAAAATAAGTAACGGTGGTCGATTGATGGTGCCTTAGTTGATGTAGTAGATTCAGGGTTACAAAATTTCAATTATGAGAGAAATGATTTATATGATGTTAAAGAGTTACTTTCCCTATGGTTGTTGTTTGAGGCTTTGATGACCATTATGGTACGATGTTAATAGTCTGGTCGAAAGACGATGGTAATATGTTTTGAATACGTTTTGAATACCAGTTGCCTGAGTTGTTGCCAGTATTTTTTAAGTTTACCGTCTAGCCATACCAGCTGTGTGTATGGACAGGTGGTACCATCTCATACTGGTACTGGCAAGCTGTAGACTGCTCAAGCCCTCGAGTGTTCTATAAGGCCTGGTATAACCTTATTCATACCACTAAGGTGTGCAATTACCATTGTTCAGTGATTGTTGAAACTATTTTGTCCTGCACTTACTGGGTATTCATTGCTCTCTGTTTTCTGCTGCAGCTAAAGGAAAACTGAGATTTGCATTTCGTCCTTGTAAAACTTGGTTGCTGCTGATTTTGTTGACTCCACCTCTTCTTCCCTCCTCCCACAGAGATTGCCTCACCCCAATAAATGGGTCCAGCTGGTCCTTACTGAAGAGCACTTGCACACATGGATTCTGGATCAATTGAAGGTACGTGCATGGAGTTATTCATATGCAGAAAGGTTACTTATTTGACCCTTCTATATCAATGATGTGGTTAATGAACCTTTGATGTATGAGATAATCCCTACACACTTACCTCAGCCTATTTCAATTCCAGTGTCTTCCCTCACACCTCCCAATCACTATGACTTGTAACTATAGGCTGTGAATTGATTATGGCCCTGTAAAGTCAATAATGATCCTTTGACCTTTGCCCTTTCTAGGAGAGATGAGGGTTGATGTATCATCACAAGAATCTGAAGATGACAAACTCTATCACTTCATGAATTTATGGAGGCTTTAACTCTACCGAGAACCAGTGGTGACTGATCAGCCCACCCATGTGGCAACACCCACTTATATTGTAGTGGGGTGTTGTCTAATTTTATCATCATTATTTTGTATGAGAGTTCAGTATCATTATTTGATGTGACCAGTTGATACTTTATTGTCAAAATTAATAATACACAATAGCTACAAAAAGAAGTTACAACAAAGTCCAAAATAGCACTCCAGTAGGTCCAGTACAGTTCAATTTCAATGTGGTATCAATTCATCAGGTGGTGAGGCCGTTTGCAACTGAACACTCGATTAGAAAGGAGAAGAAGAGTACTGGATGACATATACATCATATTATTGCTCTCAGGGTGGTGGCACATCCCGCCCACACATGGTTGCTAAGGGGTCATATACTTGCACCATAGATTTTTAACTGCACATGGCTATAAAGCAGCTTAGTAATACTACACACAAAAAAAGAAGAAAGGTCAAGTCCTGCAGGTGCTATGAACAGTTTTCGAATTCAAAGTAAAAAGCATTACTTCTCATCAACAACCAAGCTTCACTGGCTGATTTTTGGTTTGTAGCTTTCTAGCATCACTCTCTAAAAAATTTCAGAAGGGTTTGTTGATATCTATTTTACTTCTTGATTTGGCCCAGAAACTTAAATACTCACTTTTGGGAACTCAAAAAGTAAAGTAGCTAGATACCAACAAATCCTTCTGTAATTTTGTAGAGAGGGCTAGCTACTAAGAAGCTTTAGGCCAAAAATCAGCCACTTAATTTCAGCAGTCAGTGAGAAACAATGCCTTTTATCTCTAGAGTAAAAAGATTCATATCACCTGTAAGAATTAACCATTTTAGTGTGTGTATTAGTGATATAGCTACTACCATATAACACTGTGCAATTTGAAGTCCATATATAGCTATAGTAATTTTGGAGTTTTTAATATTTAACTGTTAGCACGTGCATTGCTATGTGCCACCACTAGGCCTCGATAAATTATGCTAGCATTATTTTTGAGCATTTTAGGTATGTCAAAGCATAAGCATAATAGGCATCATTTTGAGAATTTTAGGTAATTAATTGCTTATTAATTTTTATGCCTGTAGCCATAGAGTCTGCATGCACAGCAGCATGCAAAGTGGAGTTAGCTAAATGTATACAGGGCTCAATAGCAAGGTTGAGTCTCTCAGCACTGTGTCTGAGCACATGATATACAGTTGGAATGGCTGAAGCAAGTGACCTTGTTGTTTTTGGTACAGACAGCTCACTGAGCTCAGAATTGGAAACAGTGATTATGACATCACTAGACCTATCATTCAAGTACCAGTAGGTAGAAAAGTATCCTATAGGAGAGGGCCTTTCAGATGCAGCTCGTGTTGATCAAGTGAAAGTAGTCACATGTAGGATCTCGCATAGAAGCTAAGACATTGGAACCTATGACTAGCTCAGTGGAAAGGGAAATGATTAATTGACGTGCAACTATAAAGCCTGCAAAATTGCTTTACTCATGCAACCTTCATCAGCAACAGCGGAGTGCATTTTCACTGTTATCAAATAGTTTTAATTCTCAGCAAACTTCTTCTTTGGAAGACTACACTGAAACATCAACTACAGAAAAGTAGCTAACAGTTTCGTAACAGTGAATGGGAATAATGAGTATAATGAGTCTCATTTTATCACAATGTGAATGGGAATAATTAGCATAATGGGTTCAATTTTTTAGCATAATAGGTAGATTTCAAAGCATAATAGGCACTGTGCATGGGAATTTGAGAATAACATAATAGGGAGAAAAGCTAGCATAATTTATCGAGGCCTAGCCACCACCCTTAAAGAAAGGTTTGAAACATCTGGAGTGGAGATAATGTGGGAAATCCCCCTCCCTCAGCAAAATATCGTGTTGCTGCAATCACTGATAGTTAATGTTGTATACATTACAGATGGAGTTTTGTGCCTTTCCATTTCTTTTGCATCATTACTATATATAGTGTATACAATTGCAGAACGAGATGATGAAGTACTCAAGGAAGAGGAGCAGTTGTAATTGTAAGAGACCAAACCCTTACAGTAACCAAATCATCACCTGTATAATAGTTTCTTTAAGATCCATTTGATCCTATAAGAGGTATGCATATGTGGTAAAATGATATGGCAGCAAGCAACCCTTACTTGGTTATCACATGTGATTTCCTTTTAATGTGGTCTTATGGAGGATTGTCAATTACCTCCTCCCTCTTTGTGGTTGTATGTACTACTAGCATGTGGAATCATGCTCTTACAGAGGATTGCAGGTTGGAGGGAGAAAATTTTGCTTATTGACATAATATACCACTAGCCATTGTTCAGGACAATAGCTGGTGGCCTCTTATATGAAGCCTTCTCCCTATGCATAGCTACATACATGAAAGAGAGAGAGAAAACAGACCAGGAACAAGTAAGGGAAAAACATTTCTATGAAATCAAAAAAATGTAGGGATGACCATTGCTCAAAAGGTAAGGAAACAAGGGTAGGGAGTGGAAATGGGATCAATCTTTGTTCTGTATATCCAGCCAACGATCCCTACATATACGTATATTTCTGCACTATAATCTGTTAATACGTATGTACACTGCAAAAACAGAATTGTTGTTTCAATAAACATAACAGTTAATTAAGACTAATCATCGTTGAAACAACCAAACAGTTTGTTGTATTCACCAAAAATATAGTGTCATTTTGACAGATTTCAAATGATTAATCTCACCTAACTAAGCAAGTTTGCTAAAATAACAATTTCGTTTTTGCAGTGTAGGGATTGTTGGCTCGATATACAGGACAAAGATTGATCTCATTTCCCTTGTTTCCTTTTTTGAGCAATGGTCATCCCTACATTTTTAAAAATTTTTTTTTATTGCACGGATCTGATCCTTGATAATTTTTTGGCTTTTTGTAGTCTGAAGTGGGGATCCAGTATTCAAAGCTTCACGCTTCGTGTGGGAGGGGGTACACTCTCCCCCTCGAAGCAGCCTCTGGCCACACATTACAGATAACCTTGTCAGTATTGCTCCCATACTAAAAATCCTCTTCCTCTGCCTATGTTTATGCCCCCCTTTCTATGTTGAGGATAGACCTCCTTTTTACATCAACCTTAATACATTTTAAATACACATCCACCACCTCAATTATGTACTTTATAGCATACTGTAAAATTATTTTGGTACATTTTATCATTTTAAAAAAATTATGACCAGTGAGCTAAAAAGGGGCCTAGCTATATGTAAAAACTATGGTATCCTATTACTAGCTAATTTTTTACTATAATTATAATTTCTTATTTCGCTATAATTCCATTTTGACACTACATGTAGCAACCACCTAATGGTGGAAATCCGTTCTTTTGACAATACTTCCAATATCCCCGGCCCTATAACACATGTGTAGTGTGCACACACTGAGCATGAGTTAGTAAACATTAATTTTAATTAGTTTTTGTGATCAGATTAACATGAGTAATTCTAAATCAACTGCGCATGCGTAGTTCTCATGATTGCATATCATCACGGCAATATAGAGAGCTTTTTCTCTTATCATCGGGTTTGATTTGCGTGAGTGTTGGAGTCAGTTTGCTGTCTAAACTAGTGCTAGAGTACTAGTTTCTCTTCTAAGAGTACTCGGCGTAACTAACTAGTTGAAGTAGCGCCAGCTTACTTGTGGCCATTTTGGGAGGGCGGGGTTCGCTCTTGATCTCCAAAGCAAAGGTACGTATGATAGTCATCACTAAATAGCTACACTAGCTATAATATAGGTTGCAAATACAGACTCTTGAGCGGTCAGCACAGTCAAGCAGCTGAAGTTCTAGGGCTCAATAAATTATGCTCCAAATTCTCCCTATAATGCTATTCCCTAATTCTCATGCACATAATGCACAAAATTCTTGATCATAGTTTTAAAAAGTTATCTAGCTATAGCTAGTTGTATTGGAGCATAGAAGTTTAAATATTGTCATCCAAAGCAGAAGTTTGTTGGTCTGAAAAGTGAAAAACAAAAAACAAAACAAAAACAAAAAAAAAACGAAATGAAACAAAACAAAACAAAGCACTCTGCTGCAGTTGAGGAGGGCTGTACTAACAGAATCTGTCTGCAAGTAACAGACCAATGAGGGAGCTGATTAGCATATTTCTTCCACCATTCAAGCTTATCCACTTCAGAAGAAATCACCATCCACTTTTAAGTTGGAAGTTCTAAATCCTCTATTTGATCACCGAAAAAACTTATTGTAGTCAATTAGTAAACTTGCAATGAACAGTCTCTGTGACTTAGTAGTGATTGTAATGGCCAAAATGTTCATATCTTAGGCTATTTCAGTCTCCTATCTCTTTATGTTGCAAAGTTGATGTTTAGCTAGCTAGCTATAATGTGTAATGATGTCCAAATTCTACTTAAAATGCTAAAAAATGCTGCAGCACACCTAAAATGCTCAGAATGCTTCAGTGTGCGTGCACTCATAATGTGCTTAAAAAATGCCGGCACAATTATTAAGGCCTATGAAGTTATTTCGATATCTCAAGATTTTCATTGGCAAATTTTAATAGCTAGTTATGTGTAAATCTCGAGAAAAATGTGATATGATCTCAACACTATCATAGCTAGCTAGTACCTGATGGATAAAAACAGATGAAGGAATGCTTTGAAGCCTGTGGTCAATGTATAAAGGAAATCTTCATACTAGCAGTAGTAGCTAGTAGCTATAGCTAATACAACTTATAAAAAGGCTGGACTCGATTTGTAACTATTAGAATTTCCTTAGCTGTTTTATTTTATGCATCAGCAGTTGAAATAGGAATATGAATAACAGGAGTAGTAGCTAATTCAGAATGTCTTCAACTCTGTGTAATAGCTAAATATCAATAAAAGCAGTCTGCATTAAGAGTATAATAGGAATAGGAATCAGACTTTGTGTAGCATGCTATGAATTATATATCAATATGTATAGCATGCTATGAATAATAATTCATAACTAACTACATGTATAATTTCCAGCCATTCTCATATTATCTTACTGCATGTGAATCAGATACAAGAAGAGAGAAATAATTGCTTTTGATGGCTTTACATTTTGAATGGCTGAGCATTTACCTTCAATATTAAAAGTAGGATGAGAATCGTGAGATTTATCGGCATAGTGGCAGTCCTTAGCTACTTTAAATCAACTAGCTTTGATTCCTGTTGGAAAGGCAGTGATGAGCTTATCATTTTAGGTGTGAGAGGATGATCAGGTCTGAACTGGTGCAGTTGTGGAAGTCTCGGGTCCAGTACCTGAGGCAATATTATTGCTTCAATGGCCATAGACCAAAGCAGAGAGGCTACCCCGTCCTTTCCCGCCATGTCTGGTTCATCCCTTTCATTTTGACTGCATGGTGGTTGTTGATAGCTGTCATCTTTTTATACAAGCTCAAAATGCAGGATTTATTAAACAACGGTGAGAATTATGTATAATTTATATTAAGTGTAATGGATAGTTAACCACTATGAATAAAGTTGGTAGAATTACTTTGAAGTGTCTAAATGAGCACCTAAATGAAGTGTCCCTACAAAGATTACCATATACCTTGGTCTGTTCATTACAGAGAGTTAGAATGTGTTGTTATAGTTACTTATAAGTTTGATCTTATTATAACTAGGGTATTTTGACAAGCATTGGGTAGGCTTTGCCAGTTCCTGATCCTAAGAAAGCAAGCGATTATGTCCTGTCTTGGTGTGTCTAGCTACCAGGTAGCTCTATAGCTATGATGTTCCATTAAATCACTTCCTGTGTAAAGCTATAAACTTAACTAGTTGCCTATAGTTAATAAAATCTGAAGTATTAAAAGTCCATTCTTGGTGGTGTTGGTTACGCAATTAAACTTTGATGACATTTAGGTTGCACAGAAGGTGATTTCAGACTTGTAAATGGAACTGGTACTGAGGGTTGTGTGGAGATATGTCTCAATGGAACTGTGTGTGACCAGATGTGGAGTGACACTGATGCCAGTGTGGTCTACAAGCAACTGGGAATGTCATCTACAGGTAGCACTATAACCTAAACTGAATATTTGAGAAGTGGAAATGCAAAATAATTAAATTATTTAATATTGCATATAAGAGAGAGAGAGAGAGAGAGAGAGAGAGAGAGAGAGAGAGAGAGAGAGAGAGAGAGCAGTAGCTCTCTCTTACCCCTCCTCCTTAGAAAAAAAAATAAAGTCAAAAATTATGGTACTCATTATTCATAATGCATTCTATAATTCTACAGTATTGAAAGAAAGACGGAGCTTACATAATTATATTTTTGAACTGGATTTTAAAGCTAATAATTTCACATAGCCCTACTCAGACTTGATGATTGTCAAAACTCCAAATTGCATGACTGGGACTTTGTACCCACAACCCAATGCTCCATGCTTGCATAAAAAATTCCATCCAGTCTCTGTGATATATTTTTTCTTCTTCATCATCATCTTCTTTTGGCCAACAGCACTATAAGTATAAATGAACCTATAATATAGAGTTGACATCACACTAGCCTACTGAGCTGTCTGCGTTTAACTTTTCTGAGCATGGCTTAGAAATAGGACATGGGTTATAATTATGATAGCAGCAAAGTACATAGTCTAGTAGTTAGTATTGAGATGGGAAGAATAAACTAAAGTGCTTGTAAATCAGAAACCTTATATTACATCATAGAAAATTTCTTTGAGCTATTATAATTATTTTTATTTCTACTAATGAGATAAAATTGAAATACTTATACTTAACTCTTTTAATGCTCTGTTTTCTATAGGTGATATCACAAGATACTTGCTTGCTTTGAACTTCCTGCTGGTATTGTTGTGGTGGAAGCTTGCCATTACTGAATCTGAAGGAACGCTTAGACCTCACCTATATAAAGGCCCCTGTGGTTCTATGTGCACCAATCACAAGCTTCAATATGGCTGCACTACTGCATACAAGAATGCTTCCATAAACACTTTACCACCCCTTCATGATGACTGGAAGTGGTATCGAAGAAGAAGATCTCTTTTCATCATCCACTATTCCGACCTTCAAGTGTTGGCGCCATTAACATTACTATTGTGTGGTGATGTTGAAACTAATCCTGGTCCTGGTGAGTATGTTACTTTATATTCAGTGTGTATTCAAGCAAGTGTATGAGAATCAAGTGTCTATATACGTACACAGTATGTGGGCTAATAATATACCAGAGAAAATTAATAGTATTCATGGCCACAAATGGCTGATTTTGTAACCTGATAGCTACTGTATGTCATAATATGCTAGTCTGTGCATTGTACTAGACTGTATATCAACTATGTGGTAATAATGTACCAACTAAAACTCTTAATGCTATTTCATGTATTCTGAATTCATAATTCGGTGAGTGAGCATAGCAATCAAGCTGACTCTGAGGCTAACCCTCAGCGTATGTGCAAGGGTTATAGTGTGTGTCGTATGTGTATCTGTTACATCCATTACGAAGCCAGTAGTGGTTATAGTGCTTCAATTTCAGCAATAACAATGTCTAGACGATACTCTTCAGTGCTTAATTTTTTTGATAAAGGCTTTATTCCTGAAACTATATGTTTGTCGACCATTACCTACTCATCTATAGGTGAGCTCTGTGTCTGTGGTACCCATTCATGAGTGTTATGATTTAAATAAATAGACTATTATATAATCATGATGGGTGGAGTTTCATACTGATGTTATGATTTTATACATTAGGAGTTAAAGATAGCAATGGTTCAGATAACCATAGTTAGTGTTTAGTAATCAATAGCTTATAAATTGCCTTAGTACTTCCACAAATTTCATTGTTAAATTTTTGTGGTCTGTTCAACAATTATTAACCCTGCACAGTAAAAAGTAACATGAATTTCCCAATTTACAGTAACTAATTACTTGGTTTATCTACTAATCAAAATTCCTAGTTCAGAGTGGCTTTACACCTAGCTATGGAATGACATCTGCTGATGGAGATAGAACGATACTTTTACCTAAAATGAATGAACATAATATGAACAGTTAATGAAGATTCATCTTATTCAGTGAAAAACAAGGTTCACTTCCCTTCCTGCTCCAAAAGAGCTAGATGACGCTAGAGTATAGATAGATCTGTTTAATCAGGTATTTTAATGATGGAATCTTTGTTTTTATAGATATCGATGAAAAGACTCTGCTAAGTGAACTAGTTGCAGTGGAGATCAAGTGGCTTCAAATAGGCATCCAGTTTGGCATCAAAATAGACAAACTTAAAACATTTGAAGAAAATTACTCTTCCACTTTCAGATGTTTGATGGAAACTGTGAGCTATTGGTTGAATGGGAATACAAATATTCCAGTATCCTGGGAATCTGTACTCACAGTTCTTAATGATCCTTCTGTTGATGAGTCAGGAATAGCAAAGCGAATACAGGAAAAGTACTGCTCCAAGAAAGGTATATTTTTGTGACCACATAATATTTAAAGCTTAGTGCTATACATTAATATGGCATGATATGAGGGGAATATGGGGAAATATTTAGTTTAAGGTTGGCTGTATTGGCCCAACTGCAGGGAGGGACAATATACAACCCGAGAACTGAATATTATTTTAATACTTATTGTACACTCATGCATTGATATTTCTAGGCCTAGAAGCATCATGAGATAAACTGCTGCTGAGTTCAATTAAGCTTACCTATCACCTTCAGAAATTTCAGCCAATAACTCTACTAGGCTATTCCATGCATGTGTAGCCAAGGTGTTGATAATGCCATTGAATATCATGTGAAAATTAAAACTTCCAGATATACAGAAAAAGGAAAATGTGTTTCAAGGTTGCATGTGGAGAGGTGTATGTGACCTCTTTGTCAAATATTTGCCTAGCTAGCAATCAAGTAACAAATTTTAGCTAGAGATTAGCCGATTGACAATGCTATTTTCATATTTCATGAATATAGCCTGTTTGCAGAATTCATATGAATTACTACTAACTATAGAAGACTGCTGTAACTAAGTATATATTATTGTGGCCAATAATCATTATAATAATGGTATTTTTTTAAAAAGCCTTCCCCATTTTTCATCTGTTAACACAAGCCTTTCTCTGAACTATTACTGTTACAAAACTGCTCACTTACTTGATAGCTAACCTTTTCATTGATACCAGTTCTCTAGACATTAACACTTCTTGGTGTCAAAACTCTTGATGTAGCTACATCATCTGGTCCAAACTCCAAGATATCATCTACAAATCAAAAGTTCTGTGGATGAGCCTGATAGTAGCACTGTGAAACACTCCACTGCTGTCTCTCAATGTGAACCTTCTTTACATACTCAAAGAGACAGTATTACAAAATTATCACAAGGAGATTCGGTTGTGCTATGTACACAACTACCCAAATGGCCACCAGTGTGTGATAATTATAATCTCTATCTAGCAGATGAAATAAGTAAAATATAATCGAAATTCATCACTTTATTTGAAGACATAGGGAGTCTTTCTTGAGTAGAGAAAGTGAAACAGAATTCCAAAAACATGTTAGAGCATCAGCCATATTTCCTTTCAAGAAGCTACAATGAATGAAATCAAAAAGAATAAAGACAGGGGTTTTTGCAGCTAATTTTTGATCATCAATCTTACATGAATTTTAATTAGCTACAGCTGCATTTGTCTCTAGACTGGAGACAAATTTGTGATGTCACAAGCACCATGTGGCCTTGTTAGTTTGCCACCATTTCCCACTGTAGTTTTGCTTGCAGCTACAGATCTGTAAAAAGATGACAATCGACATGTTAGCAAGTCTAAGACAGGGGTCTGTATCTTAGTATTTTCTTTCTACAAGTCTGCAAACTTACAGCCACGAAAATGGTGGTAAACTAGCAAGGTCAGCACGTGGTGCTTGTGACATCACATCCTGCTACAATTCATTGCTGAATCTGAGCTTTTACGCCAGTCTAGCAACAAACACAGCTGTAACGTAGTAACTGTTGGAGGATGGAACTCAATTTTAGGAACCATTTAAACTGGGCACTAGCTGGAGATGCTTTTCACATAATAAATCTTAACTACAATATTTGGACAAACACATTAGGACCTAAAATATGAAAAAAAAATGGCTTCTACTGAATATTGTTGAAGTTTACCTTGTGCTAGGATGGCAAAGAAAACTGTAGAGGTGATACTAATGCTAGTGGAAAAAATGTTCAAGATTGTAGGCCTTGACTACATGAATTATGGAAATTATGAGCTAAAGAAAATGAATCCCACACCTGTTTTAGGTACCTTTGTGTAGAGTTGTTTATAAGCAATACTGTTTCATTTTCAACATTGATATTTGTACTGTAGTTTGAGTGACAGCTGAATTATCCATGCTGAGTTTCAGACAATTCTGACCTGTAGCATAGAAAATACAAACTCTAACTCAAGCTTCCTTTTGCCTGCTTTGTTCCCTGCCAGTATCAGGGTTGACTGCACTATATGTAGTGCCACAGGCTTAAAGAGTAGAACTTTTGTAATTTTTGTTTCTGTCTTCACCAAATCAGATTCCTCAGGGAACGATCTTCCTTCAAATTACAGTCCCCAAAGCTATGAATCAAGTAACCCTCGGATAGAGATCCCGGAACCTGCCCTTCCTCTGTTTTCTCAAGACATTGGACCTGATAAGGAGAGTGATCCTCCCCCTGATGATCCTCCAAACCTTCCTAGGAGTGAGCTTCACCTTGGTGATCTCCCTCTTAATGAGTCCTTTGATCCTCCAGACCCTCCTAGTATAGCTGAGTCCAGACAGGAAAGGAGAAGAAAACAAAGGATGAAACGCAAGTTCAAAGGTACCTTAGCTAGCTACATATTTGTACTTGTCCACAGGAATAAAGAGGTTGCTATAGCCATGGTTTTTTACAAGAAGCTTTATTTTGGTGTACACCTGTAGAGTCTGTCTAATGAGTATGAAGTACATTGTTATTTTACTTCTATGGGGTATAAATGGCTCCCCTTCTTCAATTCTACATCTGTAGCCATCTCTTTGTTTATTCTGCAAGACTTTTATAGTCAGAGTTTTACGGATGGGATGGATTTTCCCACCCAAAAAAATCCACTCCAAAGAAATTATAATTATACAAACAAAATTATATAAGCAAAAACAATAAATAAAGTACAATTGTATTTTAAGTCTTGCTGATACTTATGGCCCTTAAAAAATTCTGAAACCCTGATAGTTAGCCTTGGTGTGTTAGTCAAACTGCCAAATGAAGTCCTCCACTGAATTTTTCCATCCATGTAGTATGTGTGTGGGAGGTGTCATAGTCAGGAGTGACTCCCTCCTCCCAGGTGACTCCTGACTAGGTGTGGTATAATGTATGCTCATGACTAACTAGGCTTCACTCTAATATGCTATTTTTCCTGCCTACCATATTATTGGGAAATTTTTGCTGTTAATTATTTGCGGTTGGCTCAAACAAAAATTAAACATGTGAAATATTTTCAAACATTGGTAGGAAGCACATTGCGTACTAGCTAGTGAGCTTGCATTGTAGTCATGTCTCTCCTAAGTATTTGAAGCAGAAGGATGGTCTTCCAGATCCCAAGGGATCTTTGTCTGACGCTGTTCTCTCTCTGAGCAAATTGTGAAATTGAGGCAGAGTTACAGTCCTGCAATCGTACCAGATTCCTTCACTGCCACCACATACCTGTCCTTTTTATTCATTGGCTCCCTCTCTCACACTCTAGCATTTCACCTAGACTAGCATCCCATATGTCACGGTGCACATGGTAGCCATGAACACAGCAGTAAGTGATCAGGAACTCTGAACTAGCAGTAGCAAAATTTTCATTGTTGAAAATAAGTCATGGAGTGATTCAAAAACGAATAATAAACACATCAAGAAATAAAATGCAAAGATATTTTATGCGAAATTTTTCCAATTTACAGTTTTATGCTTTTGAGCAATTCCTGAATAAGCTACCATGAAATTATGCCCATTATGCTCAAGTTATGCCCACAGTTTATTGAAATTTGGTTCATTAAACAAAGCCCAAAAGTCCATTAGTTGTAGATTTATTTTTTGAGTCAGTAAGTCACAAATTGTACACATGACTAGTCAGTGGCAGTTGTATTGGAGTAGGAGTGATAACTTTATAAGGATTGATCTTGTTAAGATTGATAATGCACATTCCCAGACAGTTGTACAAGTAGGAACTACTTGAGCCCCAAAAGGTTATCTTGACCTTTGAGGGATTGCTTACACTGCATGCATAGGGACTTTACTTACTATTTTGCCAAAATTAATATTCCAACTTTATGCCTGATGCTAGGGAGTACCAAGTAGTAACACCAACTATGAGATACTGGGGTAAGGTGCCCCCAAACTTGTGTGCTGTATTATATAGATAGTGACGTAAATGGGCATGGCTAGGCTGGTCATTTGTGGGGCACTACAGTACACCATTGTCTGGCTGGCTTGGGAATGAAGTGTCACCAGGATCCAGGGATCCAGCCATGAGCTTGTTACAGGATGTTGCATTGTTGGTATATAGGTGAAGGGTGTGTCTTTGAGTATGAAGTGTCTGTTATTTCATAAACCTCATGCAAATGCAAGTCAACTCTGACTTCTTTTTAGTGTTAAAACATAATCTAACATATCAGCAACAGGACTCATAAAGGCACATTTCCCCTATACCATGTACACCAATATGGACAAGTCCAACGTTATAGAAAGCCATACCTATTACAATCTCTCTATAGGAACTGAGGGGACTGAAATATCATACTGTATAGCTATATTGCCTGGAATTAATAGGCTCCTGCAGATTATGCTATTCTCAGATTCTCACTCTAGCCCCTATTATTCTTTCAATTTGTACCCATTATTCCCAAAGATTCTCTTATGCATAGCTATGGCAACAGGGCTGGATTTGGATTACTAAATAGATGGGATTACATGACTAGGAGCACACACACTGGACCATGGGGGAGGGTGTGGGAAAGGGCATATGGCATAATTATTTGGAGGACCATGTTGGCTTCTGATAGTTTAGCTCAATTTTATTGATCTTCTGATGTGAAAAAAAAATTTTTTTTGGGCCACCCGGGTCACCTTTTTGCACTCAGCAGCCCAAGCAACAGAAAATCAATTAGGTCCAAGTAGAGTAGTCTCCTATACCATAGATACATTTGTGTATGGTGTTACATTCCTGTGGGTTGTTATAAACTAATGGTTTGTAACCTCAATCAGAGAGTGCGGTAGCACTCTCTATGTAGGGATGACTCGGACGGCCGCGCGCGCCGCCTATAGACTAATACAAAAGTGAAATTCCAGTTCCCCCACTTAGACCTAACAAAAGCTACTGTGAATGATTATCCAGCCTACTAGAGCCTACTACAATGTGCAGACCAAGTTTCAGGACCAGGGAGCTTACCGTTTCAGAAATACAGCAAGCAGGTAAATCGCTATATTCTTCTTCTTCTCTATTATTATTATTATTATTATTCTTCTTATTATTCTTCTTAGACAACCATATCTCTCGAACCACTCAAGCTACAGCTATGATTTCTGGACAAATCCACTCCAAATTCTACGAACTACGATCTTTTCTACTCGTTGATCCTCGAAAGAGTCTATGAAAAAGGAGACACTAAGGAGCACAGCACTCGACTAATTCAATTAGGAAGCCATCTTTTCTATAATACGCATGCGTATGTATTTGATATCCAATTATTCGAAATTATAATATTACTCAGCTGCCTCTAGCTAGCTAGCTAGCTAGGTCCTAGGTATAGGTATATGTAGCTAGAATAATGATGATGATGATAGACTACTGTATCGACTCGGGGATTTAGATTCAACAAGGTAGACTCTATTTCAGCATCTTCTACCTCCACCTTGACTCGTTGATAATGATTGGGCTGGTATGCTATTGGAGAACTATTCTTCTTTCATCTGTCCCTGCATACACATAGAAGAATGAACTCTATACATAGCTAAAACCATAAAAGAGAGGAAAAAAGACCAGGAACAAGTAAGGGAAAAAGCATTTCGTGAAATGAAAAAAGATGTAGGGATGACCACTGCTCAAAAAAGTAAGGAAACAAGAAGGATGGAATCTTTGTTCTGTATATCCAGCCAACAATCCCTACATATACGTACATTACTACACTATAATCTGAAGCTACCCGACGTATATGTAGGGATTGTTGGCTGGGTATACAGAACAAAGATTCCATCCTTCTTGTTTCCTTACTTTTTTGAGCAGTGGTCATCCCTACATCTTTTTTCATTTCACGAAATGCTTTTTCCCTTATACATAATCAAACCATCATGATAATAACATTGAGCTGCATGCCTATACCAACTATCCCTAATAATGTAGCAGTTATTTTTTGCTGGCTTCTTCAAGCTTCTTCTTCAATCTTGTTCAGCTTCTTGCCACCTCTAAATAGCATGTGTTGTCAGTCATATGCTAGGATTTGTGTAGGTAAGGGGTGAACCACACCAAAATTATGACATCTTTGAAGTGACATATGCATGGAAATCAGTTTTTATGTACTAAGTTATAAAATGTGTGTCCTTGAAAGTGCAAGTCACTGTTTCTTACCACTTTGATGAAGTATCAAGTATATATAATTATTATGAAGTATTATTGTCAAAGTAGAAATGCACATGACCAAGCAAGTAGCCTGCAGTGCTAATTATAACATTTTTGAGATAATCTGACAAAAGTCAGGACAATTCCAATATTGATAGGACATTTTATGATCTCTGCAGGACATAAGTTCAAGCTGATAAGTACTGTCCACATACACACATTTCAACACTCAATCATAATTATTCCATGAAAATGACATACATATATACACTCAATCAAAATTATTGCATGAAAATGTGTCTGAAAATATCTGAAAAAGTTCATATGAAAGAAAATGTTCATTTCATTCTGAGTTATTATTGAACCACTGGTCCCAATCATCAAGTGAATACTCATCAGTGGGTTTATAAAACTGAGAATCATTGTCAGTGCTGCTACTGCTTCCTTCTCTGGGTCTATAGTCTTTCCTTGACTTCTGGTTAGGCCTGCGAACTGTTTGTGCCCACCATAGGTCCACTGCAGAGCCAGCAGAAAAAGATTCAAATGAGGGTCCTTCAATATTAATCTCAAGCAAATCATCCAGTGTACTAGTATGGAGACTGGTACGACGTTCAGACTTAATAACCTTCAGATGTGAAAAAGACTTCTCTACCTTGCTATTGGTAAAAGGTAAGCTAAAAAGAAGCTCACTTACAATAAGAAGATTTGGCCATCTCACTGCATCTTGAGTGGTGTGCAAGGTATACCAGATCCTTCTGTAGTCTTCTAGCTTACAATCAAGATAGTTTCTGCAATAGTCGATCATGTCATCCAACTCATCATCACATAAAAACAAGCTTGTTCCTTTCAGTTCCAGTGGCTTTCGAAAAACAGAAGTTATGTAGTGCATAGCTCCCCTAATTTCAGCTTTATCATCAGCTTCCTCCTGAACTTTTTCGGTATCAGAACTATCACATCCTTCCACAACCATAGATACCTTTGCTGGTGCAGCCCAACTCCGAGTGTCTAGGAAAGCCAAAATAGACCTCAACAACTCAGCATCAGACCAAGCTAACCTGTCCCTAATCTTACAATCAAGTTTCTTCAGGTCAGATACAGCCACAGAAATGCATCTAGTGAGCATGCTATCTGTATATTGGGCAAGAACACTACCTTGATAAAGCTTTCCACCACTACCGTTGGTCGAAATCCTGGATAAAACAAGTTTCACCGTTGGCCACTGAAGAGGGTCTTGCTGGACCATAGCCTGAAGGGTACTCACAGACTTAAGGATGCTTTTAATTCCTTGTACTATATCAACTCTTTTGTCATCTTGGAGAACCAAGCTCAGAAGGGAAGGTGGCTTAAGAGCATCAACATACAAAGCACAAGCAATAATGAACTTTCCACAAGACCACTTCTTCAGGTATCCTTTAAGTTGTGCTCTGTCAGCTGATTTTAGAGTACTATCTTCTGCTAAAGTGGTAAGGTGAGTTATATATGCTCCATATCGATCAATAACCCGCTGAAGAGTTCTTCTTTTATAATTTATCCATCGTGTTCCTTGGCATTTAATGGGCAAGTTACCTCCTTTAGGGATATCAAAAAACTCCCTTAAATCTTCAGCAATAGATTCAAGCTCACGTGACTTTTTGGGGGATTTCTTGTACAAATAGTACAGTCGCAAAAGCATTTCATTGACTTCATTGAAAAGAGGACTGGTAAAAGAATCTTTGCATGCTAACTCAAGTCTGTGCGAGAAACACCAAGCCCAAAAGAGCCAAGGGAACATAGACTGTAATTTCTCTTTAACACCATTATGACAACCAATGTTGACAGAGGCCCCATCCGTACCCCCACCTACTAGTACTGGTTTTCCATCACTGAAGATAATATCCACATCATTATCTTCATCTTGGTGAATATCAATACAAAGCCTGCTCAATGCTTCTTGCAAACAATCTACTAAACCCTCAGCTGTGATATGCTGAGGACTAACAACTGCTAAATAGCATGTAGCAGATCTAATTTGGTGAGCAACCTCATCTTTTTCACAGTAAACTATGAAAATTACCTCCTGTTCAAGGTTGCCAGCATCAGTGGATCCATCCATGAGAAAGCTAACAAACTTGACGCGGGCAAGACCATGCAAGAAAAGCTTTCTTTGAGCCTCAGCAATGAAGTGAGTAAACACTTTGGCAGAATCAGTTGTCTTGTAGGAGTGTCCTAGATGCACTCCATGGTGCTCTGACAAGGCATGAAAAGTTGGATACTTGACAAAGGTCAAGCTTTCCCTTGCTAGTACATAGCAAATTTCGAACTTTCTCTTCAGTTTAGCCTTCTCACCTTCATCTAGCACTACCAGAGACCGAACGATAGGAGCGTAATCTTCAAGAGGACTCCCCCTAGCTTTTTCACGATCAGAATCAAAGCGCTGCATCGAGGTGATGTGCTGATCACTTGTTGCGTGATCCACGATGTTACTTGTCTTGTGGTTGGTGGAGCCAACAACCCAAACACCAGTGTAGTTTCTCATTCCTTGAATCTTGTCCTTGTATTTTCTACAAACTTCACACCATAGCGTAGAAACCGAATTTTTATCAGACTTTTCTCGATCACACCTGAGCCACTCCAAGCAGCGGTGCCTAGGATTGAATTCTCGCTTCCACTTTTCGAATATTGCCACTTTAGCTTGCCTTTTAGGCTTCTTTTTTGTTCCTGCAGAAGATTCTCCTTCACTAGAGCTAACAGAAGAACTGTTAAACAAATGCTTCCTAGCTTGTTCGGCCATTTTGGCCTGGCTAAATCGAGTTTGAGCGGCATGTGATCTCATTTGATAGGAAAAGGGTCGTTTTCCGACCGCTCAATTAGCACTGAGTAGGTATGGTCAAAATCACTGTGCACCATTTTAGGGGAGTGGGGACCAACCACCCCCCCCCCCCCCCCCCCCCCCCCGAATATGTTAGGGAAAGTCCAACTTTTGAACTTTGTGGATGTCACCATCTTATTCACCCATAATCTCGACTGTAGGGTGTGTTAGGGAGTGCCAAATTAAACAGCTGTGGGTCTTTTCCATAGGAGCTGCTGAGTCAGTTTGGGGAGTCCAAAACTCACGGATTTTCACCTACTGAGCAATATGTATTGATATATTTTCACTAAGTTGTGGTTAATATGGGTACATCCCTGCTGATATCTATTAATTAGTGTGTCATTGATATTTTGTTTGTAGCTCCTCCACTGAGCTTAAGCAATGTTGTTGCAGTCCTACACAAACTTCCGTGGAGCCATGTTGGTGTAATACTGATAATCCCCCGGACTAAGTTAAATACTATCAAAGACGAGTGTGATACGGAGGAAAGACTTGTAGCCATTGTTAGGTACTGGTTACTAAATCATCCGTATACGTCCTGGAGGAAACTTATATATCACCTTGACGACTGGGACCATTCAGATATAGCAGACAGGATACGGAAGTATGCAGAGAAACTAACAGGTTAGTGAGAGCTTCAAACATATTGACATATTATGTACATGAATAGGTTGCATGTGCAGTTAAAACATTGCTGACAGGACTCAGTTGTATTATCTCTAATCTCCATGACGTTTTACATAATTACATAATTATATCTGCTGAGTCAGCTATATCATTGTAACTACTTGACTGCTGCACATGCTGAGATCCATGCCCAGTTGTTAAGAGTAGAGACTCAAAGTCTGTAGTACATGTAACAAAGTTTAATTTTTTGCTTGTCAATTTCATTGTACTATTCCAACAAACCCTATTATAGTCTATTTACATTCACTCTGACACCTTGAAGTTAATGAGTCATGTGATCAGCTCTCTGCTGATGTCTGAAATCAGTCTGGAATCAACAAAGTTATACTGTAGTTCCAGAAATTTCCAAGTTGAAATATTTCACACTTTTATTTTAATTTTGGAAACATTATATACAACATCCAAAAAATTTCAACAATGAATTGTTATTGCATCAGATGTGCGTGAATTAGAGTTCGACTAGTTACTGCATGTATGTATGTAATGGCAGAGTCCGTGGCTGAGTCACAATGTGAGGTGGATTCCTGCATCAGAGGCTATCATGAATACAGAGCAATATGGACAGCAGCTATTGAAAAGTCTCTTTGTTGTATTAGGGGAGCCTACTAATACAATAGATCAATATGCTGTTGCTGTAATTAGAAGTGGACTAGTTGTTGGACATTTGCCTAAGAAGATTTCAAGAGTTTGCTCACTTTTTTTTTTGAGGAGAGGAGGTACCATATATTGTATAGTCACCAACACCAGGAGATATTCCGCAGACCTCCCTCAAGGTGGACTAGAGATCCCCTGTACTTTGCATTTTGAAGGGATCAATTCTTTGAGAAGACACTTAAAAAAATGCATGCCCAATCTCAATTCATAATCAGTACTTAAATCATCTGCTAAAATTATATTATAAAAGTTACTACCGTACAGCAATTTTTTTATATTTCGTTAATCATCAAAGGACGTACAATACAGATGAAGAATTACGGTAGTCTTTTATTCAGTATGGTACGATTTATTTTAGCGCATGTACAACAATATCTACGGACTTCGCTTCACAGCTGCTTTTTCACTTGCTTGCATACTATTCTTTGCCTTCATTTCTTCAGGTATAGCCCTCTTTGCAATCGTAAGTGATGGAATCTAGCTAGCTAAGAAGAAAGTGGACCAGAAAGTTATGTAAGTTACATATATTGCATGCTGTACAGTTGAATGTACGAACGTCTACATGTGGCTAAACAGTGGCTTTATATTGGAAATAGAAAATTTTTTCGATAGACTGATTACTGAAATTACCGAATTTTTATTCCCACCAAGATTATCCCGCTGTAAGGCACACATTAAGTACATCAATCAATCACTGTTCACATCCACTTCTTCTATCTCTGAATCTTCCACACCAAGTGCTTTATTGTCAACATCAAGTGCTTGACATATTCCAGCTTCGTTCACTATGAATGACGGATTATCAGCAATGTGCTGAACACTCTTTACAAGCCATTTGGCACCAAGTTCTTTCATAGCTGGTAAACATAGGTCAGCAGGTTCCAATCTTGATCCAACTGCTCTGCTATATGACTTGATTACTTGTCTTGAAATTTTCGCCGAAGAAAATCCTTCACAGGCTTATTAACAGAGATGTCCACTGGCTGTAATAAATCTGTGGTATTAGCAGGCAACAAACAAACATGAATAGAATTCTCTTCAAGAATAGCATTAACACATGGAGTGATTTGACCTTTAAAATTATCCATAATCACAAGGGCAGACTTGTCTTCCCCCAAATTGTCTCTTTGCTTTTCAACATATGGAATGATTATGGCTTTGATGTATTGAAACATCGTTTCTTTATTTGACCAATGTTTGGGTGAATGTGTAATATCCCAGTCACTCGGAAATTTGAAATGGGGGTGTTGAATGGGGGTGACAACGGTTTGTCTTGACAGTGGAAGTGACATCATTTAGAAATTCAAATGTGAAAAATTGGCAACACTAAATTTGTTCTTTGTTGTGGTGGCTTTTCACTGGACAAATTTCATCCACACAAGAAGTGAATTTGCCCATGGTCTGTAGCCACCAAACTCTTCTAACTTGAACTTGTCATATGCCATCACAATACCTTGAGCAGCAGCAACAACAATACATGCAGATACAACACCTCCAGCTTCTCTCAGTTTCAGCAAATATGCTTGCACAACCATTGTCATAGGGTGGAATGTCCCCCGCTTAGAATGACCCGGGGGTCATTTTACCCTAGGGTGAAGTGACATGGGGTCACTCTAACCTAAGCTGGAATGACCCCCCTGGGTCACTCAGCCCCAGGGTATATTGACCCCTCTAGGATGTAGTGACCCCCTGGGTCACTTTGCCCTTTGGTATAATGACCCCTCCCTCCCCGTCTCTACATAGGATGTGGAATTAGACAATCAAATCAATTACTTTGATGAACATCAAAACCAATTGATACTTTTTTTTTCTTCCATGCTGCTGCTGGTGCTGTGACACATTGCTTATGAAATCACTGAGTCTTGGCATGAGCTGCAACTGATAATCAGTTACAAAAATCTCAAAGGTAATTGCTGCCAAACTTGAGCTTTTTTCTGGTTTTTCTGCTGTGGAAATGATGTCAGTGCCGATTTTCTAACAGTTGAAAAGATGCTTCCGAAACTTGTGTAATATATGCAACAGAGCTGCCATTACCCTGAATTTTTGTACATTGACGAAATATATATCCAGTGGAGTAGGAATAGGAAATTTATCTGGGGGAGGGGGGCAGGGACAATAATAAGTTCAGTAATAGCAACAAAATTCAATCCTTCTGTCATTAAATTGCATTAGATAACAGTCAGCAAGCAGCAGTGAAATTGCTGACATCACACTGCAATGACATGTAATTGCTTGGTGCTTGGTCTTACTTTCAATATACTGTTCATATTTTTTTTTTTTTGGGGGGGGGGGGGGGACAGTGCCTCTCCATCTATAGTATTGGGGGGGCAGTGGCCCCCCTGCCCCCCCCTCTCCCCCCATTCCTACTCCACTGTCTGATATCATAAATATAGTCTCGTGGGCCAATCCTTTACCAAAATACACCTCCCGCCGCACTGATATCAACGGAAGCTGTTGATATTGAATTAGCCAGGGGCTGCTAAAAAAACTGTAAAGAAATATTGTTCTGTGATCATGAAGTTCCGAATACTTATTAGAGCATGCGCAACTCACATGTACACTTTACTTATGTGGGGGTCACTTGACCCTGAGGGGGGTCGTTTAACCCTAGATTAGAGTGACCTCTGGGTCACTACACCCTAGGGTAGAATGACCGGGGGTCACTATACCCTCCAACACCGTATCTAAATAGTCCCCCAGCAAAAGTGGCCTACCACGCTTTCTTTCAGGAAGCTCATCCACTCATTATTATCTGTTTTCCGTTTCTTTCTCACACTTTCAAGGTAGTCCTTGATCGAGATGGTACTACTGTTGATTTTCACCCTCAACGTTCAAGAGAAATGTGCAGCAGCTGCTGAAACTCCATGCTGACTGCATATCTGCCCATATCAGCACAATCCTTAGGACTATATTAATAGAATTGTCATCTTTTTCCTAAGCTAGCTTAGTTACCTACGTAAGTATATACTTCATATATGGACCACGTTTTTTCTGTTTCTTAGCTTCAACCATCACTTTGTCCACTTCCTTATTAGCGAGCGCTACTGCCCTCAAGGTCATAATGTTGGATAAAGATCCACTGGGGCTTGGAAGTCCATCCTTAGCCTTGAAATACTTCCGTAAAGACATGTCTCGAGTATGTCAGAGCCACGTGTTACCATAATTTAAATTTTCATACAAATATAATTTCTGGTAAGTAGTTTTATTCAGACAATTTAATTTTGGAATACTTCCAACTTCCGAAAATATTTAATTTTTGAATTTTTCTGGATCTACAGTAACTAGTATCAATACTCTAAGTGCTAAGTAGATTTTTCAGAGCTATCTAGATCTTGGTTAGTAGGTGAATGCACTGCACATACAGAAAGGGAGCAAAGAGCATTATAGAAATCCAATAGTCACTGAAAGGACAACAAAGAGGTTCTATGTAACTGAAGTTATTCTATAATGTATGGAAATGAGTTGTCTCACATAGCCAGCCTCTTGATTACAACACTGAGATCACTAGCATATGTTAGGAAATGCTATCGTAGAGGTTTTGTCCCTAGGACCAGAAGAGGTGTGATTGAGTGAATTAGACTCTTGCTCTCTAATACAATTTCTTTCTTATTTCTTGGCTAGCAATAGTCATGCAAAATGTTAAATTTTAATAATAAGGTCAGTCAGTCCTATTGAAGAGAGCTGCAAGAAATGTGAACAAACTACGTATAGTAGTAAGAGACTTGCTGTATTCTATATTCTGGAGGAAAGTTTAGTATTATTTTGGACAACATCTAGGGGATGAAATTTCCTCTACACCTCCCCCCCTTATGGTTAGTTAGACACAAGAATTAGGTAGTTTGAGATTTCCATGCAATGGTTAACAGTGACTTCAAAATGTTTGACCTCGTAACTTCCCCTCTAAGTCGAAAATCCTCTTATCTGTATGCTTTGGTACATTATGAAAGAGCCACCTTTGGAAAAGCTGGACCATCTACAGCTACTTTAATTAGGTATTGTGTCTCTGAGAGTTTGAGTTGAGCATTTGCATGTGATGATTATTTTACATATAGCTACACCATAGAATATGTGGTTCATGATGCGAAGACTGTCAGTTCAGCAGACTAGATCCACCCTTACATCCTCTTACCTGTACAGAAACTATTGTGTCTATAATTGATTTTGTATTTAAAATCATTGAGTGGGAAATGGGAGTGGTTATGGGAGGAGTATTTTAGTTCCTCCTCAAAGAAGAATCACATGCCTTCACTTTTTCTAGATTCACCTACTGAGCATACAAAGTCACAAAAATGGCATACAATATGAGTGCATAATTTGTTTACTGTGCAATGAAGACATGTGAACTTGACCAAACCCATTTCTTGCATGTTAGTGATGCTATTCTGCAATCAAGTGAATGGCTACACAAGACATGGAAGTGAGGGGATCATGCTTTTAGCTAAGTAGGAACCTCACCTTTTAAATAGCCTAATAGATCCATTGATAGCATAAACTTCCCCTCCCCTCCCACATTGATTATTAATTGTATTATCCTCAAACATGGACACACCCACACACAAACATCCCAGTACCTCACTCTCTATATGGAACCCTCCATGGTGCTTGACTAGTACTGTAAATTCTGTGGGTGTGTCTTATCTGAGGTAATAGAAGTGTTTGTGTCCTCCCAGACCCCAGCCTCACCTCTCACAGTTTGCTGGCTGCTCTGGATACTGTGGTGGACTATGACTTGGATGTTGTACTTGAGATACCAATGAAGAAGATGAGGTCACGTGATGACAGTATAAAATACTACATCGACACTCATCCAAACGCTGGATGGAATCACCTGGCTGGGTCACTTCTCTGCGAGAAACAACAGACAGCTCTTAAGAAAGTGAAGGGGAATGTTACAGCTGATAAAGGTAAGTGTGTACATACTAAGTGAGGCAAGGGTGAATATAGTCATGTGATTGGTCAAGAGTGGATACTCTTATGAATAAATGACTCTCCAAGTTCAGATAAATATGTTTTTTCTCACTAGAACACATTCCACCATGTATCCACCACTACCAGAGTGTACACACTCCAAAATACACTTTTCCAAGTTAAGAACACGCTCCTTATAAAGTAAAGTTTTCCCAGTATCTGCCAATATGTGGTAGTCCCAGGGTTTCATACAGCAGAGAGGGAAAGGGGAGAAACCCACCTCTGATTAAAATTCCCCCTAAACACTTAATGTGTCTTAAAAATAGTAATCCTGAAAAGGAAACTATCTTCCCTTCCACAGGTAATTGTACATGAAGTGGATTCATAATACAGCCACAACTTTGCTTTGAATTTTAAGTGTACATGACAGTTGTAGAAAGTAATTAAAGTGGGTGTGGTTACTTTTTTCTCACACAGGCATGCCAATATGCATAGTCCACCATGTATCCAAATTCCTGTATGAAACCTGCCCAGTGTGTCTACCACAGTATGGAGGTCCCAGTGTATCCACCACTATGTGGAGGTCCCAGTGTGTCCACCACTATGTGGAGGTCCCAGTGTGTCCTCCACTATGTGGAGGTCCCAGTGTGTCCACCACTATGTGGAGGTCCCAGTGTGTCCACCACTATGTGGAGGTCCCAGTGTGTCCACCACTATGTGGAGGTCCCAGTGTGTCCACCACTATGTGGAGGTCCCAGTGTGTCCACCACTATGTGGAGGTCCCAGTGTGTCCACCACTATGTGGAGGTCCCAGTGTGTCCTCCACTATGTGGAGGTCCCAGTGTGTCCACCACTATGTGGAGGTCCCAGTGTGTCCACCACTATGTGGAGGTCCCAGTGTGTCCACCACTATGTGGAGGTCCCAGTGTGTCCACCACAGTATGGAGGTCCCAGTGTGTCCACCACTATGTGGAGGTCCCAGTGTGTCCACCACTATGTGGAGATCCCAGTGTGTCCACCACAGTATGGAGGTCCCAGTGTGTCCACCACTATGTGGAGGTCCCAGTGTGTCCACCACAGTATGGAGGTCCCAGTGTGTCCACCACTATGCAGAGCCGCCGGAAGTAATTTTGAGGTGGTCAGGCTGAATATGCGCGCATGAGCGCGCGGAAAATTTTTACTGATCACGCCCACTTTATAACCACACCCACCTATATTAACGGTTGAACACGTGGGCAATTTTTTAATGTTGACGACCATTACCAATGTTGTTCGATCGACGAGTGGTCCGGTTTTGGCCTGACCAGCCGGAGCGGTTCCGGCGGCCCTGCTATGTGGAGGTCCCAGTGTGTCCTCCACTATGTGGAGGTCCCAGTGTGTCCACCACTATGTGTGTCCACCACTATGTGGAGGTCCCAGTGTGTCCACCACTATGTGTGTCCACCACTATGTGGAGGTCCCAGTGTGTCCACCACTATGTGGAGGTCCCAGTGTGTCCACCACTATGTGGAGGTCCCAGTGTGTCCACCACTATGTGGAGGTCCCAGTGTGTCCACCACTATGTGGAGGTCCCAGTGTGTCCACCACTATGTGGAGGTCCCAGTGTGTCCACCACTATGTGGAGGTCCCAGTGTGTCCACCACTATGTGGAGGTCCCAGTGTGTCCACCACTATGTGGAGGTCCCAGTGTGTCCACCACTATGTGGAGGTCCCAGTGTGTCCACCACAGTATGGAGGTCCCAGTGTGTCCACCACTATGTGGAGGTCCCAGTGTGTCCACCACTATGTGTGTCCACCACTATGTGGAGGTCCCAGTGTGTCCACCACTATGTGGAGGTCCCAGTGTGTCCTCCACTATGTGGAGGTCCCAGTGTGTCCACCACTATGTGGAGGTCCCAGTGTGTCCACCACTATGTGGAGGTCCCAGTGTGTCCACCACTATGTGGAGGTCCCAGTGTGTCCACCACTATGTGGAGGTCCCAGTGTGTCCACCACTATGTGGAGGTCCCAGTGTGTCCACCACTATGTGGAGGTCCCAGTGTGTCCACCACTATGTGGAGGTCCCAGTGTGTCCACCACTATGTGGAGGTCCCAGTGTGTCCACCACTATGTGGAGGTCCCAGTGTGTCCACCACTATGTGGAGGTCCCAGTGTGTCCACCACTATGTGGAGGTCCCAGTGTGTCCACCACTATGTGGAGGTTCTGATGCATGACAGTCACATGATGGTAAATTTACATGTAAATGCCCTTTCTATTCAGCTTTACTACATTGTTGATTTAGTTGTCATAACTTTTGTATTAGCATTTTACAATGTGACAAGCAACTTGCAAAACTCTGTACACGATTTACCGCCAGTTGCCCACGCTTGGATATTTTCTCCAGCCTTGGCAGTACAGCTTCTCTTGTATTGCAGCATCAAAAATGTTGGTAGAGTCTGAGATAACAACCTTACAACCTCTCTTCTTCCATACCAGTTATTCGAACCGAGTTTTGAGTGCCAGGTGTGCCTTGATTTGAAGGTCAAGGGGTGTGCTGCAAACTGATGACGTAGAAAAATTTAACCGCAAGTGCTGTTTTGGCTGGACCGCCCGGTATAAAACTTAGACGATCTCAAGAAGTAGTGATGATTAAGAGTCCAAACCTGGTACCAAGTAAGCTGGGTTGTAGATGCATAGCATATCTCAATAAGAGACCTTAACTACAATATTTATGGGAGTTATGGCCTAAACAGTTCGGTTTTTCTGAAAAAAGGGCAAAATTCTTACCTTTGTGGCAGTTTGTGGGAACTTACCTGGTACCATGGTTCTGGATAGTGGTTGACCTTAAACTTTGGTCCAAATGGAAGGTTCTCAGTGGATAATAGACCTTAACTTGGAAATCCTGTTCTAAAAACTTTCTGTACTACGGACCTAAAAGTATGCACACAATACAATGAAAAATAAAAGGACATTTTCACTTTCAATGACATTTTATTCCATATATATGATGTAGAAGGGTGTCTGTACATCTGTACCAAGTTTCGGTCTTCCAGAACCTGTAGTTCAAGAAAAATAAGCAAAAATACAAAAAAGGACCAAAAATTAAAAAAAATCTACTCTCTAAGTTTGTAGCACCATAGATACTATATACTGCACACCCTGGATAGGAAATTGGAATTTTTTCAGTGGTCACATCCGCTTTTCGGGGGGCGTGGGCGTGCAGCTGCTTTATTAGTATCTGATAGCTAGATGGATCCTGACGCTATCCTGCGTTTTAATAACATGTTGGAGGAAATTACAAAACAAGAAGAGTTCAGTCTTGACACTCCAGTAAACAAAAGTATCTTGAAAGATATAGAGGACATTAAAAGCAGGGCAGAGAAGCCCCTTTTGCTATTTACAACCTTAGAAAGGGAATGTTCGGAAATTATCAGCAAAGGAGGCAGTCTACATTCAGTTGAACTATTAAAGAAAAGAAGTATTTCTAGGTTTCATAGGTTTAGGACATAGCTACAAGCTTCCAGAAATCTTGAGAAAGTTTCCATCCTTACCAACAGGTCCTTTCCTTTGGCAAATTGTTGACAGAAAAGATATTTTTGTCATTTTTCAAGGCTCCTGCTCGAACACAAAGTATGCAACGACAAAGGTGTCTAGATGACATCGAAAAGAATGCCATTCGATATGCATCTGGGTATGTATTGAGGAAGCTTATGAAGAAATATAGCAAGGATGATTCAGCAAAGATTAAGGAATGTATTAACTCATTAATTCATGATCCAACAGACTTAGACCATCTTGAAGATGTGGATGCGGATGATTTTGAGGAATACACAAGGGTTTGGTTGACCAAAACTGACAGAGGTGGTCTGTTACATGTGACAGATGAAGCATTTTGGCTGTTTTGTGAGATTGAAATCGTGATTTATGACAAGTTGATGGAGTGCTTTGCAGGAGAAGAACGTTCTGCAACTGCAGACTCTGATATACAGTTTATTTGGTCTGAAATAAACAACATAGAAGATGAGTATCACCACCTTGCTCAGTGCCTCTTAACATCTATTGTGCAGGAATGGATTATCTTGCGAGGGCATTCTCTCCGCAACAGATTCATGGAAAATTACAAGGTATTGAGTATGACTAAAGCCAAGCAAGGGAAGAAAAGCCTATGAAAAGAACTCAAGCGGAATGAGTCTTCTTCAAAAGAAGAGAAGTGATATATGGTACAGGCCATGTTAGCTACTATCAATATTATTATCATAATAATAATTATTATGTATTCTTTTTCTTCTTTTTGTGTAATGGTTGGAACAGTTCTTCAATATCATTAGAGTCAAAATCAAGCATTCGCTTCACACTGCTACTCCCTCCAAGGGCCATTGAACGACCAACCCTTATTGCCTGAGTATTCTCAATAAACCTCTTGGCAGTAGGGTTATCACTTCTTCCTCCTCTCATCCTCTGTTTGCCAAAGAAGGCTTCAAGAGGGTCCTGATTAAATCTCTCACTGAGTATGAAGCATCCTTTGCTACCACTGCTCAGAAGAGACTCGGCTAGTTCAGTGAAGGAATAAACTGCAAGCATAGGTTACAGCTAATATAGTTAGCTATTATAATTAATTAGAAATAAGTACCTGTCATACGTACACCATAAAGTGTCTCATCTGGAAGGAGCATACAGTTCTTTTCTTTGTCGGATAATTCAGGTAGTGCTTTCACTGATTCATCCCATTCCTTCAAGTATTCCAAAAAGGTCGTCTTTAGCCACTATAATTATGATGCATGGTTTGACATAATAATTGTACATATTACTATTTACCACATCACACCTTTAAGCCTGGAATCCTTTGGGCTAAAATATCCCCTGAGATCAGGTTTTCTCTTCTCCTTGGCCTCCTTCAAATTATGTGTATTCATACAGTCAAAAAACTTGTCAAATGTTCGACAGAATCTCTCTGTTTCCACTGTCATTTTCCACACATAATTTTCTGGCTCAAGCTCTCTCATTGAAGCAAATGAATCCGCTACAGATTTGCTGAGAACCTATAAAACAAGTGAATAATGTAATTAAAAAGGCGATACATTAGCTAGTACCTGAGCTGCGAGTCGCACATTCATCTTCGAGTAGGACGTCAACTTCAGATGCTCTAATTTGAGTCTCTTGCCAATGTACTCACTTTGTGTTCTTTCATATAGTTTAACAAGATGGTACCACATTATCTTTTGTCCATTAATCTAAAGACTTAAAATATTAATATTAGTAGCTATGTAGATATCATTGCATTACCATCAGATTCCGAGTTCCTTTCTCTGTAGAATTTTCCCATGCATTTCTTGTTGTTTTTATAAGATGCGGGACATCAGAAAAAAAGTAAATGAATTTTCCAGATCTATATATATTTGGGGTTTTATAAACTACTCCTTCCTTCATGTATGTCTTGTGCCTGTGATCTCGGAAAAATTTTCTGTTGGGTTTCGCACCATCACACACAAAAGCAACGACGTGAAGTCCAATTTGCTCAATGTGTCGTGTTGCTTCCCAAATGATAGCATTTAAATCAATTCCCACAACACCTGTGTTATAGCTAGATGGATTAAAGTATGACTACATTTTAGCTAAGTGTTATTACCTGATGTAGGAAACTGCATAGGGAAAATTCAACCTGATAAATATTCCTCGAATCATCAGTGTCAACATATGGGTTGCAATTTCATTATTATTGCTGTTTTTACACCGCTGCTCAAACGACCTTATCTTGTTATTAAAATCGCCAACATCAACAAATCCAATAATTTTCCCATTTCTATCAAACACTAAATCTTCATGTATTTTCATCTCATCGAATACAATGCTAACACTTCTATGGAATAATTTAATAAATAATATAATTACATATTATGATAATCATAATACCTCTTCCAATCATGCTCCAATTCTTTAATATTTGCTTCCTCCATTAAAAAAGCATCAACTTCTATTTGAAATCCAGGTTGTGATTTGAAGAAATGTGTATAATCACGCAATGTCCGTTTAGATGGAAGAGTAATAAAACCGGAGTCACGCATTATATCATAGGTTTTAGATGACGTAAGTGCAATATTTAAACACCATCGAATAAACAATGGATGCCATCTTCGTCCTGTATTCCCTTTCACACTCATTGCAGAAACCTAATTACATGTAAATTCCATATGTAAAAGTCTGTTAAAAAAGCTATTAACTAACTTGTTGATCCCAAAATACTCTTTTGAAATTCTGCACAGGTAATTTCTTCATTTCACCATCATGACTCTTTATTATACTTTTAAAATCATCCTCAAGCTCTTTTGTGACTTCAACACCATGCTTCTCAGTTAGATTCTTAAACCTTTTTTTCCATCTTTGTATCTGCCTTTCCTTATTATGCAATACTTCCTTCATCCTTAACATTCTTGCTCTCTTTTGTGGTGAACGCATGTAGCGTAGGTTGGTTGTACTGGTCAACACTGAATTTTTCTTCCTGGTGTAACTGGAATGCATAGCCCTCAAATTACAATGGTACTTGTGGCACTCTGCACATGACACCTCTTTGACCAACAATTCACATTTTGTATGTCTGACAGTGCAAGGGTAAAGATTGCCATCCATAGTTACACAATGGTTGTCCAGATAACACACGAGTTCTTTATTGGGGGACAAAAATTTTCCTGTACGCAATTCTGCCATCTTAACAAAATTGGCATCAGGATTCCCTGCACACACATTATGACTCATTATGAGGGAGAGCAACACCTTGAATGTATCAAATGTCAGTGTGCTAGGGATGTCAAAGAGGGTTGAACACTGTATTGGGTTAACCATTTGGCTATGTATATGGACCATCCATGTTAAGTCCAAATGCACAATCAATGACTTTGTTATAACTATAGGCTTAGTAGAAGGATGCTTTTGATGATGCAATCTAATAATCCTCAGTTCTGTCAAACTCTCATTCATTTGAAATACCCAATCAAGTGAAAAAGATTGTGATTGTAAGTGAAGAAGAAAACCTTGAAGGGTATCAGAAGTACACTAAAATAGAACAGTGACAAGATATCAAGTAAAACAAGTCTGATATGCTGTCATAATACCTTAACAGCATAAGTTTCTTTCCTCTTCTTTGGGGGGGCTAAACGTGACTTGCTTCTTGATCCATGCCCCTTCTTTCCTCGTTTACCAGGCATTATAGCTACAGGTGTAATATTTTTTGTTTATTTTTATGCCCCTATTTTCTAAGCACTTCTGAGACACCTGCTATTCTTACCCCCCTAACTTTATTATATCATAACTGGATCTTAATTTATGATTATGTTCAATACAGCAGCTCAAAGTACTTGTTGGATTATGTGTGCAATTTGCTATGTCCTAATTGGAACAAGTTTGTAAAAAATATACCTAAGATAAATAGAAGAAAGAATAATGACTAGATTACTTCATGCATACATAAATGAAAAAGAAGCTGTAAAGTTACTTGGCTAAAATATGCAAGCAGTCTGGAGTTTATGTGCTCACAAATTCCATGCAACCTACTCTTCCTACTAAACTCTAGTTAAAGTTGCGTAAGCAGGCAATACTTAAACTATATTTTGTTTAAGTAAGTGGTTAGTAATGAGGCTACTACAAACTTACCACTTTGGACGAAAGAAATCGCTAAACTTGATGCAGTCAGCCTGTAACTAAGGCCATCCCAACATGGAAATGATTATTTTCGCGAAAAGCGCATGTGGCAAACGTGCCAATTAATTGAGAGGTGGAGTTTCCTATCCAGGGTGCGCAGTATATAGTATCTATGGTAGCACTGTATAGGAATCGTGATATTTTTGTACATCCAAATAGCAATTATTAAAGGGGGTGGTAAGATTGTTCCTATTCTGTTTCATTAAAGTGGCATTTTTAGTTGAAGCAATAAGCTTCTCTATAGTCATGGCTATGAGATACTGTATATGGAAATGATACATACCTACATCAGGTCAGAGCATGCATACTACAACAGGGGTCAAAGGTCGGATATCTAATGTTGGTGGCAATCTTCAAACTATAGGAGTCAGTTTTTCTTCTTTTTTCTTTTCTTTTTGTGTATTTGTGTAAGAATATTATTAAAGGGGTCATATCTATCACTCCATTGATTCTTTTGCCAACAGATACAGTTCTTAGTACAACTGATTTTGTTCGGAGGGTTTTTTGTGGTTTCTCTATTTTACACTTAAGTCCAATTATACACTCCTTGTTGTGTACATATGGCTAGAGGGTGTGAACCAGGATAGGTAAGGTTGTGCATCAGTGTGTGTGTGTGTGTGTGTATGGAAGGCATTATTTCATTATTATTATTATTGAAATGTGCAACACAAGTCTTTTTATGTCAAAGCAATTCCCACTATATAAAGTACCAGTCATTCATCTCTTGATATTAACACTAAGTGCATGCATACACCTCATATTGTCTTTAGAGCATAAACTATAGTAGACTGAAGTAATACATGCTCATACTATTTCCATTTGTTCCTGTTACTTGTTGAATGGACTTGTTTTTGTTGCTCAGCTCATGTTTTATTCTCTATGTTCTCTCCCACAGACCCCTCCCTCACCCTCACTAATCTCACTCAGCTGCTGGAGGATGTGGGGAATTTGTTTGATGTGTCTGATTATCTAGACATCCCCTACTCAGTGCGTAATAGTATCATGAGACAACAGTCCAGTATATCTGAACGTAGGAAGGCTTGTTGGGAGTGGTACCTGAACAACCACCCATGCCCTTCATGGCGTCACATTGCTAATGCTCTGTATATGGGTGAGGAGCATGGAGTGCTAGAAGTGTTGAAGAGTCGCTACCTTAAAGGTGAGTCTGGTTCTCTGTGATGATTACTGGAATGGTTGATTTGCATGTGTCCTGTCCCCAACTATGTAAAAACATCATCCTATATGCCACTGTTATTAATTAAATTTCTTCTCTCATAATCAATTGTTGTTGTTATTGTTGTTGTTGTTGTTGTGATTGTTGTTATTTTTGTTTGTTTTAATTCATTGGGTAGATGATATGAATATCGTATATTAGTCATCTGCTATGGAGTACTGGCAGGAAGTTACATATAAAAATACAATACTCTTTTTGCAGAAATATTATTTTCTGCTGGTTAAGCCACTCTTTTTTTAGGAAAGAAGAATGAAGGAACCATTTGTAGTAGAAAATGGTAGAAGAGATGCAGTCTTGCTGATATAGCTACTTACATTCAAGAATGAGCCTTCAACAAGAAAACAGTATTCTAGCATAGCTGTACTACTCCACTGACAGTTGATAGAATTCTTTCTCTGCATACCTATTACATGGTTTTATAGGCAGAGCTGTAACAAGATAAGACAAATACAGCTTGGACATGAAGCAGGTTGCCGAAATTTGTCAGCTGATTCAACCTGTGCCTAATTGCTTCAGCCAGTTAGCAGATCGAGGTTATAGTGGTTTGACTACTTCAGCTTCAAGGTTGGATGAGCAGTGCTTCTATATACATAGCAGAGGATCATCATGGGCTCTAACTGAGCTACATTAAACATCTTTACATACTAAGTGCTATATATATTGTGAGACTATCGGTCATTTTCCGAGGGCCATATTTGTGTGGATTAATAAATCTACATGAGTTCTTTCCATATGCACCATGACAGTAGCAATAAATTTGAAGGCTCTCAATATACTGCTCTGAAAGCCTTGCAAATTGGCAGAAAACAGCTATTGGGCCTCTGAATACCTTCTTATCAAACTATGGAGATTAACTCATTAACAGCATTACATAACCACATACCTCAATATCTACAAACACATTACAAGCATGCATGACACTTTTACAAAATGAGATTACAAGAAGATACAAGATGTCAGTCAAGGTGAGTCTGGTTCTCTGTGATGATTACTGGAATTGTTGATTTGCATGTGAGTCTTCTCTCCTGTCCCCAAATAAGTAAAAGCATCTTCCTATATGCCACTGTTATTAAAGAAAGCTTAAATCGGTTCTCTCATAATTGATTGTTGTTAGTTGTTATTATTATTATTGTGATAGTTATTGTTAAAAATATTTGTTTTGATTCATGGGGTAGGTTGTATGAATGTCATATATTAGACATCTGCTATGGCTAAAGTACTGGCAAGAAGTTGCGTATAAAAATACAATACTCTTCTGCCATCCATATGAATCCTCTGCCCACTCTGTTTTTAGGAAAGAAGAATAAAGTAGTAATACCCGTATCGAACTTCGTGCGATATAGCGCGTAATAATGCGTTAATTCGCTGTCAAAATTGACGCGTAGTAACGTCATCTCACGTAAAAAGTCGCGGATTACGCGTTATTATGGCCACGTAAATTTGCGTAAGAGTGCCGTGTGCACATTAACGCGCAGTGCACGCTACGCTCGATTGCGCATTTTCGCGAAGTTTAGTCCGATAATTTGGTGAAAGAAATATTTTGTCGCTCATGATAAAGAGATTAGCCAAGGCCATATCAACAAAAATAAAATCCACCAAAAAAAATGTAAAGCCACTGCGCGTACGTGTACAGATTTCCGCGACTCACCCACACTATGGGTTCCTATGGTTTGGCGATATTTTCGAGTACCAGGCCCTCCACAATCATAATTAAAAGGAGGGCCAGAGGACAAGTCTAGTCATGATAAATTTTCGATTTTGATTTATTTTGAGTAAAAGCTTAAGCTGTAACAAAGAAAATAAACAAAGATGAATTATTATTTAACTGAAAATTTCCCAATTTATGGTAGCTACTTACGAGCCTTCAACAAGAGAACAATGTTCTAGCATAGCTGTACTAGTCCATTGACAGTCATATAATTCTTTCTCTGCATACCTAATTCATGGTTTTATATCCACATCAGCTGAAATAAGACAAGTACAGCTTGGACATGAAGCTGGTTTCCAAACTTTGTCAGCTGATTCCACAGTCTTCAGTGCCTAGCTAATTGCTGCAGCCAGTTAACAGACATTGAGGTTATAGTGGTTTGACTACTTCAGCTTCAAGGTTGGATGAGGAGTGCTTTTAGGATGCTATAACTGAGCTAGATTCATTTACAAGTAAAGGAAAATATTAAAAAAGGAAAGTAGGGATGGCCGTGCGTGGTTCAAAAACTTCAGCTACAAGAGAGTGAACTTCATAGGATAAGATAAAATATAAAGGGAGTGAAGTAGGAATAGTTAGCTCGTAGTTTGGTAATATTGTTGGTTACTTGACTGAAGTTCACTCTCTTAACAGCATTACATATCCACATACCTCAATTACAAGCACATTACAAGCATATGCATGACACTTTTGTAAATTTACAAGCTATTTTACAAGGACCCCAAGATGTCAGTTTGTGAACCAGGCCCAAATTTTTGTGAGGTAAAATTAGTAAAAAAAGTTTTATGCACTAATTTTCATGAATTCCATGCCCCACAAAATTTCGCACTATATGATCCAGCACAATAATTATAATTTATTAGCACTACAGCAGAATTTGCTATAAGAATCAAAGTAGTTTGAACAGAGTCACTAATATGGAAGCCGAGAAGGGGACTTTTTCCACGTAAACCGAATAACTTTTTATATGTTCCACCTGATCGGCTGGATAGTGTGACTACTACCTTTAAGCGAAGTTACCTTCACATATCACATAAATATAATTTGCATTAATCATACCCACCAGACTTCCAGCAAGTTTTCTTCTCAAGTGAATAACCTCTGCATTCAAGCAACACTGACCTCATTTCAGTTTTGCTTGATCGACTACATACCCATATTTAACTGGGTATAAGTTACGTATGAGCTCACTTTACTTACCCGAGTAGCCAATCACTTAACGAGTGATGAAAGAGTGATGTAGGCTGGAGTACATGACTATAAAAAGTACGGAAACAAAGTGTACTGCATTTGCTCTGCTAACTGTCACAGAGTTGACAAACCCTATATCGCTGCATGGACTGCATTTGTCACTGTGCTCTGCTAACTGTCATAAAATTGACATAAACCCTACATCGCTGCTGCCATATTATCCTTTTTGGCTACACCTTGCAGTGATGTAGGGTTTATGTCAACTCTATGTCCAATTGGGCAGTCTGTGCCATCCCTAGCTACTTATCATACTCTCTGATACTTTACTTAAAATTTTTTTCAGTATTTTCAAAAATTCCTGTCAAATTAAAAAATACTAATGAGTCGATATGGTGGGAAAGCACTACATTCATAATAGCATATCTCACCCGAACTATGATAACATGTATGTGTGACAGTTGAGGGTAGAAATCAAGCTTCATTCACGCTTTCTACTTTTGAAAAAAAGTTTGAAAGGCAGAAAAATTTATTGTAAAGCATTAGTCATGACAAAAGTAAACTTTGACTAAAACGTTGGGGTTGTCCCCAGAAAATAAAAGTAGAGCAGTAAATTGCGTCACTGCGCATGCATGTAATCGATCGCGCACAAGATCGTCGGTCAGTACAGTGCAGTAGCCTCGTCCCCAGGCTCTAATATTACATCTATAGGATAGCTCTCATGTACCAGTTCTTTCTCAGTGTGCGGATGGTGTGTTTGTTTAGCTGGGACAACCCTGAACAAGGATCAGCAGCAAGTTCGTTGGTGAATAGGATGCCTGCTTCCTATGGAGCAATTCAGTTGTTGCAAAACAGAAAGTGGATGATTTTAGAGTGAGACTTCAAACCAAGCTCTAAAGCTATCTATAGACTCACGAGGGTCTTGGCTCAGCTAGCTAGTGAACGGAGAGAATCCAGCACAACAGCTATGAGGTAGGCTTTTAAGCTTATGGACTTGGAATAATGAACTAACTAAGCTATTTTCACTACCTCTTCAATACCGTTTTGCAACAACTGAATTCAATTGGACACATTGAAGGTTTTCCATCTACAATGAGCTTGCTATTACCTCATAGAAAAGAATCACCTCTTCCTTGCATTGATGTATTTGAGCATTTAATTGGGCAATAATTTATAAGGTTTGTACGATAAAGCACTAGCTATCGAAATATCAAAATCTCAAACTGCATCTTGGAATCAATTAGCTCTTTGTGGAATCAGTGTACATAACATTGTGTGATATTATTGTGCGTAAGTGGTTGAACTTTCAATGCTACTACAGTTTGATAAGTAAATGTTTGAGTGGTGTTAGTTTGATAGAAAGGCACTTTAGGAGTTATCAGGTTTTCCATTTTGGTAACCATTGACTGGCACTGAAGTCAGCAGCTCCAGCTGAAGTGGTACTAGGTAGCTAGCCTGTGAATGGCTAGCAAACTCTTGATTGCTGATTGAATGCATAGCCATTTCTTGACCTTATGTAATAAGGAGCTGACTACTACTAACATGATTAGCACTTACTTTCCTAGGTCCAATGCACTTGGCAGCTAGTGAGCATAAAGAAAGAAGAAAGGAGATTGTTTTACTTATCATTCCACTATTATATCTGGAATATAGTAGAATGTCCTTACATGTGCATACAAAAAATTAATATGTAGCTAATGTCCAAGAAAAAAGTAAATTTTCAATTGCGGGATAGTATGCAATGATGTTCTATGTCTGTTGTGTGTGTAACACATACCAAGTAGAAAAAAATTAAATTTGAGTGGGTGTATTAGTAATATAATTTATACATGCACAATGACATTCGTCTGTTTTTTTATTTCATTGACTACCTGTAGGTTCCGCTGAGTCACGTCGACTGTATAACGAAGCAATGAAGCAGGGACACGTAAAGTCCCAGATCAACAAAGCCCTCCTTTATGGGGCTCCAGGAACCGGAAAATCAAGTTCGATTGACCTTTTCGTTGGTAACCCTCCGAGACAAGCCAGAATAAGCACTCCTTTAGCTGTTCGTCCGATTACAATGATCCAAATGGGAGTCACCAAGAAGGAGTGGAAAAAACTTCATCCAAAAGAACGGAAAGAAATTCTAGCAAGGGCCATATATGCTCAGCTTCATGCCAGCGATACAAATTCAGGTGAAGATTGTGAGGCATCAGCTAATTCTGGTGAGGATTCTGATTTTGATGAAATATTAACGAATCCTGAGCATAAAGAAGCTCGTAGTAAAGAAGATAAGTCAACGCGTGATGTTCATCCACGAGTACACCTGTCCAGTCCAACACCTGCTAGAAAACTGAAGAAAGGTTCTCAATCAAGGGAAAAGATTTCACTACCATCCATTAGCACACATGAGGAACTAATGGAACTATTGGATGAGATCTCCAAATCAGATGAAGCCTTACCTGTCTTCCGAAAGGTCAAATTGATTGACTCTGGTGGACAACCACAATTTCATGAGGTGTTACCTGTATTTCTTCGTCGCATGTCCCTCTACATATTCGTCTTCAAGCTGTCAGAAGAACTCGCTGCCAAGCCCATGGTAGAGTACTTTGGGAAAGATGGGAAGTGTGTGGGGACACCTTACCGATCAGCTCAGTCCAACGAGCAGCTATTGAAGCACTGTCTTCGCACTTTGCACACTCACAGATCATCTCCCGATACTAAAGGTGAGTGCTCCAAAATCATGATCATAGGGACCCACAGGGACGAAGAACACCTGTGCACGACCGAAACACGAGAGGAGAAGAACAAGAAGTTAGAAGAGCTGTTACTTCCGATGTTCCAAGAGGAAGTCATCTACTACAACCTGGCAGAAAATGAGGTGATCTTTCCAGTCAATGCCAAAACTCCTGAAGAGCTTGATAAGGATACAGCTAGAGATATCCAAAGTGTAGTCCTAACAAAGTGTATGCCTGATCCCATTGATGTGCCCCTTCAGTATTTCTCTTTGGAAATTATCCTTGAAGAAGTCAGCCTTTCTTTAGACAGAGGGGTATTGAGCAAAGAAGAATGCCTTCGAGCAGCAGATAAGCTTTTCTTTAATGAGCATACACTGGATGCAGCTCTCCAGTTCCTAGATGAAATTTCATCAGTCTTTTATTTCCCCGAGGTTCTGGATGGTGTTGTATTCACTAACCCTCAAGTCCTCTTGGATAAGGTAACTGAGTTGGTAGAGATTACCTATTGCTTGAGAGAAAACGTTGGTTGTAAAACACTTCGTGCACTTTCTGGAGGCTGGAAGAAGTTTAAAGATCATGGCATTGTTAGCTTAGAGCTTCTGCAAGAAAAAGAGTTCGAGAAGCATTACGTGCCTGATATCTTTACTCCTGTTGATCTGGTCAAGCTCTTTAGAAAGTTACTCATCATAGCTGACTTTAGTGCTTCAGAATACATCATGCCTGCTCTTCTTCCTGTCCTTGTTAAGGAAAAGGTTTATAAATACCGTCTTCCAGATGATTCTATTTTAGCTCCCCTTGCTCTGTCCTTCCCCCTTGGAGGGCCTCGTCTCGGCACTTACTGCAGTCTCACATGCTTCTTAGTCTCTCCCGACAACCACTATCCTTCTCCATGGAAGATTGTGCTTCTCCCTCACTCCAACACTCCAGCTTGCCTCAGTCGAAACTGCACCATGTTTTCTGTTCCTTGCTTGCCTGGCTCTGTTACACTTATAGACACCTTTACACATTTCGAAATCCATGTGCACACATCTCAGGCATCACACCTCAAGATGTGTTCCTTTGTCTCTCAAGCCATATTTGCAGGTTTGAAGAAAGCAACAGTGGTCCTTGGCTACAACAACTCCATCCCATCGAAAGCACTCCTCTGTCCGTGTGGTAATGGAGACCCTCATGTTGCTACATTTGGAGATGGAGAATGGATCTGCACTCAACATCCCAATGTATTTGGAGAGCTCACCTCTAGACAATTGCCATGGTGTGAACAAGAATTTCATCCCCCTACAAATGGTATGTCCATGCATATATACATACATACATACATACGTACATACATACATACATACATACATACATACTTGTATGCATTATCACGTTAAGATCCCACAAACCTTTCTACTTTTACCTTATTCTCTATTATTTATAGTTCCATTGAACCTAAAGATAGTACAAAGAGAGTTGTGGGATGTCAAGTGCAAGTGGTATAACCTTGGTCTGGAACTTGACTTGGACCCACCTACACTCACTGCTATCAAGAGCAACTTCCAAGGAAATGTTGAAGATTGTTTCAGAGAAGTTCTTCTGAAGTGGCTTGAGGTTGCACCTTGTCCATCATGGAAGGCACTGGTGAAGGCCCTGAGGTCTCCTGCTGTGGACTTCCCTCAAGCAGCCTCAAGGATCGAAAGCAAATACACATGAACATTTAGACAATATTCCTACCCTCTGTTTCCATTTAGTTATTGTATCACAATTCTTTTTTGTAAAGGGGATGTATATGTTCCTCTTGTTCTGTGTGATGTATTACTTGCTTTGTGTTTGCAATAATCATTTGTTTTGAAATAAAAACTTTTATCTACAAAAAAAAACACATTCGCAACTGGCATCAGGAACCGAGTCTTTTATTCCTTCACTATACTTTTGTGCACTCCTTCCTCCCCCCTTCTCTTTTACTCCTTCCTTCTCCCCCCTTCCTCCCCTCTTTCCTTCTTCACCTCATCCCTTACTCATTCCTTCCTCCCTTACTCATTCCTTCCTCCCTCACTGCTTCCTTCCTTCTCTCACTCCTTCCTTCTCCTCACTCTAGCCTGGAAGAAGTTTAAAGATTAGCTTAGCAAGATAAAAAATTTGAGAAGCATTATGTGCCTGATATCTTTACTCCTGTTGATCTGGTCAAGCTCTTTAGAAGTGAAGATATAACACACAGCCTGAACTAGTGCATCATGCCTGCCCTCCTTCCTGTCCTTGAAATTGAAAAGGTTCATAAAATCATTTATCTAACTATACACTTGTAGCTCCTCTTGCTCTGGACTTCCCACTCGTCTGGGTACTTACTGCAGTCTCAAGTTCCAATGACAACCAGTTTCCTCGTTCCAACACTCCAGCTTGCCTGAGTTGAAACTGCACCAAATTCATGGTACCAGGATTTTCCTAGCTCTGTCACTCTGATTGATGCATTTACACATTTTGAAATACATACACACACTGCTGAAGAAGTGTGCAGCAAGATGTGTTCATTTCTCTCTCAATCCATATTTGTGGGTCTGACGGTAATCCCTCACTGAAACAACTCCATCCCATCAAGAGCACTGCTCTGTCCGCATGATGATGGTGACCCTCATGTTGCCACATTTGGAGATGGAGTAGTGTGTTGGATATTTAACTTCTAGGCAATCATAATGGTGTGATCAAGCAGATCATTCTTCTATGAAAGGTTGGTCAACTTTTAAACACTAGCTAATAACACATTCTTGATTTATTGATCTTGTTATATTATTTATTTATTTAGCTAGTGCCTTCCTTCACTATTTTGACATTTTATCATGGAATTTGTATTATTTCATTTGCAGGAGCTTCTGCCTCTACTATGATGGAAATCATTCGCTTCCCTCTAAAAGATTCCAAAGTGACCTTGGCTCAAGAAATCGGAACCAAGTATTTTGAATTTGGAACTTTCTTGGTTGAAGATGCCACTGGTGCTTGTATCAAAGCTTTGAAAAAAGAGTTGAGAGATAATACAGAAGATATTAATCGTGAAATCTTCCAAAAATGGCTGAGTGGGGGAGGGAAAACGCCTGTTTCATAATTGCTGTACTTGAAGATATTGGATTGAGCGAACTAGCAAATCGATAGCAGAGGTCAAGCAATAAGCACATTATTGTATCTATCTACATTCTGTGTATACATTTTACTTCTGTACTCATATATACTATAGCACTGTTCAATTAAAATGTTTGCACATTAAGTATATCAACAATATTAAATGGACACCAACAGGAATAATAGGTTATATTTTATATCTACTTTATAATAATCTTCTATATAATTCCAGTGTCTTTCCCTCCTCTGACTAAGATAGACATCCTGTATCTCCTCCTACCTCTACAAGACTCTAACAGAAGTGAACTTGGCTCAAGAGCTATACTCTGAATATGGAACATTTCTTCATTTTTAACACTTCAGATGAACGTTCGATGGGCTGATACAAAAGATGTACATCTGATAAACCTTTGCAAAAAGATTCTTTCCCATATATAGTACCAAAGTCTCAGAGTCAAAGCCATCTCCCATAGATGCTTCCAAAGAATCTCCCCCCTCGATGCTCACAATGCTTTCTAGACAGCCTCTGCCTATCCTTGTACCAAACTCTAAGTCGAGACACTCCTTTACAAATGTATAACTGATCCTACATCATCAGTGGCGTAGCCAGGGGGGGCAATTTGCCCCCCTTTTTTTCAGAGTTCATTCGCGTGGGTTGACTTGCATTATCTCCTTATGCTGATGTTTAGTAGTCTTAACCTGGCCAACTAGTAGGCTCTTTCTTACGACAGCAACATTCGAGCGATCTTGCAAGTGACTTAATTGGTGGGCATGGTTTCCAAAATCTCTTCGTTTGCACCCTTTTTCTGATATCCTGGCTACGCCTCTGACCATCCATTATGTTCTCCCTCTCATCCAATAGATGACCAACCTCCTCTCAAGGATACCCACTAATCTGGAATCACCAGTGTTGGAGAAATGTTTCAGTCATCTAAAACTCCGGCCTGCTTGCAGAATTCACCCAGACTGACACCACGTTCTTCTCACACATATCCCAATTTTTACATCCATAAAGAAGCACACTTACATTCTCTTTGATGGAGTCAGTGGCCAAAAGATTGTGTTTACCAAACGCCAAGACAAGTACGTAAGTAAGTCTGGATCGACTTTTGCGCATGAGCAATTTTAGGGGGTGGGGCAGGCTGGTGGGCATGGTGGGCATTATTTGCATCAGTAGTTAGCACATGCAATTGACTCTGTTTGAAAGTCGAGGTGCCTGTTGAGTGTCTGCAGTCAGCGCCATTGAACGAGGTTTCAAGGGGGAGGTGTTCTGCATTATTAACTGGCATCTGTGTGAGTACCTGCCTTTGAACATTTAGATTTAACAAGTCTTGAATCAGTGATAGCTTCCAACTTGTAAAGATCATCCATTAGTCCACCCATTAACAAAAGACATTTTCTTGGAGTTGGGTATGGTGATGTGCATTTACATTGTATTAAGATATATACCTATATGATGTCATGTGACAGCTGGGTTGCATACGGGCACTACACATAAACCTCTTGGTTGCAATGTCTACTCATACGGTACTGTTGCCTTACTGAATATGATGTGACCTTAATCAAGTTGTTTAAATTAGACTATAGCTAGTCACAATCAAGGAATCTGATTGGTCCATTTGGTGAATTCTATTCACTTAGAATCACGCCTTATGGCACTTAGAATCACGCCTTATAGCACTTAGAATTCACTTGCCCTAGGTAAACCCGGTAAAGATGGTCATTCCAATTGGTCCAATTCTAGCAACGCATCGCGGTGGCCACGGTTATTGTTTCTAGGTGCGCTCTGATTCATGTTTGTTGCATTTAAAAACCATGGTTATTGTTTCCAAGTGCGTGTTGAAGTAAGTTAAACAACTCCAGTGATTGGCTATAGTCTAAATAAGTTAGACACCTCGACCAACGGGATCTACGGTCTGTTTAGAAACCTTCGGGCCCTTAGTAGCGCCCTCGCTGCGCTCGGGACGCTACAGCCCAGGGCTCTCAGGTTTCTAAATAGACCGTAGATCCCTTGGTCTCGTTGTCTAACTATTATTTATGTGCTGGGTTCATGACAATTAAGGATTTATGGAAGCATCGAAGGCTGGCATGAAAGTCTTAAGATTTTGTGTATGATATATGTGTGCACCTCCTCTCCACCTCTCTACACTTCCACACCTTTGTGCATGCTTTCATTTGTTTTACAGAGTGGAGTTGTACTTCCAACACAGCTGGTCACTAGATCGTTTACTTTCGGAAAGAAGTTTCTGAACATTTGGTATATAATGAGTCCCCTCCCCCTTCACCCCCAATACAATAAACTAACATGTTGCATTTCCATGCAATCACTGGTAGTAGTAAAGCACTGATGTTTATATATACAGATAGAGCAAACACACCCCCCACCCCCTCCATACTTCTTTTGGTTCTAGCTAATCACTGTATGTTGTGTATGCAATTACAGAATAAGATGATGAAGTCCTCAAGGAAGAGGAGCAGTCATAATCGTCCCTCTAGAGACCCAACCCTTACAGGTAACCATCAATCCTTCTCATATTTGTTTGTTGGATCCAAGCAGCCCTTACTTGGTTACTTTCCTTTGGTGATTATATGTACTAGATGCATGTGTGAATTCTTGTCCTCTATTCTTCCCCTTTAGAAGGTGCCGGTATTGATATGCCACCTATTTGAAGTGCATAGGTGTACATCTTCTGACTACCCCTCCCTCCCCCTAAATATTGTACCATCTCACTTTGTCCCCAGCATGGATAGTGCTGACAGAATCTAGATGCATATGGAGATGTTTTTGACTTTCTGGTTTTGACACCCTTTACCCATTTTAGTGTACAATCATTTTGAACTTTCTCTTACTTTGTTGATTGAACCTTGACAGTTATCCATCCACATGGAAATCTGTGCATCATAATTATGACTTTAGCTTCTCCAGGTTGGAATAACTCCACCTCTGTACTGACATCAGTGTCACATTGATTAATCCCTCTCTTCCCTGATAGGATTTTTTTACTATCTGAATGTCTGGGAACCTACCCCCATACACCATACAACTCCCTCCACCCCTTTCTCTTTCTTTGATTCCCATGGTATAATTGGTACATCTTCTAATTGCCCTTCCCTCCTAGCATGGAAGTGCTGATGGAGTTAGTACACCTCATGGCCCACCACTGTGCTCTCTAATGTTGAGATCCTTTACCCAGGTAATGTATGAAGTCATGGGAATGTAGAACCTTGAGTATTAGATGCTCTGTGTCCCCCCCAGATCAGGTTTTACTCTGGGGCTATCACATGTTTAACACACACACACAATCCCATGTATCAATGTATCAATGGGGCATACAGACAATACACTTATTAACCCCTTGCTTGGTAATGTCTATGTATGGTGGGCATTATTATGTGACAGTATCAGGTAGAAATCCTTAAAATAATGAATGTCACAAGCTTTGTCATTTAAGGTATCATTTGTGATGTGAATGACCATCAATTTCTTACTTGGTCACCTTCCTTCCACATGTGATTTCCTTTTGATTCTCTCTCTCTCTCTCTCTCTCTCTCTCTCTCTCTCTCTCTCTCTCTCCCCCCCCCCCCCCCCCCCCCCAGCCTCTTTGTGGTCGTAATATATACTATATATATGTACCAACATGTGGAATCATGTCCTCTATGGCTCTTTACCAGCTTCCCCCTTTTGGTATCAATACATGTATGCCAACTTTACATCCCAGTCAGAGGTACATATAATCAATACGTTTTCTGATTGTCCCTCCCTCCCCCTATAATGCTGTCCCATCTCACTTTATCCCCTGCATGCATGGATGGTGCCTATGCAGAGTTCGTAGACATGAGCACCTCATGGCTGGCTGGCCCACCCCTATCATCTGGATGACTATATTCTGCACTTGTGACTTTCTAAAGTTTGCCCACTATAGCCTAACTTGCTAAGGAAATGGAGTGCTGTATCCTCATAATAGCACTTTCAGTCAATATGAGTTTCTATTTCAATATGAATCCCTTTCTATTGTCCTGTATCAAACCGTATTAGTTGAGCTTAGCCTAGGAGGGAGTGTGTAGGCCGAGCATGTTTAATATCAGTATGTCAGTCATGAATCACCTCTGTTTCTACAATTTTGGACCTAATCAGCTGATTAAGATCTTTAAGGGTGGTCGGACATAGCAACCCGCGCGGTTGTAATTTTAACCACTTAATTAATGCGAGCGCACCACGTGAAATGTAGTGCGCAAAAATTGAAGTGGAGTAGCAATTTGGCGCGCAATTGTTGGCTTATCTCTTTGGTCAGTTGTGGCTCTGTGGTCATGCCTTTTTCCAGGAAAAGGAAGCTGCAAATTGTTGCAGCAGCAATGGCAAGCAAGAAGAAAAGATGCAATGCCAGGAGAGGTGAAATACAAATAAAAATAAATATCAGTAAATAATTCTAGCTGAGGCATTTTCAACCAATTCATATTCTTCTCCTCCAGAAGCCGAGTCTCAGTCTCACTCAGAATCTCCCACTCTCACAGAAAACCCAGTATCTCAGACTCCCGCTCTCGTAGACAGTCCAGAATCTCCTCCTGATCCTCAGATGCCTGAGTCAGATCCTAGTCCCAGATCCAGTGATGCATGGGAAACAACTGTAGGAAAGCTAGTGCAAGCAGCAGAAAAGGTCGGGCTACCATACGATTTTTCAACTCTGTCTACTTACGTCTCTAGTGCTAGTGTTGGTTTTCATCATCCCGGAACTCTCCATATTCATGAGTCAACTTGCTCGTGGAATCAGTATTATCCCGTCTTATCATTCCTCATCAGTGGCAAACTATATGCAGATTATATCAGACTGAGTGGGTGGTTGGGGCTCCCACCTTGTTCAGATCATCAGTGGCGCCGGATAGTCCAGAAGCTTGAAGAGCATGTCACCATGTTGGCAGAGTGGTCCTGTAGTCGGGTAAGGCAAATGATAGTGCAGAGGGGTGATGCAAAGAAGTGGGTAGCCTCATTTGATGGGTTTTACCTGACACGAGGCCACTACTCAAACAATGCCTCAGCCACCATTCATGATTTCATGTCTGGTGATATTGCATGGTTCACCCACCGAACCAAGAGAGGAACAGGGCATAATTGGGAGGGCACTTCTGGAGGAGCGGAGGGTAACATGCTGGATGAGGTGATGGGGAAGGTGAAGGATGCCGGCTTTTCAATCAAGGAGATCATCACTGATAAGGACTCCTCCACAAATGCCATCTTTTGCAGACACTTTCCCGAGGGCACCATCACATATTGTTCCAACCATTGTGCAAAGACCCTGCATAAGGATTTAGAAAAGATAAAGAGGAACAAGTGTGAAGTGAGCTATACATTTTATAATTATTACATATTTTACTTGTTTCTTCTACTTACAGTGTCGGGTGGACAACTTCAGGTGTAAGCGCATGACAGAAGGGCTACTAGGGCATTGTAAATCAGCTCTAAGTAATTTGATATCCTCTGAAGAAGTACAGCAGTCTGATGATCCACTCAAGTCGTTTTCTGAGGCCATCCTGAATTTCCACTCCCACTATTGCCTGGATATTCACACATCTCCTTGGTGCCACCATGAGAAGGTAACATATCCCAAGTAGGTTTCCAATTAATGAGCACCAACTCTCCTTCAGGTGAATGAGGATGGAAGTCCTTATCAGAGCAAAGAGAGGTTCACGTGCAAGGCACAGGCTGATGGGTTCAAGCACCTGCTTGATGACATGGCTGATCGCCCACAAGATTATGTGTCGGACCATGGGAGACTAACTACCAATGGCGTGGAAGGTTTCCATGGTCTGGCACTGATCTACCGGGGGAAGAGGACAGATCTTGGCCACAACCATTACATCTGCAAGACGAATATGGCCATTTGTCACAAGGTACGAACATAGGGAGTACAAACATTATAATGACTTACAGTCCTCTTTAGAACTTGGGTCCCATATGGAAAGTTTTCTGCCTCATTTTGATGCACGTGGACATACCAGCAGCTGCAGCAGCCTCAATCCTGAGAGAGCAGGCAGAGTGGGATAAGAACCGACAGAAGAGGTCAAGCCAGGAGTATCACCATAAGAGGTAGTTTGATTATGCAGATTCAGTCCTAAATAAAGTGCACTCGCTCTCATAGGAACCTGCAAAAGAAGGCAAAGAAGCTCCGTTACGAGCAGGAGAAGGTGTACATGGAGACACTGCGTGAAATGGGGTGTGCTGTTGGGGAATATGTTGGAGATGGCCAGGGAGAGTCAGAGAGTGCAGTGACAACACCACAAGAAGCTGACCTTGATCCTGTAGATGTTGACCCTGAAGTTGATGATCAGTCACTAGATGAGGAAAAGGATAGCAGTGATGATGCACACCCTCTTCTGATATTCTATGATTGTGAAACGACAGGGTTCAGCATCTATGACGATCACATCACTGACATGGCAGCCAAAGTGATAGCTTCCCCCGTGCCTCTTAGCTCTCCCACTTTCTCCAGTCTTGTGAAGACCTCCAGGCGCATCCCAGCAGCTGGTACTATTACGACATTATTATAAATAATAATTATGACAATGTCTGTTATACTCGAAGTAACCAAGGTCACTGGAATCACCACCACAATGCTACGAAGTGAAAGGCCTCTTTCTGTTGTGTTCCCTCTATTTTTGGACTGGGTCATCACTATCACCTCCCATGTCAGTGACGCCACACATACCCTCCATTATCCTGTTTTAGTAGCCCACAATGGGTTTGCGTTCGATTTCCCTGTCCTTCTAGCTGAAGTGGAGAGACGCCCTCAACAACTGAGATTTTCTGACTTTGCGGCTGGAAACATCCATTTCAGCGACACGCTGCCACTTCTACGAAGGGTATACATATTGGAGTGTAATAGAGAGTGATTATTGATATATAATTATTTAGATGAAGAAAGATGGGGATGGATGCCTTCGAGGAGTATCTCTGGGGATGGAAAAGCTGCACAAGCATATAGTGGGATCTGACATAGATGGTATTTGCTAAGAGTTTGATAGTAGCATTATTTACTTGGTAACTATTTACATTATAGGAGCTCATAGGGCTCTGCCAGATATTCTAGCTATGGAAAAGGTCTTCACTCACCCATCCTTAGTCAGTTGCCTCTCCAAGCTTCCTACTCGCTCTCCAAAGAAGCAGATGACTACGTGGATTGAACAAAAGCGACTGTTCCAGAGAATAACTGCCCTCGTGAAGTCTCTAGGGAAGCCTAGCATCACCAAAACTCAAGCTAAACGGCTAGATATTCTTGGTCTTGGATATGAAGATCTTTCCAAGCTTCGCTGCACACACAAGGACAAGGAAGTCTTCATGCAAGCTCTGAAGGACAAGGGAGTGAACAGCAAGCCCCTTCGCGAGAAGCTATCCAAGATTCTCCACCCTTAGTCGCGCGAGTCCCACGACTATGTTGAGCGGATCCTGTTGAGCCTTCGCCACCACCATCTTCAACTTCCAGCTACCTCCCAGGATTCCCTCTTCGCCATCGCTTCGACTTAATTTTTGATCTGTAGGCAGTTGGTGGGGCAGCAGGTCGGCCCTCGGGTCTTTAAATAACTTAGATCCCTAGGTCTCGTTGTCTATTATATAGAGCCGCGCCCCCTAAATAATTGTACGCGCGAGTGAAACCTCCTGAACTTTGGTGGCTCTGAAAAGAGCCGGTTAAAAGAGCAAAAATACGGACCTGTAACAGACTTGTAGATTTTACTGACCCGTTACAGACCTGTGTACAGGTCATAACTGGTATTAGTCTCGCGCGCCCGCCCCTCCAAAATAAAATCGGAGGGTCTGGTGTCACGCGTATATCAAACTCGTTCTTCATTAGTATCGCACGCGCGCCTGATAGAATGTATGAATATCATTAAATTGATTACTAAACTTGCGCGCTATTAATAGCCGACCGTGAGCAGGAAAGATTTAGCTGTAGGAGTGATGGAGAATTGCTGTAGCTGTGGGCGAGATGTCTCTAGTAAGGCTGAGAGAAAACAAAGGAGGCTCCTCTGTGGTTCTTCTATGTCCACAGTGCTGCAGACATTACTGACTTTCATAAAGAAAATGCAAGACCTTGAAGTAGATGCTGCAAAAATTAGCAAAGGATTCATTTGCAGACCTTGTGTGCGATTGATACAAAGATACCACAGTGTTTATGGAGAGCTAGAAAGCAATATTAAAAAAGCAATTCCACTTTTGCCGACAACTGGTGAGTTCTAGGCATAAGGGTTTCTTCTTCTATGTATCAATCTGTTTTATTTGGCTCTGCAGCTCTTTCATCACCCAGTACTTCTTTGGGCTCTCTTCCTTCAGGATCTGGATCATTTCATTCAGAGTCAGGCTCTGCATCTTTGGATACTTTTCCTTCAGCATTTATTCCTTCGGACTCTGTAACTTCATGCTCACCATCACTAACAGTAAGCTACTGTGTTATTCCCCACTACTATAGCTTTAGCATCTGTCTATAATAGGCTACTATTCATTATGACTCTAAGCCCAAATCCTTCAAAGTGACACCAGCTAGGAGAAAAATTTGCAAACCACTCATAAGAAAGAACTATCGATCCTTTGCTACAAAATGTTTACAAAACATAACAACAAAAGAAGCTATGGTCAAAACCATTGGGCGTATTTTGAAGAAGGAGATTGAAGCAATGTGCTCCAATAAATTCAATTCTATTTTGAAGAGTAAGACTAAACAATCCTTGGAAGATTTTGAAGTCAGCAATGTCATCAATGAATTGAAACACAAGGCACCTACATTACTCTCCCTTCTGAAATGTTGCTTGCAGACTAAAACTCCTAGATTAAATGTTAATTTTATAATAGTGGTGATTGCTGGTTTAATTTGCAAAAACAAGAGAGAATCGTGTTCACTAATTCAGCGACTGACCTCCTTGATCCTCTATGCAGGGCATTCAGCAAAACAAGTAAGTTTGTGTTGGGAGCTAAATGTATAATAACACCCCTAATAATTGGTTAGGTATATCAGCGTCTACAAAAGATGGGTATCTGCATGTCTCACAGTACTACAATCAAGTTGGTGGATAAGTTGGGTAAAGGTTTCGATATGAAAGTGAAAGAATGGCAGGAAAATGCAGCAAGACAGTTGAGCTTGAAAAAGGTATAGCCGGCATTGCAGTCTCTAAGTATACATTATCCTGGCATTCATGCATGTAGGTGACCAACACCATCGAAGAGACAACCATGATAAACCTCATTGATACTGATGTTGAATCTTCTCCATCACCATTATCACCACCACTTCTTCAGTCATCTCTAACTCTCTATGTGGATGAAGAAACTAATTCATCAATGTCATCATCAGCAGCTTCTTTAGAAAGTGTAGGTCATGACCTGGATTTCAACAGCAGCACTACATCTGACAGTTCCAGCAGTAACTCATCTGATAACTCTTCCAGTTATGACGGTTCACTGAGTGTATCACAGAGTTGTGAAAAAGAAGCTGATGTTAATATCAGGGAACCCCTATCCCTCAATGCTGGGTACAAAATTGTGTTTGATAACATAGATAAAAATGTCAACCCCAGGTATATGCGAAGTGACTATCAAACAAGATCCTTACATTATGTGCAATCCTTTGCAGTAAAAGATCGCATAGCTTTTTCCAATTTGTCAGGTGAAATTCGAACAGAAGTTAACATATTTGATGTTATCCCTGGTGAAGAGGACTATAAAGCATTGAAGCAGGACTTTACAATACTCTTGTCCCGCTTGCTAGTAGAACATCTACCATTTTTCAACTCTGATTACAAAGGACTTGTACCAAGCCACATTCCTCACAAGTTCTCTAATGAAATGTCTAAGGAGTCAGAAATAGTAAGTGTTATAAGAAGAAGTGCTTTCTTTTTTATACAAATTACTTGTACAGGTCCCTCTTGGAGTATTGCTCAAGAGTGAAACTAACTATGAGGACATGACTGAGATCCTTGAACACTACCATACTTATGTTCCCTCCGTGAACTGTGAGAAGTTTATTCCTGAGACAGGGATAATACCAGACAAGTGCTTCCTAACAACATTAGTTGGTGGTGACTATTTATCTGTGGCCCGGGCTAGGGGGGCCCAGTTAATTCGGTCTACATCTGAACTTACAAAGGACACACTGGGTGGCATTTTGCCAGTGGCAGAGGATTGGCATGCCAAAGTTTGTTTCATGGAGGTAAAAGAATGCATGCTTGAACCTGATACTCTGCATGTTTGAATTTGCACATATTGTGCTAATGTCAGCATGTGAATATGGTGTTGTTGGAATTTTGAGCCATATACATGTTTGAACCTGCACAGATATTGTGCACAACCAGCATGTTGGCTCAAATTAATTTGACCATGATGTGTTAGACTCTCAATTAGTACATGGCATGTTGAGGCTCAATTAAGAATTAATTAATTTATAATATGGCTCACTATCAATAGGTAATATGGAAACGCCTCTATAATTCGAAGTCAGTAATGGAGAGGGGGACTTTGTACCAGCTGAGAAACCTCATAAATCGAAGAAACGTAACCACTGAGGTTAAGAGTAATGTTAATGCAAATGAGGACTTTTTAGAAATTGTGGTGACCGGATATGTAATTGTGACGGCCATGAAATTCCTTGGTATGTCCTCTCTTAACGATATACCCCATGCCTCTCATGTACCTTCAGACTCGTGGATGCAGGAAGACTCTGTAAGAAAATCTATTCTTACTGACTTGTCATCCTCCATTATAGACTTACGTGTAGACCTGAAGACTGACTTTAATCAGCCCACCAGTACAGCAAGTGGTACCATATGTGACTACAGTTGTGAAGTCCTGAGTCTTGGACTACTCTATCTTGACTTCAAGGATGCAGTGAGGGAAGGAGATGGTGATCGCATCATAATGATTTGGAAATATTTTTTGCTCATTTTTAAAGCTACGGGTCATACTAACTATGCTTTGGAGGCACTAACACTCCTAACCCAGTATTTTATCACACTTCCTCCCAACCTCGCAGAGCAACTCAAATGGTGCCGCTTTATCAATACTCACGGAGACTTGCCTGGACACAACATCAGCTGTGATCTCCATATGGAGCATTTGAATCGGATGGTTAAAATGTCGATCAACGGACTGGGAGCCAACAAGACTGAGAAAGCAATTGTCAGGGCAGGAAAAAGTGTGGGTTCTTTCAGCAAAAGCCTGGTTAACTTTGATTATCAAGCTGGTGTACCATCGATTAGTGGTATGCACTCCCAAAAATCAATGTCTAAGGACTTGAAGGTGATAATACAACAATTGTTGAATGCCAATATATTTGATACATCACATGCTCATGAGTCTTTCGCAAAATTAAAAACCAATTTAATAAGAAAGTTATCGAAAGAGGAGCTAATGGATTGGGTTTTCAAAAACTTCAGCAAACACACTATGTAATTGTTATTGTTGACTTGTACAGTATGTATGTGTAAGTGGCTGTCTACAAATTAATTATGATTGTACATGTAAATACACAACATATACAGTAATAACCAGGTGAATAATAACTACATAATGCTAAATGAATTTATGTTCAAATCACATTGTTCACAGTTGCAGGACTTCTGGCAAATATCACATTTGCATCCAGTGCCTGTCAGAGTACAATCATAAAAATCTTGAAATAGTACTATCCTCCGGCATTTCAGCGACTTGTTAGTACAATAGTCAATCATGTGCTGAGTAGTGTAACGTTTGTCTAAATCAGATGATGTCTTCAGTATAGTAGCACATGCCAATTTCCCATCCCTACCTGCCCTTCCAGTTTCCTGAACATACATTTCAGCATCAGCAGGTACACCCCAATGTATCACATGCCGAACATCTGGGCAGTTGATACCCATACCAAATGCTATGGTTGCTATGACAACTCTCAGTACTGACGGTTTGGTGAACTGTGCAATTATCTTATTTTTGACTGTCTCATGTGTGCAATGTGTATATATATCAACGACTCTATTTATCACATAATTTGGAGAGCCCTTTGGCTCTGTAAAGTACTCTCCTAATTTCTGTCTAAAAAATATATATATAGATATTACATTGTTGTACGTTTTGCAAAATATTATTATACGTCCCATTTTACTTCTTTCAGATTTCAGTCTGTCTACGATAGATTTGAAAGCTTCAGAAATTCCACCTTTGGGTTTATCCAGGACAGAATATAACAAGTTCTCCTTAGCTGGAGGAATATATGTAATTTCAGGTGCTTGCATGCATAAACTTTTTATTATGAAATTTCTTGTAGTTTTCGTTGCCGTGGCAGTCAATGCCATAACCCTAACTGTACTGGGTATGATACTGCGTACCTCATCAAGGTGAGAAAATTCAGTTCTGAACTTCTCTCCCCTAAATAAAAAATATTATAGTCTTATCTTTAATTTGAGTTGTAGTTGGGAGGGGGCCTCATCAACTTACCATTTTTTGACGCAGTGAGCTTCGTCTATGACAAATGCTATCAAATTTGATATGTAGATATCGGAAGAAAGGATATTTCGCCACTCTGTAGACAAAAAAAGAGCTTCTGGACTGACAAAAATTATCTGATAATCCCCATTCTTTATTCCTGCTTTAACTGAAGAAGTAGTCGATTGCTTATCAGTAACGTATGTAGAAGATAGTCCCATTGCTGTTACAGTGGCAACTTGATCCTTCATTAAGGCTATCAATGGAGACACAACTAAAACAATTGATTTCTTATCAACCTTTCTTATAATATCAAAAATAGGAGGCAATAAGATGTAGCAAAGAGACTTTCCATAGCCAGTAGGGAGAGATATGAATATATCATTACCAGCAATAAACTTTTGTAGACTTCTTTCTTGTTCAAGTTTTAGTTTAAATCCGAAAGAATCAGCAACCTTGGCTATGGTAGCCTGCATGATCATGACATCCTGACTCAAGCTTAATAATAGCGCGCTAACTTTCATAAGCATTATTCCCACCCACGCTTTACGTATGAAACCACACCCGCTACATAAGCTATACAGCTCAAAGTATGTCCTCCAGAATCTGGAGGAGAGAACGAGTTTGATATACGCGTGACACCAGACCCTCCGATTTTATTTTGGAGGGGCGGGCGCGCGAGACTAAACTGGTATGTGGGGCAGTCCAGACCTGTTACAAGTTGTAGATTTTTCGCTGTGTAGAAAGGCTTCAAATGAATCGCTAAAGTTAGCTAGTCAGCCATGAAAGCTTCGTGCACGGAAAATCCAGCAGCTGAAAATCACCAGAACTAAGGTAGGCTTTCTAGCTTATACGCTTGAAAATATGAACTAACTAAGCTTTCTACGCTACCTTCGGTACCTTGTTACTCTTTTCTAGGCTTTAGTTGGTACTCACTAGTGTCAGGAGGCGAGAAACTAGCTTTCACCATTTTTTGACAAGTCTTCTACACAGCGAAAAATCTACAACTTGTAAGCATTCTGTAACAGGTATGTAACAGAACAAAAATCCGTAAACCCTAGGCACCGGAAGTACTAATTTTTGATCTGTAGGCAGTTGGTGGGGCAGCAGGTCTGATACAGTCCAAAAATACGGACCTGTTACAGACTTGTAGATTTTACTGACCCGTTACAGACCTGTGTACAGGTCATAACTGGTATGTGGGGCAGTCCAGACCTGTTACAAGTTGTAGATTTTTCGCTGTGTAACACACACCCACCAGGCGGGGTTGGTTGGTTACTATGGATTCATGACAATATTTCTAATTGCTGCCCACCACAGGTTTACTAAGTGCCCGGGGCACTTAGTAAACCTACTGTTAGGCACTTAGTATCCCTGTGATGCATTATGAGGTTTAGAAGATCTGATTTTGTATTGTGAATGTACAGAGCTGTGTTCTAATAAACATTAGCGACCGGATTTCTAGTTCTAGGTCACGGTTCCAACAACTCTAGCTCAGGAACCAAGTATGGGACTGGGCCCAAATATTGCATGCCACTAGTATGAAGTAAGGTAAATAAAACTACGTTTTGCTTTTGTTGACATACGGTCTAGATTTTGCATGGCAGTTAGCATGGTGTGTGCAAATAGAAAAGTAAAGTTAAAATCGACAAAAGCGAAACGTAGTTTTGTAGGAGACTGGAATGGTAGATAGTAGAGCAAAAATCAGCCATTGCCTCCTAGCGATCGTCGAGATAGAGTGACGTTTATGTTGAAAATGAGATCGCTCATAACCTCAGTGAGATTTGTCCATCTTCCTTCATTTTTGGTGTGGTAGTACTATTATAGCACTGTTATAGTTCTGTGCTTGTTAGAAGTGTCTGCTGCAAGTATTTTTCGAGATACTGTCCCCTAGTTACCATGCGTGGGCGAGGTGTCCGACCACCCTTAAGTAAGCAGTGGTGTCATCCATGCATGTGTGAAAGTTTCAGTTCCAGACAGATCCTGTTATTCCATAGAAGACTGCAAACTGAATATAGCATCTGATAAGCAATTTTTTTCCATTCTGAGACATTGTAGTTTTTATCAAAATATGCAGTAAAATTGTATGCTCTACATACTTAGACTATAGCTAGTCACAATCAAGGAATCTGATTGGTCCATTTGGTGAATTCTATTCACTTAGAACACAGCTCTGTACATTCACAATACAAAATCAGATCTTCTAAACCTCATAATGCATCACAGGGATACTAAGTGCCTAACAGTAGGTTTACTAAGTGCCCCGGGCACTTAGTAAACCTGTGGTGGGCAGCAATTAGAAATATTGTCATGAATCCATAGTAACCAACCAACCCCGCCTGGTGGGTGTGTGTTAGAAGACTTGTCAAAAAATGGTGAAAGCTAGTTTCTCGCCTCCTGACACTAGTGAGTACCAACTAAAGCCTAGAAAAGAGTAACAAGGTACCGAAGGTAGCGTAGAAAGCTTAGTTAGTTCATATTTTCAAGCGTATAAGTAGTGATTCCGGAAGCTAGACCTGCCCACATATAACTAGCTCTATCTCAAAGATCAATCAACACATGAACGCTTAACTCGTATCCAGCAGCAGCTTAATAAATGTACTAACTACTCAAACACCAAATGAACCAGTGTGTTATGTTCACAGTTAGCGCCGTTGATTTTTAGTTCTATGGAGATTTATATGGGGAAAACGGTAAATCTGTATAACATCTATGTGCTTCACCTGTTCCTTGGTTAACCCACACCAGCAGGTAGGCCTTGTTATAAGCTAGCTAGTGATACCTAAACATCAAGCGCTTCTATAACCGTCAGGCTGCGCTGGCCGGCCAAAGTTTCAGGAAATGTATGGCTTCCGGAATCGCTAGTATAAGCTAGAAAGCCTACCTTAGTTCTGGTGATTTTCAGCTGCTGGATTTTCCGTGCACGAAGCTTTCATGGCTGACTAGCTAACTTTAGCGATTCATTTGAAGCCTTTCTAAGTTCCAAAACTATGTTGCTATGTTCTAAATAAGTTAGGCAACTTGACCAACGGGATCTAAGTTATTTAGAGACCCTCGGGCCCTTGGTAGCGCCCTCGCTGCGCTCGGGTCGCTACAGCCCAGGGCCCTCGGGTCTCTAAATAACTTAGATCCCTAGGTCTCGTTGTCTAACTATTATTTAGAATCATGCCTTATGGCACTTAGAATCACGCCTTATAGCACTTAGAATTCACTTGCCCTAGGTAAACCCGGTAAAGATGGTCATTCCAATTGGTCCAATTCTAGCAACGCATCGCGGTGGCCACGGTTATTGTTTCTAGGTGCGCTCTGATTCATGTTTGTTGCATTTAAAAACCATGGTTATTGTTTCCAATTGCGTGTTGAAGTAAGTTAAACAACTCCAGTGATTGGCTATAGTCTAAATAAGTTAGACACCTCGACCAACGGGATCTACGGTCTGTTTAGAAACCTTCAGGCCCTTAGTAGCGCCCTCGCTGCGCTCGAGACGCTACAGCCCAGGGCTCTCAGGTTTCTAAATAGACCGTAGATCCCTTGGTCTCGTTGTCTAACTATTATATGGAACCTTCCTCCATTTAAAGATCAGACATGTGTGTTAGTGAACTGGAAGTGCCAGAATTGTATGCTCAGCTGGTCACTACTAAAAGAAGTTTTGAAGTCTGGGGTTGGAGATAACATTGGAAATCCCCCTCCCCCTCAACACAATACATACACATAATGTGTTGCTACAATCACTAGTAGTTGATGTTTTTATATTCAATTTTTTGCACAACACACCCCCATCCCACCCCCTCCACATTTTTTTCATTGTTCTAGCTAATCACTGTATGTTGTGTATGCAATTACAGAATGAGATGATGAAGTCCTCAAGGAAGAGGAGCAATTGTAATCATCCCTCTAAGAGACCAAACCCTTACAGGTAACCATCAATCCTTTTCAATTTTGTCTGTTGGATCAAAGCAGGTTACTTTCTTTTCACTCCTTTTGATGTGGTTGATAATGTATTTCAACCCCCCCTTCTCTTTGTGATAGTATGTTGTATGTACTGGCATGTGTGTGAATTCATGTCCTCTATGCCTCCCCTTCAGAAAGTGCCAGTGCTTTTAGTTTATGTGGAATAGGCTCAAAAGATATAAATATACCAATGCTTGGTGTTGATATGCCACCTATGTGCAGTGCATTCCAGGTACATATAATCAGTACATTTTCTGATTGCCCCTCCTCCCACTATATATTGTCCCGTCTCACTTTGTCCCTAGCATGGATAGAGTTCGTAGACCTGAACATCTCATGGTTCACCACTGTCAATCTAAATATAGATCGATAGTATAGTTTGAGATTGAACTAGTTTTGAAACCCTTTACCCATTTAGCCTAGTTGATTAATTTTGTGACTTTACCAATTATTCTCAAATGTAATAATATTTGAAGTCCTTAATTGCCTAATCACTTCTGTACTGGTATTCACATTGATTAATTCTCACTCCGGTTCTTCTACAATCTGAATCTCTGGGATCCCTTCCTCCCTTCTGAACATGTTGCAAGTTGTTTGCATGACGGAAGGACTCTCTCTGATCGGTATAAGTGGTACATCTTCTAGTTACCCCTCCCTCCCCTATATATTCAGTTTCTCCCTAGCAGGGAAGTATTGATGGAGTTAGTAGATGTGCCACCACTGTCGTTCTATTCTGTACTTATGACTTTCTTATGTTTGAGACCCTTTACCCAGCTGATGTGCAGCACAGGAACTTGACTTTGAATGTTGAGGTGTCTCTTCAGAGGTTGTAGCACTTTCAGTCCATATGATTGTTTACTTTCTGTTTCACAATGGCTCCCTTTCTATTGTCCGGTATCAAGCCAGTATGTCTGTTTAGGCTTGGAATAACTAGGAGGGTGTGCTCTATGAATTCCATACATAGTCGGAGCATGTTTCATCTAGCCTTAAACCCAGGGTGATTGAAGTCACGGGAATGTAATTACTGTGCATTATTTAGAACCTTGAGTATTAGATGCTGTTTTACTCTTGAGACGTGATAAGAATTCATGTAGCTATGCAGTGAAACTTGCATTAATTGACCACAGATGGGCTAAGAAATGCAGAATAGAGGTGGTACTTTTCTTGATGGCTTTGCTTCTAGTTCGGTTAATTTTGGAGGGAACCCTTCCTCTGGTTTTTAACTGGCTTGGATACAGGTTTAGCATGACAAGCGTTAGGGGGTTGCTATGACTCCATAGTTTAATTGCTACTTTAGTGTGGCAAGGTGTCAGAAATGCAATTACATACTAGGGTATATAATATGTCAGACATCCTATTGTGCATAATATTGTGTCAATATGAGGATTCATTATCCTTACAGTATTTACTACCACACACCCTTCCACACTTAATCTTTCATCATTCTAGCTAAGGCAGTTCCAAATAAATCACTTGTTTAACGGATTTTTTCTCCTTTCTTATAGGCAGGCAGGACGAGATAAATTTAGATATAAAGTACCTCAGTATACTATGCATCATACTGTAATGGCATCTCAGTATACTATGTATCATGTTTATATGGTCATGTGTTCTAGTATACAAAGAAACAGCAGTATACTGGGATTCTCTAGTAAACAAAGATAAACAGCAGTATACTGAGGATATACAAGTTTGAATTTATTTCAATTCTGTCAGCAGGGAAATCCGTATTTATTTTGAACTGTCTAAGCACTGTATGTTGTACATGTGATTACAAAATGAGGTGATGAAGTCACAAGAAAGAGGAGCCATTGTAATTAACTCACCTTTATCTGTTCAAGCAGCCATTACTTGGTCACTTTCCTTTCACATGTGATTTCTGTTTGATGTAGTTTCAGACCGTATCAACCACCTCCCCCTCCCCTTCTTGAGCCTTTTGTGGTTGTATTGTGGTTGTAATTGTATGTACTAGCATGTGTGTGGAATCATGTCCTCTATGCTTCTTATCCAGCTTTCCCCTTTAGAAGGTGCCAGTACTTTATGTGGAACTGACCCAAAAGACATCACTTTTCATGTTTGGTGTTGATATGCCATCTATGTGCAGTGCATTAGGTACATATAATCAGTACGTCTTCTGATTGCCCCTCCCTCCCCCTGTATATTATACCATCTCACTTTATCCTAATGCTGAGGGGGAGTTTGCACATGTGAGCACCTCATATTGCCCACCACTCATTCTAGGTTGTCATGCTAGCACTTTTAATATTTTTCACTTTTTGTGAAAATAAATGTAACTGTTGATGTTGATCCATAATTATGTAATCAATGGTGATATAATTGTATGCTCTATATAGAACAGGGATTCATACGGGGGTGGGGTTACATGAGGGCTCAGTGTCTGAATAATGCTCACCCATGGTAGTAATATTGGATAATACTCGCCTCTTTCTAGTTCTGGGTTCCCATATTACATTGGTTCTTAATAGTGCTCACCATGGTTGGACCCCTTTCCCATATTACATATTGGTTCTCAATGATGCTCACCTTTGGAGGTATATAATACATTGAATGCTGCTCACCCCTTCCCTGTATTACATTGATGCTCACCACCTTTCCCATATTTAATGCATGGTATTTGATTGGACCGTATTGCATTCTTAATATATGCTAGCTGAGAAGAATAGGTGTGTCTATATAGTGCACTGTAACATTTGGTTTGGTGTTCTGAATTTCATGTTGCAAGACTATTGCAATCCACTACAGTAGTTTGCAGAACAGTTGTCATGCATCAGGCAGGGATAGGTGGTGGCTTTGAAGTATTTGTGGGTGGGGAACAATAAAATGTTTTCATAGCCCTATTGTTCTTAGCCACTAGCTACTCCAGAGCCACTGCCTTATGCATGACAACTGTTCTGCAAACTACTGTAGACAGTGTGTTGTGCAACTGTCACTTGCACTTATAATAACACCAACCACTTCACAGTACAGCTTTTCAACTGAGTGTGCACAAGTACATCACAACTAGAGAATTACTTTTTCTCCAGCAGAACAACAAAGTGAAAAGTGTAATTTGTTAATCAGCCAGTGAGTTGTGTACAGGTTATGCTCAAGCCATTGAGTGTTCCATTTTCCTCTTGGACTATTCAGAATTAGTGAAATTACCCTTCCACAGCTAACCTCATCATATTGATGGGGAGACCCCCTAAATTAGTGTTAGTTGTGTGTTACTGTGTATTACTTACCTTATCATGTCATGTGTTTCCAATCACAATCCTGTTAATTTCCTCTGGATACCACAGGCACATCCACTGGTTTGTGTGGAAATTCTTACTAATTGGGCATTGCATATACAGTATGTCTAGAAGGTATGTTATCAAGCGACTTTTAATAAAGGGAGTATCTTATAGTAAAACACCAGGTAAGGGGTTGATCCTGTGGGTAAAAATGTATGGACAGTAATTCCAAGTACTCAGAGTACTTATGTTGTATACAACATAATGAGCCCTTTGATGTGTGAGATAATCCCCACACACTTACCTCATCTGTTTCAATTCCGTCACATCTCCCAATCAATATGACAGGCTATCAGTATGTCTTCTTATTGTCCCTCCCTCCCCCCCCCCCCATCTCACTTGTATGGATAGTGGTTGAGAGGGGGTTTATAACCTGAACATCTCATGGCGTATCCCTGTTGAATGTTGATATAGAGGTTGACTTCGACTATTCTGAACTTGTGATTTTCTAATGTTGAAACCCTTTACCCACTCTAGTGTATTGAGCAGTTGTGCAGGAATTTAACTTCAAATGTTAAGTGTGTTGTCTGAATTTTTGAATGTCTTGATCAGCACTCTCACGTGTACCATATTTACTGTGCATTATTTAGAAGTTTGAGTAATATGATGCTAGTGTGTGTGACTGCCCCAGACAGATTGGACACAACCCTTTAGAGCATATCCCCCATTGGTTGGTATGTACGTATGTGAAATTCCTGCCAGGTTGGGACTGTCACAATTAATGACTACAGCACATACGTAAAGTATGACATAGTGTTAAGATATCATGTGACAGGTGGGTTGCATAACCTCTCTACAAAGGACAAAGGGTTGGGTCCCAAGTGTGTCAGGTTCCACTGCAATAATCTCTATCCCAGTCCAATGTTTTCTGACTGTCCATTGTCCCATCTCACTTTGTCCCTAGCATCACTTTGCATCTAGCATTGATAGTGAACACTTCATGCCCCACCCTTTTCTTTCTAGATGGTTTAACTTTCTATTGATTATATGTGGCTTTATATCATCCATTTAAAATTAATTTGAGTGTAGCTTTGATAGAGATTTGAGGAGGGTGTGCTGCTTTATGGATTCATAATACGAGCATGTTACTGATGGCCTTTTCCCCATGGTAGTTTCATGGTAATTGTTGTCAACCATGTAGTGGAGTAAATCCATAGTGGACCTTGCAGTTTTTATTCTCTATCTATATGTAATCGACTGTCTTAAAATTGTATGCTCTATATAGAACAGGGATCAATACTGAGGGGGAGGCTCACCCATGGTAGTAATATGATGTTTATGCACCCCCTTTCCCATATTACATATCGGTTCTTAATGATGCTCACCCTTGGAGGTATATAATACATTGAATGCTGCTCACCCCTTCCCTGTATTACATTGATGCTCACCACCTTTCCCATATTTAAAGCATGGTATTTAATTGGACCGTATCGCATTCTTAATATATGCTAGCTGAGAAGAATAGGTGTGTCTATATAGTGCACTGTAACATATGTATGCTAGCTGAGAAGAATAGATGTATTTCTAGCTAGTATCCAACCATATATGTGCCTGATAGCACCACCACATCACCTGTAAGTGCCTGATCACCCATTTCAATCACCTCTAGGTGCCTGATACCAAATCACCCTTAGGTGCCTGCATGATCCAAATCATGGACCTGTATGTAAGTAGGTGCCTGATAACCACCAACTGTATAGCCAGTTCAATGTCAGAACAAATCCAAATATGTAGGTACCTATTATACTCACACAAACCATGTACATGGTGGGCATTATATGTGATAGTCCCAGCATTAGATTAATCGTGCTTTTAATAATGAAACTGTTCCAAAATTTTATCATTTAAAGTGGTGTGAATCATATTTGATTTTGTTGGAAATGACCATTAATCCCTATAATATAATTGTCCCATCTCACTTTCTCCCTAGCATATAGATAGTGCCGAGATAGAATTTGTAGACCTGAGGACCTCATGGCCCACCACTGTCATTCTAGATGACTATTCCACACTTGTGACATGACTTTCTAATGTTGAGACCCTTTACCCACTCTAGCATGGCAATTCACACTACCTCACGTGCCCCTGGTTGATTTTTAAGATAGTCAAATGTGACTCTCTTTGGTTGCCTGTATTGTGTCCACCAAAATATGCCCATGTAATCATACCTGATGGAGAAGGATCTCAGGATCTTTCATTAGTTAGACACTAGACCATGTGCTCTATTGATGCATTTTTTTAAAGCTGTCTCATGCATAATATATTAGTTTGTGGTAAATTGTGTATTGACACTTCTTACTTGTGTATAAAAGTGTGTGTGTGTGTTGTATGAGTATTATTTTGATTATTGTGGTGAATTAGTGTTTTATATAGTCCATTCAGAACTGATGCAATTACTTTCCACAGTTGATTGAAGGAAGGGTTGGGGGGTGGACCCCAAAATTGATTGTTTGTGTTGCTATCATGTAAAATTAATGTGTTTCATTATGCAGACAATCACATGCTAATTCCCTCAATACAATAATTATATGTATGTACATCCTGTGCATATATAACTCAGACACATCCACTGCACTGGGCCACTGGCTCGACTATCATTGCTGTGGCAACACAATCTTCTAACTGGGCAATGCATGCATAGATGGTATGCCATTTCTGATTATCCAGGGACTTACTATACTAGGTAAAGGGTCCCTACGGGCAAAACCAACCTTGGGATGGGGGTTTATTTACTCTAGTAGTACGTGGAGTAGTTATTTTGTGCTCTGCGGCATAATTATGTGACAGTATCAGGTAGAAATCCATCCTCAAATCATCTTTTAATAATGAAACCGTCTCAAGGTAACTTTTTCAATGAGGTATGCCACATATCCTCCCAGTTTAGTACGTCTTCTGATTGCCCCTATATATCGTGCCATCTCTTAACATGCATAGTGCTGAGTAGTTTATAGACCTGAGCACTTCATGGCCCACCACTCATTCTAGATGATATGACTATTCTGCATTTGTGACTTTCTAATGTTGAGACCCTTTACCCATTCTAGCCCAGCTAATGAGTGGCATATCCAGAGTTTATCATGTTAACACTTTCAGTTGATATGATAATTCACTTTCTGTTTCAATATGGATTCCTTTCTATTGTCCTGTATCAAACCATATTAGTTGAGTTTAGCCTAGGAGGGTGTGTGTAGTCCAGTGATAGCTTCCAGTTGGTAAAGGTCATCCATTGATCCACCCATCTTGGAGCAAAGGACGTGTTTTCTTGTAGTTGAAGTGTGTATGATGATGATAGTACATTTAACTAGGATGCATACTATAACTTACCTGTTAATATCAACTGTCAGTCATCAATCACAAAATCAGTCTGTTGATGGTACCTATAACTTACCTCTTAATATCAGTCTGTTTGGGCTGCCATGTAAAGCAAGTATGGTCCTATTCAGTTGATTAAGATCTTTATGTAAGCAGTGGTGCATGGCATCCATGCATGCATGAAAGTTTCAGTTGCCTGAAACTTTCTTTTGAATGAACTTTCTTCAGTTGCCACCTATCATCCCGGTTTCATAGGTATAATCAGTACGGTTTCTGATTGCCCCTCCTCCCTCTATATATTGTATTCTATGCAATTACTTCTATATTTCATCTTGATGTGGTTAATGGAATGCCTTTGATGTGTGAGATAATCCCTACACATTTACCTCAGCCTGTTTCAATTCCAGGGTCTTCCCTCATATCTCCCAATCACTATGACTTGTAACTATAGACTGAATTGATTATGGCCCTTAATGGATTGACTCCTTGACCTTTGTCCCATTTCATTTTGTCACCAGCATGGATAGTGACACATGGATAGTGTTGAGAGGTGGTTTATAGACCTGAGCACCTCATTGTTATTCTCAATGGTTGACATTGACACTTGTGTCATTCTAATGTTGAGACCCTTTACCCACTCTAGTTCAGAGGGGTCTATTCTGAAAGAAGCCCTTTCAGTCCATATGACTGTTTTCACTGTGATCCCCTTTGTAAAACATGAGAAATTTGAGGAGGGTGTGCTACAATATGGATTCACAATCCAATCATGTTACTGATATATCTTTTACCGGGTTAGCTTTCAGACTGAACCATGTGAATTACAAGTGTTTTTCATGAGAACTGTTGTCAACTATGAAATGAAGTAAATATAAATGGACCTCGATTGTTCTCTATCCATACGTTGAGGGTGGGGAGTGTGATATAAGATAAGACAAGATCTCCCCTCCCCAAAATATAATGCTTTTAAGGTAGAATGTATTGTTTAAGTAGAAATTCTGCAGCCAAATATGTCTACTAAAATTAAAACTGACAATTCTCATCCTAAAGTGGAAGTACGGCAAATGTGGATATGGTCAGGGCAAATCTTTCAGTCTGTGTGATGCATTGCATGTGTACCCCCAATACATGTGTTAGTTGTATGTGCTCAATGTTACTCCATGGTCATGAGTGAGTCTAACTACTCCCATATAGTTCATCTCTTTATGTGTGTGTGCCTGTGGCTAGTTGCCAACATTCTAAGTTTGTCAGCATTTTGTACAACTAGAGCGTTTGCACTAAAGCATCTGTGCCAATTGAGAAGTTACCATGGTACAGGTATTAGACTGCTGCATTTAGTGAGTTTTGAATATCTTGATTAGCACTCTCATGTGTACATACCATAATGTACCTAACTGTGCATTATTTAGAAGTTGAGTATTGTGATGTTAACATCCCCAGACAGAAATGAAATATACACATTCCTTTTAGACATACTTTAGTCCCCCCATTGGAGGTATTGGTGTAGAGGTGTACAACCAATGCAACATTCAATCATTCATTAAGTACCCATGTATGTACTCTATTGAGATTTGGTCAGATAAAGATATTGACCAGGAAGCAGTGAACCCTGACACATTATATACTAATTACTATTAGACCATCCATAATATGCTTTAGAACAGAGCCATCAGGAATAAATGACCAATGCCAGTCTGGGCTCCATAAGCACCATAGTAATGCTTGCGATTCATTTTATAGTGTCATTGGGTTTCTTGTACTTTAAAAAAGAATTTTTCATTAACTTTAATAGTGATATCAAAACTATGGCAGGCTAAATGTTATAGTATCACTCACAGTATAATGTAGACTCAATGAGTCCCTTTTATACTGTCAAACATTCAGCAGTCTTGTTGGGTTTCTGGTGGTTTTAAGTGGGATTTATAAGAATGTAATTATTGTTCATGAATAATAATATTAATTATAGGATTTTTCACTAAGTCGGTTAATACCCACATCCTCGGAGTTCCACTATTTTAGGACCTTCTAGCTGTTGTTGTAATGACCTCAAGCTTTGAATATAATTATAGGATTTTTCACTAAGTCGGTTAATACCCTCATCCTCGGAGTTCCATTATTTTAGGACCTTCTAGCTGTTGTTGTAATGACCTCAAACTTTGCCCTCAGTCACCATAACAGCAACAGCTCTCAAGTTCCTAAAATAGCATACTCAAGTGGTTGAATGACTGTTGTATAATGTACATACATATGAAGTGTTTCCCTCTGTTTTCCATGTAGATGCTTCAACTTAAGGAATGCAAAGATAATGGAGCACTAACATTCTGTGCTGATCAGCAAACTCATGGTGTTTTTTTTTTAATTGACTCCACCTCCTCTCCCCTCCCCTCCCCCTGATGTTACGCCCGCAGAGATTACGTCCCCCAATGAAGGAATCCAGCTGGTCCTTATTAAAGACCACTTGCACTCACTATCGGATTCTGAAGGTATGCAGAAAAGTCACTTTCTTATTCTGCACCTGTTTTGGTTATCTTGGACATGTGTCTTTTGAATATTTGACCTTGATGTGGTTAATGAATGTTAATACCCTTTGAAGGATGAGATGATCCCTACATAACACTCCCAATCACTATGACCTAAACCTATGGTGTGAATAAGTGTCCCTGTGATTAGTCCATGAATGACCTTTTGACCTTTCCAATGTATATAACAGAAAAGATGATCAATGTAGTGTCACAAGAGTCTGAAGACGACACTTTAGAACGTGATGGAGGTTCTACTTCCACCAGCCTATACAGTGGTGACTGCAGGACCACACCCACTTATGTCTCATCTTTTTGTCTTTTTTTAAAGTGTATCATCTATTATGTGCACATATTGTATGTTGGGTTGAAAGAGTTCAGTGTCATTGTTGGTCATGTGTGTCCTCATTCCTGATAACATCCTTCACTCCTGTTTGTAGGCCGTGTTCCTCATCAATTTTGCGCATGGGCATTGTGATTTTAGGGGGTGGGGCAGGCTGGTTGCATGGTGGGCATTATTTGCATCAGTGATTAGCATAATATGCATGTTCAATATTCTGACCGAGAGATCCGTTTGAAGATCGAGATGGAGACAGCTTGCTTGTTGGGATCAACTATAATATACGGACACGCGCGTGCGTATAATTATACGCGCGAAATTAAACGTGATGACATCGTTACTATTGTAATTTAGAGTTTTGGCGGGAAAGAAGCGGGAAATGTCTCTTCTTGAGCTTGGGCCTGTAGCCTTTGGAGGCACTCCTGGTATTATCACCTTCTTGCAGGGTAAACATGTTCTTGCCAGCCAGAAAAAGTGCCCATGCGGCACTACGATGGTACTCCAGAGCAGGCAGGATATAAGTGATGACTGCTGATGGCGTTGTCCTGATTGTCACAAATGCATTAGCATCAGGAAGGGTAGTTTCTTTGAGAAATCGAAGCTCTCCCTTCAGAAGTGGCTTCTGTTGATGCATTGGTGGGCCAGGCAGTATCCAGTCACAGACGCCAAAGAGGAAATTGGTGTCACAGAGGCCACAGCAATCCAGGTATACTCATGGTTGAGAGATGTGTGCAGTTACAGACTCTGCAACCTTGATCCCGAAATTAAATTGGGTGGTCCTGGGAAGATTGTATCGATCGATGAATCGTTTTCACACAAACCAAAGGTATAATTAGATGTAAGTGAAGAAGCATGGGTATTTATATAACTTTACAATAGAGGCCGGCCTGCAGATAAAGAAGCATGGGTATTTGGAATGTGTGATACGAGTGTGACCCCAGCCCTTGGGTATATGGAACTAGTTGACCACAGGGATGCTGCTACCCTTCTACCCATAATCCTGGCACACGTACAGCAAGGAACCACCATCTGGTCAGATGGTTGGGCAGCGTACAACAGTTTGGCCACTACACCTGCTATTTCGGGCTACAGCACTGTCAATCATTCTGTAGAATTCGTTAGTCCTACTGGGGTTCATACCAATCATAATGAGAGGCTGCCATCGCTCCATGCTGCCTTCTTATCTTGATGAATTCATGTGGCGAGAAAGATATGGAAGGAGCGATGACGTTTTGGGCAATATCTATCGTGATATTGCGACCATTTATCCTGTATAAATAACATTTTGATAACAGACACCCTACTTTTAATCCCTACTTTATATCTCCTACTTTAAGTATCTCTCATACAATATGATTACTCTTGCTTACTTAAACGGCACCGACCTTTGACCTCAAACTCTTTGGTTGCCTTAATAGGGAGCCCTTTGGCCCACACTGCAAGCTGGGCGAGTGTTGCCTAGCCTTGGAGTCACAACAGTGCGTGAATAGTACGTCCCATACGCTCGCTCCCTTGCAGGAGCCCTAGCCTCGTGGTGCCGTATAAGTCAGTCAAGGATGGGTACAGGCAAGCAGCAGCTAGTTCGTTCAAAATTCTTTTGGCAACCTCTTTCATGGGGGTGTGGTTATCTCAATTCGCGCGTATAATTATACGCACGCGCGTGTCCGTATATTATAGTTGATCCGGAAGTGTTCTGCATTAATAACTGGCATCTGTGTAAGTACCTGCAGCCTTTGGACATTTAGGTTTAACAAGTCTTGAATCAGTGATAGCGTCCAACTCGTAAAGATCATCCATTGATCCACTCATCTTTAGCAAAAGGCACGTTTTCTTGGAGTCAGATATGATGATGTGCTCTTACATAGTATTCCTATATGTTGTCATGTTTGTGTATGCATAAACCCCTTGCTTGCCAATGTCTGTACTGTTGCCTTACTGAATATGATGTGACCTTAATCAAGTTGGATATATCATCGAAGGTTGGAAGCATCAAATAATTATGCCAGACATCCTTTTGTGTGTATCTAATATTAGCAATGTGTGGATTTACAGTGTACACCCTTCCTCTCCCCTTCCTCTTCACTTATTTACAGTTCCACACCTTTGTTTCAACTGCTGCATGCTTTTCATTTTGTTTTACAGAGTGGAGTTGTACTTCCAACACAACTGGCCATACTTTCAGAAAAAAGTTTCTGAGCATCTGGTAGGTTGGAGATATACTTCTTTTCGTTCTAACTAATCACTGTATGTTGTGTATGAAATTACAGAATGAGATGATGAAGTCCTCAAGGAAGAGGAGCAGTCGTAGCCATCCCTCTAAGAGACCAGACCCTTACAGGTAACCATCAATCATTTTCAATAGTGTCTGTTGGATCCAAGCAGCCCTTACTTGGTCACTTTCCTTTCACATGTGATTTCCTTTTGATGTGGTTTTTAAGACATTGTTATTGTGTATCAACCACCTTCCTCCCCTTTCCATTTGCTCTTTGTGATTGTGTGTACTAGCATGTGTGTGAATTCATGTCCTCTGTCTTTGTCTCTCCTTTAGAAGGTGCCAGTGCTTTACATGGAAGTGGCTCACTTTGTCATGGGTGTCACCTATGTGCAGTGCATCCCAGTTTCATAGGTAGTATGTCTTCTGATTGTCCCTCCCTCCCCCTACATATCACTTTGTCCCTAGCATGGATAGTGACGAGAGAGAGTTTGTAGACCTGAGCACTTCACAGCCCACCACTGTCAATCTGGATACTCACTATTCTGTTTTTTACTTTTCTAGTGTTGGGACCCCTTGTCCCCCCCCCCCCCCCCCCATTTTTTCCCTAGCATGGAAGATGCTGATGGAGTTAGTAGACATGCCACCACTGTCATTCTATTGACTTTCTAATATTGAGACCCTTTACCCAGCTAATGTGTATAGAGTGGGCCGACTGTACAGGAATTTGACTTTGAATGTTGAGGTGTCTCTCCAGAAAGGTTGTAGTACTTTCAGTAGATATGATTGCTTACTTTCTGTTTCACAATGGCTCCCTTTCTATTGTCCAATATCAAGCCAGTATGTTTTTAGTCTTGGAATAACTGTATTTTAGGAGGGTGTGCTCTAATATGAATCCCATGCATAGTCCGAACTAGTCTTAAACCCAGAAAATGCTGATCACACGAATGTAATTACTGTGCAGTATAGATGTTAGTATGTGTGTGTGCCATCTCCACTTTGCTTCCTTTCACATGTGATTTCTGTTTGATGTGGTTTTAGACCATTGATATTGCACCCCTTCCTTCCTTCTTGAGCCTTTTTGTGGTTGTACTATGATCATGTCCTCCATGTCTCTTATCAGTAGATTATTTGGAACTGACTCAGAAGGTATCAATATGCCTACTTTTTATGCTGATATGCCAATGCATGCCAGTTTCATACGTCTTCTGATTGCCCCTCCCTCCCCCTATATATATTGTCCCGTCCCTAGTATGGATAGTACCAAGGGAGAGTTTGTAGACTTGACGTGGACCACGATGACTATACTGCACTTGAGACTTTCTAATGTTTAGACCCTTTACCCACTCTAGTATAGAGTGTCATATCCAGAGAGGTTGTCATATTAGCACTATCAGTATTCACTTTCTCTTTCAATTTGGATCCCTTTCTATTGTCCTGTGAGGTAGCCTCTAAAAGAGGGTGTGCTTAGATTTGTGAGATCACTGAAACACTGATGTTCGTATACATTGCAGATAGAGCTATTTTTGACGAATGCACCCCCACCCCCAATCACTGTATATTGTATATGCAATTACAGAATTAGATGATGAATCCTCAAGGAAGAGGAACAGTTGTAATCGTCCCTCTAAGAGACCAAACCCTTACAGGTAACCATCAATCCTCGTCTGTTGGATCCAAGCAGCCCTTACTTGGTTACTTTCCTTTTTTTTTCTTTTTTTTTATTTGATGTGGATTTTGAACATTGCAATTTGTATTTCAACCACCCAACTGGCTCAAGCCTCTTTGTGGGAACTGGCTCAGAATGTAAGTTTGACAATAAGACCACATATGTGCAGTGGATACCAGTTGCATAGGGTACATATAATCAGTACATCTTCTGATTGTTAGGGACTGGCACATTCTGCCAGCATAGTTTTGGGAATAATAGGTCTATCAAAGCAGGAAGCATAATGCTGGCATAATAGGCTATCGAAAGTGAACTCCATGGTTGATCTTGAATGTATTTATCATGTGTGCCTACACTAGCTAGCCTAGCTTGACCAAACTTGTCTGCTAATAGGCTATTTATGTAGTCTTTCAAATACATATGACATCAGGTACGAGCATAATCAAAGAATAATAGGTCAGTAAAAAAGAATAGTAACTTTATAATTATACAGCTGGAATTAAAGAATAGAATAATGGTGAAGCAAAAAAGCATAATGTGCCAGAGCCTACTGATTGTCCCTCCCTCCCCCTATATATTGCACCATCTCGCTTTGTCCCTAGCATGGATAGTGCTGAGAGAGAATTTGTTGACCTGACACCTCATGGCCCATCACTGTCAATCTAGATATAGTGAGATGTTTTTGAGTGTTGAGACCCCTTACCCTTTTTAGCCTGGTTGAATTAGTGCAATCATTTTGAGCCATCTCTTGCTGAAATTTGTGTAGTTTGTGAATTTATTCTATTATTCTTGCATAATGAACTGTGGTAGTTGGAGTCGTAATTGCCAAACCACCAAATTATCCAGCCACATGGAAATCTGTGCATCATAATAATTAATTTTATGACTTTAGCTTACCCATGTTGGAAAAAAAACTTGCACCTCTGTACTGACATCAGTTTCTCTCTCCCATCTACCTCCATGCACAATTCAACTCCCTCCACCCCTTCTTTCCTGCTGAACAAGTGTTGTGGGTGAATGTATGAGTTGCTTACATGATGGAAAGACTCTCTCTGATTGGTATAATTAGTACATCTTCTAATTACCTCTCCCTCCCCTGTATATTCAGTTTCTCCCTAGCAGGGAAGTATTGATGGAGTTAGTAGACGTACCACTACTGTCATTCTATTCTGTACTTATGACTTTCTTATGTTTGAGACCCTTTACCCAGCTGATGTGCAGCACAGGAACTTGAGTTTGAGCGAACTTGAGTTGGAATGTTGAGTTCAGAGAGGTTGTAGCACTTTCAGTCGATATGATTGTTTCACAATGGCCCTCTTTCTATTATCCGGTATCAAGCCAATATATATATTTTTTATTCTGGGAATAACTTTAATTTAGGAGGGTGTGCTCTAATATGAATCCAAGCATATTCTCAACTAGCCTTTAAACCCAGGGTGCGGGAATGTACTTACTGTGCATTATGGTGAACTGTGTAATATTTTCTTTAAGGTCAATTGGAGCTGGCAGCAAGTGACTCTTGATTATCACATGTGATTTCCTTTTTGATGTGTTTTTTTTGTTTTTTTTTTTTGTTTTGTTTTTTTAGAGCATTGTTATTGTATTTCAATCACCTTCCCCCTCCTTGAGCCTCTTTGTATATACTAGCATGTGGAATCACCTGCTTCACTTTTAGTACATTATGTTTTCCATGGCTCAAAAGATATCGATATGCCACCCTTTCCTGTCCTTTATATTCAGCCTCAATACATTTCCTACTAACGCCTTCATATCCACCAACATCCTGTTGTCACATAATTATGTTAATATCCCATGCAGGAGAAATGCTACTGTGTGTGTGTCCTACTAGTTGTGCTACTGTCACTGGAAATGTCTGTACTTATAATAACACCAACCACTTCACAGTACAACTTTCCCACTGAGTGTGCACAAGTACTCCACAACTATACAATTACTTCACCAACCTCTTGACCAGAAGAAAAATACAATTTGTTGAATCAATCTGTTAGTCTGCCAGTGAGTTGTGTACTGGCTCAAGCCCTTGAGTGTTCCATAAGGCCCACTTAAAGGCCTTCAATTAGAAGTACTGTCCTGTCAGAACTACTGTCATAAGTTGCCTGAGTGTTATGATGTCATGTGACAGCTGGGTTGCATATGGGCAGTACACATAACCTCTTTACAAAGGACAAAAGGTTGGATTCACTGACTGTACTATTGTTTGAATTGAGGTAGTTTAAATTGAGGTCATAACTTTTATGATGCAGGTAATGAAATATATGCCATATGTTAGGAGGAGATGCAGTCTCCAGAAAGTGCTCTTTTTTATGTGATATTGTGAAGAACCTCTTTGGATGGGATGAGCAAGGATAGAGGGTAAATTCCTGAGATGTATTGATAGTATAGAGTGGTTGTCCTCTTTCAGAATTAAACAAGTCATCATATGCAAATTGTTATTTGTATTTTGTTTGTTTGATTATTTTGTTTTGTTTTTACAGGGTCAGCTACTTCTTTCTGCTTCTGGTGGTCTCCCTAACTTGTTAGGGATCAATATGGATGAACGGCCCCCACTCTTTAATCACATTCTTTTTTAATTTCGCGCATTCTTATACTATTTTTAGCACGTGATCGTGGCCAATGCACGTGCAGTCCCATGTGATTATTGACTCGATGAAGATGATGACTGATCGATGATGTGTAGCTGAAGATAAGTTATGGGGTCATGATTGAATCAGATGTGAATGATGACTGGTAACGTAGGAATATTCAAACTGGATAAAGGTCAGCTATACCTTTGGCAAGATTTTCGAAAGCCTCACCAGTAAATTTGCCATATCGCTCCCGCCACAAATTCATCCAGATACTCTGGTATCTTGTCTGTATGGCAACCCTTCATTCTTTTCAGTTTGATCTTGACCCGGTTCCAGTAACTCTCAACATTTTGTGTGTGCACACCAGTTACTGGGTCAACAAAATGAAGGCTATGGTTGACTGTCTCATGGGTAGCAACAGAAGGAAGAGACTGCACACTGTTAATGGGCAAAAGGGTTGCAGCATTTCTCCTCTGGACAATCTCCATGTACCCCAAAGCTGGCTCATGTGAGACGTCTACCATCCCAAACACCCAAATCTCACTTGATGGTGGCCTACCTCGGTGATTCTATAAGAGATAGAGTGATGCTATGATTAACTGACCCTAGCCCCAACTCATAATGGCGACAACTACACTTGTATTTGACAGAGCTATTGAGGCCAAGACATCTTTCAGTAAAAGTAGATGGTTATTTTCATATCTAGGATGATTGACTTTACCTTTGGCTTGTGCCGAAACAGACTTTCACCTATTTGGACTACTTTCCCAGGGTAATTCCGGTCTTGATGAGCTTGGCTGAACATACTTCCCTGAACCACTGCAAAATATCACATGCAGTGTTCTTGTCAATCTCAGCCTCCTGTGCTACATCCCTTGCTGGGTAATTCCGAGCCCACAGGTACATCAGAAGAAGCCACTTCTGCAGGGAAATCCGGGACTTTGAAAAGAAGCTCCCATCCCAAATACTTCTGCTTGTCTTGCATTGACGGCACCTCCACCTAACTCCATCTCTGATGCCTCATGCATGGGAATCCCACATCGCTGACAAGTCTTGGATCTGGCCAGCAAACACTTACTCCGGAGAAAGGAAATAATAACCTGCTCCCCCTCAAAAAGATAGCACCCCAAGTGAAGAAAAGAGTTTATTACTGAACTGAAGTTTATAGCTCACATCCGTATATATTTTTCCCGCCACTTGTTCAAAAAGGCGCCAATGTTTATTATAATTATATAAGAATGCGCGAAATTAAAAAAGAATGCGATTAAAGAGTGGGGCCGTTCATCCATATTGATCCCCTAAAACTTTCTTTGAAAGAACTTTCTTCATTTGCCACCTATCATCCCAGTTTTATAAGTATGTCTTCCGATTGCCTCATATATTTTTAGTATAGACAGTGTTAAGAGTAGATTTGTTGACCTGAACACCTCACGACCCACTCCTTTTAAACTAGATAGTTGACATTGACTATTCTGTTTGTAATGTTGAAACCCTTTACCCACTTTAGTGTGTTAGCATAGCATTCAAATGTTGAACACTTTCAATCGTTTAATCACTTTCTGTGAATTAAGCTGTGACAGTGTTGGGTAGAGATTTGAGGAGGGTGTGCTACAATATGGATTCATAATCCGAGTGGGTTATGATGGTTTTTACACAGGATGGTTTACAGAGTGAACAATGAGAATGTAAATTCTATGGTAATGAACTTTCTTTTTTAATTTTGGTTTTCTCTTTCTTTCTCTCTCTCTCTCTCTCTCTCTCTCTCTCTCTCTCTCTCTCTCTCTCTCTCTCTCTCTCTCTCTCTCTCCACACATACGCACACACACAAACAGGTCATATTAATGTCTTGATCAGCATCTTGTATGTACCATAATGTACGTAGTGTGGATTATTTAGAAGTTTGAGTATTGTGATGCTAGTAACAGCCTCCGAGAGAGATCAAATATTAGTTCCTTTAGGAACATACTTTAATTCTCCAATTGGTTGGTATGAGGTATTTAACAATTTCTACCAGGTTGGGACTGTTACATATACTGTAGCACATATACATAAAGCATAAGTTTATGACATCATTAGCCTGAGTGTCATGATGTCATGTGACAGCTGGGTTGCATATGGGCAGTACACATAACTTCTCTGCAATGGACAAAAAGTTGGGTTTACTGTACATTAATCTCTATCCCAGTCTGATAGGTATAATCAGTACGTCTTCTGATTGCCCCTCCCTCCCACATCATCCCATCTCACTTTGTCCCTTGCATGAATAGTGTTGAGAGACCTGAGCACTTCATGCCCCACCCTTTTCTTTCTAGATGGTTTATACTTGTGACTTTATTTGAGGTTAAGTTTAGTAGAAATTTGAGGAGGGTGTGCTACATTATGAATTCATAATACAAGGATATTGTGTACTAATGGCCTTATTTGTGTTATTTTTTTTTTTGTTGTTGTTGTTGTTGTTTTTTTCTCATGATAACTGTTATTATAGTGGAGTAAATCCATAATGGACCACACAGTTTTTATTCTCTATCCATAAGTTGATCCATATGTAATCAATGGTCATATAATTGTATGCTTTATATAGAACAGGGATTCATGTGGAGGGTGGAGGGTGCATGAGGACTCAGTATCTCACCCATGATATTTTAATTGTGAAACTCCCTAAATTTTGTGTTTATGCTTGACACTGTCACATGTAGACAATATAGCAATAGGGATTTTGATTTGTGTTGAATCACCTGTACGTACCTGAAAGACTGTCACCACCCTCTTTAATGAGAACATTACACTGTACTGTCTGGACCTTCATTTAATGTAGTTGATGTAGTTCATTTAATGTAATTGAGGTGGTTTAAATTGTGTACAATTGTTTCAACTGAGATTATTGAGGGGTTCTACTGTACTATTGTGTGAACTGAGATTGTTTAAATTGAGGGGTTCTACTGTACTATTGTTTGAACTGAGATTGTTTAAATTGAGGGGTTCTACTGTACTATTGTTTGAACTGAAATTGTTTAAATTGAGGGGTTCTACTGTACTATTGTGTGAACTGAGATTGTTTAAATTGAGGGGTTCCACTGTACTATTGTGTGAACTGAGATTGGGGTTCTACTGTACTATTGTTTGAACTGAGATTGTTTAAATTGAGGGGTTCCACTGAACTACTGTGTGAACTGAGATTGTTTAAATTGAGGGGTTCCGCTGTACTATTTGAACTGAGATTGTTTAAATTGAGGGGTTCCACTGTACTATTGTTTGAATTGAGATTGTTTAAATTGAGGGGTTCTACTGTACTATTGTTTGAACTGAGATTTTTTAAATTGAGGGGTTCCACTGTACTATTGTTTGAATTGGTGGTAGTTTAAATTGAGGGGTTCTATTGTTTGAACTGAGATTGTATAAATTGAGGGGTTCCACTGTACTATTGTTTAAATTGAGGGGTTCTACTGTAATTCGGAGCATAACTTTTATATGCATAGGAGGAGATGCATGAGGTTTAGGTCTCCAGAAAGTGCTCTTTTGTGGTATTGTGAAGAACCTCTTTGGATGGGACAAACAAGGATAGAAGGTAAATTCCTGAGATGTACTGATAGTATAGAGTGATTATCCTCTTTCAGAATTAAGTCATCTATTCATGAATTGTCATAAGTCCATTTTTTGTTGGAGGCCATTTCGGTTTGTTTGTTTGTTTGTTCCTTTGTTTTTTACAGGGTCAGCTACTTCTTTCTGCTTCTGGTGATCTTCCTAACTGGTTAGTAGGACAATACCTCTGTGGATGTGACCTCTCTGACTATCCTGGCACCTTGAATCTTCATTTCATCTACCAAACAATGCATCGCTATTTTAATAACAAGATAATTTATAATGAAGATGGGTGGGGCTATATGGCGTTGTCGACCCTGTACCGTATTTCTCAAAAGTGGGGTGGGGCTCGCTAGCTACAGTAACTTTAGTGGGCGTGACACCCGGCTTAGAGTGATGGGGAACAAGGCAGGTAAAAAGAAGCATCGGTCCGAATTAGATTCTTCTGAGTCCGCAGGGAACGATTTTAGTCCCCCAAGCTGCGAATCAAGTAACGAGATCGCAGAACCTGCCCCTTCTCAAGATACTGGACCTGATAAGGAGAGTGAGCCTCCACCTGATACCGACGATCTTCCTCCTGATGGGTCCTCTGATCCTCCACACACTCCTAGTATAGCTGCAGAGAGTGAGTCAAATCTTAAATGTCAACAAGCAAGAAATGCAGCTACTCCATTTATTGAAAGGAAAGTGTCCAGACAGGAAAGGAGGAGAAAACAAAGGATGAAACGCAAGTTCAAAGGTAACTTAACTAGATACATATTTGTACTTGTCCACAGGAATAGAGAGGTTGCAATAGCCATGGCTTTTCACAAGAAGCTTTAAGTTGGTGTAGGGTGGATGAGTCAGCTAGGTATTGTTGCTCTTTTCTTTGAAATGGACTATCTTAGAATGCTTAAAATTGCTCTAGATATAATGTGTGGAGAAAGTAATAAAAATATTGCATTTTGTACACACTTGGGAAGGTATTATGAGTCACTGGCTTGATTTTAGTCTTAAAAATTGATAATGTAGCTACGATTTCTACAAAATAGAGGAAATAACCTTAAAATTCATTTTTAAACTCCATCTTGTAGCATCATTGCTTCCCTGCGCTTTTTTTATTCAGATTTGTCACGATTATACCCATTTTTAAACTTTTAATTTAAGATAATGTTTATGCATGAATAAGGCATTTTCTGGATGATTTTATTTGATCAAAAGACCAAAATAATTAAGTTTTCATATCTAAAAGTATCATGCAACTATTGTAGATTCTTATAAAGTGGTGAACCCATAATAGGGACTGACTCATAATACCCACACCTACCCTACACCTGTGGAGTGTGTCTAATGAGTATGAAGTACATTGCTATTTTACTTCTTCATGGGGTATAAATGGCTCCCCTTCTTCAATTCTACATCTGTAGCCATCTCTTAGTGTATTCTGTAAGACTTTTATAGTCAGGGTTTTATGGAGGGGATGGATTTTCCCACCCCAAAAAAATCCACTTCAAAGATAAAGTACAATTGTATTTTAAGTCTTGCTGATACTTATGCCCCCCTTATAAAATTGTGAAACCCTGATAGTTAACCTTGGTGTTAGTCAAACTGCTGAATGAAATTCTCCACTGAATTTTTCCAGCCATGTAGTATGTGGGTGGGAGGTGTCATAGTCAGGAGTGACTCCCTCAATTGATGACTCCCAGGTGACTCCTGACTAGGTGTGGTATAATATATATAAGCTCATGAATTGATGAGACCAGTAGTAACTAACTAGGCTTCAGTCTAATATGCTATTTTTCCTGAATCGGGAAAATTTCACTGTTAAAATTAATTTGCATTTACAGTTTTATGCCTTTGAGCAATTCTGAATAAGCTACCATGAAATTATGCTCAAGTTATGCCCACAATTTATTGCAATTTGGTTCATTGCAAAAATCCATTAGTTGTAAATTGAGTCAGTAAGTCACAAACTGTACACATGACTAGTCAGTGGCAGTTGTATTGGAGTAGGAGTGATAACTTTATAAGGATTGATCTTGTTAAGATTGATAATGCACATTCCCAGACAGTTGTACAAGTAGGAGCTACTTGAGCCCCAAAAGGTTATCTTGACCTTTGAGGGATTGCTTACATTGCGTGCATAGGGACTTTACTTACTATTTTGCCAAAATTAATATTCCAATTTTATGCCTGATGCTAGGGAGTACCAAGTAGTAACACTGACTTACTGGGGTAAGGTACCCCCAAACTTGTGTGCTGTATTATATAGATAGTGACGTAAAATGGGCATGGTCATTTGTGGGGCACTACAGTACACCATTGTCTGGCTGGCTTGGGAATGAAGTGTCACCAGGATCCAGGGATCCAGCCATGAGCTTGTTACAGGATGTTGCATTGTTGGTATATAGGTGAAGGGTATGTCTATGAGTATGAAGTGTCTGTTATTTCATAAACCTCATGCAAATGCAAGTCAACTCTGACTTCTTTTTAGTGTTAAAACATAATCTAACATACCAGCAACAGGACTCCTAAAGGCACATTTCCCCTATATCATGTACACCAATGTGGACAAGTCCAACGTTATAGAAAGCCACACCTATTACAATCTCTCTATAGGAACTGAGGGGACTGAAATATCATACTGTATATATTACCTGGAATTAATAGGCTCCTGCAGATTATGCTCAAATTTATACACAAGATTCTATTCTCAGATTCTCACTCTAGCCCCTATTATTCTTTCAATTTGTGCCCATATTCTCTTATACATAGATATATGGCAACAAGGCTGGTTCCAGATTATTAAATAGATGGGGTTGCATGACTAGGACTAGGGCCACACACTGGACCATGGGGGAGGGTGTGGGAAAGGGCATATGGCATGGGAATTATTTGGAGGACCATGTATGTTGGCTTCACTGATAGTTTGCCACATTTTGAGCTTTTAAATAATAATCCAAGTAGAGTAGTCTCCTATACCATAGATACATTTGTGTATGGTGTTACATTCCTGTGGGTTGTTATAAACTAACGGTTTGTAATGTCAATACATAATCAAGAACTGCATGCCTATACCAACTATTCCCTAATAGTGTCTGTATGTAGCAGTTATTTTTCCTGGCTTCTTCTTCCCCACTTCTTCAGTTTATCAATCTTGTTCAGCTTCTTGCCCTGGGTATGACACCTCTAATTGGCATGCTTTGTGTGCTGTGTGGTCAGTCATATGCTAGCATTTGTGTTGAAGCACACCAAAATTGTGACATCATTGAAGTGACACATGCATGGTCACAGGTGTGGAAATCATAATTCAAAATGTGTGTGCAAGTCAAAATACAGTGCAATATGGATGTGTCATGTATACATAGACTGTTTCTTACCACTTTGATGAAGTATGAAGTATGTATAATTATTATGAAGTATTATTATTGTCAAAGTAGAAATGAACACGTAGGTATGGTCAAAATTACTGTGCACCATTTTAGGGGGGTTGGGGGGGGGACCACCCCCCTGGATATAGCCCCAAGCATGTAGGGAAAGTCTAAATAGAATGGGTTAATACCTTTTGTGGATGTCACCATCTTATTCACCCTGTGGGGTATGTTGGGGTGTGTTAGGTGTGCCAAATTAAACAGCTGTGGGTCCCTTTCCTGTCTATTATAGCAGCTGCTGAGTCAGTTTATGGAATCCAAAACTCAATGTGTATAGGCTGGATTTTCACATATGAGTATTGACATTTTTTCACTAAGTTGTGGTTAATATGGGTAGATATCTATTAATTAGTGTGTTTGTTTGTAGCTCCTCCACTCAGTGTAAAGAATGTTGTGGCAGTCATAAACATGCTTCCGTGGTGGAATGTTGGTGAATACCACCTAAGAGTCCCCAGGTCTAAGTTAGATGCTATCAATGCGGAGTGTGATACGGATGAGGAAAGACTTGTAGCCATTGTTAGGTATTGGTTACTAAATGATCCGAATGCGTCCTGGAGGAAACTTATACATCAGTTTGACCGGTATGGCAATTCAGATACAGCAGACAGGATACGGAAGTATGCAGAGAAACTAACAGGTTAGTGAGAGCTTCAAACATATTGACATATGTACATGAATAGGTTGCATGTGGAGTTAAAACATTGCTGCTGTTCTGTTCCACAGGACTCGGTTGTATTATCTCTAGTCTCCATGACGTTTTAAATTACATAATTATATCTGCTGAGTCAGCTATATCATTGTAACTACTTGACTGCTGCACTAGCCTCGTACCCAGGCCTTATTGAAATAAGGGCCTGGTATCCACTGTTTGCGCGTGCGCGACCCCAGCATCTATGAATATCATTATAGTGTGCCGATGACGATGTAGAGTGGGCGGTACTAATTAGATGACTTGATCTTTGCCGCAAGAACAAAACTCTTTCTTCTTGGAAGCAGATTTTAAAGAAGTGATTAGATTATGGAGGGTTCACACACTTCTTTCTCAATCCTCTGACCTGATCCTCCATCCGGAACAAGAACTGTGCTTCTCTTCCCAGCTACCACCTTTTTTCTTATTAAGAATCTCGCACGACCAGACCTTTCTGAGACTAATAGAAGTTCTGGTGGTCCACTACAAACGGCAGAACTTGGCTCTTTCCAGTCGGCAGTCAGACGTACAAATACTTCGTTTTTTTAAACAGACCTGATGGGCCAGGCTCTGTTCTCTACATAAGGCAAGCCCGACGTCTCCAAGGGAATGCGACGGGAAAAACAAGTAACTATCGTTTGTAGCTGTAGCTGAAGCTAGAGAAGCACCTTCCATTGTTCTAACTATCAGCCGTCATAGAAACAAGGCCCCGCCCAATTATTGTGACATTTACGTATCCTAAAAATATCCGAAAGTGCACAACTTCACGGAAAAGCGTGAAAAACCAGCACATGCACAAACAGTGGATACCAGGCCCTTATTTTAATAAGGCCTGGGTACGAGGCTAACTGCTGCACATGCTGAGACCCATGCCCAGTTGTTAAGAGTAGAGACTCAAAGTCTGTAGTACATGTAACAAAGTTTAATTTTTTGCTTGTCAATTTCATTGCACTATTCCAACAAACCCTATTATAGTCTATTTACATTCATTCTGACACCTTAAAGTTAATGAGTCATGTGATCAGCTCTCTACTGATGTCTGAAATCAGTCAGGAATCGACAAAGTTATACTGTAGTTCCAGAAATTTCCAAGTTGAAATATTTCACTTTTTTTTTTAAATTTTGGAAACATTATATACAACATCCAAAAATTTTCAACAATGAATTGTTATTGCATCAGATGTGCGTGAATTAGAGTTCGACTAGTTACTACATGTATGTATGTAATGGCAGAGTCCGTGGCTGAGTCACAATGTGAGGTGGATTCCTGCATCAGAGACTATCATGAATACAGAGCAATATGGACAGCAGCTATTGGAGAGTCTCTTTGTTGTATTAGGGGAGCCTACTAATACAATACGCTGTTGCTGTAATTAGAAGTGGACTAGTTGTTGGACATTTGCCTAAGAAGATTTCAAGAGTTTGCTCACTTTTTTTGAGGAGAGGAGGTACCATAATAAATATTGTATAGTCACCAACACCAGGAGATATTCCGCAGACCTCCCTCAAGGTGGATTAGAGATCCCCTGTACTTTGCATTTTGAAGGGATCAATTCTTTGAGAAGACGCTTAAAAAAATGCATGCCCAAATTCAATTCATAATCAGTACTTAAATCATTGTTTTCATCTGCTAATAAAAGTTACTACCGTACAGCGGTTTAAAAAAATATATTTCGTTACGTAAAGAATTACGCAAAGAATTACGGTAGTCTTTTATTCGGTATGGTACGATTATTTTAGCGCATGTACAACAATATCTTCGCAATCGTGGTGACTTCTTAAGTGATGGATCTAGCTAGCTAAGAAGAAAGTGGACCAGAAGGTTATGTAAGTTACATATATTGCATGCTGTAGTTGAATGTACATGTGGCTAAATGGTGGCTTTTTATTGGAAATAGAAAAATTTTCGATAGACTGATTACTGAACCGAATTTTTATTCCCACCAAGATTATCCCGCTGCAAGGTACACATTAAGTACATCAATCAATCACTGTTCACATCCACTTCTTCTATCTCTGAATCTTCCACACCAAGTGCTTTCCAGCTTCGTTCACTATGAATGACGGATTATCAGCAATGTGCCGAACACTCTTGACAAGCCATTTGGCACCAAGTTCTTTCATACGTAGCTGGTAAACATAGGTCAGCAGATTCCAACAACTGCTCTGCTATATGACTTGAATACCAGTCTTGAAATTTTCGCCGAAGAAATCCTTCACAGGCTTATTAACAGAGAGGTCCATTGGCTGTAATAAATCTGTGGTATTAGCAGGCAACAAACAAACACGAATCAAATTCTCTTCAAGAATAGCATTAACACATGGAGTGATTTGACCTTTAAAATTATCCATAATCACAAGGGCAGACTTGTCTTCCCCCAAATTGTCTCTTTGCTTTTCAACATATGGAATGATTATGGCTTTGATGTATCGAAACATCGTTTCTTCATTTGACCAATGTTTGGGTGAATGTGTAATATCCAAGTCACTTGGAAATTTGAAATGGGGGTGTTGAATGAGGGTGACAACGGTTTGTCTTGACAGTGGAAGTGACATCATTTAGAAATTCCTGTGAAAAATTGGCAACACTAAATTTCTTTGTTGTGGTGGCTTTTCACAGGACAAATTCCATCCACACAAGAAGTGAATTTGCCCATGGTCTGTAGCCACCAAACTCTTCTAACTTGAACTTGTCATATGTCATCACAATACCTTGAGCAGCAGCAACAACAATACATGCAGATACAACACCTCCAGCTTCAGCAAATAATTATGCTTGCACAACCATTCTCATAGGGTGGAATGTCCCCCGCTTAGAATGACCCGGGGGTCATTTTACCCTAGGGTGAAGTGACCTGGGGTCACTCTAACCTAGGCTGGAATGACCCCCCTGGGTCACTCAGCCCTAGGGTATATTGACCCCTCTAGGATTTAGTGACCCCCTGGGTCACTTTGCCCTTTGGTATAATGACCCCTCCCTCCCCGTCTCTACATAGGATGTGGAATTAGACAATCAAATCAATTACTTTGGTGAACATCAAAACCACTTGATACTTTTTTTTTCTTCCATGCTGCTGCTGGTGCTGTGACACATTGCTTATGAAATCACTGAGTCTTGGCATGAGCTGCAACTGATCATTTTCCATATTCAGTTACAAAAAATCTCAAAGGTAATTGCTGCCAAACTTGAGGTTTTTTCTGGTTTTTCTGCTGTGGTCAGCGCCGATTTTCTAACATTTGAAAAGATGCTTCCAAAACTTGTGTAATATATGCAACAGAGTGACGCTGCAAACAATCACTGCCATTACCCTGAATTTTTGCACATTGACGAAACATATCCAGTGGAGTAGGAATAGGGAATTTATCGGGGAGAGGGGGGCAGGGACAATAATAAGTTAATCACAGTAATAGCAACTCAATTCAATCCTTCTGTCATTAAATTGAACATATGCATTAGATAACAGTCAGCAAGCCGCAGTGAAATTGCTGACATCACACTGCAATGACATGTAATTGCTTGGTGCTTGGTCTTACTTTCACTATACTGTTCATAATTTTTTTTTTGGGGGGGGGGGCAGTGCCTCTTCATCTATAGTATTGGGGGGCAGTGGCCCCCCTGCCCCCCTCTCCCACCATTCCTACTCCACTGTCTGATATCATAAATATAGTCTCGCGGGCCAATTCTTTACCAAAATACACCTCCTGCCGCACTGATATCAACGGAAACTGAATTAGCCAGGGGCTGCTAAAAAAACTGTAAAGAAATATTGTTCTGTGATCATGAAGTGCCGAATACTTATTAGAGCATGCACAACTCACATGTACACTTTACTTATGTGGGGGTCACTTGACCCTGAGGGGGGTCATTCAACCCTAGATTGGAGTGACCTCCGGGTCACTACACCCTAGGGTAGAATGACCGGGGGTCACTCTACCCTCCGACACCGTATCTAAATAGTCCCCCAGCAAAAGTGGCCTACCACGCTTTCTTTCAGGAAGCTCATCCACTCTGTTTTCCGTTTCTCTCTCACACTTTCAAGGTAGTCCTTGATCGAGATGGTACTACTGTTGATTTTCACCCTAAACTTTCAAGAAAAATGTGCAGCAGCTGCTGAAACTCCATGCTGACTGCATATCTGCCCATATCAGCACAATCCTTAGGACTATATCTGAATTAATAGAATTGTCATCTTTTTCCTAAGCTAGCTTAGCTACCTACGTAAGCTAGCTTAGCTACCTACGTAAGTATATACTTCATGTATGGACCACGATTTTTCTGTTTCTTAGCTTCACCCATCACTTTGTCCACTTCCTTATTAGCAAGCGCTACTGCCCTCAAGGTCATAATGTTGGATAAAGATCCATTGGGGCTTGGAAGTCCATCCTTAGCCTTGAAATACTTCTGTAAAGACATGTCTAGAGTATATCAGAGCCACGTGTTACCATAATTTAAATTTTCATACAAATATAATTTCTGGTAAGTAGTTTTATTCAGATAATTTAACTTCGGAATACTTTCAACTTCCAAAAATATTTTAGTTTTGAATTCTTCTGGAACTACAGTAACTAGTATCAATACTCTAAGTGCTAAATAGATGTTTTCAGAGCTATCTAGATCTTGTTAGTAGGTGAATGCACTGCACATACAGAAAGAGAGCAAAGAGCATTATAGAAATGCAACAGTCACTGAATTCAGGACAACAAAGAGGTTCTATGTAACTGAAGTTATTCTGTAATGTATGGAAATGAGTTGTCTCACATAGCCAGCCTCTTGATTGCAATGCTGAGATCACTAGCATATGTTAGGAAAGGCTATCGTAGAGGTTTTGTCCATAGGACCAGAAGGGGTGTGATTAAGTGAATTAGACTCTTGCTCTCTAATACAATTTCTTTCTTATTTCTTGGCTAGCAATAGTCATGCAAAATGTTAAATTTTAATAATAAGGTCAGTCAGTCCTATTGAAGAGAACTGCAAGAAATGTGAACAAACTACGTATAGTAGTAAGAGACTTGCTGTATTCTATATTCTGGGGGAAAGTTTAGAATTATTTAGGACAACATCTAGGGGGTGAAATTTCCCCTATGCCCCCCCTTATGGTTAGTTAGGCACACGAATTAGGTAGTTTGAGGTTTCCATGCAATTGTTAACAGTGACTTCTAAATGTTTGACCTCGTAACTTCCCCTCCAAGTCGAAAATCCTCTTATTTGTATGCTATGGTACATTATGAAAGAGCCAACTTTGGAAAAGTTGGACCATCCACAGCTACTTTAATTAGGTATTGTGTCTCTGAGAGTTTGAGCTGAGCATTTGCATGTGATGATTATTTTACATATACACCATAGAATATGTGATTCATGATTGGAAGACTGTCAGTTCAGCAGACTAGATCCACCCTTACATGCTCTTACCTGTACAGAAACTATTATGTGTGTCTATAATTGATTTTGTATTTAAAATCATTGAGTGGGAAATGGGAGTGGTTATGGAAGGAGTATTTTAGTTCCTCCTCAAAGAAGAATCATATGCCTTCATTTTTTCTAGATTCACCTACTGAGCATACAAAGTCACAAAAATAGCATACAATATGAGTGCATAATTAATTTTGTTTACTGTGCAATGAAGACATGTGAACTTGACCAAACCCATTTCTTACATGTTAGTGATGCTATTCTGCAATCAAGTGAATGGCTACACAAGACATGGAAGTGATGCTTTTAGCTAAGTAGAACCCTCACCTCCTAAACAGCCTAATTGATCCGTTGATAGCATAAACTTCCCCTCCCCTCCCACATTGATTATTAATTGTATTATCCTCAAACATAGACACACCCACACACAAACATCCCAGCGCCTCACTCTCTATATGGAACCCTCTGCTTGACTAGTACTGTAAATTCTGTGTGTGTGTCTTATCTGAAGTGTTTGTGTCCTCCCCAGACCCCAGCTTCACCTCTCACAGTTTGCTGATGCTCTGGATACTGTGGGGGACAGAAAATTGAATAGTGTATTTGAGATCCCAAGGCCTATGGGGGGATTGGGGAGAGAGATGAAGTCACGCGAAGAGAAGATAAAGTACTACATGGACACTCATCCAAACACTGGATGGAATCACTTGGCTGGGACTCTTCTCTACCAGGAACAACAGACAGCTCTTAAGAAAGTGAAGGGGAATGTTACAGCTGATAAAGGTAGGTGTGTACATACTAAGTGAGGCAAGGGTGAATATAGTCATGTGATTGGTCAACAGTGGATACTCTTATGAATAAATGACTCTCCAAGTTCAGGACTATAAATATGTTTTTCTCACTAGAACACACTCCACCATGTATCCACCACTACCAGAGTATCTACACTCCAAAATACAATTTTTTAAGTTAACCTTATAATTTTTTCCGCCTGGGGGAATCTTCTCCAGTAATCCTGTTCCAGTGTGTCCACCACTATGTGGAAGTCCCAGTGTGTCCACCATTATTTGGAGGTTCCAGTGTGTCCACCACTCTTTGGAGGTCCCAGTGTGTCCACCACTATTTGGAGGGTGGAATTGATGTGTACAGAGTTTTGCAAGTTGCTTGTCACATTGCAAAATGCTAATACAAAAGTTATGACAACTAAATCAACAATGTAGTAAAGCTGAATAAATTTACCATCATGTGACTGTCATGCATCAGCCAGATTTGAAAAAAATAGCCAGTACAAGTCTGTGTAGCTAACTATGTCCTACTACCAGCATTCTAATTACTTCTTTGGTAATGGCCAGATGACTCCCCATTACTACCCTTGGTCACAGCCTCCTTATCAACAAGAATGGGCAGGTGTAAGTCAGCAAGACCGTGATAACAGCCCTATTCTCATTAGTCCATCAAAGAGTACAGTTGAAGATTCTGATCATGACTCAAGTGTAACTGAGCCTAATTTCAGTTAGTGTGAAAATAATTTGTCCCAATGAAAAAAGGACTGAACACAAGACATTCATGTTGCGTGACCTTGATATGGGGGAAGTGAGCTCAATATTGGCTTTTAGAAAAGAGATACTTACCCAATTTGGTGATGGACTTATTGATGCGATTTTGATTTCGGATTCTACAAAGGAACTAAGCGAGTATGGGTTAGAAACGATCACGATTTTGATGAACTGATCCAATCACTTCAAACAAAATCTAATACTATAACTGTATGGTGTGAAGGACGCAGCAAGAAACGAAAGAAGGACTCCTCAGGCTCTGAAGATGAATCTAATGGAACAAAAAAGAAAAAAAAAGGATCTAGTGATGACAGAATGTCAAGAGTTGATGATATAACAGACAACTTGAGAGAAAAGCATGGGCATATGTACAGTAACCTACAGTATTGTGTATGGGCTGAAACAATTGTTGGAGGCAGGCATGCATCTATGGAAAATCCTCATATTTCAAGAAATCCAAAATTCTACCATCACGTGATGTTTCATCAGTAAATTTTGAGAGAAGAAACCCTACTGTGATTACTCCTGTTAAAGCTGCTGAATTGAAGACAATTTATATATCTCAAATTAAAGAACTCTATTCGTTGATCGAGGTTGGGGCTATAACAGATGGTGACTTTCAAAAAGTATTTTAGAACTGATGGATAAATTGTAAGGCTATGTTGCTTTTGATATTACCATACATTCTAATCTTAGCACCCACTAAGATTATGGAGCAAGCAATTGCTTAAATGGAAAGAATAAATTAGGGGTCTTAATTTGTTATGCACTATTCTATTTAAGAACTGCTTGGTTTTACCCAAAACTGGCAAGATCTAGACTAGCTGTAATTTGAAATGATCCTGCAACTTCAGTCTGGTCATAATGCTACGCCTAAAACTTTCTCAGAATATCAGTCTCTAAAAATATATTATATAAAAAGTTACATATAACCTGCATGTTTAATATAATTTACACAATCTAGTGGAGTAATTGAAGCAAATGCTTCATTCTAGGTGTGTTTGTGGATTGATAACTTAGTTCATTATCTCTAAGATATGACTTCACTTGACTAAATGCTTCCTCAATGGGGTTCAAGTCAGGGGAGTAAGGTGGTAAAAATCGTACTAAAGCACCAGTGGCTGAAATCAATTGAGTTACTGCTTCTACATGGTGGATAGATGCATTATCAAGTATGACTACAGAACAGGGATTGTCGCCACCATCGAATGGAAGTAGTATAGGAAGTAAGCACCGTTGTACAAAAATTCATGAAAACATCCGAGTTCACATTTCCCTCTGCAATATAAACATCTTCTATTCCCCGAAAAGTCAGTATCCCTATGGCCGACAACCTCTTACCATATAAAGTAAATTTGTGGGAAACAGGTTTCATGCCTTGAAGACCATATCCATATTTACGTATTGTATTATGGTGGTTTAATCCTGTTTCATTAAAGTTTTGGGGTTAAATTCCATTATTTCAGAGATATATTTTGCTTTCTGAACATCACACCTTTGTCTTGCTACTAGACGCATTTTCTGTCTAGTCATACCCAGTCTTTTGATGGTACAGCAAATAGTAGCACAATCATACCGGGATCCTGTTATATATGTAACAGCTTTTGTTGTATCTCACGAAGATACATGCTGGGTGTACTCAGCAGCGTCTCTAAAATGGTGATTTCCTCAAACTCACTCATTTGTGGTAATGGACCATGCCTTTGGCATTCAGGTGATACATCCTAAGTTGTATAAAAAAGATAGATGTATCTCTCAATTGACCTGATATTTACATACAGTTCCCTAGAAATCTCTTTTATTGTCTTCTTTTGTAGAAGATACTTCCAAATTATCCACCATCTAAGGTCTTTTGTGTATCCTTTTGGCATTTTGACTGCTTCTTGTACTGTACAGTAGTTATTTTGAATTTGAATTCTGAGCATGCTCACCTGTGTCTGCTAGCTAATTAAATTAGATAGTACATACAGTGTACACAAGGGCTATAGTACTACTGAATTTCACTACACTATATATATTGGTGTCTTAAAATTCATTCTTGTTTGCAGTTAAAATTTGCTACTGAATGGAATGGGAATTTCTGCAAAGTGCAGATTTTAGCTGCCGAAACCAAATCGTGCACTACAAGTAGAAGTCCTGGGTTCCTGGGTTAGAAGTCCTGAGAACATAGTTTCTTACAATTATATGATGTAAATCTGGGCCATGGGGACCATGATAATTTTAGTAATTATTAAACAAGTTCAACATAAAATTATAACCCTGATTATGCATGAGATTCACAGATCTATTTCTATTCAGCTTACTACATTGTTGATTTAGTTGTCACAACTTTTGTATTAGCATTTTGCAATGTGACAAACAACTTGCAAAACTCTGTATGTGTTGTCTACTCATAATTATGTTCATTTGGAGGAAATGTGTTTAAGTTTTGAGAACTACATAAATGTAGTCTGTGGCATGTAGTGTTGTTGGTCAAATGTAAACAGTCTCTATGGCATGACATCTTGTAACTATACATTCCTATTTGACATAAGGGAAAAAGCAAATGAAAAAAGATGTAGGGATGACCACTGCTCAAAAAAGTAAGGAAACAAGAAGGATGGAAATGGGATCAATCTTTGTTCTGTATATCCAGCCAACAATCCCTATATATACGTCGGCAGATTAAAGTGTAGTAATGTACGTATATGTAGGGATTGTTGGCTGGATATACAGAACAAAGATTGATCCCATTTCCATCCTTCTTGTTTCCTTACTTTTTTGAGCAGTGATTATCCCTACATCTTTTTTCATTTCACTTATAGTATCTATGCTAGAGCTAGCTAGCAGCTGAGTAATATTATAATTTCGAATAATCGGATATCAAATACATGCGCATGCGTATTATAGAAAAGATGGCTTCCTAATTGAATTAGTCGAGTGCTGTGCTCTGTAGTGTCTCCTTTTTCATCTTCTTTCGAGGATCAACGAGTAGAAAAGATCGTAGTTCGTAGAATTTGGAGTGGATTTATCCAGGAAGAGTTAGTACGTAGGGGATGTTCCATTCAGCCAAGAAAATAAGCAATCTGGAAATTACGCAATAGTAGTGTAGTGATCAAAATAACAACCTGACACGACATTCTAATCAAGTATATCAGGTACATGCATAACACCAGTAAAGGCATGTAGTCTTAGTGTTCACAATACGTAGTCATCCTGAAGAAAATCTAACCAAAGTGGACTACATTAATATGCTCAAATTTCAGCTCTACAATGCTATACATTCCTATTTGACATGAACTTTCACATTCTCCCAGTCTAACATAATGCACTGTTGCCTCTGTATTACTTTTTTTCCTGATGCAGTGCATTGGTTTTCAGTAAATCTAACCAAAAGTTGTTTTTAGTGTTGATACAATAATTATTATTGTAACAGTTCCCATTGACTGGTTGGTTATTTCCACTAATTTTTTAAAAGTACTACTTACCACATGTGAAATATACCACAATACAATTTAGTAAGCAACCACAAAATTAAGTGAGTGATTGTTCCAGGAAATTCCGTATACTATTCCGTGTTCACTTGCGTTTCACATCCATATGGAGTATCTATATTATCTATGGCCTATGCAAAAGGCTGTAGAAAACAATCTAGCTCAATTACAATTGGAGCATGTGCATTATGCACAGGCACCATATGTATGCCTGGGGCATTTTGTATTGTAGACATATATATATTACAATTTCAATGAGTCATGACCTGAGAGTCAGCTCACTCACTCTACTTGCTCACTTAATTAAGATATCTGTAATTTAGGTCCTTATTTATAGGAATTATGTAATCTGTACGGCATATCTGATTATTGTATATGACCACATGAATTCTTTTGCCAACAGATACAGTTGTTAGTGCAACTGATAGTAATTTTGTTTGAGTGATTTTAGTCCACTGAGGTCCCAGTGTACTTTTAAATAGTAATGTGTATTGCACTTGTGCTTTGTGTTGTTTCCTGCCCATATATTAGCTAGCATATATTCATTTGTTAGACAATAATGTGAATAATTCCCTTTGATATAATGAGGTAACTATATCATGTAGTAACCACTTGCTAGGCCTGCAAGTGATCAGGTATCTAAGTGTCTACTTAGATACCAACTTAGAAATCTGTGGTTGTCATCAGACTATATATACACAGTTTATACTACTGTCTAAGTCATTAGATCACTCCAGTGAGTGACTACTTGGTTTAAAATAGACACCTCGGCTCTGCCTCAGTATCTATTATAAACCTTGTAGTCACTCACTGTCATGATCTAACCTATACATGAGTAAAATGTTGATGACTGTCATAAATACTGTAGATTGTCAGTAGTATGTTGTGTGGTTGGTCAGGTATAAACAATCTCTATGGCATATATCTGTTAGTTCTGACTTGATTATTTTTGTGACTTCCATCATGTCACATTGTATTGCTATTGGTCAAGAATATCTAGGCACGTGTGCTTTAATTTTCATTTCATAGTTTCATTGTTTTCATATGATTTTCTTGTTTGGATGACTATTTCACCTTTTTGTTTTTAATGAAGATACCTGATGGAGGCTTTAATATAGGAATTGTGAACATCCGAATAGCAATTATTAAAGGGGGTGGTAAGATTGTTCCTATTCTGTTTCATTAAAGTGGCATTTTTAGTTTAAGCAATAAGCTTCTCTAATATCATGGCTATGAGATACTGTATATGGAAATGATACATACCTACATCAGGTCAGAGCATGCATACTACAACAGGGGTCAAAGGTCGGATATCTAATGTTGGTGGCAATCTTCAAACTATAGGAGTTCAGTTTTTCTTTTCTTTTTGTGCATTTGTGTAAGAATATTATTAAAGGGGCCATATCTATCACTCCATTGATTCTTTTGGCAACAGATACAGTTCTTAGTACAACTGATTTAGTTCGGGGTTTTTTTTGTGGTTTTTCTATTTTATGCTTAAGTCCAATTATGCACTCCTTGTTGTGTACATATAGCTAGAGGGTGTGAACCAGGATAGGTAAGGTTGTGCATCAGTGTGTGTGTGTGTGTGGGGGGGGGGGGGGGGGGGGTAACAGCTGAAAGTTTATGGAAGGCATTATTTCATTATTATTATTATTGAAATGTGCAATTTTATGTCAAAGCAATTCCCACTATATACAGTACCTGTCATTCATCTAACACTAAGTGCATGCATACACCTCATATTGTCTTTAGAGCATAAACTATAGTTGACTGAAGTAATTCATGCTCATACTATTTCCATTTGTTCCTGTTACTTGTTGAATGGACTTGTTTTTGTTGCTCAGCTCATGTTTTATTCTCTATGTTCTCTCCCACAGACCCCTCCCTCACCCTCACTAATCTCACTCAGCTGCTGGAGGATGTGTTGGACTTGTATAATGTGACTGATGATCTAGACATCCCTTACTCAGTGTATATTAGTATAGACACACAACAGCCCAGTGAGTCTGAACGTATGAAGGCTTGTTGGGAGTGGTACCTGAACAACCACCCATGCCCTTCTTGGCATCACATTGCTAATGCTCTGTATATGAATGAGGAGCATGGAGTGCTAGAAGTGTTGAAGAGTCGCTACCTTAAAGGTGAGTCTGTGATGATTACTGGAATGGTAGATTTGCATGTGTCCTGTCCCCAACTATGTAAAAACATCATCCTATATGCCACTGTTATTAATTAAATTTCTTCTCTCATAATCGATTGTTGTTGTTGTTGTTGTTGTTGTTGTGATTGTTGTTATTTTTGTTTGTTTTAATTCATTGGGTAGATGATATGAATATCGTGTATTAGTCACCTGCTATGGAGTACTGGCAGGAAGTTACATATAAAAATACAATACTCTTTTTGCAGAAATATTATTTTCTGCTGGTACTTAAGCCACTCTTTTTTTAGGAAAGAAGAATGAAGGAACCATTTGTAGTAGAAAATGGTAGAAGAGATGCAGTCTTGCTGATATAGCTACTTACATTCAAGAATGAGCCTTCAACAAGAAAACAGTGTTCTAGCATAGCTGTACTACTCCACTGACAGTTGATAGAATTCTTTCTCTACATACCTATCACATGGTTTTATAAGATAAGTACAGCTTGGACATGAAGCAGGTTGCCGATATTTGTCAGCTGATTCAACCTGTGCCTAATTGCTTCAGCCAGTTAGCAGATCGAGGTTATAGTGATTTGACTACTTCAGCTTCAAGGTTGGATGAGCAGTGCTTCTACATAGCAGAGGTTCATCATGGGCTCTAACTGAGCTACATTAAACATCTTTACATACTAAGTACTATATATATTGTGAGATTTTTTTCTTTTCTTTATAACTTTAGTGTCCAAATGGGCACAAGGCGAGCCAACTAGCCACTGGCTAATACTAAGGCTGCCTAAATAAAAACATAAATGAATCAAACAAGACAGAGCAAACAAAGTAATAGCTGCTATTGTAGTCAGCATTTAAAGAGTTGTATGATCAATCATTTTCCGAGGGCCATGTTTGTTGTATGTTGTGTAGATTAACAAATCTACATGAGGTCTTTCCATATGCACCATGACAGTAGCAATAAATTTAAAGGCTCTCAATATACTCTCATATACTGCTCTGAAAGCCTTGCAGAAAACAGCTATTGGGCCTCTGAATATCTTCTTATCAAACTATGCAGATTAACTCATTACATAACCACATACCTCAATATCTACAAACACATTACAAGTATGCATGACACTTTTGCAAGCTATTTGAAATGAGATTACAAAAAGTCAGTCAAGGTGAGTCTGGTTCTCTGTGATGATCACTGGAATTGTTGATTTGCATGTGAGTCTTCTCTCCTGTCCCCAAAGAAGTAAAAGCATCTTCCTATATGCCACTGTTATTAAAGAAAGTTTAAATTGTTGTTAGTTGTTATTATTATTGTTGTTATTGTTGTTGGTATAAATATTTGTTTTGATTCATGGGGTAGGTTGTATGAATGTCATATATTAGACATCTGCTATGGCTAAAGTACTGGCAAGAAGTTGTGTATAAAAATACAATACTCTTCTGCCATCCATATGAATCCTCTGCCCACTCTGTTTTTAGGAAAGAAGAATAAAGGAACCATTTGTAGTAATAGTCCTCATGAAAAGATGGAGTCTTGTTTAGCATCGTCCCCCAGGCCCTCCTTTGTTATGATTGTGGAGGGCCTGGTACGCGAAGTCACTGGGGGGGGGGGGGGGGGTTGAACCATCTAATTGGGCGTGGGCAGTGTACGAGAGCATAATGACCTGCCCACTTATTTGGGCTATGCACTGAAGTGGCTAAAGGATTGACCTAAAGGCACCAAAAGAACTTTTGCTGATTTGCTACAACAAAAATTAATAACCAATTTGCTATGGCCATAAATCAAGGATTTGCTAAAACTCATGAAGAATTCTGAGGCCAATCTATTTATAATCCAGCTAAGCCTAAAATCTTGACAGCTTTACTATCTAATGATAGGCAGCTCTGATACTATCTGCTGCTAGGCTAGCAACACCCGAATTCAGTGGCAGCTCAATGGCTTAACACCTCTTCTCTTTGTTAGGCCTGGTTGGCCATGTGCTCGTGCAATGTTGTAGCACCAATTCATCATGGTGATGTATGCATTATGAATGCGTTTCCTTGGACTCACCCACACTATGGGTTCCTATGGTTTGGCGATATTTTCGAGTACCAGGCCCTCCACAATCATAATTAAAAGGAGGGCCGGAGGACAAGTCTAGTCATGATAAAATTTCGATTTTGATTTATTTTCATGGTCATTAAAATTAATCACATGAAATTTAATTACCTTGTACAAAATGGAGTACAAGCTTAAGCTGTAACAAAGAAAATAAACATGAAAATTGAAAACATGAATTATTATTAAACTAAAAATTTCCCAATTTATGGTGGCTATATACTTACATTCAAGAATGAGCCTTCAACAAGAGAACAATGTTCTAGCTTAGCTGTACTACTCCATTGACAGTCATATAAATTTAAAGATTCTTTCTCTGCATACCTAATTCATGGTTTTATATCCACATCAGCTGAAATAAGACAAGTACAGCTTGGACATGAAGCTGGTTTCCAAAATTTGTCAGCTGATTCCACCAGTGCCTAATTGCCACAGCCAGTTAACAGACATTGAGGTTATAGTGGTTCAGCTTCAAGGTTGGATGAGCAGTGCTTGTAGGATGCTATACCTGAGCTAGATTCATTTACAAGTAAAGGAAAAATATTAAAAAAGGAAAGTAGGGATGGCCGTGTGTGGTTCAAAAATTTCAGCAACAAGAGAGTGAACTTCATAGGATAAGATAAAATATAAAGGGAGTGAAGTAGGAATAGTTAGCTCATAGTTTGGTAATATTGTTGGTTACTTGACTGAAGTTCACTCTATTAACAGCATTACATATCCACATACCTCAACTACAAGCACATTACAAGCATATGCATGACACTTTTGTAAATTTACAAGCTATTTTACATGGACCCCAAGATGTCAGAGTATGGATCAATGGCATCAACCAGGCCCAAATGTTTGTGAGGTAAAATTTGTAAAAAAAAGTTTTATGCACTAATTTTCATGAATTCCATGCCCCACAAAATTTCGCACTATACGATAATGGAACTTCAGCACAATAATTATAATTTATTAGCACTTTGTTGGCTACAGCAGAATTTGCTATAAGAATCAAAGTAGCTTGAACAGAGTCACTTAATATGGAAGCCGAGAAGGGCACTTTTTCCGCGTAAACCAAATAACTTTTTATATGTTCCACCTGATCGGCTGGATAGTGTGACTACTACCTTTAGGCGAAGTTACCTTCACATATCACATAAATAATTATGATTTGCATTAATCATACCCACCAGACTTCCAGCAAGTTTTCTTCTCAAGTGAATAACCTCTGCCTTCAAGCAACACTGACCTCATTTCAGTTTTGCTTAATCGACCACATACCCATTATTTAACTGGGTATAAGTTACGTATGAGCTCACTTTACTTACCCGAGTAGCCAATCACTTAATGAGTGATGAAAGAGTGATGTAGGCTGGAGTACAAAGTACGGAAACAAGGTGTACTGCATTTGCTCTGCTAACTGTCACAGAATTGACAAACCCTACATCGCTGCATGGACTGCCTTTGTCACTGTGCTCTGCTAACTGTCATAAAATTGACATAAACCCTACATCGCTGCTGCCATATTATCCTTTTTGGCTACACCTTGCAGTGACGTAGGGTTTATGTCAACTCTATGTCCAATTGGGCAGTCTGTGCCATCCCTAGCTACTTATCGTACTCTCTCATACTTTACTTAAATTTTTTTTCAGTATTTTCAAAAATTCCTGTCAAATTAAAAAATATTAATGAGTCGATATGGTGGGACAGCACTACATTCATAATAGCATATCTCACCCGAACTATGATAACATGCATATGTGACAGTTGAGGGTAGAAATCAAGCTTCATTCACGCTTTCTACTTTTGAAAAAAAGTTTGAAAGGCAGAAAATTTTGACAAAAGTAAACTTTGACTAAAACGTTGGGATTGTCCCCAGAAAATAAAAGTAGAGCAGTAAATTGTGTCACTGCGCATGCATGTAATCGATCACGCACAAGATCGTTGGTCAGTACAGTGCAGTAGCCTCGTCCCCAGGCTCTAATTTTACAGTTATAGGATAGCTCTCATGTACCAGTTCTTTCTCAGTGTGCGGATGGTGTGTTTGTTTAGCTGGGATAACCCCACCTAGTAATGAAGAAGGATCAGCAGCAAGCAATTCTCTCCATTGGTCTGTTCGTTGGTGAATAGTGCAGAGCTGATGCTATGATCATCTCCTCTGAGGTTGGTTTACGGATGCACCACTATGAATAGATTTGGAAGTGCCAGAGAACAGAGCAATGCTCATACACATAGTTACATGCTGTGACATCACATACCATCATAAAGTGTAATAGGCTGGAATTTCGCGTGAAACGAGACTATACAGTGCAGGTGCAGTGTAAATGGGCTGAGTTTCAATACAGCTAGAGTCAAGTAAGGTATCGAAGAGGTAGTGAAAATAGCTTAGTTCATTATTCCAAGTCCATAAGCTTAAAAGCCTACCTTATAGCTGTTTTGCTGGATTCTCTCCGTTCACTAGCTAGCTGAACCAAGACCCTCGTGAGACTATAGCTAGCTTTAGAGCTTGATTTGAAGTCTCACTCTAAAATCATCCACTTTCTGTTTTGCAACTGAATTGCTCCATAGGAAGCAGGCATCCTTGTTGTTTTTTTGTCGAGGAAGGGGGTGATGGGGTCACTGGTGGACTACAAGCCTGTGACTACACAGTTTCAGCATAGACCATTTTATAGAACTTATCCAGACTGAGCCTGGTACATTCTGTGATGCATAAGGAGCCCCTCCCCCATTTATGTCCACCCCCTAGCCATTATCATATGATTTTGAACTTACAATATACTGTCACTTAGTGCAGTCTAGAACTGAAATGGAGAAAGTTGAATATTGTGTCTCCACTGTAGCTCTGGACTTCTCACTTGGAGGTCCTTGTCTCAGTTCTTACTGCAGTCACACTTGCTTGCTTGTCTCAAATGACAATCAGTTTACTCTTGAGCTAGTTAACAGCATCACCTAACCACATACCTCAATATCTACAAGCACATTACAAGCAACAACCCAAGAACCAAATTTAAAGTTAGTGCTTTCTAGCTCTATAGGAAGCATGCATGAAGAAATCCTTTAGTTAAAAACATGTTTACTATATCATCATTTTATGAAACGTTTCCCTGATTCCTCGTTGATCCTTAAATAACTTCAAACCTGAAATACAGTCACTTGATTAGAATAGTATAGAACTGAAATGGAGAAAATCCATGAATATCATGTCTCCAATAATTTGGCAGTAGTTCCTCTTGCTCTGGACTTCCCACTTGGTTGTTACTTCTTGCAGTCTTACTTGTCAAATAACAATCAGTTTACTCTTGAGCTAGTTAACAGCATTACATAACCACATACCTCAATATCCACAAGCACATTACAAGCATATGCATGCAAATTTACAAGCCATTTGTAATGGGATTACAGGAAGGTTAGGGGAAGATTCAAAGAGTTATGTTCCTGGAGTTGATATCAAGGCAAGGCCATCATCTAAACCCAAGAAAAGCCAAGAACTACTTCTAGTTCAGATCATTGATGAAACTTCAGTTATGTCAGCTCCAGGACTTACAATAAATAGAAAACAAAGAAGAAACATAAAGATTTAGATATTCAACTGGACACATTGAAGGCTTACCATCTATAATGAGCTTTCTATCACCTCATAGAAAAGAATCACCTGTTCCTTAGATTGATGAATTTGAGCATTTAGTTTTCATAAGGTTTATATGATGAAGCACTAGCTATATGATATTGAATTAACAAGGTCTCAAATTGCATCTTGGAACCAATTAGCTCTTTATGGAATCAGTGTAAATACCATAATCGTATAAATTTTCAGAGGTTTAAAATTTCATGATTTCCGGAGCTGTTCCTATAATAAAGAATTTCTGCAGATCTAATTTACACATGGAAAATAATGCATGCGCATAATAGCTATATCATTGCCTGCTGCTGGGGCTGAGTGACATGCATGATGGCTACCTTCTCGTGATTTGTGGCTACTACAGAGAAACCTAGATAGTCCCCCAAAAAGAAGAAAAGCTGGGCTGGCGATGCCAGACTAAAATCTGGACTGCTACGGAAAGCGAGACACTTCATTGTAGAAGAGAGACAGGTAATGGCCATGATCCCGCATCACGCACGCATGCACATCGTTATCATTATGATGTCATAGTACTAATTATTTTCAAGGATTCTGATCGACTACGAAAAAAACAAAAATAAAATCCCATCGAAAATTTATACGAATACGGTATATTTTTTCACTGCTAGTATAAATATTTGTATGTTATTAGTTGCACTATTGGCATTATCTGGTTCTCCACCATTGGCTGACTAAAGTGGTACTAGGTAGCTAGCTATCCTGTCAATTGCTAGCAAATTCTTGATTGCTGATTGATTCTTTACCTTACGTAATTTGGAGCTGGCTACCACTAACATGATCAGCACTCACTTGGCAGCTAGTGAGCATAAAGAAAGAAGAAATTGTTTTGTTTATCATTCCACTATCATATCTGGAATATAGTAGAATGTCCTTACATGTGCATGCAAAAAACTAATACGTAATGTCCAAGAAAAAACTGCAGGATAGTATGCAATGATGTTCTATGTCTGTTGTGTGTGTAACACATACCAAGTAGAAAAAAATTTAATTTGAGTGGGTGTATTAAATATTAGTAATATAATTTATACATGCACAATGACATTCGTCTGTTTTTTTGTTTCATTGACTACCTGTAGGTTCTGCTGAGTCACGTCGACTGTATAACGAAGCAATGAAGCAGGGACACGTAAAGTCCCAGATCAACAAAGCCCTCCTTTATGGGGCTCCAGGAACCGGAAAATCAAGTTCAATGGACCTTTTTGTCGGTAACCCTCCGAGACAAGCCAGAATAAGCACTCCTTTAGCTGCTCGTCCAATTACAATGATTCAAATGGGAGTAACATCAAAGGAGTGGAAAAAGCTTCATCCAAAAGAACGGAAAGAAATTCTAGCAAGGGCCATATATGCTCAGCTTCATGCCAACGACACAAATTCAGGTGAAGATTGTGAGTCATCAGCTAATTCTGGTGAGAGTTCTGATTCTGATGAAATATTAACGACTCCTGAGCATAAAGAAGCTCGTAGTAAAGAGGATAAGTCGACACGTGACGTACATCCACGAGTACACCCAGCAGCTCCTTCCAGTCTAACATCTGCTAGCAAACCAAAGAAAGGTTCTCATTCGAAGGAAAAGATTTCACTGCCATCCCTTGGCACACATGATGAACTAACAAAATTATTGGATGAAATTTCCAAATCAGATGATCTTGAAGCTTTACCTGTCTTCCGGAAAGTTAAACTAATCGATTCTGGTGGACAACCGCAATTTCATGAGGTGTTACCTGTATTTCTTCGTCGCATGTCCCTCTACATATTCGTCTTCAAGTTGTCAGAAGAACTCGCCACCAAGCCCATGGTAGAGTATTTTGGGGAAGATGGGAAACGTGTGGGGACACCTTACCAATCAGCTCAGTCCAACGAGCAGCTATTGAAGCACTGCCTTCGCACTTTGCACACCCACAGATCATTTCCCGATACTAAAGGTGAGTGCTCCAAAATCATGATCATAGGGACCCACAGGGACGAAGAACACCTGTGCACGACCGAGACAAGAGAGGAGAAGAACAAGAAGTTAGAAGAGCTGTTACTTCCGATGTTCCAAGAGGAAGTCGTCTATTACAACCTGGCAGAAAATGAGGTGATCTTTCCAGTCAATGCCAAAAATCCTGAAGAGCTTGATAAGAGTACAGCTAGAGATATCCAAAGTGTAGTCCTAACAGAGTGTATGCCTGATCCCATTGATGTGCCCCTTCAGTATTTCTCTTTGGAAATTATCCTTGAAGAAGTCAGCCTTTCTTTAGACAGAGGGGTATTGAGCAAAGAAGAATGCCTTAGAGCAGCAGATAAGCTTTTCTTTAATGAGCATACACTGGATGCAGCTCTCCAGTTCCTAGATGAAATTTCATCGGTCTTTTATTTCCCCGAGGTTCTGGATGGTGTTGTATTCACTAACCCTCAAGTCCTTTTGGATAAGGTAACAGAGTTGGTGGAGATCACCTATTGCTTGAGAGAAAAGGTTGGTGGAAAAGCACTTCGTGCACTCTCTGGAGGCTGGAAGAAGTTTAAAGATCATGGCATTGTTAGCTTAGAGCTTCTGCAAGAGAAAAAGTTTAATAAGCATTAGCTATGTGGCTGATATCTTTACTCCTGTTGATCTGGTCAAGCTCTTTAGAAAGTTGCTCATCATAGCTGACTTTAGTGCTTCAGAGTACATCATGCCTGCCCTCCTTCCTGTTCTTGAAACTGAGAAGGTTCATAAATATCGTGTCTCTAATGATTCACCTGTAGCTCCTCTTGCTCTGGACTTCCCACTTGGAGGTCCTCGTCTCGGTACATACTGCAGTCTTACCTGCTTTCTTATCTCCAATGACAACCAGTTTCCCTGTCCTTGGAAAATAGTGTTGCTTCCTCCTTCCAACACTCCAGCTTGCCTAAATAGAAACTGCACCCAATTCATGGTACCTGGCTTTCCTGGATCAGTCACTCTGATTGACACATTCTTTCATGTTGAGATCCATGTGGATGACACTGCCGAGAAAGTTTGTAGCAAGCTCTGCTCTTTTGTCTCTCAGGCTGTGTTTGCAGGTCTAAAGAAAGCCATGATAGTTCTTGGGTACAACAACTCGATCCCTTCGAAAGCACTTCTTTGTCCTTGTGGGGCTAAAGATCCCCATGTTGCCACTTTCGGGGATGGTCTCTGGATCTGCAGTCGAGATAACAAAGTATTTGGAGATCTCACTCCTAGACACCTGCTGTGGTGTGATCAACCAGATCATTCTCCTATGAAAGGTTGGTCAAATTTACATCCTTGACTTATTGATCTACTAGTTTTATTATTATTAATTTAGCTAGTGCCTTCCTTCACTGCTTTGACTTTTGATAATTTTAGTCTTATCTTTATCATGGAATTTTCATTTGCAGGAGCTTCTGCCTCTTCAACTCCTACTATGATGGAAATCATTCGCTTCCCTCTAAAAGATTCCAAAGTGAACTTGGCTCAAGAAATCGGAACTAAGTATTTCGAATTTGGAACTTTCTTGTTTGAAGATGCCACTGGCGCTCGTATCAGTGCCTTGGAAGAAGAGCTGAGACATAATGCACAAAATATCAATCGCCAGATCTTCCGGGAATGGCTGAGTGGGGGAGGGAAAAAGCCTGTTTCATGGGAGACTCTAATTGCTGTACTTGAAGACATTGGATTGAGTGAACTAGCAAAATTGATAGCAGAAGTCAAACAATAAGCACATTATTATATCTATCTACACTTTTCATTACATTCTACTTCTATACCCATACTATAGCACTGTTCAATTAAAATTTTGTTTGCGTTAAGTATAATATGAACAATAATGGTAGGTTATACAATGGTCTTTTAATTCCAGTGTCTTTCTCTCCTCCAACCATGATGGACATCCTGTATTTCCTCCTACCTCTACAAGACTCTAACTTGACTCAAGATTTATTATAGCTACCTTGAAGACAGAACTAGAGCTCAAATCTGAATTCAACTGCCAAGTGTTGAGAAGACTGGAAGCTAATTCTTTATAATAATTTGAATTCTGATACCCAACAAAAGGCAAAATACACACACAAACAAAAAACCATTAACACAGAGCAGAGAACAACAGCAATAGCTACATTAAATACATTTACTTTTATTAAACAACAATCAGCTTGACCAAAAATAATATATAGGAAAGAGGACTCAGATCATCCTGAAAAGCCCCAATAACTCAATGCTTTCTTTATGTCCTCTTTGATGGCCAAAGGATTATGTCTACCAATAACCCAAACAGTTCCCTTCATTACATCACAATTCATTTATGTGGGTCTCTAGTTAACACTCTAAAAGAATTATTGTGCACAGATCATGGAAATATAAAGAAGTCAATCACTACAGTTAATAGCACACTCTGTCTGACTGGACCATGACTCTTTCTCCTTATTTTGCGCATGAGCAATGTGTTTGATTTTAAGGGGGTGGGGCAGGCAGGCTGGAATTGCATGGTGGGCATTATTTGCTTCAGTGGATAGCACATGCATTGGAATATTCTGACCGAGGACTCTGTTCGAAGATCGACGTGGAGACAGCTTGCCTGTTGAGTGTCTGCAGTCAGCGGCATTGAACGAGGTTTCATTCAGAGGGAAGTGTTCTGTATTAATAACTATGGCATCGGTGAAAGTACCTGCCTAGTTTTTAACAGTTAGTGAAAACTCTTGATCAGTGATATCTTCCAACTCATCCATTGATCCACCCATCTTTAGCATAAGACATGTTTCTTGGAGTCAGGTATGATGATGTGCATTTACATTGTATTAGTATATGATGTCATATGACTGTTGGGTTGCATACACGCAGTACAGCTTGCCAATGTCTACTTATATGGTACTGTTGCCTTACTGTGACCTTAATCAAGTTGTTTAAATTTACGTGCTGGGTTTGTGATAATTAGGAAGCATCGAAGGCTCTTGGATAAAGCATCAAAGTCTTAAAATATCAAATATGCCAGACATCCTTTTGTGTATAATATTAGCAATGTGTGGATTTACAGTGTACACCCTTCCTCTCCCCACCTTAGTTTTAACTGCTCGTTTACAGAGTGGAGTTGTAATTCCAGCATGGCTGGTCACTAGATCGTTTACTTTCAGAAAAAAGTTACTGAGCATCTGGTAGGTTGGAGATATAGTGAGCCCCTTCACCCCCATTACGATAACATGTTGCATTTCCATGCAATCACTGGTAGTAGTAAAGCACTGATGTTTGTATATACAGATAGAGCAAACACACCCCCCACCCCCTCCATACTTCTTTTTGTTCTAACTAATCACTATATGTTGTGTATGCAATTACAGAATGAGATGATGAAGTCCTCAAGGAAGAGGAGCAGTCGTAATTGTCCCTCTAAGAGACCAAACCCGTACAGGTAACCATCATCATATTTGTCTGTTGGATCCTAGCAGCCCTTACTTGCTTTCACATGTGATTTCCTTTTGATGTGGTTTTAAACATTGATATTATATTATCTCAACCACCCCCACACCCTCTGCTCAAGCCTCTTTGTGATTGTGTGTACTAGCATGTGTGTGGATTCATGTCCTCTATGCCTCCCCTTTATAAGCTGCCAGTGCTTTAGCTCAGAAGGTATAAAATATTCCTATTACTTAACAATAAGGTGTTGATATGCCACCTATGTGCAGTGCATCATATTTTCATAGGTACGTATAATCAGTACATCTTCTGATTTTCCCTTCCTCCCTCTATATATTGTCCCATCGCACTTTGTCCCGAGCATGGATAGTGCTGAGAGAGAGTTCGTAAACCTGAACACCTCATGGCCCACCACTGTCAATCTATGGTATGTTTTGAGATTGACTATTCTGTTTTCGACTTTCTGGTGTTGAAACCCTTTACCCATTTTTGATATTGTGAACCTTCTCTTGCTTAATGAACTTTGGTAGCATAATTGCAAACCACCAAATTATCCATCCACATGGAAATCTGTGCATCATAATTATGACTTTAGCTTCTCCAGGTTGGAAAAACTTGCACCTCTGTACTGACATCAGTGTCACATTGATTAATCCCTCTCTCCCTTGATAGGGTTCTTGTACCATATGAATGTCTGGGAACCTACCCACATGCAAATTCAACTCCCTTCACCCCTTAGATACGAGTTGCATGCATGAAGGAAGGACTCGGTATTGTCGGTACATCTTCTAATTTCCCCTCCCCTATATAGTCCCATCTCTGTCAGTTGTGGGGTGAATACAAGTTGCTTGCATGAAGGAAGGTTTCTCTTTGATTGGTATAATTGGTACATCTTCTAATTCCCCCTTCTCCCCCTATACATGTCCCCTAGCATGGAAGTGCTGGTGGAGTTAGTAGATGTGAACACCTCGTGTCCCACCACTGTCATTCTATTCTGTACTTATGACTTTCTAATGTTGAGACCCTTTACCCAGCTAATGTGTATAGAGTGGCAGTACAGGAACTTGACTTTGAGTGTTGAGGTGTCTCTCTCGGTGGGAGAGAGAGGGGCTAGAGACCCCACTTTTTAGCAGGTGGGGGCTGAGCCCCCCCCCCCCCCCCCCCCCCCCCCCCACTTTTTTGACCATTATATAATTAACTGCAGTAAAGTCTACTGTCTAGTCACTAATGATGTTGACTGCATTGTTGTTTAGCCACAACTTGTATAGAATCAAAACCTTCATGAATATCATTACAACTCATCAGGAGTAGTCATCGATGTGCAATTTTGAGCCCCCCCCCCCCACACTTTTTTAGGTCCTCAGCCACCCCTGTCTCCAGAGAGGTTGTAGCACTTTCAGTCGATTATTCCTTTCTGTTTCATAATGGCTCCCTTTCTATTATCCAGCCAGTATGTTTTTAGCTGAGAATGAATTTATTATGCATGTTTCAACTAACCTTAATTAAACCCAGAAAGTGCTGAAGTAACTGGAATGTAGAAGCTTGAGTATTAGATGCTCTGTGTCCCCCCCCCCCCCCCCCCCCCCAGATCAGGTTTTACTCTGGGGCTATCACATGTTGAACACACACACACACACTCTATAGGGTTTCATACGAATCTTCCAATAAGGGGGGAACCACTTGAAGCCCCTCTCCCTTCAAAATAATTAGTAGGAAAGCCATTAAGAGACCAACTCTATTTAAAGGCTACATTTTCCACTGTATAGCTACATGAATTCTTATCACCACATCATCTCAAGAGAGAATGCAAGTATCAGACATCATGCAATAAGCTTCAGTCCCAAGTTGTACGTATCAATGGGGCATACAGACAATACACTTATTAACCCCTTGCTTGGTAAAGTCTTGATGAAGTAAGTAGTTTGAAGTACATTTGGTGGGCATTATTATGTGACAGTATCAGGTAGAAATCCTTAAATAATAATACAAGCTTTTAAGGTATTATTTGTGGTGTGAATGACCATCAATCCCTTACTTGGTCACTTTCCTTCCACTTGTGATTTTCTTTTGATATATTTTCTTGAGCATTGATATTGTATCTCTCTCTCTCTCTCTCTCTCTCTCTCTCTCTCTCTCTCTCTCTCTCTCTCTCTCTCTCTCTCTCTCTCTCTCTCTCTCAGCCTCTTTGTAGTCGTAATGAACTATATATGTACCAACATGTGGAATCATGTCCTCTATGCCTCTTTTCCAGCTTCCCCCTTTAGAAAACAGAAGGGTATCAATATGCCAACTTTATGTCCCAGTCAGAGGTACATATAATCAATACGTCTTCTGATTGTCCCTCCCTCCCCCTATAATGCTGTCCCATCTCACTTCATCCCCTGCATGCATGTATAGTGCCTATGCAGAGTTTGTAGACCTGAGCACCTCATGGCTGGCCGGCCCACCCCTGTCATCTGGATGACTATATTCTGCACTTGTGACCTTCTAAAGTTTGCCCACTATAGCCTAACTTGCTGAGGAAATGGAGTGGTGTATCCTCATAATAGCACTTTCAGTCAATATGAGTTTCTGTTTCAATATGAATCCCTTTCTATTGTCTTGTATCAAACCATATTAGTTGAGCCTGCTATTCCATAGAAGACTGCAAACTAAATAAAGTGTGTGATATTATCTGATAAGCAACTCTAAGACGTTTCATTTTTCAGTAAAATTTTATGCTCTCATAATAATATAGAACCTTCCTCCATTTAAAGATCAAACATGTGTGTTAGTGAACTGGAAGTAGTTAGAATCTCTTCCAGAATTGTATGCTCAGCTGGTCACTACACTGTTTAAAAAAGTTTTAAAGTCTGGGGGTTGAGATAACATGGGAAATCCCCCTCCCCCTCAACACAAAACATGCACATAATGTGTTGATGCAATCACTAGTAGTTGACAATTCAATTTTTTGGCCAAAAACACCCCCACCCACATTTTTTTCATTGTTCTAACTAATCACTGTATGTTGTGTATGAATGAGATGATGAAGTCCTCAAGGAAGAGGAGCAGTCGTAATCGTCCCTCTAAAAGACCAAACCCTTACAGGTAACCATCAATCCTTCTCACCTTATGATGCTTGTACTGTGTTTCTTTAAGGTCCATAACTTTTTGATGTGATTTTTGTGATTCAAGCCTATTTGTGGTTGTATGTATTAGCATGTGGAATCATGCTCTTATCCTGCTCCCCTTTAGAAGGTGCCAGTACATTATGTTTTCTATGGCTCAAAAGATATCAATGCAATGTGCCACCTTTTTCCATGCTAAACAAAGTGTTGATTTGCCACGGGTGTATCCATTCACTGGAATGGAACACTGGACTGGAATACTGGAATGACCTCTGACCTCAACTATTCTTGCAGAGAAGCTCAAAAGTCATCTCTTGCAGTTAAAATCATCTGTTTTGTAGAGAAGCTTCAATATAATACTGTGCAAGCACCTCATGAGCAGCCTTGCAAAGTAGCAAGCTTTAGTAATAGTACCTTTTTTGCTTTGTTGTTCTTGTTTGGAGTGAAAGTAGCTAGCTACACAGCTGGTCCCCAAACCCATACTCAATGCCGTGCAATGCATAGCAGAAATGCTATGCTGACTTACATTTCCAAGAAATCCTTGCACTTTGACCCAAGATTTGCTAAATCAGCAACTGCTAGCTTTGTGAGGAATTGCTTTATTTTAGAGGAAATTCAATGCACAAAGTCTAGAAGTTGAAGTAGCTAGACAAATACAGAACTGCTATTATTTATGCACAAAAAGCTAACAAAAATTGATTAAAGTTGAAGTCCAAACAGAGTAGACAAATAGTTCTTGTTAACAGAAGTAAGTCTTTCATTGGTTTACAGTGGTAGTTACCATACTTTGCCTGAGACTGTCCACTCGGAGATATAAACTCATGCCAGTCTTTATGCTTTATACACAAGTCTGTAGGTGGCTGTGATGACCTTGTTCTTACAACCACAAGAGCTGATATTTCCAGCAATAAAGCAAAGGGAGAAAGGCTGATGTGGAGTTTGAACCATTGGGGAAGGATACTGTGACATAGGCTGATACTGAGGCTGAAGGGTCTATAAGGGGAATTGTAACCCATCCCCCACCCTGGATAGTAAGACTGGTATGTCTGCTGGGTCTCACAAAAAGGAAAACTGGCTGCACTGTTGTACTTGTGTCACATATTACACTGCGCTTGTTTTTTTTGTAAACCACTCAATAAATCCTTCCAGATCAGCAGAACTTGATACAGAGTGATTACGCCAAGAAACAATTAGAGCATCAAACTTCATCTGGAAGTCATCATCATCTGTAGCATCAACTACCAACTCTGCTACCGAATACATCATTGATATAATCTTTTGGTGGCCTAAGCACACTATGACCAAACCTATGCTATGGGAAGAACAGCTAGTTATACTCTGTCCTAGGCTGTTCATGTAGGCGGTTGAGGTACTGAAAGCTAGGAATAGTTGAGGTCAGAGGTCATTCCAATATTCCAGTCCAGTGTTCCAGTCCAGTGTTCCATTCCAGTGAATGGATACACCCATATGCCACCCCTCCCGTGCTGTCCTTTCTATTCAACCTCAATACATTTCCTACTTACTCCTTCATATCCACCAACATCCTGTTGTCACATAATTATGTTAATATCCCATGCAGGAGAAATGCTACTGTGTCAGGGCTCACAATAACAGTCAGTCACAGGACATTTGTCCAGTCATTTTCTGCCTTTGTCTGACCAATTTTTCTATTATAGTAAAACTGCTATTAGATAATCATGTGTGGACAATAATGTAGTGTTACTGTGAGTCCTGTTGTGTGTGTGTCCTACTAGTTGTCCAACACTCACTTGCACTTATAATAACACCAACCACTTCACAGTACAGCTTTTCCACTGAGTGTGCACAAGTACATCACAACTAGAGAATTACTTTTTCTCCTTACTCTTGGAGCAAAGCAACAAAGTGAAAAGTGTAATTTGTTAATCAGCCAGTGAGTTGTGTACAGGTTATGCTCAAGCCATTGAGTGTTCCATTTTCCTCTGGTATAATGTAATTAGTCTATTCAGAACTAGTGAAATTACCCTTCCACAGCTAACCTCATCATATTGATGGGGAGACCCCCTAAATTAGTGTTAGTTGTGTGTTGCTGTGTATTACTTACCTTATCATGTCATGTGTTTCTAATCACAATCCTGTTAATTTCCTCTGGATACCACATGCACATCCACTGGTGTGTGTGTGGAAATTATTACTAACTGGGCAATGCATATACAGTATGTCTAGAAGGTATATTATCCAGCGACCTTAAAAAAAGGGAGTGTCTTATAGTAAAACACCAGGTAAAGGGTTGATCCTATGGGATGAGAGTACTTATGTTCTATACAACATAATGAGCCCTTTGATGCGTGAGATAATCCCTACACACTTACCTCAGCCTGTTTCAATTCCAGGGTCTTCCCTCACACCTTCCAATCACTATGACCTATAACTATAGGCTATCAGTATGTCTTATTGCTGCTATGGATAGTGTTGAGAAGACCTGTAGACCTGAACATCTTTCATGGCATATCCCTGTTGATCTAGAGGTTGTGACAGGGCTAGGGCATTGACTATTTGTGATTTTCTAATGTTGAAACCCTTTACCCACTCTAGTGTATTGAGCGGAATTTGACTTCAAATGTTAAAGTGTCTGAAAATGGAATGGGAAAATATGCTGCACTTAGTAAGTTTTATCTGGATTTTTGAATCTCTTGATCAGCACTCTCACGTGTACCATATTTACTGTGCATTATTTAGAAATTTGAGTATTATGACAGACAGATTAGACACAACCCTTTAGAGCATATCCTCCATTGGTTGGTATGTACGTATGTGAAATTCCTGCCAGGTTGGGACTGTCACAATTAATGACTACAGCACATACGTAAAGTATGACATAGTGTTAAGATATCATGTGACAGGTGGGTTGCATAACCTCTCTACAAAGGACAAAAGGTTGGGTCCCAAGTGTGTCAGGTTCCACTGCAATAATCTCTATCCCAGTCCAATATGTCTTCTGATTGTCCCTCCCTCCCCCTAATAATTACATTGTCCCATCTCACTTTGTCCCTAGCATCACTTTGCATCTAGCATTGATAGTGAACACTTCATGCCCCACCCTTTTCTTTCTAGATGGTTTAACTTTCTATTGATTATACGAGACTTTATATCATCCATTTAAAATTAATTTGAGTGTAGCTTTGATAGAGATTTGAGGAGTGTGTGCTACTTTATGGATTCATAATACGAGCATGTTACTGATGGCCTTTTCCCCATGGTAGTTTCATGGTAATTGTTGTCAACCATGTAGTGGAGTAAATCCATAGTGGACCTTGCAGTTTTATTCTCTATCCATATGTAATCGACTGTCTTAAAATTGTATGATGATGTTCATGCACCCCCTTTCCCATATTACATATTGGTTCTTAATGATGCTCACCCTTGGAGGTACATAATACATTGAATGCTGCTCACCCACCTTCCTGTACTATTACATTGATGCTCACATATTCTGTGCAATTTAAACCTCTTACCTCTATATCTTTGAATTAATGGAATGCCTTTGATGTGTGAGATAATCCCTACACACTTACCTCAGCTTGTTTCAATTTCAGGGTCTTCCCTCATACCTCCCAATCACTGACTTATAAGCTATGAATTGATTATGGCCCTTAATGGATTGACCCTTTGACCTTTGCCCCATCTCATTTTATCACTAGTATGACATGGATAGTGGTTTATAGACCTGAGCACCTCATTGTTATTCTCAATTGTTGGTTGTGTCACGTCATTCTAATGTTGAGACCCTTTACCCACTCTAGTTGAGGTCACTTTCAGTCTATATGATTGTTCACTTTCTGTTTCAGTTCTCCTTTATATAGTATTGTAAAACATGAGCTTAGCTTTGATAGAGATTTGAGAAGGGTGTGCTACAATATGGATTCACAATCCGAGCATGTTAGTGATTGTCTTTTATTTTTCAGACTGAACCATGTGAATTTCCCCATGGTAACTATTGTCAACTGTGAAGTGAAGTAAATTCATAATGGACCTTGTAGTTTTTATTCTCTATCCATATGTAATCAATGGTCTTAAAATTGTATTTAACTATCAAGGCAGTGAGGATTATTACTTTTGTCAGTTGATCTAACAAATGACAGACCATTCAGAGAATTGTTAGGTCAATTAGTATTAGTGGTCTGACATCAAAGATAAATTTAAAACCTAGCACTCCAGTGATGTCGAAATTAAAGAAAAAGTTTACACCCAGTCATTTTTAGCTGTAGCATTGGCTATTGGCTAGCAGTGAGGCAAGTCTAAAGTAACCACAATTATAGTCTTCTGGACCCTCAGTGACAATTCTCATCGTATGGACCTAAAGTATGACAAAAGTGGAAGTATGGCAAAAGTGGATATGGTCAGGGAAAATTTTTTCAGTGTGCATAATGCACCACATGTATCTCTCTCCCTCCCTCCCCCCAAACCTTATAAATCCTTGTAGAACCTTCCTCCATTGTGTGTTAGTGGTTTTATGAATTATGTGCTCAATGTTACTCCATGGTCATGAGTGAGTCTGTCTTTCATAAACTACACCCATATAGTTCATCTCTTTATGTGTGTTGCCTGTGGCGAGTTTGCCAGTATTCTAAGTTTAGAGCAGTTGCACTAAAACTAGCCATAACATCTGTGCCAATTGAGCATGTATTATTCCACTCTATACTGTTACTCACAAATCACTATCCAATTTGATACTGATTCAGAAGTACTGCAGCAATCCACATCACCATCCAGCCATGCATCTCTTCCAACTTGTCCTGCAATGCACACTTCACAAGGTTAGCTAGCTAGTTTTAATTTTTTTAAAAGCAAAAGAAATGGATCAAAATTAGCTATAGCTCTCTGGCCTAGTCACAACTTGAATAATGAAATCTGTGAGAGCGTCCTACATTACGTCACTCTTGTCTAGCTACATCTATAAATGAAAGGCTGGGATAACATTACTATAATCAGGTCATGATCATTAGTACTTCATCGTCTTCTGTCATTTAATTCTACAGTGTCTTGCCCTCCTCCAAACATGACTGACTTCCGTGTTTCCCCCTACAAGACTCAAATAATATGAACTTAACCACAGAAATCGGAGCAAAGTACCTTGAATTTGGAACATTCCTCCTGGAAGACCATACTGCAGGTGCACAAATCAGTGCCTTTGAGGTGGAACTCTGTAGGAAAAAGCATCAACTATCGTGTGTTTCAAGAGTGGCTACATGGGAAGATTTCTGTGCTGGAAGATATTGGACTAAATGAACTTGCTAAATCTATAAGAGGTGTTAAACTATAGAATTATAATTCTATGTGAGATTTATCTGCTATTCATAAGTTACCCAAGTGTCATTTTGCGCATGCGCATTGATGGGCATTATTTGAAACGAAGCTTCACTGTGGCTAGAAAGTTCGTGTTCTTGCCTTTGGACCTAGTAAGCAATGTATCAGTGATAGCTAGCGCCAATGATCCACCCATCATGGAGCTGAAATGCATGTTTGTTGATGGAATCAGCGTTTGAACACTATGATAGTTAAAATTCTAGTGACATGATTTTACCAAAAGACTAGCTAGAGCATGATTAAGTTATCTGCACCCTGTGCTGACATTAAATATCTCTCCCTTCCTCCCTAAACATGGATCCCTTCACCATTTGAATGTCTAGGAACCTACCTCCAATGGCCAACTCCTTTCCCTGATGAACAAGTATCAGAAGTTTCTTAAGAGTTGGAGAGATCTATGTGAGATCACTAGTCAAGACTCATTTATGGACAAACAGGTATGTGCAGTACATTAAGGAAGGACTCTCTCAATCTCCCTGTCTGATATGTATAAAACAGTACGTCTTCAAATGCCTCTTCCTATGTATTGTCCCATCTCACTTTATTCCTAGCATGGATAGTCCCGAGATCGAATCCTGAGCACCTCATAATCATGGCCTACCACTCATGATCATTCTGACTCTCTAATGATAAGACCCTTTACCCACTTTGGCCTAGTTAAAGTAGTAGAATTTGACTTCAACTGGATGAGGTTGAGGTTGTATTTAAACTTCATGTGATATGTTCATTTTCTGTTTTACCTTTTGTTCTCTGGTATCAAGCCATGTGGTATGTGGGTGTGCTAGAGTGTGAACATAAAGCCTTTTCCATATGACATCTGATTCTTATCTTTCCAGCTCTGTAGTTTTCCATCGATAAATGGCTGATTTCAGAAATTCTGACTTGGACTACAGCACGTATTGAATAGCATTGTTAGCCTAAGTGCTGGAAAAAGTCTACACACCTTATTGATTTATATGGAACCATCGAAGGTCCTTCCTCTGTATACAGAAGCATCAGAGTCTCTCCAAATGTTATCTTTAGACAGAGTAGCAATACATCATGTGTTAACTGACAAGCCAATATTTTTACATGTTGGATTCAAGATCATGACTAAATGGTTACTTAGCTTACCCTGGCAACCTAGCTTAACCTGACTGAGGGGTTTGTGCACTGAGATTAATTAGGTAGTGAGTTGGACAGTGTATGAACAGTTTTCTGAGAATTGCCAGGTAACCTTTTATGCATAATATTGCTGATTATTGTCCATGGATTCATTATCCTTACGGTGTATACCTCCTCACCTCTATAAGAAATAATGTGGGAGATTCCCCTCTCCCCTCTCAACACAATACTGCATTTCCATGAGATCACTGAAGCACTGATGTTCGTATACATTGCAGATGGAGTTTTTGACAAACACACACACACACACACACACACCTCCTCCACACTTTTTTCCTTTTTTTCATTGTTCTAACTAATCACTGTATGTTGTGTATGCAATTACAGAATGAGATGATGAAGAGGAGAAGTCAAATTGGTCCTCTAAGAGACCAAACCCTTACAGGTAACCATCAATCCTTCTCACCTTTGCAAGTTGAATCCAAACATCCCTTACTTGGTCACTTTCCTTTGATATGTGATTTCCTTTTGATGTGATTTGAGCATTCATATTGTATTTCCCCCTGCTCAAGCCTCTTAGTGATTGTATGTACTAGCATGTGTGTGGATTCATGTCCTCTATGCCTCCAAGCAAGGTTGCCAGTGCTAAGGTGTTGATATATATGCCACCTATGTGCATTTTCATAGGTATGTATAATCAGTACGTCTTCTGATTGCCCCTCCTCCCCCTATATATTGTACCATCTCACTTTGTGGATAAGATTTCATAGACCTGAATACCTCATAGCCCACCACTGTCAATCTAGATATAGGTCAACGGTATATTTTGAGATTGAGTATTCTTTAGTGTTGAGACCCTTTACCAATTTAGCCTAGTTAATTGTAGTAGTCGTTTATGACTTTGTAAAACCTTATGGATTGTTGTAATAATCAACTTTGGTATATAAAGTCCTAACCTCGCACCTCTGTACTGGTATCGGTTTCTTGTGCCATTGAGCTGAATGTCTGGGTCCCCTTCCTCCTTACTGAACAAGTTGTGGGTATACCATCTGTGCAGATCTTTAAGATATCTGTCTGCATGGGGAGCATTATAGTACACATGGAACAGAAACTGCTTTCCTTTTTTAATCTCCCAAACTTTTGTCATGCTGTACCTGTTAGTTCACTCAAATGTTGCCTAAGAACATATGTAATGTGATGTGCTTTATATAGAAATGATCCACACACTTTTGTGTAGGTGCCATAGTCCATTCAGAAAAGAGGACATCTGTTACTCACACAGATTATGTATGTACATATGCATATGGAGGGTGTCACATGTTTGTCACATGCACACTATACTCGAGCTTTACTGTGGTATGCAGAGAGAGGTAGCTACCACTGCACATTTGAAAAATGGCAACTTTAGCTTGGACTATCACATACTGCAGCATAAGTTCATAGCATTGTTAGCCTGAGTGGTGTTACAGCTGGGTTGGGTATGGGCAGACAATGTGGATGAGTACACATAACTCCTTGCTTGTCAAAGTCTACATACCTTGCAGATTTATATGGAACTAGAATCGTGACTGTGGGGTTTTGAGTAGTGGGTTGGACTTATCAAGTATGTGTATCAACAGTTTCCTCAGAGTTGCCAGGTAACATTTATGCATGATAATTATTATGTTGTTATTTAGCAATGTGTCCATGGACCTTACAGTGTACATCCTCTCCCCCTCCACCCCTACAAGTTATTCCTGTAAATTATCACTGGTTTACATACACTACTTCATCAGTTGAAAATTCCGGCCAAGTTTCAAAGATCTGGGGTTGTGGGAGATTCCCCTCCCCTCTCAACACAATACACATAATGTATTGCATTTCCATGAGATCACTGAAGCACTGATGTTTGTATGCATTGCAGATAGAGCTGTTTTTTTATTGTTCTAACTAATCACTGTATGTTGTGTGTGCAATTACAGAATGAGATGATGAAGTCCTCAAGAAAGAGGAACAGTCTTAATCGTCCCCAAACTCTTACTGGTAACCATCAATCCCTTTCATATTTTGTGTGTTAGATTCAAGCAGCCCTCACTTGGTCACTTTCCTTTCAAATGTGGTTTCCTTTTGGTGTGGTTTTTAACATCAATATTGTATTTCAACCACCTCCCCCCCCCCCCCCCCCCCACCCCACCACCACCACCACCCACCACCACCATGCTAGTGTCTTTGTGATTGTATGTACTGGAATGTGTGTGAATTTATGTCCTCTATGTCTTCCCTTTAGAAGGTGCTAGTGTTGATGTGTGTCAGTACATCCCTTTTTCATAGGTACTTATATTCAGTAAGTCTTCTGATTGCCCCTTCCATCCCCTTGTTTATGGTCCCATCTCACTTGTCCCTCTCATGGATAATGCTGAGAGAGAGTTTGTTGACCTGAACACCTCATGGCCCACCACTGTCAATATAGACATAGATTGAGACTTTCTAGTGTTGCCCATTTTAACCTAGTTGATATTGTACAATCATTCTGAACTTAAATTCCTTACCAATTATTCTAAATGTAATTATTCTTGAACCGTGAGAGTTGAAGCCAAACCACCAAATTATCCATCCACATGGAAATCTGTGCATCATAACTATGTTTAGCTTCCCCATGTTGCTTCTGACATCAGCTAATTCCTCTCTTCCTTGATAGTTCTTATACCGTCTGAATGTCTGGTAACCTACCCCCATACACAATTCAACTCCCTCCACCCCTTCCTCCCTGCTGAACAAGTTGGACTCTCTCTGATTAGTACATCTTCTAATTGCCCCTCCCTCCCCTTTATATTCAGTTTGTCCCTAGCATGGAAGATGCTGATGGAGTTAGTAGATGTGAACACCTCATGGCCCACCACTGTCATTCTATTCTGTACATATGACTTTCTAATGTTGAGACCCTTTACCCAGCTAATGTGTATAGAGTGGCAGTACAGGAACTTGACTTTGAATGTTGAGGTGTCTCTCCAGAGTGGTTGTAGCACTTTCAGTCAATATGATTGTTCCTTTCTGTTTCATAATGGCTCCCTTTCTATTATCGAGCCAGTATGTTTTTTAGGCTGAGAATGAATTTATTTTAGGAGGGTGTGCTCTAATATGAATCCATGCATAGTCCGAGCATGTTTCAACTAACCTTAATTAAACCCAGAAAGTGCTCACGGGAATGTAGAACCTTGAGTATTAGATGCTCTGTGTGCCCCCCAGATCAAGTTTTACTCTGGGGCTATCACATGTTTAACACACACACACTCTATAGGGTTTCATACGAATCTTCCAAAAAGGGGGGAACCACTTGAAGCCCCTCTCCCTTCAAAATAATTCATAGCAAAGCCATTAAGAGACCACCTCTATTTAAAGACTACATTTTCCACTGTATAGCTACATGAATTCTTATCACCACATCATCTCAAGAGAGAATGCAAGTATCAGACATCATGCAATAAGCTTCAGTCCCAAGTTGTACGTATCAATGGGGCATACAGACAATACACTTATTAACCCTTTGCTTGGTAAAGTCTTGATGAAGTACGTATGGTGGGCATTATTATGTGACAGTATCAGGTAGAAATCCTTAAATCATGCTTTTAATAATGAAACTGTCACAAGCTTTGTCATTTAAGGTATTATTTGTGGTGTGAATGACCATCAATCCCTTACTTGGTCACTTTCCTTCCACGTGATTTCTTTTGATATTGTTTTTGAGCATTGATATCGTATCTCTCTCTCTCTCTCTCTCTCTCTCTCTCTCTCTCTCTCTCTCTCTCCCCGCCTCTTTGAGGTCGTTATATGTACCAACATGTGGAATCATGTCCTCTATGCCTCTTTTCCAGCTTCCCCCTTTAGAATACAGAAAGTATCAATATGCCAACTTACATCCCAGTCAGAGGTATATATAATCAATACGTCTTCTGATTGCTCCTCCCTCCCCCTATAATGCTGTCCCATCTCACTTCATCCCCTGCATGCATGGATAGTGCCTATGCAGAGTTTGTAGACCTGAGCACCTCATGGCTGGCCGGCCCACCCCTGTCATCTGGATGACTATATTCTGCACTTGTGATTTTCTAAAGTTTGCCCACTATAGCCTAACTTGCTAAGGAAATGGAGTGGTGTATCCTCATAATAGCACTTTCAGTCAATATGAGTTTCTATTTCAATATGAATCCCTTTCTATTGTCCTGTATCAAACCATATTGGTTGAGCTTAGCCTAGGAGGGAGTGTGTAGGCCGAGAATGTTTAATATCAGCCTGTCCGTCATGAATCACAAAATCATTCTGTTTCAGCTGTTTCAGTTGTCATGCAATGTAAGTAAAATTATCAATTTTAGACCTAATCAGCTGATTAAGATCTTTAAGTAAGCACCGTGTGTGTTCCAGACAGAGCCTGTTATTCCATAGAAGACTGCAAACTGAATAAGGTGTGTGATATTATCTGATAAGCAACTCTGAGACGTTGCATTTTTCAGTAAAATTGTATGCTCTTTGTATATATAGAACCTTCCTCCATTTAAAGATCAGACATGTGTGTTAGTGAACTGGAAGAGGTTAGAATCTCTTCCAGAATTGCATGCTCAGCTGTGGATTGCAGTGATCTTGCAACATGAAATTCAGAACACCAAACCAAAATTTAGATAGCTTCCTTTTAAGTAGCCCAACTTTAAAGCCACAATTAAGTCCTTTAAAGGAGGCTATGTAAATTTTGGTTTGGTGTTCTGTTGCAAGATCACTGCAATCCACATTTACAAATCAATTTTTTGGCCAAACACACACCCCCCCCCCCACCACCTCCACATTTTTTTTTTATTGTTCTAACTAATCACTGTATGTTGTGTATGCAATTACAGAATGAGATGATGAAGTCCTCAAGGAAGAGGAGCAGTTGTAATCATCCCTCTAAGAGACCAAACCCTTACAGGTAACCATCAATCCTTCTCACCTTATGCTGTGTTTCTTTAAGGTCCATAAAGGAATTCCTTTTTGATGTGGTTTTTTTTAGAGCATTGTTATTGTATTTCAATCACCTTCCCTCCCTACAAGCCTCTTTGTGGTTGTATGTACTATCATGTGGAATCATGCTCTTATCCTGCCAGTACATTAAGTTTTCCAAGTCTCAAAAGATATCAATACGCCATCTTTTTCCATCCTAAACAAAGTGTTGATATGCCACCCCTCCGATGCTGTTCAACCTTCTATACATTTCCTACTAACTCCTTCATATCCACCAACATCCTGTTGTCACATAATTATGTTAATATCCCATGCAGGAGGGCTCACAATAACTGTCAGTCACAGGACATTTGTCCAGTCATTTTCTGCCTTTGTCTGACCAATTTTTCTATTATAGTAAAACTGCTATTACATAATCATGTGTGGACAATAATGTAGTGTTACTGTGAGTCCTGTTGTGTGTGTGTCCTACTAGTTGTCCAACTGTCACTTGCACTTATAATAACACCAACCACTTCACAGTACAGCTTTTCCACTGAGTTTACACAAGTACATCACAACTAGAGAATTACTTTTTCTCCTTGCTCTTGGAGCAGAACAACAAAGTGAAGAGCACAATTTGTTGAATCTATTTTTCTGCCAGTGAGTTGTGTACTGGTTATACTCAAGCCCTTGAGTGTTCCATAAGGCCTGGTAGCACACCACTTAAAGGCCGTCAACTAGAAGTACTGTCCTGGCTCTGTTCCTCTGACATAATGTAATTGGTCTATTCAGAACTGATGAAAATACTTTTCCATAGGTGATTGCTCCAACCACATCATAATGAAGGGGGAGACCCCCTAAATTAGTGTTGTGTGTACCAACTGATCCTGTTATGTGTTTCATTATGCACACTATCACATGTTAATTTCCTCTGGATACCACATATGTACATGCATGCACATCCACTGGCTTGACTAATATCTGTGTGGCAATAGCATATCATGCACATTAGAAACTAATTTTTTAATTTTTTTGGTTGTCCTGTTGTTACATAATAATGCCCCAGGAGAAGAAGTGTATATCCCAGTACTGTGTGTGTGTGTGTGTGTGTGTGTGTGTGGTGTGTGTGTGTGTGTGTGTGTGTGTGTGTTGTGGTGCAAATTTCTTTCTATACTTGATTTTCTTTCATGTATGATATATTTTTGATGTGTTTCATAATATTGAAAAGGAATTTTAACTCTTTTCTTCTCCCCCCCCCCCCCCCCCCCCCCAATTAGTAGTTATATAACTATTTTGCACTCGTGACTTTCTAATATTGAGACCCTTTACCCACTTCAGCATAGAGTCGATAATTATGAGCATTCACTTTCTATTTCAATGTGGAGCCCTTTCTATTATCATGTATCAAGCCATATTAATTGAGCTTAGCCTAGGAGGGTGTGTGTAGTCTGAGCATGTTTAAAATAAGTACCTGCCATTGGACATTTGAATCAGTGATAGCTTTCAATTGGTAAAGGTCATCCATTGATCCACCCTTGGACGTGTTTTCTTGTAGTTGAAGTGTGTATGATGATAATTATGATGATAGTACATTTAACTAGGATGCATACCTATAACTTACCTGTTAATATCAACTGTCAGTCATCAATCACAAAATCAGTCTGTTTCGGCTTCCATTTAATGCAAGTAAAAATTGATAATTGATTATGGACCTATTCAGCTGATTAAGATCTTTATGTAAGCAGTGGTGTCATCCATGTGTGAAAACTTCAGTTCCAGACAGATCCTGCTATTCCATAGAAGACTGCAAAGCTGAATAAAGTGTATATCTGATAAGCAACTTTTTCCTGCTCTGCAGTTTTCCATACACAATCAGCAGTAAAATTGTACGCTCTATGTAGAACCTTCCTCTATTGATGTGTGTTAGGAAGTGGTTAGAATGTCAATATCTGGGGATCTGGGGGTTGGAGATAATGTCTGAGATCCCCCTCCCCTCAACACAATACGTACACATAATGTGTTGCTGCTATCACTCTTAGTATATACATTTTTTGCCAACACAGCCTCACCCCCCACATTTTTTGTCTTTTGCATCGTTCTATTTAAATATTGTATATTGTGTATGCAATTACAGAATGAGATATTGAAGTCCTCAAGGAAGAGGATCAGTCACAATCATCCCTCTAAGAGAACAAACCTTTACAGGTAACCATCAATCCTTCTCATTTTATACTTGTACTGTGTAATAATTTCTTTAAGGTCAATTGGATCCTATAAAGGGTGTGCATGTGTGGCAAAATGTTGTGTGACAGTTGGCAGCAAGTGACCCTTACTTAGTTACTTTCCTTTCACATGTGATGTGGTTTTTTAGAGCATTGTTATTGTATTTCTATCACCTTCTCCTCCTCCTTGAGCCTCTTTGTGGTTGCATGTGGAATCATGCATTGCTCTTATCCTGCTTCCCTTTTAGAAGGTGCCAGTACATAATGTTTTGTATAGCTCAATTTTCCATGCTAAACAAGGTGTTGATATGCATGCTGTCCTATATTCAGGTTCACTACTAACTCCTTCATATCCACCAACATCATCCACCGTCTCGTTGTCATATAATATTATGTTAATTACATATGTTAATATCCCAGGAGAATGCTTGTCCCAATACTCTGTGTGCATTCTACTGCATTGTAAATGTCACAATATCAGTTTGGCTAAATTGTTACCCTAAGGTGTTTGTGTGCAGACCCACATCATCTCTAGGTGCCTGACAGCACATCAAATCACCTGTAGGTGTCTGATTGACATGTCCAAATAAGTGCCAGTTGCTACATACATATGGTGGGCATTATATGTGACAGTCCCAGCCAGCACATTACATTAATCGTTCCTCAAATTATGCTTTAAAATTACGAAACAGTCCCAAACTTCCCTATCAGGTAGGGGTTTGTAGACCTGAGCACCTCATGGCCCACCAGTGTCATCGACTTTTTGTACCTTTTAAGATTGAGACCCTTTACCCACTGCACGAAATTGACTTCAAATGTTGATCCAGAGAAGTTGCCATATTAAAACATAATTTTTCACTTTCTGTTTCACTGTTCTATCATCCATCTACCGTAATATGGTATGAATTTGAACTTGGGTAAAGAGTAGGGTGTGCTACAATATGGATTCATAATCCAAACATGTTCTGAGTGAGTCTGTCTTTCATAAACTACCCCCATATACTTGACATGTTGTGAATATCAGTTGCCTGTGGAGGGCTGAGTTGCTGCCAATTAAGTTTCCAGTATTTTCAGCATTTAGTAGGACTAGAGCAGTTGCACTAAAGCTAGCCATACCAGCTGTGTGTATGGACAGGTGGTACCCTTGTACTGGTACTGGCCCTTGAGTGTTCCATAAGCCTGGGGTATAGAATAAAGAAGGGTGGGGGCAAAGGGAAAGGCACATAACATACCATGGGCGTAGCCAGGGGTGGTTCGGGTGGTTCAGTTGAACCACCTTTTCAAAATGAATAAAAATATTTTAAGTGCGAGCGCGAGCGCGAGCGCACGTACGCGCGTTTGTGAACAATCGATTGATCGATCATGAGCTGAGAGAAACGAGTGAGGCAAAGCCTCTTATTTTCGTCCAGAAAAGGTCAGTTTACTTATAACTCGGCAGTTAGTGGCTTAGTGCCTGAGACTATGACTATAAAGTATAAATCTTGCTGTAAAAACAGTACAAGTAGCTAGCAGATTGTGAAGAAGTGGTGCCATCTTCATCATCTACTCATCTTCATATGCTACTTTGCAGCTGCTAGCTAAGACATTGTTTTGTTTATAATTTAAAAACAAACTGACAAAAGAGGATGTGGTTATAGGAAAGTGAGCGTGGTCAGGCCAAATTTTTTTTAAGCACTAACGCGCGGATAATTTCAGAACCCCCTCTCAAAAAACTCTGGCTACAGGCCTGCATACAGTACTTCAAGCTGCAATAAATAATAAGTGTAATTTAATTATAAATTATAACTTCTATATTTCTTTTATTTTTCTCTTTTATATTCAGCTTAACAAATTTCTTTTTGAAACCTTTTTTTCAAAAAGAAAAATGTTAAGCTGAATATAAAGAGAAAAAAAAAGAATGTCAGCTGATAATGGAACTATAAACTTCTATATTATCTGTACAGCTTCTAAGAACAGTTTACTGGAACACTTACTGTTTACTGTGATGAACATAAACAAGCTGAGAATCCAACATCCCACCACTGTCAATTTATGGTATGTTTGGAGATTGACTATTCTGTTTTCGACTTTCTGGTGTTGAGACCCTTTACCAATTTTTGATAACCTTCTCTTGCTTAAATTATGTAGTCGTTTGTGACATTATATAATGAACTTTGGTAGCATAATTGCAAACCACCAAATTATCCATCCACATGGAAATCTGTGCATCATAATTATGACTTTAGCTTCTCCAGGTTGGAAAAGTTTATCTGCACCTCTGTACTGACATCAGTGTCACATTGATTAATTCCTCTCTCCCTTGATAGGGTCTGAATGTCTGGGATCCTACCCACTTGCAAATTCAACTCCCTTGCCCCTTAAGTACAAGTTGCATGCATGAAGGAAGGACTCGGTATTGTCGGTACATCTTCTAATTGCCCCTCCCCTATATATTTTCCCATCTCTGTCAGTAGTGGGGTGAATACGAGTTGCTTGCATGAAGGAAGGACTCTCTCTGATTGGTATAATTGTAATTCCCCCTCCCTCCCCTATATATTCAGTTTGTCCCTAGCATGGAAGTGCTGATGGAGTTAATAGATATGAACACTTCATGGCCCACCACTGTCATTCTATTATGACTTTCTAATGTTGAGACCCTTTACCCAGCTAATGTGTATAGAGTGGCAGTACAGGAACTTGACTTTAAATGTTGAGGTGTCTCTCCAGAGAAGTTGTAGCACTTTCAGTCAATATGATTGTTTACTTTCTGTTTCATAATGGCTCCCTTTCTATTATCAAGCCAGTATGAATTTATTTATGGAGGGTGTGCTCTAATATGAATCCATGCACCCTACACACTTACCAACTCACTGTGTGTGTATTAAACATAATCAATGCAGTTTTCTTGATATGCCTGTATCCTGTCCACCTTCCCCCTTTAGAAGGTATCAGTACATTACCTTTCCATGGCTCAAAAGGTACCTCCTTTTTCACACCAATAAGGTGTGGATAAATCAACCCCTTTCCATGCTGAAGACAGAACCCTGCCTCAATACATCTTCACATTTTCTACGCACTCCTTCATATCATCCATCATCCTGTTGTTACCTAATAATGCCCAAGGAGAAGTGAATGTCCCAGTACTGTGTGTGTGAGTGTGTTTAAGGACTTTTAAGAGAAAATAAAAAAGAAATTAACATTAATTTTATGCAACATTTATGCAAAGGGTTAAGTATGTGTACCGCCCATATGCAACACAGTTGTCACATGACATCATAACGTTTGGGTTAATGATGTCATTAACTTATGTTTCAAGTATTCCAATTTTGCTGCAAATTATTCCTGATTATGTATTCATATATGCTGAGTGTGCATGATATGAGATAATGTCGAACATAACCATGAAGACCCTTCCTCTGGTTGTGAACTGTCTCTGATTGCTCCTCCCCCTCCCCCTATATATTGTACCATCTCACTTTGTCCCTACCATGGATAATGTTGAGAGTTCGTAGACCTGAGCACTTCATGCCCCCCTGTCATTCTAGACAGTTGATATCAACTATTCTGTACTTGATGTTGAGACCCTTTACCCACTTCAGCTTAGTTAATGTGTATAGAGTGGTAAAATGTTGAGGTGTCATATTAGTTGATATGATCGTTTATTTTCTGTTTTGCTATATGGTCCCTTTTATTATGTATGGGGTTTTTGAATGGACCATTGGAAAGCATTTCTGGTGATTTCAAGTGGGATCTATAAGAATCGAATTATTGATCATGAATCATAATATTAATTATCACATAGTTGGTTAATGCCCTCAGCCTCGGAGTTCCACATAGGACGGTTATAATGACCTCAAGCTTTGCCCTCAGTCACCGTAATAGCAACAACTCTCAGGTTCCTAAACTAGTGAAACTCCTTGACTTTGTGGAATGACCTTTATACTCAAGTGGTTAAATGACTGTTGTATAATGTACATACATATGAAGTGTTTCCCTCTGTTTTCCATGTAGATGCTTCAACTTAAGGAATGCAAAGACAATGGAACACTAACATTCTGTGGTGATCTGCAAACTCAGAACTGGGTGCTGTTTGTTTTGTTGACTCCACCTCCTCTCCCCTGATGTGACACCCACAGAGATTGCGTCCCCCCATGAAGGGATCCAGCTGCTCCTTATTTAAGACCACTTTCACTCACTATCGGATTCTGAAGGTATGCAGAAAAGTCACTTTCTTATTCTGCAGTTTCCTGTTTTGGTTACTTTGGACATGTGTTTTTTGAATATTTGGCCTTGATGTGGTTAATTGAATGTTAATTACCCTTTGATGGATGAGATGATCCCTACATAACACTCCCAATCACTATGACCTAAACCTATGGGGTGTCCCTGTAATTAGTCCATGAATGACCTTTTGACCTTTCCAATGTACATAGGAGAGGGAACAGAAGTGGACGTCATCGATGCATTCTCACCAGAGTCTGAAGATGACACTTCAGAAACACTTTTGCCAGCCCGTACAGTGATGACTACAGGGCCACACCCACTTATGTCTCACCTTTCATATTTTAAAACTATTATGTGTACATATTAATATGTGTATGTTGGGTTGAGAGAGTTCAGTGTCATTGTTGGTCATGTGATCAGTTGTATCATCATTCTTGATAATATCCTCCACTCCTAGGCTGTTAATCAATTTTGCGCATGGGCATTGTGATTTTAGGGGGTGGGGCAGGCTGGTTGCATGGTGGGCATTATTTGCATCAGTGATAGCACATGCATTGAATATTCTGACAAGAGATCTGTTTGAAGATCGAGATGGAGACAGCTTGCTTGTTGAGTGTCTGCAGTCGGCGCCATTGAACGAGGTTTCATTCATTCAGATGGAAGTGTTCTGCATTAATAACTGGCATCTGTGTAAGTACCTGCAGCCTTTGGACATTTAGGTTTAACAAGTCTTGAATCAGTGATAGCGTCCAACTTGTAAACATCATCCATTGATCCACCCATCTTTAGAAAAAGGCATGTTTTCTTGGAGTCAGATATGATGATGTGCTTTTACATAGTATTAGGATATATACCATTATGATGTCATGTGAGCATATGCATAAACCCCTTGCTTGTCAATGTTTACTCATAGGTACAGTGGATTGCAGGTTGCTTGATACTTGCACTTCAGCCAGCAAGGTCACATAGACCAATCAGATTCATGCTGACACCATTGCCTGCAAATCTGATTGGTCCATGTGACCTCAGTGGCTGAAGTACTAGTGTCAAGCAACCTGCAATCCACTATGCTGTTGCCTTACTGAATATGATGTGACCTTAATCAAGTTATTTGAATTATGTGTTGGTTCATGGATTTATGAACGCATCGAAGGCTGGCTTGGATCAAATATGCCAGACATCCTTTTGTGTATAATATTAGCAATGTGTGGATTTACAGTGTACACCCTTCCTCTCCCCCTCCACTTCACTTATTTACACTTCCACACCTTTGTTTCAACTGCTACATGCTTTTCATTTCATTTTACATTTCATTTTACAGAGTGGAGTCATACTTCAAGCACAACTGGTCATACTTTCGGAAAAAAGTTTCTGAGCATCTGGTAGGTTGGAGATATACTTCTTTTTGTTCTAACTAATCACTGTATGTTGTGTATGAAATTACAGAATGAGATGATGAAGTCCTCAAATAAGAGGAGCAGTCGTAACCGTCCCTCTAAGAGACCAGACCCTTACAGGTAACCATCAATCCTTTTCAATAGTGTCTGGATCCAAGCAGCCCTTCCTTTCACATGTGACTTCTTTTTGATGTGGTTTTAAGACATTGTTATTGTATATCAACCACCTTCCTTCCCTTTCCATTTGCTCTTTGTGATTGTGTGTACTAGCATGTGTGTGAATTCATGTCCTCTGTCTTTGTCAGAAGGTGCCAGTGCTTTATGTGAAGTGGCTCACTTTTTCATGCTTAACAATAAGGTGCCACCTGCATCCCAGTTTCATAGGTACTGTCTTCTGATTGCCCTACTTCCCCCTATATATCACTTTGTCACTAGCATGGATAGTGGCGAGAGAGTTTGTAGACCTGGGCACCTCACGGCCCACCACTGTCAATCTGGATACTGACTATTTTTATTTTTTTTTACTTTTCTAGCCCCTTTACCCATTTTAGCCTAGTTAATTATTATGCAACCTTAATTTCATGTAGTTGTTTGTGACTTTGTTGATCCTTACCAATTATTTTTGGCATAATGAACTTTGATAGTTAAAGTTTTTAATTGCCAAACCACCAAATTGTGGAAATCTGTTATAACTTTAGCTTCTCCATGTTACACCTCTGTACTGACATCAGTTTCACATTGATTAATTCCTCTCTTCCTTGATAGGATTCTTGAATATCTGGGAACCTACCCTCACTCACAATTCAACTCCTCCACTCCTTCCTGCTGAACAAGCTGTGGGTGAATACAAGTTGCTTGCATGAAGGAAGGACTCTCTCTGATTGGTATAATTGGTACATCTTCTAATTGTCTCTCCCCCAGTTTTTCCTTAGCATGGAAGATGCTGATGGAGTTAGTACACATGTCACCACTGTCATTCTATTGACTTTCTAATGGAGACCCTTTACCCTTACCCAGCTAATGTGTATAGAGTGGGCCGGCTGTACAGGAACTTGACTTTGAATGTTGAGGTGTCTCTCCAGAGAGGTTGTAACTGATTGTTTACGTTCTGTTTCATAATGGCTCACTTTCTATTGTCCAATATCAAGCCAGTATGTTTTTAGTCTTGGAATAACTGTATTTTAGGAGGGTGTGCTCTAATATGAATCCATGCATAGTCTGAGCATGTTTCAACTAGCATTAAACCCAGAAAGTGCTGAAGTCATTGGAATGTAATTACTGTGCAGTATAGATGTTAGTATGTGTGTGTGCTCTCTCCATTTCGCTTCCTTTCACATGTGATTTCAGTTTGATGTGGTTTTAGACCAATGATATTGCACCCCTTCCTTCCTTCTTGAGGCTTTTTGTGGTTGTAATATGATCATGTCCTCCATGTCTCTTATCAGTAGTTTATTTGGAACTGACTCAGAAGGTATCAGTATGCCTACTTTTTATGCTGATATATCGATGCATGTCAGTTTCATAGGTACATATATCAGCACGTCTTCTGATTGCCCCTCCCTCCCCCTATATATATTGTCCCATCCCTAGTATGGATAGTGCCAAGGGAGAGTTTATCATGGACCACGATGACTATACTGCACTTGTGACTTTCCAATGTTTAGACCCTTTACCCACTCTAGTATAGAGTGTCATATCCAGAGAGGTTGGCATTATCAGTATTCACTTTCTGTTTCAATTTGGATCCCTTTCTATTGTCCTGTGAGGTAGCCTCTAGAAGAGGGTGTGCTTAGATTTGTGAGATCACTGAAACACTGATGTTCGTATACATTGTAGATAGAGCTGTTTTTGACAAACACACCCCCCACCCCCTCCACACTTCTTTTTGTTCTAGTTAATCACTGTATGTTGTGCATGCAATTACAAAATGAGATGATGAAGTCCTCAAGGAAGAGGAGCAGTCGTAATCATCCCTTTAAGAGACCAAACCCTTACAGGTAACCATCAATCCTTCTCATATTGTCTGTTGGATTCAAGCAGCCCTTACTTGCTTTCACATGTGATTTCCTTTTCATGTGGTTTTAAAATATTGATATTATGTCTCAACCACCCCCACCCTCTGCTCAAGCCTCGTTGTGATTGTATGTACTAGCATGTGTGTGGATTCATGTCCTCTATGCCTCCCCTTTATAAGCTGCCGGTGCTTTATGTGGAATTGGCTCAGAAGGTATAAATAGTCCTATTGCTTAACAATAAGGTGTTGATATGTCACCTATGTGCAGTGCATCACATTTTTATAGGTACGTATAATCAGTACGTCTTCTGATTGCCCCTCCCTCTCTCTATATATTGTCCCATCGCACTTTGTCCCTAGCATGGATAGTGCTGAGAGAGAGTTCGTAGACCTGAACACCTCATGGCCCATCACTGTCAATCTGTGGTATGACTATTCTGTTTTCGACTTTCTGGTGTACCCATTTTTTTGATATTGTACAATCATTTTTTTGAACCTTCTCTTGCTTAAATTCATGTAGTTGTTTGTGACATTATATAATGAACTTTGGTAGCACAATTGCAAACCACCAAATTATCCATCCACATGGAAAGACTTTAGTTTCTCCATGTTGAAAAACTTCCACCTCTGTACTCACATCAGTTTCACATTTCTCTTCCTTGATAGGGTTCTTGTACCATCTGAATGTCTGGAAACCTACCTCCATACATAATTCAACTCCCTCTCCCTGCTGAACAAGTTACGAGTAAATACAAAGTTGCATGGAGGAAGGACTCTCTCTGATTGGTATAATTGATACATCTTCTAATTGCCCCTCCCTTCCCTATGTATTCAGTCCCTAGTTTTAGTACTGGTGTTGCAATGTACTTATCAGTGTTTCGTTATGCACATAATCACATATTTGGTCACTTTTCAGTTTCCTTCTGATGTGTTTTAGAATATTGAGAAGGAATTTACATCTTTTCTTCTCACAATATATAACTCTTCATTTGTTTTGTGGTAAATACAAATGAGGGGTGAGTTGTTCCAGGGTCATTTTGTCAAAATGGCCTGACGACAGCCATGCACAATTACCTGGCACACACAAAAATAAAATAAGGGGGACAGAGAAGCATGATGATGTAACATCACTGTTATGTGTTCTGTTATTTCTGGCTTTCCAGATCAAGAAAGATTGATTAATGGCTCCTTTAGCAGTGTTAATCATTAGCTCCTTTGTAATCTCATTTGGTGTTCTTTTAGTTTTGTAAAACTCGATGTATTTGGTGACCCAACTTCAACAGTTACTACGCACAGTCTCCAGGAGATCAGTATACTTTGTGGTCTTACGTTCAGCTGCCTCCTCTATTAAGGTGTCATATGGAACAGTCACTTCAATCATGGTCACAACCTTGGTATCATCATCCCACCAGACTGTCGGGCCGTAGATCAATATTTGTAATGTTGGCTGGGAAAGTCCAAGTCAACACTTACGGATGCAGTGGTTGAGATGGACTCTCTCTCTCTCTCTCTCTCTCTCTCTCTCTCTCTCTCTCTCTCTCTCTCTCTCTCTCTCTCTCTCTCTCTCTCTCTCTCTCTCTCTCTCCCCTTCCCTCAATTTCAAAAATGAAACTTTGAGTATGCTATGGCTGTACTTAGAAATGGAAACATCCTCAATTTTCTGAATATGGTCAGAAATGATCTGACATTGTTGGAATCTCCTCCAGAATTGTATGCTCAGCTGGTCACTGCATTGTTTCAAAGATCTGGGGTTGGAGATAACATGGGAAATCCCCCTCCCCCTCAACACAATACATACACATAATGTGTTGCTGCAATCACTAGTTAATATTTTTTTTCAAAACACACCCCCTCGCTAATCACTGTATGTTGTGTATGCAGTGCCAGTTACATGAAGTCCTCAAGGAAGAGGAGCAGTCATAATCATCCCTCTAAAAGAGCAAACCCTTTAAGGCAACCATCAATCCTTCTCACCTTATACTTGTACTGTGTAATAATAGTTCTTCCTATAATGGGTGTATATATGTTGTGTGACAGCTGGCGGCAAGTGATCCTTACTTGGTTATCACATGTAATTTCCTTTTTGATGTGGTTTTTAGAGCATTTTTATTGTATTCCCCCTCCTCGAGCCTCTTTGTACTAGCATGTGGAATCATACTCTTATCCTGCTTCAACTTTAGTACATTATTTTTTTGATGGCTCAAAAGATATCGATATGCCACCCCTTTCCTCTTTATATTCAACCTCAATACATTTCCTACTAACTCCTTCATATCCACCAACATCCTGTTGTCACATGATTATGTTAATATCCCATGCAGGAGAAATGCTACTGTGTCAGGGCTCACAATAACAGTCAGTCACAGGACATTTGTCCGGTCATTTTCTGCCTTTGTCTGACCAATTTTTCTATTATAGTAAAACTGCTATTAGATAATCATGTGTGGACAATAATGTAGTGTTACTGTGAGTCCTGTTGTGTGTGTGTCTTACTAGTTGTCCAACTGTCACTTGCACTTATAATAACACCAACCACTTCACAGTACAGCTTTTCCACTGAGTTTACACAAGTACATCACAACTAGAGAATTACTTTTTCTCCTTGCTCTTGGAGCAGAACAACAAAGTGAAGAGCACAATTTGTTGAATCTGTTTTTCTGCCAGTGAGTTGTGTACTGGTTATACTCAAGCCCTTGAGTGTTCCATAAGACCAGTTAGCACATCACTTAAAGGCCTTCAATTAGAAGTACTGACCTGGCTCTGTTCCTCTGACATAATGTAATTGGTCTATTCAGAACTGATGAAAATACTTTTCCATAGGTGATTGCTCCAACCACATCATAATGAAGGGGGAGACCCCCTAAATTAGTGTTGTGTGTACCAACTGATCCTGTTATGTGTTTCATTATGCACACTATCACATGTTAATTTCCTCTGGATACCACATATGTACATGCATGCACATCCACTGGCTTGACTAATATCTGTGTGGCAATAGCATATCATGCACATTAGAAACTAATTTCTTAATTTTTTTGGTGGTCCTGTTGTTACATAATAATGCCCCAGGAGAAGAAGTGTATATCCCAGTACTGTGTGTGTGTGTGTGTGTGTGTGTGTGTGTGTGTGTGTGTGTGTGTGTGTGTTGTGGTGCAAATTTCTTTCTATACTTGATTTTCTTTCATGTATGATATATTTTTGATGTGTTTCATAATATTGAAAAGGACTCTTTTCTTCTCCCCCCCCCCAATTAGTAGTTATATAACTATTTTGCACTCGAGACTTTCTAATATTGAGACCCTTTACCCACTTCAGCATAGAGTCGATAATTATGAGCATTCACTTTCTATTTCAATGTGGAGCCCTTTCTATTATCATGTATCAAGCCATATTAATTGAGCTTAGCCTAGGAGGGTGTGTGTAGTCTGAGCATGTTTAAAATAAGTACCTGCCATTGGACATTTGAATCAGTGATAGCTTTCAATTGGTAAAGGTCATCCATTGATCCACCCTTTGATCCACCCTTGGACGTGTTTTCTTGTAGTTGAAGTGTGTATGATGATAATTATGATGATAGTACATTTAACTAGGATGCATACCTATAACTTACCTGTTAATATCAACTGTCAGTCATCAATCACAAAATCAGTCTGTTTCGGCTTCCATTTAATGCAAGTAAAAATTGATAATTGATTATGGACCTATTCAGCTGATTAAGATCTTTATGTAAGCAGTGGTGTCATCCATGTGTGAAAGTTTCAGTTCCAGACAGATCCTGCTATTCCATAGAAGACTGCAAAGCTGAATAAAGTGTATATCTGATAAGCAACTTTTTTCTGCTCTGCAGTTTTCCATACACAATCAGCAGTAAAATTGTACGCTCTATGTAGAACCTTCCTCCATTGATGTGTGTTAGGAAGTGGTTAGAATGTCTATGTCTGGGGATCTGGGGGTTGGAGATAATGTCTGAGATCCTCCTCCCCTCAACACAATACGTACACATAATGTGTTGCTGCTATCACTCTTAGTATATACATTTTTTGCCAAACACACCCTCACCCCCCACATTTTTTGTCTTTTGCATCATTCTATTTAAATATTGTGTATTGTGTATGCAATTACAGAATGAGATATTGAAGTCCTCAAGGAAGAGGATCAGTCACAATCATCCCTCTAAGAGAACAAACCTTTACAGGTAACCATCAATCCTTCTCATTTTATACTTGTACTGTGTAATAATTTCTTTAAGGTCAATTGGATCCTATAAAGGGTGTGCATGTGTGGCAAATGTTGTGTGACAGTTGGCAGCAAGTGACCCTTACTTAGTTACTTTCCTTTCACATGTGATGTGGTTTTTTAGAGCATTGTTATTGTAATTCTATCACCTTCTCCTCCTCCTTGAGCCTCTTTGTGGTTGTATGTACTAGCATGTGGAATCATACTCTTATCCTGCTTCCCTTTTAGAAGGTGCCAGAACATAATGTTTTGTATGACTCAATTTTCCATGCTAAACAAGGTGTTGATATGCATGCTGTCCTATATTCAGGTTCACTACTAACTCCTTCATATCCACCAACATCATCCACCGTCTCGTTGTCACATAATATTATGTTAATTACATATGTTAATATCCCAGGAGAATGCTTGTCCCAATACTCTGTGTGTATTCTACTGCATCGTAAATGTCACAATATCAGTTTGGCTAAATTGTTACCCTAAGGTGTGTGTGTGCAGACCCACATCATCTGTAGGTGCCTGACAGCACATCAAATCACCTGTAGGTGTCTGATTGACATGTCCAAATAAGTGCCAGTTGCTACATACATATTGTGGGCATTATATGTGACAGTCCCAGCCAGCACATTACATTAATCATTCGCTTTAAAATTACGAAACAGTCCCAAACTTCCCTATCAGGTAGGGGTTTGTAGACCTGAGCACCTCATGGCCCACCAGTGTCATTGACTTTTTGTACCTTTTAAGATTGAGACCCTTTACCCACTGCATGAAATTGACTTCAAATGTTGATCCAGAGAAGTTGCCATATTAAAACATAATTTTTCACTTTCTGTTTCACTGTTCTATCATCCATCTACCGTAATATGGTATGAATTTGAACTTGGGTAAAGAGTAGGGTGTGCTACAGTATGGATTCATAATCCAAAACATGTTCTGAGTGAGTCTGTCTTTCATAAACTACCCCCATATACTTTATATCTTGACATGTTGTGAATATCAGTTGCCTGTGGAGGGCTGAGTTGCTGCCAATTAAGTTTCCAGTATTTTCAGCATTTAGTAGGACTAGAGCAGTTGCACTAAAGCTAGCCATACCAGCTGTGTGTATGGACAGGTGGTACCCTTGTACTGGTACTGGCCCTTGAGTGTTCCATAAGCCTGGGGTATAGAAAAAAGAAGGGTGGGGGCAAAGGAAAAGGCACATAACATACCATGGGCGTAGCCAGGGGTGGTTCGGTCGAACCACCTTTTCAGAATGAATAAAAATATTTTAAGTGCGAGCGCGAGCGCACGTACGCGCTCGTGAGCTGAGAGAAACGAGTGAGGCAAAGCCTCTTATTATTTCCGTCCAGAAAAGGTCAGTTTACTTATAACTCGGCAGTTGTGGCTTAGTGCCTGAGACTATGACTATAAAGTATAAATCTTGCTGTAAAAACAGTACAAGTAGCTAGCAGATTCTGAAGAAGTGGTGCCATCTTCATCATCTACTCATCTTCATACATTCCCTGCCTTCGTATGCTACTTTGCAGCTGCTAGCTAAGACATTGTTTTGTTTATAATTTAAAAACAAACTGACAAAAGAGGATGTGGTTATAGGAAAGTGAGCGTGGTCAGGCCAAATTTTTTTTTTAAGCACTAACGCGTGGATAATTTCAGAACCCCCTTTCAAAAAACTCTGGCTACAGGCCTGCATACAGTTACTTTAAGCTGCAATAAATAATAAGTATAATTTAATTTTAAATTATAACTTCTATATTTCTTTTATTTTTCTGTTTTATATTCAGCTTAACAAATTTCTTTTTGAAATCTTTTTTCCAAAAAGAAATTTGTTAAGCTGGATATAAAAGAGAAAAATAAAGAATGTCAGCTGATAATGGAACTATAAACTTCTATATTGTCTGTACAGCTTCTAAGAACAGTTTACTGGAATACTTACTGTTTATTGTGATGAACATAAGCAAGCTGAGAATCCAACATCCCACCACTGTCAATTTATGGTATGTTTCGAGATTGACTATTCTATTTTCGACTTTCTGGTGTTACCAATTTTTGATAACCTTCTCTTGCTTAAATTCATGTAGTCGTTTGTGACATTATATAATGAACTTTGGTAGCATAATTGCAAACCACCAAATTATCCATCCACATGGAAATCTGTGCATCATAATTATGACTTTAGCTTCTCCAGGTTGGAAAAATTTATCTGCACCTCTGTACTGACATCAGTGTCACATTGATTAATTCCTCTCTCCCTTGATAGGGTCTGAATGTCTGGGATCCTACCCACTTGCAAATTCAACTCCCTTTACCCCTTAAGTACGAGTTGCATGCATGAAGGAAGGACTCGGTATTGTCGGTACATCTTCTAATTGCCCCTCCCCTATATATTTTCCCATCTCTGTCAGTAGTGGGGTGAATACGAGTTGCTTGCATGAAGGAAGGACTCTCTCTGATTGGTATAATTGTAATTCCCCCTCCCTCCCCTATATATTCAGTTTGTCCCTAGCATGGAAGATGCTGATGGAGTTAGTAGATGTGAACACTTCATGGCCCACCACTGTCATTCTATTATGACTTTCTAATGTTGAGACCCTTTACCCAGCTAATGTGTATAGAGTGGCAGTACAGGAACTTGACTTCAAATGTTGAGGTGTCTCTCCAGAGAAGTTGTAGCACTTTCAGTCGATATGATTGTTTACTTTCTGTTTCATAATGGCTCCCTTTCTATTATCAAGCCAGTATGAATTTATTTATGGAGGGTGTGCTCTAATATGAATCCATGCACCCTACACATTTACCAACTCACTGTGTGTGCATTACACATAATCAATGCAGTTTTCTTGATATGCCTGTATCCTGTCCACCTTCCCCCTTTAGAAGGTGTCAGTACATTACCTTTCCATGGCTCAAAAGGTATCAGTATTCCTTTTTCACACCAATAAGGTGTGGATAAATCAACCCCTTTCCATGCTGAAGATAGAACCCTGCCTCAATACATCTTCACATTTTCTACGCACTCCTTCATATCATCCATCATCCTGTTGTTACCTAATAATGTCCAAGGAGAAGTGAATGTCCCAGTACTGTGTGTGTGTGAGTGTGTTTAAGGACTTTTAAGAGAAAATAAAAAGTTAATTTTATGCAACATTTATGCAAAGGGTTAAGTATGTGTACCGCCCATATGCAACACAGTTGTCACATGACATCATAACGTTTGGGTTAATGATGTCATTAACTTATGTTTCAAGTATTCCAATTTTGCTGCCAATTATTCCTGATTATGTATTCATATATGCTGAGTGTGCATGATATGAGATAATGTCAAACATAACCATGAAGACCCTTCCTCTGGTTATGAACTGTCTCTGATTGCTCCTCTTCCTCCCCCTATATATTGTACCATCTCACTTTGTCTCTACCATGGATAATGTTGAGAGTTTGTAGACCTGAGCACTTCATGCCCCCCTGTCATTCTAGACAGTTGATGTCAACTTGATGTTGAGACCCTTTACCCACTTCAGCTTTAATGTGTATAGAGTGGTAAAATGTTGAGGTGTGTATCCAGAGAGGTTGTCATATTAGTTGATATGATTGTTTATTTTCTGTTCCTGTATGGGGTTTTTGAATAGACCATTGGAAAGCTTTTAAATCATTTCTGGTGGTTTTAAGTGGGATCTATAAGAATCGAATTATTGATTATGAATCATAATATTAATTATCACATAGTTGGTTAATGCCCTCAGCCTCGGAGTTCCACATAGGATGGTTATAATGACCTCAAGCTTTGCCCTCAGTCACCGTAATAGCAACAACTCTCAGGTTCCTAAACTAGTGAAACTCCTTGACTTTGTGGAATGACCTTTATACTCAAGTGGTTAAATGACTGTTGTATAATGTACATACATATGAAGTGTTTCCCTCTGTTTTCCATGTAGATGCTTCAACTTAAGGAATGCAAAGACAATGGAGCACTAACATTCTGTGGTGATCTGCAAACTCAGAACTGGGTGCTGTTTGTTTTGTTGACTCCACCTCCTCTCCCCTCCTCTCCCCTGATGTGACACCCACAGAGATTGCGTCCCCCAATGAAGGGATCCAGCTGCTCCTTATTTAAGACCACTTTCAATCACTATCGGATTCTGAAGGTATGCAGAAAAGTCACTTTCTTATTCTGCAGTTTCCTATTTTGGTTACTTTGGACATGTGTCTTTTGAATATTTGACCTTGATGTGGCTAATGGAATGTTAATTACCCTTTGATGGATGAGATGATCCCTACATAACACTCCCAATCACTATGACCTAAACCTATGGGGTGTCCCTGTAATTAGTCCATGAATGACCTTTTGACCTTTCCAATGTACATAGGAGAGGGAACAGAAGTGGACGTCATCGATGTATTCTCACCAGAGTCTGAAGATGACACGTCAGAAACACTTCTGCCAGCCCGTACAGTGATGACTACAGGGCCACACCCACTTATGTCTCACCTTTCATCTTTTTAAACTATTATGTGTATATATTAATATGTGTATGTTGGGTTGAGAGAGTTCAGTATCATTGTTGGTCATGTGATCAGTTGTATCATCATTCTTGATAATATCCTCCACTCCTAGGCTGTAATCAATTTTGCGCATGGGCATTGTGATTTTAGGGGGTGGGGCAGGCTGGTTGTATGGTGGGCATTATTTGCATCAGTGATAACACATGCATTGAATATTCTGACCGAGAGATCTGTTTGAAGATCGAGATGGAGACAGCTTGCTTGTTGAGTGTCTGCAGTCGGCGACGAGGTTTCATTCATTCAGATGGAAGTGTTCTGCATTAATAACTGGCATCTGTGTAAGTACCTGCAGCCTTTGGACATTTAGGTTAACAAGTCTTGAATCAGTGATAGCGTCCAACTTGTAAACATCATCCATTGATCCACCCATCTTTAGCAAAAGACATGTTTCACCTGTAGGTGTCTGATTGACATGTCCAAATAAGAGCCAGTTGCTACATACATATGGTGGGCATTATATGTGACAGTCCTCCCAGTCAGCACATTAGATTATTCATTCCTCAAATCATGCTTTATAATTATGAAACAGTCCAAAACTTCTGTCATATATAATGGTTGTCCTGTCTCACCTTGTCCCTAGCATGGATTGTGTTGAGAGGATTGTAGACCTGAGCACCACCCTGTTATTATAGATGGTTGACATTGACAAGTCCTTTACCCAATGTACGTAGTACTTTCTAAATGTTGACACCCTTTACCCACTTAAATTTAGCAAGAAATTGACTTTTTTCACTTTTTGTTTCACTATGGTCCCCTTTCTATCATCCAACTATTAACCCATAAATATATTGTATGAATTTGATTGTATTGAGCAAAGAGGAGAATATGGATTCATAATCTGAGCATGTTACTAAAGACCTTTCACCCAGTGCTCACTCGTTCTGAGTGAGTCTGTCTTTCATAAACTACTCTGTATAGTTTTTGAATACTGGTTGCCTATGGAGAGCTGAGTTGCTGTTAAGTTTGCCAGTATTTTACATTTTAAGTTGGTGAGTATTAGGACTAGAGCAGTTGCACTAAATCTACGTAGCCATACCAGCTGTGTGTATGGACAGGTGGTACCATCGTACTGGTACTGGCAAGCTGTGGACTGCTCCAAGCCCTTCAGTGTTCCATAAGACCAGGTAGCACTGGCACACTACTTAAAGACCTTCAATTAGAAATACTGTCCTGGCTCTGTTCCTCTGACATAATGTAATTGGTCTATTCAGAACTGGTGGGATTACCTTTCCACAGCAGATTGCTCCAACCACATCATAATGAAGGGGGAGACCCCCTAAATTAGTGTTGTGTGTACTAACTGATCCTGTTATGTGTTTCATTATGTACACTATCACATGTTAATTTCCTCTGGATACCACATATGTACATGCATGCACATCCACTGGCTTGACTAATATCTGTGTGGCAATAGCATACCATGCGCATAATTTCTTATGATCCAGGGACTGATTTTTTTGGTAGAGTTGTACTATGTCTAGTATTGGACTTTAGACTGAAGTCCAGGTAAAGGGTCCCTATGGGTATGTCAACCATGTGGTCATTACTTGGGGGAATGATAATACTCTTGAGAGTATTTGCATTGGGAGCATTTAATTTTATATTCCATACAACATGTGATATATTAATAACTCACAATCTTCTAGAGAAGAGTGGTTGGGTCTATACATACTAGTATGAGTCACATGATTGCTTGGTGGGTGTGGTTTATTTGATTGACTCCACCTCCTCTCCCCTCCCCCTTATACGATACCAACAGAGACTGCCTCCCCTGATGAAGTGATCCAGCTGGAACAACACTATCTTCACCCAAGGATTCTTGATCAACTGATGGTACGTACTTTAGACTTATTTGGGTACAGAAAGGTTCCATTTGTATTCTGTGCAATTACCTCCATATCTGAATATTCCATCTTATGTGGTTAATGGAATGCCTTTGATTGGTGAGATAATTCTGTATTATTACCTCAGCCTGTTTTAATTCCAGGGTCTTCCCTCACACCTCCCAATCACTATGACTTGTATGTGAATTGATTAGTGGATTGACCCTTTGATCTTTGTCCTATCTCATTTTATCATCACTAGCATGGGTAGTGACACATGGGTAGTGTTGGGAGGTGGTGTATAGACCTGAGCACCTCATTGTTAATCTAAATGGTTGACATTGACACTTGTGTGTACGTATCATTCTAATGTTGAGACCCTTTACCCACTCTAGTTCAGGTGTCTAGGTAGCACTTTCAGTCAATATGATTATTCACTTTCTGTTTCGGTATGGTCCCCTTTATAAGACATGAGCTTACCTTTGATAGAGATTTGAGAAGGGTATGCTATCCACAATCCAAGCATGTAATTGTTAGTGATTGTCTTTTTGGTTTTCAGACTGAACCATGTGAATTACAAGTGTTTTTATGGTAACCGTTGTCAAGTGAAGTAAATCCATAATGGACCTTGCAGTTTTTATTCTCTATCCATATGTAATCAATGGTCTTCAAATTGTATGCTCTATATAGAACAGGGATTCATGTGGATGGGTGGGTGTATGATAAGGTCTCCCTTCCTGAAATTGCATTGTTTAAGAAGTAATTCTACAACCTAATGTGTCTATTTAAACTATCAAGGATGTCATTAAAGCTTGTTCTGGACTCTCAGTGACAATTCTCATGTATGGCTGAAATTACCATGGTACAGGCATTAGACTGCTGCACTTAGTGAGTTTTGAATATCTTGCACTCTCATGTGTACATACCATAATGTACTTAACTGTACATTATTTAGAAGTTTCATGTTAACAACCCCAGACAGAAATGAAATACACAATCTCACTTTGTCCCTAGCATGGATAGTACTGAGAGTTTATAGACCTGAACACCTCATGCATGGCCCACACTGTCTTTCTAGACCATTGCTTCAAATGTTTCATATTCTGATGATGTCATGTGTGCTGGGTGTGCATGATAATGAGATAATGTCGAGCATAACCATTGAAGGCCCTTCCTCTGGCTGTGAACTGTCTCTGATTGCTCCCCTCCCTCCCTCTATATATTGTACCATCTCACTTCGACCTGACACCACCCACTGTCAATCTAGATATGTTTTTGACTTCCTAGTAACACGCTTTACCCATTTTAGCTTGTACAATTCATCTCTTAATTGCTTAAATTCATGTAGTCAATCCTTACCAGTTACTCTAAAATGTTATTATTCTTGAACCTTGACAGTTGAAATCCTTAATTGCCAAACCACCAAATTATCCAGCCACATGATTTTACGACCTTTCCCTGTCATGGAAGTGCTGATGGAGTTAGTAGACACAATCATTCTATTCTGTACTCATGCATGACTTTTAAATGTAAAGACCCTTTACCCAGCTAATGTGTATAGAGTGGCAGTACAGGAACGTGACTTTAAACGTTGAGGTGTCTCTCCAGAGAGGTTGTAGCATATGATTGTTTGTGTTTACTCTCTGTTTCACAATGGCTCCCATTTAGAGACTGACACATTCTGCCAGCATAGTTTTGGGTCTATCAAAGCAGGAAGCATAATGCTGGCATAATAAGCTATGGTGAACTCCATGGTTGATCTTGATTCTTGAATGTATATATCACGTGTGCCTAAACTAGCTATAGCCACTTGACCAAAAGTGAGATTGCAAATAGCGTCATCTTTCAATACAGTCAAGAGCATAATTGAAGAATAATAGGTCAGTAAAAAAAGAATAATGACTTTATAATTATACAGCTGGAATTAGAGTTGAATAATAGGGAAGCAAAAAAGCATAATGTGCCAGTCCCTTTTCTGTTTCAATTTGGATCCCTTTCTATTGTCCTGTGAGGTAGCCTCTAGAAGAGGGTGTGCTTAGATTTGTGAGATCACTGAAACACTGATGTTCGTATACATTGCAGATAGAGCTGTTTTTGACAAACACACCCCCCACCCCCTCCACACTTCTTTTTTATTCTAACTAATCACTGTATGTTGTGTATGCAATTACAGAATGAGATGATGAAGTCCTCAAGGAAGAGGAACAGTCATAATCATCCCTCCAGGAGGCCAAACCCTTACAGGTAACCATCAATCCTTCTCAATTTTGTCTGTTGGATCCAAGCAGCCCTTACTCGGTTACTTTCTTTTAATTTGATGTGGATTTTGAACATTGCAATTTGTATTTCTACCATCCCTTGCTCAAGCCTTTTTGTGGGGAACTGGCTCAGAATGTAAGTTTGACAATAAGACCACATATGTGCAGTGGATACCAGTTGCATAGGGTACATATAATCAGTACATCTTCTGATTGTCCCTCCCTCCCCTATATATTGCACCATCTCACTTTGTCCCTAGAGTGGATAGTGCTGAGAGAGAGTTCATTGACCTGACACCTCATGTGTCAATCTAGATATAGTGAGATGTTTTTGAGTGTTGAGACCCCTTACCTTGTTGAATTAGTGAAATCATTTTGAGCCATGGGTCATTCCATATCAATTCAACGAAAGTTGAAATGTGACCCTTTCAGAATTGGATAAAATTTGGTTTGTATGTGAGCATAGATATAAGAGGTTTTACGGGATTGGAAACGCCCAATGAACTGCACAACCGTGGCGCGTTGACAGATGCGCACGCGCATGCAGCATTAATTATATTAATCGTTGTGAAAAGAGATCAATATTCACTCCTTTCAAGGCAGTTAAAGTGATATTCTGCCCCTACAGCTCACAGAATAGTACAAGTAAACTAAGGGGAAGGTATTGAAGAAGTGAAGAGTCAGAGAGTCGAAGTTGGAGAGTCAGAGAGTTGAAGTTGGAGAGTCTGAAGAAGGAAGTTATTAATTATTCATAACTTTTTTCCTTGTAATTATAACTATGAGTACCTATCATTGCTCATTATACATTAATTTTATGTGATTGATTTGAAAGAAAGGCCAGAATGACTTTTGGTATTAAAATTAGACATAAATTCATTATTATTATAGCTAGATAATTTTGCCCCAAAGTTATCCGCCAGTTTCTGCTCAGTTCTCACTCATCAACATTATTGCAATACTTCCAGCTTTTGGCTGTTGGGTTTTGACACCATCCACCTCAAGAATTTGGCTCAGTCAGCTGTCCTGTGGACCCTATGGATATTAGGGGGGAAATATAGTAAGCTTGCCATCTCCATAGAATGACTATTGTATAGAAAACGAATGCACCAATTCCATTTACTGTTCTATCCTTTCCCTGAAATAACTAATACAGTTTCAATATTGTTAATCTATTTCTTGGGAGAGGGATTACAGTTTTAACACCACTTGCAAATGCTAGAGACAATATATGTCAGCTAATACAAAAACTAACATTACTATTCCATGTAGCTAAAGTTTACATGCCTTTTGATCAGAAAATGGGCAAGAGCAATTGATTCTATCAAGCGTGAGAGGGATTATAGTCCCATTAACCACTACAGTAGTATTTGTAGGATTAAACTTGAAAATCTGAGCTAAAATTTATTTCATACAGTAAATCTATGCCCTAGTGTATTATAGTATCATTGGCATAAGTCTTACCTCATGGATCTTGTCAGAACAGCAACTTTGACAAAAGTGCTATGTCATTCAGCTGTCAACGCGCCTCGGTTGTTAGTTGCTAACAAGAGCACGTGATCCGTTTCCAATCCCGTAAACCTCTTATATCTATGATGTGAGGAATGACCTCTTGTGAAAAATGTTTAGTGTGGATACTGTATGGCTTCTCAGCTAGAGCCAATAAAAACCAATGAAATCCGCTATTTTTGGAGCAGTGGCTACTGTTTATTGCACTGTAACTTTTGGACCATAAACATTTAGGACTATTAATGAATATCCTGTTATAGAGTGAAAATTTTTCTTTTATTTGATGTTTTATGGCTTCATCCGATAAAAATTTGGTGTTGTGCTTAATTAGTAACCTTTGAACCCTGACCAGTTGAAAAATGCTGTTTAGATTTTTTTAAGTTTTCACAGACATTCTCTTTGTAACATCCTCTTGTGATCCTACAAGACAGCCTGTCCTAGACAGGCTATCAGTATGTCACCCTCCCCCTCTACTAGTGTTGAGAGGAGGTTTGTAGACCTGAACATCTCATGGCATATCCCTGTTGATCTAGAGGTTGACATTGACTATTCTGAACTTGTGATTTTCTAATGTTGAAACCCTTTACCCACTCAGCAGTTGTGCAGGAATTTGACTTCAAATATTAAGGTGTTTGAGAATGGAATGGGAGACATGCTGCACTTAGTAAGTATTGTCTGAATTTTTTAATGTCTTGATCAGCACTCTCATGTGTACCATATTTACTGTCCATTATTTAGAAGTTTGAGTAATATGATGCTAGTGTGTGTGATAGTCCCAGACAGATTAAACACAACCCTTTAGAGCATATCCTCCATTGGTTGGTATGTACGTATGTGAAATTTCTGCCAGGTTGGGACTGTTACAAAAGCACATACGTAAAGTATGACATAGTGTTAAGATATCATGTGACAGGTGGGTTGCATAACATCTCTACAGAGGACAAAAGGTTGGGTCCCAAGTGTGTCAGGTTCCACTGCAATAATCTCTATCCCAGTCCAATATGTCTTCTGACTGTCCCTCCCTCCCCCAATAATTACATTGTCCCATCTCACTTTGTCCCAAGCATCACTTTGCATCTAGCATTGATAGTGAACACTTCATGCCCCACCCTTTTCTTTCTAGATGTTTTAACTTTCTATTGATTATATGTGGCTTTATATCATCCATTTAAAATTAATTAATTGGAGTAGTAGCTTTGATAGAGATTTGAGGCTACTTTATGGATTCATAATATGAGCATGTTACTGATGGCCTTTTCCCCATGGTAGTTTCATGGTAATTATTGTCAACCATGTAATGGAGTGAATCCATAATGGACCTTGCAGCTTTTATTCTCTATCCATATGTAATCAATGGTCTTAAATTGTATGCTCTATATAGAACAGGGATTGATACTGAGGGGGAGACTCACCCATGGTAGTAATATACAATGGATGATGTTCATGCACCCCCTTTCCCATATTACATATTGGTTCTGGTTCTTAATGATGCACACCCTTGGAGGTATATAATACATTGGATGCTGCTCACCCACCTTCCTGTACTATTACATTGATGCTCACACCTTTCCCATATTGATTAATGCATGGTAGTAACACATTTGATGTTGCTCACCACCCATCATTCTTATGATGCAATGTGTATGGACAGGTGGTACCATCGTACTTGTACTGGCCTTGAGTGTTCCATAAGACCAGTTAGCACATCACTTAAAGGCCTTCAATTAGAAGTACTGTCCTGGCTCTGTTCCGACATAATGTAATTGGTCTATTCTAAACTGGTGACGTGAGATTACTTTTCCACAGCAGATTGCTCCAACCACATCATAATGAAGGGGGAGACCCCCTAAATTAGTGTTGTGTGTACTAACTGATCCTGTTATGTGTTTCATTATGCACACTATCACATGTTAATTTCCTCTGGATACCACATGTACATGCATGCACATCCACTGGCTTGACTACTAGGGCAATGTTCAACATTCAGTTGACAGCGAGTGAGCAAGCATTCTTTAGTGCTACAATTCTTTAGAAGATTTTGCTGTTTAGTTTATACAGGGGTGTATCCACCACTCCTGTTGGTCCGGTTTTCACCGGACCACTTTTATTATCCATTAATAATTATAATTTCATCCCATGCCTGCAGAGTTAGCTAAGTGATCATATGAACTTTCAAGAATCGTGATCACATTAGCATCCTTCTGATAAGTGGGTAAAGGATAAAGTGGGCGTGGTGATCCCATGCACACCGGGCCACTCAAAATTCTGTGGATACACCCACCCCTGTTATATGTATTAGATAAGCGACAACTACTACTTTAGCTTTAGACAGTGAGCAAGTGAGCATGATAGGCTCCAGTGCTTGATATTGTGTCTGAGACAAGAGTCATGTAAGTGGTGGTTCCAACCAGAAAACTCCGCCCACCAAAAGCTGTAAATACTTACGCCAAGCGCCTACAATTCACTTTGATAAGCCTAGCGCCTCTATGACAAAAGACTGTAGAAGACAATCTAGCTTGATTACAATTATTGGAGAATGCGTATTATGCACACACAGGTGCTACTGGGGCATTTTTGCTCTAATTTTGTGGAGGCGGACAAAAGAGCCTGGTACACACTGTTTGCGCATGCGCCAAATTTTCCCCCAAATTGGGGGAAATCGTAATCTCAGTAATCTTCCGTGACACATGATGCAATACTGCTGAATCAGCACTGCAGCAGACTACCTCTAGTTCTTCGCGGACGGTGTGTTTGTTTTACACCCTATCTCGGCTGGGACAATCCCACCTAGTACTGAATAAGGAGCAGCAGCAAGTAATTCTCTCCGTTCGTTTATTCGTTGGGGAATATTGCAGAGCTGAGGCTGTGATCATCTCCTCTGGATTTAAGGGAGAGCGGCTTATGGATAAAGAAATTCTTGCCACTATAAATGGTTTTAGAAGTGCCAGTCTTGTCTTCTCTTCTCCAGAGAATTTAGCTTTCTTGGTACCTTATAGCGCATGCTCATACACGTACTTACATGTTGTGACATCACGCACAGTCATAAAGTGTAATAGGCGGGAATTTCGCATGAAATTTTTGGCACATGCGCAAACAGTGGGTACCAGGCTCTATTTTCTGCCTCCGCACAATTTTTATGGGTATGTCAACCATGTGGTCATTATTTGGGGGAATGATAATACTCTTGAGAGTATTTGCATTGGGAGCATTTAATTTTATATTCCATACAACATGTGATATATTAATAACTCACAATCTTCTAGAGAAGAGTAGTTGGGTCTATACATACTAGTATGAGTCACATGATTGCTTGGTGGGTGTGGTTTGTTTGATTGACTCCACCTCCTCTCCCCTCCCCCTTATACGATACCAACAGAGACTGCCTCCCCTGATGAAGTGATCCAGCTGGAACAACACTATCTTCACCCAAGGATTCTTGATCAACTAATGGTACATACTTTAGAGTTTGGGTACTTTGGGTGCAGAAAGGTTACATTTGTATTCTGTGCAATTACCTCCATATCTGAATATTCCATCTTATGTGGTTAATGGAATGCCTTTGATTGGTGAGATAATTCTTATGTATTATTACCTCAGCCTGTTTTAATTCCAGGGTCTTCCCTCACACCTCCCAATCACTATGACTTGTATGTGAATTGATTAGTGGATTGACCCTTTGACCTTTGTCCTATCTCATTTTATCATCACTAGCATGGATAGTGACACATGGGTAGTGTTGGGAGGTGATTTATAGACCTGAGCACCTCATTGTTATTCTAAATGACACTTGTGTGTACGTATCATTCTAATGTTGAAACCCTTTACCCACTCTAGTTCAGGTGTCTAGGTTATTATATTAGCACTTTCAGTCAATATGATTATTCACTTTCTGTTTCGGTATGGTCCCCTTTATAAGACATGAGCTTACCTTTGATAGAGATTTGAGAAGGGTATGCTATCCACAATCCAAGCATGTAATTGTTAGTGATTGTCTTTTTGGTTTTCAGACTGAACCATGTGAATTACAAGTGTTTTTATGGTAACTGTTGTCAAGTGAAGTAAATCCATAATGGACCTTGCAGTTTTTATTCTCTAACCATATGTAATCGACTGTCTTAAAATTGTATGCTCTATATAGAACAGGGATTCATGTGGATGGGTGGGTGCATGATAAGGTCTCCCTTCCTAAAATTGCATTGTTTAAGAAGTAATTCTACAACCTAATGTGTCTATTAAAATTAAAACTATCAAGGATGTCATTAAAGCTTGTTCTGGACTCTCAGTGACAATTCTCATCGTATGGACCTAAAGTGTGACAAAAGTGGAAGTATGGCAAAAGTTGATATGGTTCAGGTCAAATTTTTCAGTCTGCATAATGCACCACATCTCTCTCTCTCTCTCTCTCTCTCTCTCTCTCTCTCTCTCTCTCTCTCTCTCTCTCTCTCTCTCTCTCTCAACCTCAACCTCAACCCTAAAATCCTGTATGAATCCTTGTAAAACTTTCCTCCATTAAAAGATCAGGCAGTAATTTTATGAATTATGTACTCAATGTTTCTCGAGACAGTCTCAACTGCCCCCATTTAGTTCATCTCTTTGTGTGTGCTGTATTCTGATTATGTTGCCTATTATTCCTGAGTATGTATTCATATGTGCTGGGAGTGCATGATGAGATAATGTCGAGCAAAACCCTTCCTCCTGTCTCTGATTGCTCCTCCCCCTTCCCCTATATATTGTACCATCTCACTTTGTCCCTAGCATGGATAATGTTGAGTTTGTAGACCTGAACACCTCATGGCCCACCCCTGTCATTCTAGACAGTTAACATGTACTCGATGTTGAGACCCTTTACCCACTTTACCTTAGTGTGTATAGAGTGGTGAAGGGTGTATCCAGAAGTTGTCATATTAGTTGATATGATTGTTTATTTCAGTTTCATTATGGTCCCTTTTATTATGTATGGGGTTTTTGACCATTGGAAAGTTCTTAAATTAAAAAGCTGCATTTTGGTGGTAAAAAAGTTCTACCAGTATGTACAAGCAAGTCTATAGAAGTTCTAATTTCAGGTTTAAAAAAAAATTTTTTTTTTCATGGTCATGAACCCCTTAAAGCTAAAGGTGAGGGTATCATGTCTGAGTCAGAATTCAAATAGTCCATAGTCATGCACTACTGTCACTACTTCCACTACAGACTTCACTATAGTCTTATAGTGGTCCCTTGATGTGGATCATTGCTCCCATCAGTAACAAATGATAATGGAAGCAATTTCCTCTGAGAATGCATTCAAAAAAAGATGAAACTTGAAAGTACAACTACCATGACTTCCCACATTTTACATCCTATAAAAGTAGCACTCTGCACATACATCCCATTCATGTCACTGTTAACAAAAATAACACTCGATGTTATTCTTCAGCTTCTATGGTATACTGATGGATACACATAGTACATTCAAACCCAATCACATGACCAATTGTACCTAATCACATGATTGGATTGCAATACAATGTCCTATGCCTTTGAAGTGGCTACAGGACAATAGCAGTTGTCTAGAGATTTGGTCAGATAAAAGATATTGACCAGGAAACAGTGAACCCTGACACACTATGTACTAATTACTATAAGACTATGGCATCCATAATATGCTTTGAAGTTTCTACCTTAATGAGGTCTCTAATGAGGTCTTTAAAACAGGGATAAATGACCAATATCTGTCTGGGCTCCATAAGCACCAGCTTCGACTCATTTTATAGTGTCATTGGGTTTCTTGTGTTTTTTAAAGAATGCAATTATTTTGCATTAACTTTAATAGTGTTATCAAATAATTATTCTTTAAAAGCACCAGAAACCCAACAAGACTGCTGAAGGTTTGACAGTATCATTGAGTCTACATTATACTGTAAGTGCCGAGTTCCACTGTTTTAGGACCTTTTAGTTGTCATTATAATGACCTCAAGCTTTGCCCTCAGTCACCATATTAAAGTGGTTCAATGACTGTTGTATGATGTACATACATATGAAGTGTTTCCCTCTGTTTTCCATGTAGATGCTTCAACTTAAGGAATGTAAAGACAATGGGGCACACATTCTGTGGTGATCTGCAAACTCGTAGAACTGGGTGTTGTTTGTTTTGTTGACTCCACCTCCTCTCCCCTCCCTCTGATACAATACCCACAGAGACTGCCTCCCCAATGAAGCTGGTCCTTATTAAAGAGCACTTGCATTCACTGAAGGTATGCAGAAAACTCACTTCATAGTTTGGACTGTTTTGGTTATCTTGGACATGTTTCTTTTGAATATTTGACCTTGATGTGGTTAATGGAATGCTAATTACCCTTTGATGGATGAGATGATCCCTACATAACGCTCCCAATCACTGACCTAAACCTATGGGGTGTGAATAGGTGTCCCTGTAATTAGTCCATGAATGACCTTTTGACCTTTCCAATGTGCATAGGAGAGGGAACAGAAAAGACGAATGTGAAGTTTGTCACAAGAGTCTGAAGGAGAGGACACTTCAGAAAGTGATGGAGGTTCCACATCCACGAGTCCGACTACAGGACCATACCCACTTATGTCTCGCCTTTTGTTTTTAAAGTGTATCATCTTTAATTCTATTATGTGTGTGTATGTATATTGGGTTAAGAGAGTTCAGTATCATTGTTGGTCATGTGACCAGTTGAGTCATCATTCCTGATAACACTTCTGTATTTGGCTGTTCCTTCTCCAAGATCTAATTATGTTGGGTGCACATCTTCCCTAGGCCAGAGTAAACCAGTGTTGATATCTGTAGTGAAAAAGGTGAAGAAAAACTCTTGAATGGTTGGTCTGAAGAGGTCCAGTGCAATACATGATGAGGTAGATTCATCAGATGGTACAGCTCTACAGTGTGATACATGCAAGTGGGGATGAGGGTCTTTAGACTTCGTAGGACTTGTATTGATGTGCAGTACATATGTATGTACCTGAGTTATGAGTCTTTTGTTTTGTGAGGGGAAGAGGACTTGGAAGACTTGTCCAGCTGCTCTGAAGTACCATTGCCTTGCCTGCTCTGAGTCAACATCCTCTATGTGGGTTCACAGGTGTGCTCCCATCCTGCATGAAATTTCAATGTACAGATTGATCCCACTTCTTCCTTCACTCCCACTTCATACTTATAAATTGAATGTTGTATTAAATTTTCATTGAAAATGTATTAATTTTAATAAAAAATTTCTCTTAGTAGCTACTAGATCAAAGGTCAGAGGAAATGGTAACTCAGAGTTAATTTCTGTCACATTACATTCCACAGTTCAAGTGCTCACCCTTGGTGTGGAGGAAGGACCTAGACTTGAACACGGCTTCCTGTTTAGTGTTTCTTACAACTCCATTGAAGGATGGGAGAGATGACTGGGACATCAATAAGTGCAGAAAGGATATTAAATATTAGTACAGTGATACAGTCAGAAATGGTACTCATTGTCTAGTTTTCTGACTGTGAAATGGACTTTTAAGCATGAATCTGCTGATAGAACCTAGAAGTTAACACACACGAATGCACTCAGTACAACATTCAAAGAGATATACGTTATTCTTGGCAATGCATTGATAGGTGAGAGCAGTTCTAGATACAGCACTTAATACTGGGTATGCTACATATGTACACACATGGGATGTCTAGATACAGAGAGGAGATTTTGCTGGGGTAATATTTCCCTATGATTTTGAATGTACACTACTCAAAAATTAACCCATGAAAATTTGCACCACAGATTTTACATGACAGAAATCTCTAGTGTTACATGTACATGTATTTTACTGAGGTTGTCATAAAGAGACTATTTTGTTAGTATTCATAAATCAAGCAAGGTTTTACCCTTTTATTCCATGAGATTTCCATTCTCACTGAGCTTGCCTTAGGACACCTGGATAGAAAGAATCCTATTAGGAGTGGATTGGACAACTTCAATAAGTGGACCATGGGGCAATTTTCTGGCACAACTCAATGCCACACTCCCAGAGCTGCAAAGAAACAAAATAGCAGATAAAGAGTATCAAAACATTACATATTTGTGGGTTAGCCTGACTAGGGATTAGGGACTAGGACTAGGACTAGGGCTAGGGCTAGGGCATCAGTACTACATGTAATATAGAGCTTCCAAGCCAGAGAAAAAAAGAACAGATCGGATTAAGGGTCTGTATATACACAATCAAACTGAAGATGAGGGAGACAGGACCAATCATCCCTGACTGGTAGTTGCTCCCCTTGCTGATCATCTGCTATTCATGGTTATCATCATGTCTCCATAACTACATCACCACAAACACTTCATACAACTGCTTGAGAGTTTCATCATACTTACCTGTCCAGAAGACCAGAACTCACTAGATGAACTATTAGCTGGCAGGTGAATGCCACAGCCAGCTCAAATACAGGGGAGAGAATCTAGTCTAATCTGAAGCATGCAGAATATGCATACCCTTTACCATATAGAGTTTAGATATGACTACCCTTTACCATATAGAGTTTAGGTATGACTACCCTTAATTTTGGGCGTGGCACCAGGATGTGAAAAGAAAGACATGGGGAACAAGACGAATAAACAGAAGCGTGGGCCCGAGCCCGAGCCAAACTCTTTTCCTTCGAAGTCCGCAGGGAGCGATCTTTCTTCAGATTCCAACCTCCTAACCTGTGAAGTAAGCCAAAAAAAGACACACAAAGCTGCCTCCTCCCCTCCCCCTCCTGTAAACATTGACATTGGACCTTCCAGGCCAAATAAGGAAAGTGAGCCTTCCCCTGATGAGTTCTTTGATCTTCCAGACCTTCCTAGCATAGATGCAGGGAGTAAAAGTTTGTCGAGTGGACCAGCATTTAAGACTGAACCGAAGTCAGATCAATCTAAGTCTGCAGGGAGTGATCTTCCTTCAGATTCCAGTCCCCTATACACCCCTGAAGCTGCCTCCTCCCCTCCTCATCCTTTGAACATTGATAAATCATCTGAACTTCCCATGTCAAATAAGGGGAGTGAGCCTCCCTCTGATCATCCAGACCCTCCTCTGGACACTGGGAGTAAGAGCAGACCACCATTTAAGACTGAGTCAAGTCCTCCAAAGAAAATATCACGGCAGGAGAGGCGACGAGCAGAAAGGGCGAAACGCAAGTTCAAAGGTATCTAGTTACACACTCATACCTGTGACTTGTCCATAGGAGTACTGAGGGATTGTAATGGCTGTGGTTTATTACTGCTGGAGGGTGTGTCTATGGGTATGAAGTATACATGTGTCTGACCTCCCATGCAAATTCAAGACAGTTTTGCTAACATGATGCAGCCCAAATCATCAACTTGTCTCACCTTTGCCCCAAAACTAACTTTGCTAAATTGATGGAGTTAGAGGAAATGATAAGGTCTTCTTTGTAGCATAAACAGCAGCAGGAGCCTCCAAAAATGCAAACCAATTTAAGTGCTACAATTTTTTATGCCAAATACACCAATATGGACATAGCTGTTAAATTATAGTAAGCCACCACCTATTGCAGCCTCTCTATAGGATCTTAGGGTACAGAAATATCATACTGTATGTCCAGAAAATATTGGCAGTCATCTTGCTCAGACATGGATGACTGATGACTCCCCCAGTCATTCCTGGTTGAGTTATAATGACTCCACGTAATCTTTATGGGAGACATTGTATTACTGTCTGCCATTTCCACACAAGCATTTCAATAGCTGGCTCCTCTTTTACTCTGGTCAAGACAAATACCCTCTACATGTTCTCCCAGTACAACACACAAACTGAAAGCAATCACAAAAATGCCTTAAGTGGTAGGTAGTGATAGGACTGGTAGGGTGTGACTTCCTTCATGCACTGTGTGATCACCTGCATAAGTGGGGATAAGGTGCCCCCAAACTTGTGTGCTGCATTATGGATTGTGATAATTAGCATGGTTAGGGGGCACTACAATGCACCATCGTCTGGCTGGTAGGTAGGGGAGGGCCTCAACCCCACCCCTGGATCAAGGGATCCAGCCATGTACTTATTACAAGATGCCACCATGTTGGTATATTGGCGAAGGGTGTGTCTTTGAGTATGAAGTGTCTGCTATTTCATAAACCTCATGCAAATGGAAGTCAACTCTGACTTCTTTTTAGTGTTAAAACATAATCTAACATACAGCAACAGGACTCCTAAAGTACATTTCCCCTATACCATGTACACCAATATGGACAAGTCCAATGTTATTGAAAGCCACACCTATTGCAACCTCTCTATAGGAACTAAGGAGACAGAAATATCATACTGTCTGGAATTAATAGGCTCCTGCAGATTATGCTCAGATTTATACACAAGATTCTATTCTCAGATTCTCACTCTAGCCTATTATTCTTTCAAATGTACCCATTATTCCCAAAGATTCTCTTATACATAGCTATGGCAACAGGGCTGGATTCGGATTATTAAATAGATGGGGTTGCATGACTAGGACTAGGGCCACACACTGGACCATGGGGGAAGCATAATTATTTGGAGGACCATGTATGTTGGCTTCACTGATAGTTTGCCACATTTTGAGCTTTTAAAGTTTGTGCATAAAATTGAATAATCCAAGTAGAGTAGTCTCCTATACCATAGATACATTTGTGTATGGTGTTACATTCCTGTGAGTTGTTATAAACTAATGGTTTGTAACCTCAATACATAATCAAACCATGATAATAACATTGAACTGTATGACTATACCAACTATCCCTAATAATGTCTGCATGTAGCAGTTATTTTTGCTGGCTTCTTCAAGCTTCTTCTTCATGTGAGTACCTGTATCACGGTATATTTTTCACTCCCGAACATCAATCTCGTTCAGCTTCTTGCCCAGGGTATGACAATTCCACCACCTCTAAATGGCACATGCTTTGTGTGCTGTGTGGTCAGTCATATGCTAGCATTTGTGTAGGTAAGGGATGAAACACCAAAATTGTGAAATCTTTGAAGTGATACATGCATGGTCACAGGTGTGGAAATCAGTTTTTATGTACTAAGTTATAAAATGTGTGTCCTTGAAAGTGCAAGTCAAAGTACAGTGCAATATGGATGTGTCATGTATACATAGACTGTTTCTTACCACTTTGATAATTATTATGAAGTATTATTATTGTCAAAGTAGAGGTATGGTCAAAATTACTGTGCACTGTTTTAGGGGGGTTGGGGGGGTGGGGCAACCACCCCTGGCTACAGCCCCAAACATGTGTGGAAAGTCTAAATAGAACTGGTTAATACCCTTTGTGGATATCACCATTTTATCCACCATAATCTCCACTGTGGAGTATGTTGAAGTGTGTTAGGTATGCCAAATGAAACAGCTGTGGGTCCCTTTCCTGTCTATTATAGCAGCTACTGAGTCAGTTTAGGGAGTCTAAATGTGTGGACTGGATTTTCACCTGCTGAGCAATATGAGTTGATCATATTGATATTTTTTCACTGAGTTGTGGTTAATATGGGTACATCCCTGTTAATTAGTGTGTCATTGATATTTTGTTTGTAGCTCCTCCACTCAGCTTAAGAAATGTTGTTGCAGTCCTAAACAAACTTTCGTGGAGCCGTGTTGGTGAAATACTGACAATCCCCCAGACTAAGTTAAATGCTATCAGAGACGAGTGTGATACGGATGAGGAAAGACTTGTAGCCATTGTTAGGTATTGGTTACTAAATGATGTGAATGCATCCTGGAGGAGACTTATATATGAGCTTGACTGTGACCATTCAGATATAGCAGACAGGATACGGAAGTATGCAGAGAAACTAACAGGTTAGTGAGAGCTTCAAACATATTGACATATGTACATGAATAGGTTGCATGTGCAGTTAAAACATTGCTGCTGTTCTGTTCCACAGGACTCAGTTGTATTATCTCTAATCTCCATGACGTTTTACATAATTACATAATTATATCTGCTGAGTCAGCTATATCATTGTAACTACTTGACTGCTGCACATGCTGAGACCCATGCCCAGTTGTTAAGAGTAGAGACTCAAAGTCTGTAGTACATGTAACAAAGTTTAATTTTTTGCTTGTCAATTTCATTGCACTATTACATTCACTCTGACCCTTGAAGTTAATGAGTTATGTATGTAACTCTTTACTGGTATAAAGTAGAGTCTTATAGTAGCCACCATTAGAACCAACATGTATATAATCAGCTCTCTGCTGATGTCTGAAATCAGTCTGGAATCAACAAAGTTATACTGTAGTTCCAGAAATTTCCAAGTTGAAATATTTCATATTTTTTAATTTTGGAAACATTATATACATCATCCAAAAATTTTCAACAATGAATTGTTATTGCATCAGATGTGCGTGAATTAGAGTTCGACTAGTTACTGCATGTATGTATGTAATGGCAGAGTCCGTGGCTGAGTCACAATGTGAGATGGATTCCTGCATCAGAGGCTATCATAAATACAGAGCAATATGGACAGCAGCTATTGGAGAGTCTCTTTGTTGTATTAGGGGAACCTACTAATACAATAGATCAATACACTGTTGCTGTAATTAGAAGTGGACTAGTTGTTGGACATTTGCCTAAGAAGATTTCAAGAGTTTGCTCACTTTTTTTGAGGAGAGGAGGTACCATATATTGTATAGTCACCAACACCAGGAGATATTCCACAGACCTCCCTCAAGGTGGATTAGAGATCCCCTGTACTTTGCATTTTGAAGGGATCAATTCTTTGAGAAGACGCTTAAAAAAATGCATGCCCAATCTCAATTCATAATCAGTACTTAAATCATTGTTTTCATCTGCTAAAATTATATTATAAAAGTTACTACCGTACAGCGGTTTTTAAAAAAATATTTCGTTACGTAAAGAATTACGTAAAGAATTACGGTAGTCTTTTATTCGGTATGGTACGATTATTTTAGCGCATGTACAACAATATCTGCGGACTTCGCTTCACAGCTGCTTTTTCACTGGCTTGCATACTATTCTTTGCCTTCATTTCTTCAGGTATAGCCCTCTTCGCAATCGTGGCGACTTCTTAAGTGATGGAATCTAGCTAGCTAAGAAGAAA